>CM060926.1:1020658729-1021268729 GCA_030737875.1 Allium sativum
AACAATGCCGCAACACCTTTTTCGCCAATGTTTGCCCTCCAGTGTGATCGCCGCATTCACCTTCATGTACCTCCTGCAGCACACGCTTGATGTCGTCATGAGCTATACACCGGAGAAGGGGCATCGAAAATCCCTGTCTGTAAAGAACTCCGCCTTGCAGAACGTATCGGGCAGCTTTACGAATTACTTTACGCCTCTCGCTTTTCATGGTCGGAAGCGTTCCATTCATCAAGAAATTCTTTAGAGGGGTCATCCATGACTCCCTTTCTGGTTCCATCTCTAGTACCGGATCAATTTCCATCTGATCTATACTAGGAGACCGAAGTACTTCAACTGGGGCTAGCCCGGTCTCTTCAGGATCGTCGGAACTAGCCATCTTTGCCAACTTATCCGCCTGTTGATTCTCTGACCGCGGAATATGAGATATGCTGTAGTGATCGAATCCGTTCAGCAACTCCTTTACTTTCTCCAAGTATAAAATCAACCTTGGGCTTTTGGCTTGAAATTTTCCAGTAACCTGGTTCACAACTAACTTGGAGTCGCAAAATATGTCTAGCTTTGTGATTTCCAACTCCTTAGCTATCCTTAACCCAGCTATCAGGGCTTCATATTCGGAGTCGTTGTTAGTGGCATGAAACTCCATCCGGATAGCATAGGATATCAGCCGTTTCTCGGGAGTTTCAAGCACTACTCCAGCGCCGGATCTCTTGTCATTCCTAGCGCCATCAGTATACAATCTCCAGGCACTGGGGTCGAGAAGTAATTTTGAGGGTCAACTTCTTCGTTCGCTATATCTTCCTCCGGGACAGTAAACTCTGCTATGAAGTCGGCTATCACTTGCCCCCGTATTGACCGCCGGGGCTGAAAGTTTAGATCAAATTGACTTAACTCAATGTTCCATTTGAGTAGTCTTCCAGACGCTTCTGGTCTCTGTAGAACTTGCTTGAGTGGATGATCAGTGTATACGGTAATGGGATGAGCTTGAAAATAATGTCAAAGCTTTCTAGAGGCAATCAACAAACTGTACGCCAACTTTTCTATCCTTGGATAATTACGCTCTGCTGCCGTCAATTTTTTGCTCACGTAATACACTGGTCTTTGAACTTTATCTTCTTCTCTCACCAATGTTGAGCTGATCGCGTGGGACGACACTGCCAAGTACACGAATAAGTCCTCGTGATCCACCGGCTTAGATAATATCGGAGGTTTCTCCAGGTGTCTCAACAAGTTCTGAAACGCTTCTATGCAGTCGGGCGTCCATTTGAAGTGGCGTTTTCCTCGCTTTATCAATTCGAAGAATGGGATGCATTTGTCCATAGCCCTGGAGATGAATCTGCTTAGTGCGGCTACTTTCCCTGCAAGGCTTTGCACATCTTTAATTTGCCTAGGCTCCTGAATGTCTCTGATTGCTGCGATCTGATCTGGATTAATCTCAATCCCACGAGAACTGACGATGAATCCCAAGAATTTTCCGGAGGCGACCCCGAATGAACATTTTGTTGGGTTGAGTTTCATCCCGTACTTTCGAAGAATGCCAAACATCTCTGCCAAGTCCGTAGTGTGATTGGAGGATTGCCTGGACTTAACCAACATGTCGTCGACGTATACTTCCATTGTTTTCCCAATCTGGTTATAGAACATTCTGTTCACTAACCGTTGATATGTAGCGCCTGCGTTCTTCAAGCCAAAGGGCATTACCACGTAGCAGTATAATCCCAGATCCGTAATGAAGCTAGTGTGTTCTTGATCTGGAACATGCATTGGAATCTGGTTAAATCCTGAATAAGCATCCATAAAGGAGGGAAGTTCATGACCCGCCGTTGAGTCCACCAACTGATCGATCCTGGGTAACGGAAAACTGTCCTTCGGGCAGGCTTTATTCAAATCCGAGAAATCGATACATGTTCGCCACTTCCCGTTTGCCTTCTTTACCAGAACTGGATTTGAAATCAAGTCTGGGTAGGTTGAGTCTCTGATAAATCCATTACTCTTTAGCTTTCCAACTTCTTCTTTCAAGGCAGCGAACCTCTCTGGGCCCAGCATTCGCCTTTTTTGTTTTACCGGAGGATGTTTACGGTTAATGCTTAATGAATGGCTCATGATTGATGGAGATATCCCGCACATGTCTGCGTGGGTCCAAGCAAATACATCCAAATTATTTTTCAAGAAATCCGTCAGTTCTTTAGCTAAATTCGGATTTAACTGGGATCCAATCTTAAGGACCTTCTCTGGGTCACTATCATCGATCGGTACATCCACAGTTGTCTCGTTGGGAGTCGCCATTCTGCCCCCAGGTTCTTTGTCCTCTCTGGGATCTATATCCTCGGGCAACTCTCTGGGCGACTCTCCTACGGTTATCCTCTTTAATTGCTATAAGGTCTCCGCCCTTGTGGGGGGAGAAGCGCCCTTGGTTTCTATGTCTCCTCCGTTGCGGAGTAGCTTTAGCTCTGCAATATAACATGCTCATGCGGCAACCTGATCTCCTCTGACAATACCAACACCAGCTTCTGTAGGAAACTTCAATAACAAGCACCAGGGGGCTATACAGGCTCTAAACTTTGCGAGGGCCGGTCGGCCCAAGAAGGCATTATAGGGTGACTCAATATCCAAAACCACGAAGGGAAGAATTCTCACTCTCTGGCGTTCTCCTTCCCCAAGTGTAACTGGTAGCTCTACATAACCCATTGGAGCGGTGGATGCTCCGTTAAATCCACGGATCCATCCCTCACAGGGCTTTAAGCCTTTTATCTCGAGATTCATCTGGTCGAATGTCTTTTTGAAAAGAATGTTGACGGAACTCCCGTTATCCACCAAGACTTTATGAACAGTGGCCGGGCCAATAGGTACTGTGATTACAAATGGATCTTCGGTCGGAGCATGGACTCCAATGCTTTCTCGTTCGCGGAAAACGACGTCGTCGGACATCATCTTTTGTTGCTTTACCGGGACGTTGTCCTCAAGGTTGCTACACTCCCCTACCTCGAGGTGCTGCTTGGCTGCATTGACATACTGATCCAATGCCTTGGAACCGTGCCCGGCGAGATAAAGCCCTCCGATTATGGTATTGATAACAAGGTCCTTTCCCTTTTGCTAGGCAGTTGGCCTGACAGCAGGTTGATTCTGGTTCTGATTTGGGGCCTGTACGGCTAGCCCCCCGTCTCTGGGTGTCACTCTGTATTCATCCAATTTTCCTTCTCGGAGCAGCCTCTCGACCACATCTCTTAGGTGACGGCATTCATTTGTTGAATGGCCATGAATCTGATGGAATAGACAAAACTTCCCCGTTTCACGTTCTTTCTCCGTCGACTCTCTGGGAGGAGGCCTTTTATTTTGGAGGACGTTGTACGAATCCATGAAGATATTCTCCAAAGTATCGTTTATTGGCGTGTAACTCTCAAAAAACCTGGGACGAGTCCTTCTCTGGGAGTCGTTCCCTCGATTCCTCTTCCGGTTGTTGCCATTACTGTTATTACCATTGTTTCCTGACTGACGACCACCCTGGTTCCGGTTTCCGACATTAACCTCGACCTTCCCTGATCTGTCTCCTATCTGCTTAATGGCGACATTGCTCTGGATTTCCTCTTTATCGGCCGTTTTTGCCTTTCGGTTAGCATATACTTCCTCCCGGCGTAAGTGCACGTTAGCTTTTTCGTAGAATAATTCTCTAGTATGAGGTGGCTTGCCGGCCAGGTATCTCCCAAATTCAGTGTCTTTATCTACCCCATCAATTAGGGCTGCCACAACAGTTGGCTCATGAGGATCTTTGACTTCAGTAGCGGCTAGGTTGAAACGGTCTAGATACACCCTCAAACTCTCGCCTGGTCGTTGCTTGACAAGGAACAAGTCAATCACACTCTTCGTCTTTTGTGCATAGATGCGGAACTGTTCCACAAACCTTTCACTCAACTCCCTGAAGCTGGAAATTGATCTTGCTGGTAAGCGAGTAAACCATAATAATGCTACATCCTCCAGGAATATGGGAAATGCTTTGCACTTGACAGCGTCAGAAGCTGTGGCAGCGGTCATTGACCAAGAATATCTCATCAGATGTTGGACGGGATCAGATCTACCCGCGTAACGGTTCATCTGCGGCATGTTGAAGCGCCTCAGGAACGTCGCATCTAAAATGTCATCAGTGAAAGGGGTGTGACTGCGGTCAATTCCCCAATCTTCATTCCGTTGCCCACGGCTATCTGCCAGAATTTGATGGATCATAGCTGCAACATTTGCACTGGTCAGCGGAGGCTCGGGGTCAGCGCTTCTAGCTCGGTGGGGTTCTCTAATCTCCCTTCCAGGAGCGACCACGAAATCCGGGGCTTGGATTGGGCTTCGCTGCCCCCTGTTACCATAAGCATTTGTACGGCGACGGGGCTGAGGTAGTCTATTCTGAACAGGGCTGTCCACACCTCGAGCTCTGGGAGTTGTGGCGCGATCATTCACATTGCGGTTTGAGGGTCCTGCACCCAGTGCCTCTTCTTCCCGTGATGGCAGGGTTCCAAATCGAAGCTGCTCTATGTTTTCAGGCCTCTCATATGGTCGCCGCAGAGGTCTCGGCGATTCCTCTGACGAAGAAGAGTACTCTGGGGTGAGCGGACGAACTGGGGGCGTCCTTTTCCTTTCGAGATCATTGAGCCTTCTATCCATAGCAGTCAAGTTCTATCGCAGAACGGAGCTCTCATGCCTTTGAGCAGCCAATTCATCAAACAGCCTCTCCCACATTTCAGAAGCGAGAAAGATCTCCCTCAGTAACGGGAGCAGAAGGGTCATATTGATCATCATCATTTTCTCTTATGTTCGAAAAGCTTGAGCCAGGTCGAGCGGAGGGGCCAGGACGGTAGGAGCGAGCCATAGGTTCCTTTCCAGGTCGAGTTGTAGTCTGGTCATCAATTCAGATCGCTGTGGATCGAGGTTGGCGATTCGGTACGCCCCCCTGGGGTTGGTTCGTGGTCACGGTATGAGGAGGATTCGGGGCGTTATCACGGGATCGAGTAACAACCCCTTCAGTAGTCCGGATCGCCTCGTCCTCGTCGACTCGGAGCATGGCACCTTCATCGGATCGGTTCGTGCCACGATCGGATCGGTTCGCCCCCTGCGCTCCACGATCCAAGGGTCCTTCATTGACCAGCTCGTGCACACTTTCTTCAACTGCTTCATTTGCGACTTCATTCGCCCGTGAAGCTCGTAATTCCTTAGACTTCTTTCCAGCCATGATATCAGATGTCGCTGGAATCTTCAAAAAACTGAATAGTGAAGTTTTGGGACTGTTTTCTTCGGACTTTCAAATCCAAATAGTAGAATAGCAATCCGGTAGGCTGAGAATTGAATTCTCAGTGAAAGCACCAAAATGTTAGATCAAAATTTGGACCTAACACCCAAATTGTTCTGATTCGTGGAAAGTTGTAACAGAAAAATGAAGAAAAAGCAGAGAACACACAAAATTTATAGTGGTTCGGCGTTAACGAGCCTACGTCCACTTTATATGCTATTGACTATACTTTTAATGCTAGTACAATCAATGATTTCTCTCAAACTCACTCTTACAATTGTGATTTCTCTCAGTAATCTCGTAGTAAAACTGATAAGAAATAGTGGTATGACAGTAATGGTGGAATCAGTGCTCAATACTGCCCAAAAGATCCTGAAAAATGCCAAGCTATGGGCTATTTATAGCTGATTTTGTCAGGCGGATCGCGGTCACACGTGGCACAGATCCCGAGAATATCGGATCGGATCGCAGCTTGATGAAGAATTGGTCAAATTAGCCGTTGTGGACAGGTGTCGTGATCCCCTTAAATATCGGATCGAGCAAGGAGGAGGAATTGGTCAAAGTGACAGTTGGGGACACGTGTCGCTGGATCCGTGCATCTCGGATCGCCGAAGACTAGCTCGTGCTTGAACAGGTCAGAGGCTTCGCTGTGCGTCTGGGGGTCGGATCGGTCTATGCTGGGTAGTGGTGTAAGTGCGAATCGAGTCATGTGGAGGTAGACGGATCGCTGATGCTTTGGGGGCGATACGATGAGGGGCGATCCGAGAGGGGCGATCCGCTGGTGCGATCCGATCCTTCATGGACTTAAGGAACGTAGTTTCATACTTTCTTCTTGTGTGTAAACCTTGGTGGCTTGGTCAAAAAAAAGCTAGCCAACAGGGTAATACATCAATAATCACTGTTTGAATTTATGTATGACTGCATTACTAAAGAAACTTCTATGAAGTATGTTAAGTCCCTGTTCAGCCTTATCTTCCCAACTGATTAATCTTCCTTTGATTTATCTATCTAGTTAGGTTTTTTCCTAATAAAGGGAACATACAATTTAAATAAAATATTAGTGCATTTGTTATTATTTGTCATAGTACAAAGATCTGGGGTTTATCATTATTAACATGTGAGTTAAAAATATGGTATATTGATCCCTTGAAAAATAAATCCCACATGAAATAGGGTTGAACCATTTTAGACACTCTGGAAAAGCGTGGTAAAAGCATATTAAAAGCATAACAAAAGGAACAAACAAACTCTGGAAAATCGTTTTCGTGAAGACCAAGTATTATATAAATCATTATTGAGCATATTTAAATTCAAAGCAAAGCAAGTACTACAAAAAGCACGAAACATAAAGAGATTGATAGAAATTACCTTATAACAGTTGAAATAGAAGTAGCTCGAATCAAAAATAAAACCCTAACCTATATCGAGAAGAAGGAGCACTGTTAAATAAAAAAATTGGTGAACTGGTTCAATTGAATCGACAGAGGTATGAAAGAAAGAAGAAGTTGCGATTTTACCTGAGTTTGTTAAGATCGACAAAAAACGGAGAAGAGGAATAGAGCGGCCAGAAAATGATTAGGGTATTTTAATGCGTCCACTTTGTTTTGGCCCTTGGTTTTTCAATTTTTCACATGGGTCTGAAAATAGG
The DNA here is from genome assembly GCA_030737875.1 of Allium sativum. Classification (NCBI taxonomy): domain Eukaryota; kingdom Viridiplantae; phylum Streptophyta; class Magnoliopsida; order Asparagales; family Amaryllidaceae; genus Allium; species Allium sativum. The sequence continues at coordinate 1,020,665,644 of CM060926.1, forward strand.
GAAAACAAGAAAAACTTTTTTCAGTTTTCTTTGTTGGGCCTATTTTGAAAAATGATAATTTTTGAAAATAGTAAAGGGAACATGTTTACAGTGTTTTTCAAAACTGAAAATGAACCGAAAATGACAAACCAAACACACCTTAATATTCTAATTTCTAAAAGATTTGGAGAAGAAAGAAAATGATAGATCCATGGCAGCGTCTCAGAAAATATGAGTTGAAAGCTAGGCCCTACTAGTCTATTTATAGGTGTACAGGAAATTATGGTCTATTGGTTTCGACAATATAAAATCTAAACCGTTTAAATCAGAAAAACGCGTCACAACATAGAAGAGATCTGACCCGGTAGGGCAACCCTTGTGTTGACGCACCTTAGAGGTGGATCGACCTAAGGTTGACACATGGATCGACCCATGTGAATCCTGGGTCGACCCAGCTCCTGGGTCGTGAACGTGGTTTCTGCCGATTTTATTTTCTGATTAATGTTAATACAAACGTTCAAATTCTGTGTTTATGTGTATACACATACAACCTTTTAAATCTTTATTCATTAATAACTTTCCCATACAGACTCTGTTTTAGGCAAGTCATATATCAAAATAAATCAGAAAATTGCCACGAATACAACGACATATGTTTCGGGATTAAATTCTAAAATAATAAATTGTCAAGATTTTCATTTACTAATTATATAAAATACGGGGTGTTACAGAATGGGTTACTCGTTGATGTTTTGGTAGAGCAGTATTCCCCAATATGAGGTTACTTACAGCAGTGGTCTAGATGCACTTGTTGATTCTTCAGATTTGCAAGGGCCTCTCTTTATTATATTTGAGGAATAAGGTGTCTTCGGTTTCATTCAGACCTAAACGGACTTATATGGATGCGTGTCTGATAATGTATTTTGTAATGTATTGATTGGTTTTTATTAAACATATTTCTGATTGGTTACGGAGAATTTTTTTTCTATTAGCTTAACACCCTTCTTTGAGGCGTATGAGTTCAAAGGTTATACGGTTAGTAATTATCAGTTATATGTTATAAAATGACAATGTGGCATACTAAGTAATGAGCTATTGATGATCAAAGCATAGCTTAGTGAAGCTTAGCTTTGTGTAACGTGACTTTGGGAAACCTCACACCCTAGAAAATGGCCAAAACATGAAAAACGCAGTAAGGATATGGGTTGTCATCTCCTTCCAAATAAAAAGTGTACCATGGTATGAAGCTTAGGCATTTCTTATGTAATGTCCCAGATCTTTAACGACTGAACAATTAATTAATTAATTTATTTAAAGTTAATTTGGCAATTTAAATGATTTGAATTAATATTTTTATTATTTAATTATTATTAATAGTGGAATAATATATTTAATTTTCGAAATAGTCGGAAATTGTTAAATTTGCAACATTGTGTGAATCAGATATGTTAAGATATTTAATTGAATTTAGATTTGAGTCATAATAACGAATTTATTTAATAAACGACGTTTGAACGTATTAATTATAATATAATTATAAACGAGCTAGTAACGTTGCGGTAGTTCGTAATTTTATGTTTTGAACTTCAAATGAATATACATGGCTCATTATAAGTCGGATTTCTTTGAAATATGAAATGTTCGAATCTGTTGAACTATTAATTTCTAACAAAAGTGAAAAATCAAGGTTTTGTCTGATAGATTATAAGTTATGTTCAAGACAAATTTTCAGAAAGTCGTTATTGTATCGTTTATGAATTATAACGATTTAATTAACAAATAAAAAGGGGTTTTATTGCAAACTGAACGTCGTTTCAACTTGAAATTGTAACATCGAGTATAAATTCGAGTATTTTGTAATTTTTGAAGCTGTATATATTCTTTTTGCATATATATACGATAATAATAATTTTTATTATTAAATTGAATTGTTTTAAATTGATTTATATTACATCGATTTAATATGGAATTTTAGGATAACGAATTTTCAAACGACTTCCGTTTTTGATGAAACTAATTTTATTAAATTCGTAGTGATTAATTATTGTAAGATTTTCAGTTTCACATCAATTGGATTTATTTTGTGACCGTGCGCAGTTTAAAAGCATATTATTTAATTGTTTGCAATTAAAAAGGAGTTTTACAAATGAACTCAGAATTCGACGAAGTCAGTTCCATTGTGTCTGAAATATTTAATCATAGTAGGATTACAAGTTTCACTCCGAATGGAGCTCGTGTGTGATAGTTTTTGTGTGTTACTTCATATGTAAGTTTCGTGTAAATTTAAATAATATATACATTAAAATCCTATAATCCTAATTCTTCCTTCCTAAGCAAAATGTACACTGCAAATCTAAAACTGTAGCAACTTACGCTTTCAAATCCACAACTACAAAAAAGGAACATAAGAAAAAAAAAACTCACCGCATAGCTACAGCTATCCTATGTAGCTAAACCTTGGGTGCCAATGCTTTTAGCTGTATATAAACGCGAGCTTCTCCTCTCCCTTTTTGGTTTTCCCGTGAGCTTTTCAATGGTTGTGAAAAATGAAATCAAAACAATTACAACATTAAAAATCTCTAGAAATATATATATATCAATTCCTGATATGATTCTCTACGTGCTCGTACGAATTTCGAATGGGTTAGATAAAAAATTTGTCATTGGAAAATATAGCCAGGCGTGCCAAACCTTGGCCAGTGCTTGATTTTGGAGCCGCTAATGGATTACTGGGTGTTTGTTTTGTATTTGTGGGATAGATTAGCACCTACTGGGAGAAATTGGAGTGATTTGATGTCGAATACTGTCGTGATTTATACCGTAGCGGTGATTTATGGTTGTTGGTTGCGATATTTAATGAAGGTGCGAATGGGATGATACGTATATAAGGAAGAAGAGGGAAGTAGGAGAAGTAGGATCGTGGAGTTTGAATTCGTGACGAAATGGTAGAGTTTGTTGGATCTAGATTAACCCTAGTGGGGCTGTGAATAGGGTTTATCATAGTTTTACACCGAGTTAAAAATTTGAAGGGATATTAAATAAAAAAACAGATCACAGAATGCAGCAGAAGTAAAAAGCAGAAAGGAAATAACACACAGAGATACCCAGCTTCGGCAAAACCCTGCCTACTGCTGCATTCCTAAGATTTCTTCTAGGTGTTAATAACAGATCCGCTTACAGACACTGTAAACTCGCACTCCCTGCTCCTGTACTAACCCTACGCTCAAAACCCTAGACTGACTGATATTCCCTCGACCAGATTAACCCGAATTACAAACCCGTAATCCGTAACCCTAGATTTTACAGACTCTAGTAAACTGCCAGCTAAACCCTAAATGGATTCCCTCTAGATATTACAGACTCTAGAACTTGTTTGGACGATTTACAAATGAAATTGAAATACAACAAAAAAAACAAAAAAAAAACAAAACCATATTTATAAAACATGGACTCCCTTTGAACAAATAGGCCGACCACATTCATGTTGGTTCCATCCTTATTTGCTTTGTCCTGTTCACTTTCTCTCGTGGAATAAAAATGGCGGCGGCAATGAAACTAGGGTTTTTCTGCTCTCCCAAATCGATCGCAAATGCTTATGTTTATTCTGGAAAATGATTTCTGAAGGCTCGAGTCTCTGTAGCTTGCTAGATCGACTTGGATGCTGATCGAAATCCAGAAGAAAGTGAGTTCCTTAGATTTTATCTATAGACTTCTTTTTATTGTCTGTGGTTTCGATCGATCATGCCAGTGATGAATTGGTGTCACTATATAGGGTAGTTCGAAACCCTAGATTCTCTGATTTCAGTAAATTGACTTGTCTGATTAATTGGATGATTTCCCCTTTTGCTTGCGTGATTTTTGCTTGTGAATTTGGTCTTCGATGAAACTGCAGATTTAAATTGCCCCTTTTGAAACTGAACTTGTCCCTTGTGTAATTTATGACTTTGATTAATTTTCTATTAATTGCTATGATGAATTCAAACATGATTTCTGGAATAAAATTTTGTGGCCCTTTTGATTGAATCGATTCTTAAAAACACTCATGCTGATTTTCTGCTTAGTCAAGAATTTGTCCCACCAAAAAATGTTCTGAAAAAAGAAAATTGCAATCCTTTTTTGCTCAATAGTTAATTCTTTGATTGAATTTAAGGGAAAAATATGCAGAAGAGAAAAACTATTTCCAAAACTGAAATTGTTTTAATGATATTTGCCACAAATAAACGATAGACTTTCTGAACATATTTAATATTTGATTGATCTTCCATAGATCTTTTGTATCATTTCTTTGCACTGATTTGCCTTGCATGGTCATTGAAAATTTGGAAAGATACACTTGCCAAAAACTAATTTGTGAAATCTGGATTGAAAATACTTGCCAAAACATATTCACAGTGATTTAACACTTGCCAAAAAACTGTCAAACCTTCTTAACATTTGCACTGTAATTTCTAACCTGTTGTCAACACTGATTTGCTTATGTGTTCATCACCTTATGCACCTTGTATTTCTGTATAAACACCTGCCATCTTCTGGAAACATTAGTGACTCAATTTTGCCAAGTATATCTTGCATAAATTCTGGAAACAAAATTGATGTTGCTGAAATGATCATGCTGCTAATTTGTATTATTCTGAAACACCTACTACTATGCTCTTCGAGCTGGTGAACAACCACTTGCTTGCTTGACAAAGAAAAACACCATGCTTGCTGTGTGTTGCCTTGTGTATACTTGAGCACATGTGCACTTGACTGATTTAACTTGTACCATGTCATTCTTGCCATTGTGTTTCCAATTTGTATTCTTGCATTGCTGCGCCAACTCGGCCATTTCATTTACACCTGCACTATGTTCACAGCACCATTACAGAGTCCTTGAATATTTGTCCACTTGTTTTCATGCACCCTGACTTGAACACTTTATCTCTTCTCTGGTCCACATGAGCTTGACCATTACCATGATGTTCTTGGTGCACCCATATTGTTGGTGTGTTGTACTATGACACCTGAGCTGTGTGACATTTCTTGGCTACACCAATGTTAAACTATCGCCATACATTTGTGTATATGCACTGCCTTTTTCTCGACTTGAGTTTGTACATGGGTTGTTCTTAGCACCATTCATGTATGCTGATTCTGCCTTGTATTTATGTATATTTCTATGCACACCTGTTTGCTAATTTATATGCATGTTTGATGGGCCCTTCTTGCTTTGTCATATTTGTACACTATGTTTACTTGACAATACATATGTGTGCACCATTGTGTTGTGCACCAAGATTTGTTTGTGTACTTTGAGGTTTGCTGGAAAACTTGTGCATCTTTGTTGCTCGGCCATTTGAGTTGAACATGTTTTTCTTTGCTGTTTGAGCTGAAATTTGTGTCCATCTTGAACATGACATGCATGAACACTTCCATTTCATTGCTATGCTGACCATGTTGACCTGTATGCATACATATATGTATATATACACATATGTGTATATATATGTATATATATATGTGTGTGTGTGTCTATTCGAATATATATCAGCAGACCGCTACACTGTGTTGTGGCTGTTCAGAATCAACTGGTTCTGATCAGCAAACCGGTGTAGTGTGTTGAGGCTGATCAGTGGGTACTAGAAATATATACATATCCAATCAAGTCATAAAAAATGATGAGAAACACACCAGAAATCTGAGGCAAATAAAATTTTAAAAATAAATTTTATATTCACATGTATTCAGTTTTATTACTATTGCAGTGTACTATGTGTGTGTGTGTGTTTCATGTGATACGTAAACAGGTGATGACTGAACTGACTGAGAAGATGCAGTGAAGACAGAAGACTAAATATGACAGAGAAATGTATAAAAGAATATTTGTATATGAGTGAATCTGAGAACTGAGTGACAGAGTGTATTGAGTGATGTGTGAGGAGCTTTGTATAATGAAATTGATTGAAATAGACTGTATTGTATTTCTGAGATGTACAAATTGTGGAGTTGTAAATCTGTAGTATTTAAAAATTGAAATAAAATATTATATTTAAATAAAATACTGTGTGAATATTTTAATTTCTGTATAGTCGTATTCTATTTAAATATAAATATTATATTTCTGTTTGTGATAAATATATGAAACAGTACAGCAATAAACACATTTAAAATAATATATATTTGTTTGTTATCATCAAACAAAAATCATATAATTGTGTATACAACACCGTTGTATACAACAATCTCCCTCTTTCGATGATGACAAACAAATAAAAAGATTTTGAATATAATAAATGTGTTTGACTTTGAAGAACAGAACTCCCCCAGTTGAATGCTCCCCCTACAACAGAAACTCCGCTTATAACTGTGCATGAGTGAAAGAATGTAAATCGAATGAATTTTCAAAATTAAAATATTTAGAAAATATTTATGAATATTCACTCATAAATCAAAATCTCAACACATTCTCCCCCTTTTGTTATCATAAAAAAGGATACAGAATTTAAAATATAGATGAAAAAATGACTAAAAATGTAGTTTTAGCATAAGAGGAAGAACGGTCATCATAAATCACAATCAGTCAAACAAAAATCATAATAAACTAAGAACTAATGGCATATTTCACATTTTAGAGAATGACGGATTTACGATGAAATTTATGTGAATGGAGAGAGTTTTAAAACAAATAATTCCAATTATTTTCCAATAAGATTTTCAAAAATAAAGCACAAAAACAGTGATGGATTTGGACTATAATTATAAATTCAATTTAAGTGACAAAATCGAATAATTTCAAATCCCAATAGCTATCAATCAACAAATCATAATATGTCACAAGATTTCAACAAATTTCACATATTAGAAAGATGGATTGATAGGCTGGTTTTTATACAACAAGGAGAATTTCAGATAAATTTCAATTTATAACATAATATTTCCTTTTTCTTTTTATTTTATTTAAGAGCACACTGACCATGCATAACCAGAGCTTGAATTTTTAAATGAGGTCAGTCGCGGCTTAAATTATAAATTGTCTTATAACCATGCATGACCAGAGCTTGGATTTTTAAATGATCACTTATGTATTAATTATATATTTTATCATTTTCAGCTTTAAATAGAGAAACTCCTTGGTATATACAACCAATATGAATGACGGAAATGAGGTAGGTACAGAAATGGACTATGAAGTAAATTTCGAAATTAATTATATTATGAAATATGCTCGACTGTATCGGGATCATTGAAAATTTTCAATTATCACTAATTTTGAATAATAACATAGTCCAATTTCTATCACAAATATTTTCACTGTTTATTCAAAAAGATTTAAAAAAAAATAAACTCTCCACATTAATATAAAATTATCATGGATGGTATAATGATGACAGATAAAGGAGATGGTCGTGAAATGATTGACAATTCAAAGATATTATAATAACTGTTCAACCATCATGAAAATCTAAATAAAATCTATTATTGTTGTGAAATATACATATACTGTGGTCACAATTCATCACAATTTCAAAATCTAATAATGATTTTGATGAACTATAAATACAATTCAATTTGGATATTGATTTCAATTTCCGAATGAATAATCAATAAATAACTTTAAAATTGAAAATCAATTACAGGAGTGAAATTAAGATCTATACAGGACATGGGGAATAAACAGAATATATATATACAGTAAAAAAAATTCAGCACTTCTGGACTGATACCACTTGATGTCTCTATTAATGAGGATTTTAAAATGACACTGGAGACGAACAAGAATATCACAGACAAAAGAATTATAAGTACAAAGCCCAAGCAGACAAGATAACATATTATGCACATGTATCAGAGCAGCAAATAGATGATTCCAAAACAAACATTTTTCAAAACAGTATCAGAGCAGCACAGAAAATAGTTTCAATTCATATTTGTCAAGATGATGATCACATAAGATGATTCATGATCCAAGATTAAAAATACCGTTTATTTTTATTCATTTGATGGAATATGAAAATATCAGGATTCAATGAATCAATTACACCAAATTATAAATTTCAGATTCAAGATATGTGTGTGATTCGATAAATCGATAATTTCAAATGATTTTAAACAAACAGATATTCAAATTAAACAATCATGAAATAACAATAAGTTTCAAGACCTATATTTCAAAAGAATTTTTCACAATTTTCTCTGACAAGCATAAGAGAAATCTCAGATCATTTACATCAAGATTGAGAGATATCCATGATCTAGAAAATTAAACAATAATTTATTTGAAATCACTTGAATCAATGTCAAGTTTTGAGATATAATGAATCAGTCACACAAGATTGGTAATTTCAAATTTAAGAGGTGTGTGATATTCAAAATATCAAGAATTTCATATGATTTCAAACAAACAAATTTCAACCATAATGATCATGAATAAAGATGAATTTCAAGATGTATCACTAATTCAAGATAATTCAAAAATTCTGTAACGACCCATATTTTTATAGTATATAAATAATTTATTTAATTATTTAAATAATGGTTTGGTTATTTAAAATGACCAGAATTAAATAATATTGAATATTTAACTAAAATAAATGATATAATAATATGTTTAATTTCTGAAATAGTCAGAAATAGTGGAATTCACAATATGGTGTGAATTGGGTCATCTGTGATATTTAATTCAGTTTAGAATTGAATTAGAATAGCGAATATATTATTTGAACGACAATTGAACGTATAATTATATTACAATTATAATCGAGCTCGAAATGGCACGACAATTCACTATTTGGTGATTCGAACTTCAACTGAATATACAGAATTCGTTTTAAATCGGATTTCTGTGAAACAAGAAACTTACAGAGCTGGTGAACTATATTTTTCTAATGGAAGAGAAAAATCAGGATTTCGTCATGTATATTTTGATTTATGTCCAAATCAAATTTTAGAAAAGTCGATATGGAATCCCTTTATAATTTATATCGATTTATTTATATTTTTAAATGGATTTTAAATATAAATCGAATATCGATGTAACACTGGATTAGGAATATCGAGTTATAAATCTCATTGGAGCTGTATGATATTCCACTATGGATATATACAATAATATTTATTTATAAATATTTAATTTAATTGTTTTTAAATATATTTATATACTTAAATGGGTTATTTAGAGCTTTAAAAATAGCCAGTTTGTAAACGACCTCCGTTTTCTACGAAACTAATTTTGTTGGATCCGCAATATTAAATTATCGCTAGATTTCAATTTCCGTGATTTTTAGAGTCAGTGTGTGGTCGTACGGGATTTTAATGTGAAAAATAGTCAGTATTTTAACAGTTAAAAATACGCTGTGTGAGCAAACGGAGTCGGAATTCGACGAAACCAGTTTCGTTGGGTCTGTAATGTCGAACTGAAGGTGCACTTCCATTTTCGTGATTTTTGAATATCATATGTGATCAAAGAGATTTTTAACAACAAAAATAAATAGTGGTTGGTCAAAATGGATATAAAATTCGAACATAAAAATATATAATTTTCTCTATAAATATCCCCACTAATTTTCCAGACCCTAAAGTATTCATTCCACTGGTCAATTGAGTTTACGCCGTCATTCTTCCTTTTCAGTAAACCATCCACTTTGGAAAATTGAAACAATACAAGAAAAAATACATAAATCATGTAATACTTATATTTGAGTTCTTGGGAGGATCCTCTACATCCTGGAAGGCTTCGTTTTTGGTGCGATGTCATTTACTGGGGGTTCGATATTTAAACCAGCGGGATAGGGTTGGTCGTGGGGGAAACTCGAGGACATCGGAGGCCAAGGGGAAGGTGTTGTGGAGTTCGGGGTCGGAAAATGAGTCGGGGGAGGGTGGTTTTGGCGGGTGCGATGCTATGAGGTGAAGAGCGACAAGTGACGAAATTTGTTGAGGGGCAATCGAGTTTTGAGTGATGAAGGGCTTCTTGAAGGAATGGGATTTATTGTTGAATTCCTGACATTAAATACTACTCGCGTTCAAACTCTAGTGAAACTCGATGCTGGGAACATCGTTCAAAGGTTTTCCGTGAGCTGCGATACAGCCTGAATCTACGACTGAGCAACATGGATCGAGTACCTTGAAAGTTGGATGGCGTGATGCGGATTTGGGTAAGGATTAGTATGGTATTTTTATTTGGATTGTTAATGTTGAGATGGAGGGATAGGAGCAGATTGAAGTTGCGTTAATGGTTGAGGATGATTTCCTGTATCGCGTTCGGATATGAGGAAGAAGAGCGCGAGTTGAATGATGAATACATGTAGTTGAACAGGAGATTTAGACGGGATTCATGGTAAAATTGGTTTAGATTTTTGGTGAAAAGGAGAAAGTGGTTGGAAGGATTTTGGAACGGTGATTGATGCTATGAATGGCTCGAAGGAATTGGAAGAAGATGGCTGAGTGGAACGGGTGGGTCAATTTGCTTGGACGTAGGATGATGTATATTGTAAGGCCCAAAATCAATGTTTATAAATTCAAGCTAAGTATAATTAAATACGCATAAATTTTTAAATGCTATAAAATGCTCATACGTTGTCGAAAATTGGCGAAACTGGATCAGTTAGGATCGTATGAACGGACACTACCCAATGGAACTGACCGGGAGTGGATTGGAGCTCATTACAATTTATAGTGAAATAAATTGTCAAAATCAAATCAACGACAATTATCGTTATTTAACGATGATCGTCCATTGTGAGTAAAACTTACCAACTCTGAACAGTTATAATTTTATAACATATTTTTAGAACTGATAATTATCTGTTGATTGCTGTGTGTTAACTGTTTGGTTGAACTACTAAGTAATTGGATGAAATTATAGATCTTGTTATATATATATATATAAATATATATATATATATATAAATTGATTCTGTTTAGCAGAATATTTCATAGTGAAATGAAATTGATGTTAATTATATTGTTTAACATCTGTGGATGCAGGGAAACAGGTCGGAGGAATCCAACATGATTCCTCAACATTTATTTTATTTCATATATTGTAATATATGATGTGATATATAATATGTGTTGATTACGTGTGTTGAATGATATCGGTCATTGTTATTTGGGTATTTTAAATAACGTAAGAAATACTAGGATGTAGAAAAGGGGGTTTTCAAAGTGTATTTTGAAAATAAATTATTTATATAAAATCAACAGATTTTATATATAAAAGGAAAAGGATTTTATAAAAGAAAATAATTATAAAATCAAAGAATAAGAATAGAAAAGGGAAAATATCTGTGAAATAAATATAAAAGAAAAATATTTGTGAAACAAATAGAAAAAAGAAATATTTGTAAACTATTTACAAATAGAATAGATAAAGGAAATATTTGTAAAACATTTACAAATAGAATTATAAAAGGATTATTTATTTAGAAAATAAATAGAATTATAAAAGAAATATTTATTTAGAAAATAAGTAGAAGTATAAAAGGAAATATTTATTTAGAAAGTGAATAGAATTATAAAAGGGAATATTTGGAAAAATAAATACTAAATAGAAATCTGTTTTAACCGATAATTAGAGAAGATAAATTTATAAGTAATGTTTTTATAAATTAAGTAAAATAATTTATCATAGGACAAACTGAATATATAAGTCTGAACTTATATAGAGAAGTAGAAATTGGTTTTGAACCCGATATGTTAAGTAGAAGGTGAACTCAACATTTTATAAAGGAAACTGATTTTGAAATAGGAATTAAAAAAGAAGATAATCAAAAGAAGTTAGTCGAAAGGAGTTAACCAAATTAGAGTTAATCAAACATAGTTAATGGATTAGAATTAATCAGTTAGAGTTAATCGATTAGAGTTAATCGATTAGAGTTAATCAGTTAGATTTAATCAGTTAGAATTAATTAGTTAGAATTAATCAGTTAGAATTAATCAGTTAGAGTTAGTCGGTTAGAATTAATCAGTTAGAGTTAATTAGTTAGAGTTAATCAGTTAGAGTTAATCAATTAGAGTTAATCGAAAATAGTTTATTCGAAAAGAAGTTATCGAATATTATTTATTCAAAAGGATTATCGAATTATAGTTTATTCGAAAAAGTGTTACCGAATATAGTTGATTTGAAAGGAGTTAATCGAATATAGTTTATTCGAAAGGAGTTAATGAATATAGTTTATTCGAAAGGAGTTAATCGAATATAGTTTATTCTAAAGGAGTTAATCGAATATAGTTGATTCGAAAGGAGTTAATCGAATATAGTTTATTCGAAAGGAGTTAATAGAATATAGTTTATTCGAAAAGGAGTTATTGAATATAGTTGATTCGAAAGGGGTTAATCGAATATAGTTTATTAGAAAAGGAGTTATCGAATAGAGATTATTCGAAAGAGAGTTATATGTAGAAATTTGATTATATCGAATTCAGGAAAGTACTATTCACTTTCTGTTTTAATCAAGATTTATCTATTTACTAATAAATTGTTGTTTGTTTATTTATCCATAGTAATAAATAAAAGTCATATTTTGAAGCTAGATATTTCAAAAGTAGGGATTATAACGCTATAATTATAATCAGTGTTTTCAATAAAGAAGTGGATTCGTAAATTGGATCCAAGAGTTGCGTAAGGAAGTTTGTTAAAGATTTAAAAGGTGAACTTTGTCTATTTCGAGGTTACAAACGTTGTTCAGTTAAGGTCTGAGAGGTAGTTATACCCCAACATGATTGACTCTATTTTTAACTACGGAATGGTCGAGGTTCGGTAGTGAAGGTTGGATGAAGGAATCAAGTTAATAAGTGTAACAAGTTGAGTTAGCATAGCGATGTTTTATTTAAACATCTATTTAAATCCAAATGGAGGAGTTTTGGAAATGTTTTCCAAATAAGAATCAGAATATTTTCTAATATAGAAAATAAGAAATGGAAATGTTTTCCAATGATAATAACGTATATTTTCTAAATTTAGAAAATAAGAAATGTTGAATATATGGAAACAGGAATAGGGAAATGGAAAATTGAATGACAAATTAAATTAAATAGGATCAATGTTAAATGATGATTTGATCGATATAATTTCCATCTGGAAATAATATCGTTGTTTGCACACGTGTTTTTCTTTGATAGTTAACTCACCGACTATCGAAGTTTTTGACCATTTTTCTGTCGTCAATATGGAGAGACCGGGATCATATTCATTATCTGAAAACCACTTCGTATGGGCATTAGCGTTGCGATCAAATATGATGAAGATAATTGAAGACGGAGTTATGCAAGGGTTGTCTTGTTTACAGAATAGTGCCTTCAGTTTGTCCAGTCCCAGGACGACCAGTATGGAAGAATGTCTGACAGAGTATATTTAATAGATCGCGTAAGTTGATCTCTTTAAACGTATATACGTTCGGTGGCGGAGGAATTCGTTTCTCTTAGCTGTATACCCGTTGTATTTTTGGGGAAATCAATTTGTGATTTGGCGGGTATGACGATGTGACATTCAAAGTGAATAATTGTGTGATCTGTCAGAGATAAGCGTGGCCTCTAGCCTCACAACCGAGAAATGAAAAAAATCAGGCAGGCAACATGGCTAAGTGGTTGGCTGCCAATTAGGGTGTATTATCACCTATCTAGAGATATTCATTTCAATATATAATCTATTGTCGATATTGTCCCATTCGGGAAACGGTTGCTGATCCCAATCGTTGGTGATATACATTCGATACTGTTGGCTAGCTTTTTGACCAAGCCACCTAGGTTCATATACGGGAAGAGAATACGGAGCGTCATTCCTTTCAACCTTCAGAGATCAGGTCACGATCGCTCACCACCCTTCGAATCGCCAAGCACCCTCGGATCGCCAAGGCAGAACTCGACCCGTTTCGTCCATAGGAATGCGACCCGATCCATCCAAGGGAGCACGACTCGATCCTCCCAGGGAAGCACGATCCCGATCCGCACCTATGTCCCCACCTCACTCCGATCCGATCCCTTGCTACATGGCGAAACCTCTGACTTGTTCAAACCACGAGCGGGTCTTCGGCGATCCGAGATGCACGGATCCAGCGACACGTGTCCCCAACTGTCACTTTGACCAATTCCTCCTCCTTACTCGATCCAATATTTAAGGGGATCGCGACACCTGTCCACAACGGTTAATTTGACTAATTCCTCATCAAGCTGCGATACGATCCGATATTCTCGGGATCTGTGCCACATGTGACTGCGATCCGCCTGACAAAATCAGCTATAAATAGCCCAGAGCTTGGCATTTTTCAGGATCTTTTGGCAGTATTGAGCTCTGATTCCACCATTACTGTCATACCACTATTTCTTGTCAGTTTTACTACGAGATTACTGAGAGAAATCACAATTGTAAAAGTGAGTACTGAGAGAAATCATTGATTGCACTAGCATTCAAAGTATAATCGATAACATATAAAGTGGACGTAGGCTCGTTAACGCCGAACCACTATAAATTCTGTGTGTTTTCTGCTTTTTCTTCATTCTACAGTTATAATTCTTTATAAATCAGAACAATTTGGGTGTTAGGTCCAAATTTTGATCAAACATTTTGGTGCTTTCACTGAGAACCGAATTCTCAACCTATCGGATTGCTATTCTACTATTTGGATTTGAAAGTCCGAAGAAAACAGTCCCAAAACTTCACTGTTCAGATTTTTGGAAGATTCCTGCGAAATTTGATATCATGGCTGGAAAGAAGTCTAAGGAAGTGCGAGCTTCGCAAGCGAATGAAGTCGCGAATGAAATGGTTGGCGAAAGTGCACACGAGCAGGTCGTTGAGGGGGTCACGGATCGCGAGGACAGGGGGCGACCCGAACCAATCTAGGTGTCGCGATCCGACTTGAGGGTGGCACTGCGAACCGCGAAGCTGGAGGGGTTGTTACTCGATCCCGTGATAACGCCCCGAATCCTCCGCATACTGTGACTACGAACCGATCCCAGGGGGGCGCTGCGAGCCATCAACCTCGATCCACAGCGATCCAAATTGATGACCAGACTACAACTCGACCTGGAAAGGAGCCTATGGCTCGCTCCTACCGTCCTGGCCCCTCCGCTCGTCCCGGTTCAAGCTCTTTGCGCATAAGAGAAAATGATGATGATCAATATGACCCTTCTGCTCCCGTTACTGAGGGGGACCTCTCTCGCTTTTCCGAAATGTGGGAGAGGCTGTTTGATGAATTGGCTGCTCAAAGGCAGGAGAGCTCTATTCTGCGACAGAACTTGACTGCTATGGATAGAAGGCTTAATGATCTCGCAAGGCAAAGGACTCCCCCAGTTCGTCCGCTCACCCCCGAATACTCTTCTTCGTCAGAGGAATCGCCGAGACCTCCGCGGCGACCATATGAGAGGCCTGAAAACATAGAGCAGCTTCGATTTGGGACCCTGCCATCTTGGGAAGAAGAGACACTAGGTGCAGGGCCCTCAAACCGCAATGTGAATAATCGCGCCGCAACTCCCAGAGCTCGAGGTGTGGACAGCCCTGTTCAGAATAGACTACCTCAGCCCCGTCGCCGTACAAATGCTCATGGTAACCGGGGGCAGCGAAGCCCAATCCGAGCCCCGGATTTCGTGACCGCTCCTGGAAGAGAGATTAGAGAACCCCACCGAGCAAGAAGCGCTGACCCGAGCCTCCGCTAACCAGTGCAAATGTTGCAGCTATGATCCATCAAATTCTGGCAGATAGCCGTGGGCAACGGAATGAAGATTGGGGAATTGACCGCAGTCACACCCCTTTCACGGATGACATTTTAGATGCAATGTTCCCGAGGCGCTTCAACATGCCGCAGATGAACCGTTACGCGGGTAGATCTGATCCCGTCCAACATCTGATGAGATATTCTTGGTCAATGACCGCTGCCGCAGCTTCTGACGCTGTCAAGTGCAAAGCATTTCCCATATTCCTGGAGGATGTAGCATTATTATGGTTTACTCGCTTACCAGCAAGATCAATTTCCAGCTTCAGGGAGTTGAGTGAAAAGTTCGTGGAACAGTTCCGCATCTATGCACAAAAGACAAAGAGTGTGATTGACTTGTTCCTTGTCAAGCAACGACCAGGCGAGAGTTTGAGGGTGTATCTAGACCGTTTCAACCTGGCCGCTACTGAAGTCAAAGATCCTCATGAGCCAACTGTTGTGGCAGCCCTAATTGATGGGGTAGATAATGACACCGAATTTGGGAGATATCTGGCCGGCAAGCCACCCCATACTAGAGAGTTATTCTACGAAAAAGCTAACGTACACTTACGCCGGGAGGAAGTATATGCTAACCGAAAGGCAAAAACTGCCGATAAAGAGGAGATCCAGAGCAATGTCGCCATTAAGCAGACAGGAGACAGCTCGGGGAAGGTCGAGGTTAATGTCGGAAACCGGAACCAGGGTGGTCGTCAGTCAGGAAACAATGGTAATAACAGTAATGGCAACAACCGGAAGAGGAATCGAGGGAACGACTCCCAGAGAAGGACTCGTCCCAGGGCTTTTGAGAGTTACACGCCAATAAACGATACTTTGGAAAATATCTTCATGGATTCGTACAATGTCCTCCAAAATAAAAGGCCTCCTCCCAGAGAGTCGACGGAGAAAGAACGTGAAACGGGGAAGTTTTGTCTCTTCCATCAGATTCATGGCCATTCGACAAATGAATGCCGTCACCTAAGAGATGTGGTCGAGAGGCTTCTCCGAGAAGTAAAATTGGATGAATACAGAGTGACACCCAGAGATAGGGGGCAAGCCGTACTGGCCCCAAATCAGAACCAGAATCAACCTGCTGTCAGGCCAACTGCCCAGCAAAAGGGAAAGGACATTGTTATCAATACCATAATCAGAGGGCTTTATCTCGCCGGACACGGTTCCAAGGCATTGGATCAGTATGTCAATGCAGCCAAGCAACACCTCGAGGTAGGGGAGTGTAGCAACCCTGAGGACAACATCCCGGTAAAGCAACAAAAGATGATGTCCGACGATGTCGTTTTCCGCGAACGAGAAAGCATTGGAGTCCATGCTCCGACTGAAGATCCATTTGTAATCACAGTGCCTATTGGCCCGGCCACTGTTCATAAAGTCTTGGTGGATAACGGGAGTTCCGTCAACATTCTTTTCAAAAAGACATTCGACCAGATGAACCTCGAGATAAAAGACTTGAAGCCCTGTCAGGGATGGATCCGTGGATTTAACGGAGCATCCACCGCTCCAATGGGTTATGTAGAGCTACCAGTTACACTTGGGGAAGGAGAACGCCAGAGAGTGAGAATTCTTCCCTTTGTGGTTTTGGATATTGAGTCACCCTATAATGCCTTCTTGGGCCGACCGGCCCTCGCAAAGTTTAGAGCCTGTATAGCCCCTTGGTGCTTGTTATTGAAGTTTCCTACAGAAGCTGGTGTTGGTATTGTCAGAGGAGATCAGGTTGCCGCACGAGCATGTTATATTGCAGAGCTAAAGCTACTCCGCAATGGAGGAGACATAGAAACCAAGGGCGCTTCTCCCCCCATAAGGGCGGAGACCTTATAGCAATTAAAGAGGATAACTGTAGGAGAGTCGCCCAGAGAGTTGCCCGAGGATATAGATCCCAGAGAGGACAAAGAACCTGGGGGCAGAATGGCGACTCCCAACGAGACAACTGTGGATGTACCGATCGATGATAGTGACCCAGAGAAGGTCCTTAAGATTGGATCCCAGATAAATCCGAATTTAGCTAAAGAACTGACGGATTTCTTGAAAAATAATTTGGATGTATTTGCTTGGACCCACGCAGACATGTGCGGGATATCTCCATCAATCATGAGCCATTCATTAAGCATTAACCCTAAACATCCTCTGGTAAAACAAAAAAGGCGAATGCTAGGCCCAGAGAGGTCCGCTGCCTTGAAAGAAGAAGTTGGAAAACTAAAAAGTAATGGATTCATCAGAGACTCAATCTATCCAGACTGGATTTCAAATCCAGTCCTGGTAAAGAAGGCTAACGGGAAGTGGTGAACGTGTATCGATTTCTCGGATTTGAATAAAGCCTGCCCAAAAGACAGTTTTCCGTTACACAGGATTGATCAGTTGGTGGACTCGACGGCGGGTCATGAACTTCTCTCCTTTATGGATGCTTATTCAGGATATAACCAGATTCCAATGCATGTTCCAGATCAAGAACACACTAGCTTCATTACCGATCTGGGGTTATATTGCTATGTGGTAATGCCTTTTGGCTTGAAGAACGCAGACGCTACATATCAACGGTTAGTGAACAGAATGTTCTATAACCAGATTGGGAAAACAATGGAAGTATACGTCGACGACATGTTAGTTAAGTCCAGGCAATCCTCCAATCACACTACGGACTTGGCATAGATGTTTGGCATTCTTCGAAAGTACGGGATGAAACTCAACCCAACAAAATGTTCATTCGGGGTCGCCTCCGGAAAATTCTTGGGATTCATCGTCAGTTCTCGTGGGATTGAAATTAATCCAGATCAGATCGCGGCAATCAGAGACATTCAGGAACCTAGGCAGATTAAAGATGTGCAAAGCCTTGCAGGGAAAGTAGCATCACTAAGCAGATTTATCTCCAGGGCTACGGACAAATGCATCCCATTCTTCGAATTGATAAAGCGAGGAAAACGCCACTTCAAATGGACGCCCGACTGCGTAGAAGCGTTTCAGAACTTGCTGAGGTACATGGAGAAACCTCCGATACTATCTAAGCCAATGGATCACGAGGACTTATTTGTGTACTTGGCAGTCTCGTCCCACGCGATCAGCTCAGCATTGGTGAGAGAAGAAGATAAAGTTCAAAGACCAGTGTATTACGTAAGCAAAAAATTGACAGCAGCAGAGCGTAATTATCCAAAGATAGAAAAGTTGGCGTACAGTTTGCTGATTGCCTCAAGAAAACTTCGACATTATTTTCAGGCTCATCCCATTACCGTATACACTGATCATCCACTCAAGCAAGTTCAACAGAGACCAGAAGCGTCTGGAAGACTACTCAAATGGAACATTGAGTTAAGTCAATTTGATCTGAACTTTCAGCCCCGGCGGTCAATACGGGGGCAAGTGATAGCCGACTTCATAGCAGAGTTTACCGTCCCAGAGGAAGATATAGCAAACGAAGAAGTTGACCCCTCAAAATTACTTCTCGACCCCAGTGCCTGGAGATTGTATACTGATGGCGCTAGGAATGACAAGAGATCCGGCGCTGGAGTAGTGCTTGAAACTCCCGAGAAACGGCTGATATCCTATGCTATCCGGATGGAGTTTCACGCCACTAACAATGACTCTGAATATGAAGCCCTGATAGCCGGGCTAAGGATCGCAAAAGAGTTGGAAATCACAAAGCTAGACATATTTTGCGACTCCAAGTTAGTTGTGAACCAGGTTACTGGAAAATTCCAAGCCAAAAGCCCAAGATTGATTTTATACTTAGAGAAAGTAAAGGAGTTGCTGAACGGCTTCGATCACTACAGCATATCTCATATTCCGCGGTCAGAGAATCAACAGGCGGATAAGTTGGCAAAGATGGCTAGTTCTGACGATCCTGAGGAGACCGGGCTAGCCCCAGTTGAAGTACTTCGGTCTCCTAGTATAGATCAGATGGAAATTGATCTAGTACTAGAGGCGGAACCAGAAAGGGAGTCATGGATGACCCCTCTAAAGAATTTCTTGACGAATGGAATGCTTCCGACCAAGAAAAGCGAGAGGCATAAGGTAATTCGTAAAGCTGCCCGATACGTTCTGCAAGGCGGAGTTCTTTACAGACAAGGATTTTCGATGCCCCTTTTCCGGTGTATAGCTCATGACGATATCAAGCGTGTGCTGCAAGAGGTACATGAAGGTGAATGCGGCGATCACACTGGAGGGCAAACAATGGCGAAAAAAGTGTTGCGGCATGGTTATTTATGGCCTACCATAAGCAAAGATGCGGCGAAATACGCACGACGGTGTGATGCATGCCAGAGATTTTCAAAGATACCTAGGGCACCTCCTAGTCAGTTAAAAACGATGACGAGTCCATGGCCTTTCGCTATGTGGGGAATTGATATCATCGGAAGTCTCCCCATAGCTAAGGGCGGAGCAAAGTTCGCTATTGTAGCTGTAGATTACTTCACTAAGTGGGTCGAGGATGAGCCACTGACTACAATCACAACCAAACGAGTGATCAATTTTGTCGTTAGAAACATCATCTGTCGATTTGGGATTCCAAAGATTGTTATAACTACCAACAGAACTCAGTTCGATAGCACTGAATTCAGAGACTTCTGCCAGAAATACCATATTGAGAAACGGTACACCTCTGTGGCGCACCCGCAATCGAACGGACAGGTCGAAGCGGCGAATAAAGTGATTAAGTCCATTCTGAAAAGAAGACTGAAACGGGCCAGAGCCATGTGGGCTGATGAATTACCCTTAGCACTGTGGGCCTACAGGACAACGTATAAATCGACAACAGGCCATACCCCCTTCTCTCTTGCTTTTGGAGCAGAAGCAGTCATCCCGGTTGAGATAAAAGTACCTTCTCACCGAGTGACTTATTACGATCCGATGACTAATAACGAATTGCTCCTTGAATCCCTGGATATGATCGAAGAAAAGAGGGATGAAGCAGACCTGCGTGCCTTGAGATGCAAACAACAGGTCACCCGATACTACAACAAAAAAGTTCGAGCCCGAAACTTTGAACCCGGAGACTTGGTTCTGAAGCGTGTCTTTCCAGCCCCAACTCATATGGGTGCGAAGTGGGAAGGACTATACTCCATTCTGTGCAAGCTTGATAATGGAACCTTCAAGCTAGCAACCGTAGATGGAAAGGAAATCCCCAGAGTGTGGAATGCCTAACATTTACGGCCGTATCTGACGTAAAGATGTCAGATCTGTTCTTTTGCTTTATTAAGGACCATGTACAAGGCACGACTTGCCTAGAATAGTCCGATTTCTTAAGCAAAAAATTATAAAGTGGACGTAGGTCATGATTCGACCGAACCACTATAAAAATATTGTGTGTCGTTTACCTTTATTGCACTATTATTTATCTGCCATTCTATTTTTATGGAAATTGCTGCGAATCATGCAATGATCACAGATGCGTATAATTATAGGTGCCTTCCATCAGATCGGAATGCAGTCACCAGTCAAAACTATGAGGGTGCGATAAAGTCAATCATATCATTGATAGCGCTCTAACTCTCCAAGAGCCGAGAGAGAGCATAACGGACATGAGGGCGATGTCCGTAAGTCATGGCGGTGTACCATGATCGGAACCGCCTTGATGTAACTCTAACCTCGGCGACTGCCAGGAGAGTATAGAAGCGTCTCCGATTGAGCGCTGAGAAAGAGCTCTTGCCTCGCTGAAGGATCGGGGAGCGATTGAACTGCTGAGCTCGAACTCTAACTCTCCAGGGCAGAGAGAGAGTATAAAAGCGTCTCCGATTGAGCGCTGAGAAAGAGCTCTTGCCCCGCTGAAGGATCGGGGAGCGATTGAACTGCTGAGCTCGAACTCTAACTCTGCAGAGCAGAGAGAGTATAAAAGCGTCTCCGATTGAGCGCTGAGAAAGAGCTCTTGCCCCGCTGAAGGATCGGGGAGCGATTGAACTGCTAAGCTCGAACTCTAACTCTCCAGAGCAGAGAGAGTATAAAAGCGTCTCCGATTGAGCGCTGAGAAAGAGCTCTTGCCCCGCTGAAGGATCGGGGAGCGAGTGAACTGCTGAATTTGAACTCTAACCTCGGCGGCCGCCAAGAGAGTATAAAAGAGTCTATAACTAAGCATTGAGAAAGGTGCCGGAAACTCAGCACCACAAGAACAGTTATCTTACTAAATTTTCTAAGTCCCCCATATTCAGAAATAGGGGGCAGCGTACAAACAACACTAATCAATCCTTAATAAGCCCTGGTTAGGCGCTATGTTAATGATTGATTGGGGGCATATACATATACACATGAACCTTGATGCAGCACGGAAATTTTTAAAATTTTCTTTCTGTTGCTCGACTGATTTGTAGTTATAATCCGATGATCTATGACTAAGCATGAAAAGTTTAATAAATGCAGGTACACGATGGTGCAAAAGAGATAAACTTTTATTTATGAACTGCAAGTCTACAAAGTGAAAAACAACCTAAAACAAAAGTGAGGGCCAGTCTCACAATTACATTTCATGGCCAGTGGGAAGCCTAAAGACAAAATATAGACAAGCGACAATATCCTATTTACGCTTGGACTTCTTCTCCTGTTTCTTCTTCTCCAGCTTCGCCTTGTCAGTTTCGGATTGATCACCCTTCTTTCTTTTCCTTTTGTCTATAAGAGGAACGTCCGACTCATCAGAAGACTCCTCCTCCACCTCCTTTCTCTTTCTTTTACCAGTCAAGGAAGCCGGGAAATCATCAGGGTTCGCAAAATGAAGCTGTTTGCTGATGGATTTGGGCTGGAGTTTCCGAACCATCCCAGTTTTGGGATTAAACTCCGAGATAGGAGCTACATTCAAAGGCTCTTGTTCCGCCTTCTTTAAAGCCAGCTTCTTTTCCTGCCTAGTCTTTCTTTTAGCCAAAGTTTCGTCGTCATCGCCTTCGACTTCTTTGGTGCTAATGATATCCTCCTCATCATCTACATGGCGCCCGTCCATATCTTTCAAGGCATCGATGGTTTCCTCATCCTTGGGGGCATCAGCACTAGGTGCCGAGACGCCTTTCTCCGCTGTTGTACCTTCAGCCTGCTTCAGTATATCAACACCGGCGCCAGATGAGACGTCAATTTTCTCCGCCTCTGTCCTCTTCTCGGCATCCTTGTCGACGGGCTCGCCACCTGTATTATGGGGAACACATGTTATTAATTCGATTGGTTGCTCTACCAGACGACGACAATTCACAATTGCTTTGACAAATTGTGGGGAAAAAAGGGAGATACCTTCCGCTGATCCTCCATCTAGGCTAGCTGCAGAAGCTCCGAAAACCACAGGAGTTAGGCCCAAAGGAATTAATGGATCATCAGGATGGTATTCCTCAACTCCGGAGGCCTTGGGCTCTACAGCTGAGCTCGAACCTTCGTCAATTTTGTTTTTGCCCTTAGCCAGGGCCCTCTCCTTCTCCATTTCTTCTTGAATTAGACGACGGCCTTCTACCAGATCCTCGGGCTCGTTATCCTTCAGAATGGTCTTCATCAGTTCATCTTCGTCAATCTCTTCAACTCCTAATCTCTGCTTCTCACCCTCGACGATGGCATCCCATAAGTTGGCTAAAGTAACGAGGTAGTCCGGGATCCACGAGATGTTACGGGTTTTAAGGACGTGGCCGAGGAAGTCAAATATCATCTCTTCAAACCCTTCGATATCCTTTTCTCTCTCGAGGAGTTTGTTGTTAGAAGCAGTAGCCATCTCAATGGCACTTTCTACATTCTTTTCGGCGAGAGCCGCGCGCCTCTCTGCATCCGCAACTTGATCATTCAAAATCACCTTCTCTGCTTCGGCCAAAGCTAGACTTTCTTTCAAGTTTGCTTTTTCTTCCTCCCAAGCAGCTCTCTCAGCTTCAATATGGCCCTGTGCCGTCTTCAACTCAATGTTGGCCATTTTAAGATCTTCTACCTCCTTCTTTAAGGCCATTTTCTCTTGACTATTTGAGTCAAGTTCAGAATGAAAGCGTTTCTTAGCATTCTCCAATTCGGTTTTATAATTTTCAGCATCTCTCCGCGCTAAGGCAAGTTGGGATTGAGCATCTTCCAAGTCCTTTTCCATCTTTGTCCTAGCCCTTTCATTGTTATCAATCTTCACCTTGGATCTATGTGCTTCCATATCAAGCGTTCGGATGACTTCTGAAAGATTAATAGCATGTTTCTTCATCACTTCATACTGCCTGGCTACATGACGAATGTGCCCGATGACTTCAGTATCCCAGTTCCTAAGGACTGGCTCCAAGGCTGGAACAAACATCATCCTTTCGAAGAAGATGTTAGGGAATTGTTCTCGCAACTTTTCCAGCTTAGCTTGAGTCTCGGGACCATGGATGTAATCACGTGACCCGGGGGCAACCAATTCTTGCTGGCTGGAAGGGACAATGTCACTTCTCTCTTTTTCAGAATCCTTGACTGGATCCTTGCTTTTATCCTTGGGCTCGTAGTGTCTTTTTGATGACCTGCTGTGAGAGGGTGCACTCTTCGGAGGAGTTAACTCTTTAGGAAGTTGTTTTCCCCCTGTAGGTGGCACCGAATAACTGGGAAGCTTGCCAGAGGTTGATTTTGGTGGAGACCGGGATTGCGAAGAAGTAGGCTTGTGAGAAAGGCCACGAGAACGCTCAGGATTTGGGTGAAGACTGGGTGTACCTTCACGGAGAGAGCGATAAGAATAAGACCGCCTGCGAGACATCTTTCCTGCAAAAAAAAAGAGCATATTAAAACCTTGAATACTGTTGATATAAAAGTGTGGGGTCAGGCAGTGCGTGTGATTTGTGCATCCCATATAATTCCCCCTAACAGACCCGGGCCTGAAGTCAGGCTCATCTGAGTAGTTTCTTGTCTTCCAATTGGAACGGTGGTTTCCTCAGAAGCAGGGAAAAATAGCTCCCCTTCAAAGTCCCCCTCTGTGTATACATCATCAGGCAAAGGAATTTTGCTCAGCTCTTTAAATAGCTGTTCTTTTGTCAAATCATCGGGAGCAGCAGGTTCGATCGGAAGAGAAGTCCTTGAAGGGAAACCCCCCGGAGAAACTGGGATTTCCTTAGACTTGTCACCACGGGCCTCATCTCCTCTGTATATGTTTAGGTCCTCGTCGTCCTGGATGATTATCGGGGAAGGACTCTTACGGAATTTAGTTGTTTCTGCTGCCCGTGATGTTCCTTATCCCTCCGTTGGGGGCACGTATTTATAGGGTTTGCCGCTTGCACCAAGTCCAAACCTTATATCCAAAAGGCGATGCTTGTGAAGATTCTCATCAGTAATGCACTTCTTGATCCTTAGAAAATCGGATCTGCTTTGTAGAAGAATAGACAATCGATTATTGTATACCAAGCCTTCCGTCTTGGGAAAGACGTGATCTGCTTAAAAAAGAAGGTGGGATGTTAATGCTTCAATTTCTTAAGCAAGATATTCAATCAAAAGATTAAAGTTTACTTGATTTAAGCCATCTTCTTGAGCACCCAGCCTGCCTCTTTATGTAGAACCAATCAGCCTTGGGATCCCCTATGTTGCTGTATCCATCATACAGAACCTTCCTATTCGCTACCGATTCGAAGAAAGAGAAATTTGGGGTTGCCGAAGAGCGATGCTTGAAAAGATAAAAGAATTTTAAATCTTTAAATGTAAGCTCGGTATGCAGGATTTCTGCGTATGCGATATATAGAGTGTATAGAGCTGCGTAGGCATTGGGATGGAGCTGCATCGGAGCGATACCCAATCGTTTTAAGGTCTCAATCACGATTGGAGGAAACGGAGGAATAGCTCCTACCCAGCACATGAGTCGGCTGACTGTCATATATCCTTCCGGAGCTAAGTGAGGTCTATCTTCGCCGCCGGGTGTCCTCACATCTTCCTAGGGAATCCCATGTCTCAAGCAAATTCTCTTAAGCTTTATGTCGTCGAGCTTGGAAGCTAGAGAGTCTGTGAATTTCTCTATTTCTATGGCACCGGGGACTTCGTCGGGAGCTCGGCCATCTACCTCTGATTCTTCATCAAGCGAGGTACTTTCCGACGGATTTGATTCTGTTTCTGCCTCATATTCGGATCCAGAATCCGCACCCTCTGGATTAGATGGAAGAACCTCGGGGTTGAGATGCTCATACACCTCGGGATCAGTCTCCGTGTCAGATCTTGAAGGGGAATTGTTATCCGACATTACTGTTTAGGCGAGTAAACATGAGAAATAAGATTAAAACTACCCATCCCCCCTGTGTGTGCAAGTGCCAGTGTTTGC
This sequence comes from Allium sativum, assembly GCA_030737875.1. NCBI lineage: Eukaryota > Viridiplantae > Streptophyta > Magnoliopsida > Asparagales > Amaryllidaceae > Allium > Allium sativum. The sequence continues at coordinate 1,020,691,480 of CM060926.1, forward strand.
TTATGCGTGCATTAAAGAAAGGTACAAAGGTCAACAAAATCATCGAGACATTGGTCGTTGTTCAACTGGTAGATTATGCATTTGTTCAATCCGGAATGTTCGTCTCAAGGGCTCTAACCTAACTGTTCATCGATTTGTTAGAGTTGCATCATATTATTTAGTCAGCATGTGCATCAGATCGTTCGTCAGTCGGATCGCAGGGCAGGTTCGGATCGCGACATATGGACGGATCGGGGTGAAGGACTCGGTACGCGGAAAGGTACAAGCTCATAGAAATGCTTCGAATCGTGAAACACACCAATCCATCCAAATGGATCGCGATGGTATCTTGGCGATCCGCATCGCCTCCTACTCTCCACGATCCGAAGCTCCTCCCTTCCCGCGACCCGATCCTTTAGCCGAATCTATGCTTCGTCCTCATCTCTCCGAACCCTCGCCTCGCCAACGAAACGCACCGACCTTCTCTTTACTTCCTCTCCCGCTTCCCTGAACCTCGCATCACCACGAACCGATGCTCCCATCCGATCTGATTCCTCCTTCTTCTTCTCCCTCGCCTCTTCCTCATCACTTCTCCTCGCTCCATCACGCGAGCACCTGAACCCATCATCCATCGCGAGTGTGGTCTCATACATCACCAATTTTCCCATTTTCTCTTCTTAAATTCCAGAAAAACAAGTGAGAAATTGCATGAGAATGATTTCGACGAGATTACCTTTCTTAAATTAGGAAGAACAATCGTATTTTTTGGAAGGAAGAATTAGGGTTTTTCTCGAGAAAAATGGGCGGCACGTTGCTGAAGGAAGAAGAAGAAAGAGAAAAGTGAAGTTCGGGTCGATTTATATAGAGAAAACGGTGACCGTTGGCCTCCCCTTTTTTGTCCCACACGAACCGTGGGCTTCGGTGGATCGTAGGGGCAAGCCCATTGGGCCCAGCAGAGAAGAAAGAGGCTGATCCCTATATCGACTCGCCACCATACCTAAGGCCCACACAAAGGATGGAACGAGACGAGCGTCTCGTCTCACTGGATCATGACAAAGAATGCTCCCGCGAACCATGGCGCGTCGCTGCGAACCGAACCGACTAAGGATGGAAAGAAGCGAACCTCCAGAGATACTTACGGATCGCGATGACATGGAACGATCCGAACCAAAAAAAAAAAGAGAAGAGAGGGAAGTTCCAGAAAAGAATTGTCCAATAAAAAGGGAAGTTATTGAAGATTTATCCGACATTTATAGCGAGCAAAGAGACACGACTTTCCGTAAATGATACGACCTTTCGAATAGACGCTACCATTAACTTGCATCTCTTTATGAAAAGATATTTCTATAGTTTCGAAGCATGTTCCATCATCGATAAAACATACTTCGAGGGGGCAAAATGTTGGCTAGCTTTTTGACCAAGCCACCTAGGTTCATATACGGGAAGAGAATACGGAGCGTCATTCCTTTCAACCTTCAGAGATCAGGTCACGATCGCTCACCACCCTTCGAATCGCCAAGCACCCTCGGATCGCCAAGGCAGAACGCGACCCGCTTCGTCCATAGGAATCCGACCCAATCCATCCAAGGGAGCACGACTCGATCCGCCCAGGGAAGCACGATCCCGATCCCGATCCGCACCTATGTCCCCACCTCACTCCGATCCGATCCCTTGCTACATGGCGAAACCTCTGACTTGTTCAAACCACGAGCGGGTCTTCGGCGATCCGAGATGCACGGATCCAGCGACACGTGTCCCCAACTGTCACTTTGACCAATTCCTCCTCCTTGCTCGATCCGATATTTAAGGGGATCGCGACACCTGTCCGCAACGGTTAATTTGACTAATTCCTCATCAAGCTGCGATACGATCCGATATTCTCGGGATGTGTGCCACGTGTGACCGCGATCCGCCTGACAAAATCAGCTATAAATAGCCCAGAGCTTGGCATTTTTCAGGATCTTTTGGCAGTATTGAGCTCTGATTCCACCATTACTGTCATACCACTATTTCTTGTCAGTTTTACTACGAGATTACTGAGAGAAATCACAATTATAAAAGTGAGTACTAAGAGAAATCATTGATTGTACTAGCATTCAAAGTATAATCGATAACATATAAAGTGGACGTAGGCTCGTTAACGCCGAACCACTATAAATTCTGTGTGTTTTCTGATTTTTCTTCATTCTACAGTTATAATTCTTTATAAATCAGAACAATTTGGGTGTTAGGTCCAAATTTTGATCTAACAGATACACTCAAGCGAAATGAGTGGTCGGTCATGTGTGGCCGGGATGCAAGATGTTCTTTTTGAACCCAGTGTATTCCTCTCTAGAGGTACACTATTGGAAGGTGGTTCCATACCTTGTCATAGTTGGAAATCCCTTACCCAATAAGTGCTCGTGGTTTTGATTGTATACTATATATGTGAAACGTGAGATGAAAGTGTTCTGCAAGATGATTATTATATCGTGGTTGATAGACACTATTATAATATCAAAAGAGTTTTGATATAAAAGATCATTGTTCTTTCAAAATGATTTGAAAGTTAAATCAAATTGATTTGGATTCTCATAAGGAAAAAACCCGTTCCGTTATACGACGTGGTCTTATGAGATATCGTTTTATTGCTCAAACTATTTTAAATTGTTTTACTCACACCAGTCCCATGACTGACCCAGAGTTTGTTTTGTTTTGTTTTCCCCAAACTCTTGGGTGTCTGATTTTGTACGGGCAGTCAAGTAGTCAGGATTTTACAGATATACTTGGAAAGCTGGAGCAGGAGGCTTCAGCAGCGTTTATATAACTATTGTTATTTCCGCTATGTTGTAAGTGTTGTACTCTGATAATGTAACTGTATACATATACTAATTTTATTTCACATATTTGTTATCTATTATATGTTGTTTCGTTCCGCTGCGAGATTCGTGTTACTCTGATGTTGTATGTTCTTCTTCTTCTTCTATTCTAAGTTTCTATATTATCTATTCTCACCCGCTAATTTCTTTCATGGACTATCCGGTATTTCCGATGCTTGATTAGTCAACATCGTGTTTGGTGTCTATAACCAGGATTGCGAATTCCCCGGGCCGTTACAAATTCCAAGCCAATCTGAAAAATAATGGAATTATCACAACTGATAAATATTGGTGTGCTATAATGAGAATATTATTTCAAGCCTTTCTAAGATGAATTAGAAGAAACCCAAAACAGCAGAGGTGTGTGGAATTCCATTAAATATTCAGATCTTTCAAAAGAAAAATTTAGAATTCAAAATTAACAGAAAACATCAACACTGTTCGGAATTCATAAATCAGAAAAAAACTTCAAATCAATTGCAGTTATTTACAAGTTTAGATTCAAGATGTAGTGGCCCACAAATCCGTACTATCTGAGTTGACTAATAACACCACACGTCCAACCCAAATTGCACAGAAATACAAATCATTATTAGAAAGAAGTTAGAGGATGAGAAATAGAAAGAAAGAAATATTAGAATAGAAGAAAATGAAGATCACAAACTCACAGTGGAATGAATAAAATATATTAAATAACATAACTTTTTGAAATACAAATCAGTAACTTTATATACATACCATTATTAGAGCACAACAGTTATTCTTGGAACAGTTATAAACACCTGTTTCCAGATACCACATGGTACACAGCGGGATTATGATAGTCTATATCTAACTGGTGAAGCCTCCTGCTTCCAGCTCTTCCAGGTGAATCTGAAAAATCCCGACTACTTGACTGCCCGTACAAATTTGGGCACCCAAGAGTTTAGGGAAAACAAACAAAATAAACTCTGGGTCAGTCATGGGATTGGTGTGAGTAAACTCCAACCAATTGTTTGACTTAAAAATCCTTTCAAAAGAAAAGATAATCGTAAGACCGATCCACACATAAACACGGATGGTTTTTTTACCTTACGATAACCCAAAACACCTTGATACAAAAATCCAGTGATATTATAATAATGTCTAATCAAATAAATAGAATCTAGCGGAACGCTTGCATCTCAGCTCCACATACATAGTATAAAATCAAAAACCGCAGGGCGCTTATTGGAGATTGGATTTCCATCATAACAAGGTATGGAACCACCTTCCGATCAGTGTACTCTAGAGGCGATACACTGGGGTTCAACAAGGACATCTTGCAACCCGGCCCACACATGACCGACCACTCTTTTCGCTTGAGTGTATCGAATGTATATCACCAACGGTTGGGATCAGCAACTGTTTCCCGAATGGGACAGCATCGAATAGAATAAGGAACTAAATGAATCTCTAGATAGGTGATAATACACCCTAATGGGAGCAACCCACATAGCCATGTTGCCTGCCCGATTTTTGTCATTTCCCGGTTGTTGAGGCCTGAGGCTACGATTACTTTCTATTCATTGATAGCATAATCACTTTAAATGTCACATTGTCAGATCCATTAATCACTAATTGATTTGCACAAATATTCTGGATGTTATGCTAAGGGAACAAATCCATTGCAACCATATATATTTATATAGACCAACCCATTAGATCATTTGAAATACTTTGTCAGGCATTCATCCATTTACGTTCGTTCTGGGATTGAACGAAACCGAAGGTACAATTTCTATTAATAGAAGAATACCTTGCATTTTACTCCGTCTTCGATTATCTTCATATAATCTGATTAGCACGTTACTGCCAATACGGAGTGGTTCACGGATAATAAACCAACTGGTCTCTCCATATTGACAACGATATTGGCAAACACTTCGATAGTCGGTTCTTTAACTATCGAAGAAAAACAAACATCCATTCAAAACAATCAAACACTCAATGGGCCCCTTGATTACCATTCACTAATTAAATCACCCTTTCCATTTCCTTATCAATATTTGTTAAACAAATATTTTCAATTATCATCTCGGTCTCTTACATTCTTTGGAAAAAATTTCTATATCTCGCCTTCTTTTATTTTCTACACTTAAAAAAATATATTCTATTTGAAATTGAAACAATTTCAATCACTTATTTCTTTCCCGACTACTTTAATTATACTCAGGAAATATTTACTTTTATATTTCCAAAATTCCATCACTTGGGTTAAAACGAACGTTATGTAAAACATCGTTACGACAACCCAAAATATTTTATTCACTATCTATTCTTCAAACACTTCTCTTCGAGACTGGATCTTGCTATTTATCGGTTAAAAATGAAATCAATCGAGTTGGGGTAAAATTACCTCTCAGACCTTGACTGAAAACATCCTCAACCTCAAAACGGCAAAACCACTTACCTCGAATAAACACATTATAAAACCCAATTATTCATTTTGAAAACATGTATATGGTTCGCTTTCTATTTCTAATTTATAGATTTCACTTTTTGTTTACAATATTCTATTTTTTTATTTTGTTTCCTTATCGAATTCTATATATATCGATACACTGATTTCTAACTATCAAATTATCTTAAAAATATTCTAACTCCTTAAATTCTCGGAAAATTTCGCCATAACCTCCCTTGTACCGGGAGCTTCGGGATATTTCAAATAGCCTCCTAGGGCCCTCACCAATCCAAAAGAAAAAGAAAAAGCCAAGTGGCTTACCGATACGGCGCATAAAATCTCATATATGAATTTAAACATATACCTTTTTGGATGGCACATAAATTAAAATCTTCTTATACTTCATCCCGTACCTGTCTACCACATGCTCACCTGTTTTCAATTCAATTCAACTCAATCCAATCGTTTGAGTTCAGTTTCGCTCATTTATTCTTTAATTAGCTATTTTGCCTATTTCACTCCTTTGTTTGAACATAACATATTCAAATAAAATATTTAACTTGCTCACAATCAAATTGAATTTCAATTTCAATTCTAGTTTCCTTTTCGATTTCGAATATAAATTTTCAAATCGAATTTACTTATTCAAAGCCCAATATCAATTCAAATCTCATTAACTAATTACTACTTGAATTAGTTAATTCTATTCAATAATCAAAAATTTGATTTCTGTTTCAAAAATCAATTCATTACCCCACTTGAGTTCATATATAATTTACCATTCAAATCTGAAATTTTCTAAATAGAAATTCGGATTCTATTCACTTAAAATCCTTTTATAAAATTAAATAAACTGTTATGGTTTTTAAATGGTTATGGCGCTGTTTTTCTGAAAATTTGATTTTGACATAACTCAAAATATATACGACGAAATTCAGATTTTTCTCCTTCATTAGAAAACTATTACCTAATCGGTCCTGACGTTTCTTGTTTCAAAGAATTCCGACTTCAGTTGAGTTATATATATTCAATTGAAGTTCGAATCGCCAATTTACGAACTGCAGCGCTGCGGCGAGTTCATTTTAATTATATTTATATATTAAACTTTTAAACTTCGTTAAAATGAATTCTACTCCATTTTAACTCTATTCGAAATTTATATTCAAATTCCCATTTCAAATTCTATTTTGAAATTCTATTTCAAATTCCATTTCAATCTATTTGAATTCTATATTCAAATTCCATTTTTCAATCTCCATTTGAATTTCAATATATTCAATCTATTTTCAAACTTCATTTGAATTTCTATATTCAAATCTATTTCAAATTCTATTTTCAAATTCCACATTTAAAATTTCTTTATTCAAAATCCATTTCACTTTCGATATTCAAATTCTATATTTGAATTACACTTGAATTTCTATTTTCAAACTCCAGTTGAATCTTATTTTCAAATTCTATAGTTAAACTTCATTCAAATCTCTATTTGACTTTTCTTTATTCAAATCCATTTGAATTCCTTTGAATCCAAATTCTATTTCAATTTCCTATATCCAAATTCTATTTCAATTTCTATATTCAAATTCTGTATCTAAATCACACTTGAATTTCTATTTAAATAAAATTCGAATTAATCGAATTCAAATCATAAATCCTTACAGATTTATTTTCGTTCAATTTTTGTTCTGAACATCAGAATAAATTCCATCGTTTATTTCTTTAAACGATTTCCCCATTTCTATTTTCAAATTCACATTTGAATTTAAATATATGAATTATCCAAATGATAATTTCTCCTTTTCATTTACAAGCATCATTTCTTTTACTTGTTTATATTTTTAAACAAGTCCATTTCAATTCATTTGAAATAAAATTTCTAATTGGAAAAATAAATTTCCCTTTTCAAATTCACACCTGTGTTCTTATTTCTGAATTACCCAATGATAATTCTTTTCACTTCATTTATAAACATCGTTTATAAAAGAACTATTTATAATCTTCGTTTATAAAGGAACTACTTGTTTTATTCCCTTTAAAACAAGTTAACATTTTTATTCTACTCAAATTTCAAATTCTATGTTAAAAAAAATAGAATTTTCTTTAAAATCTCAAATACCCTTTTTAGGATATTTTTGAATATCAACATTTTGGCCCAGTGATATTCAAATACCAAACAACCAATTATTTATTTTTCTAACTCATCATATATGACAGTATATATGCAAACAAATAAACAAACAGATAATATATTTTTGAGGAATCCAGTTGGATCCCTCCAACCTGTTTTTTTCCTGCATCCACAGACGTTAGTCAACAGAAATAATACCCATCCTGCTTCAAGGCAGGATATCGCGGTATAAAAGGGGATCCACTTATATACGTGGGCGTAGGGTCATCCGCTAATGAGACTGCGGGAATCCAACCAATCACCAAACCAATATATATATATATATAATAGCAAGCCTATATAACTAATATATTTAAAACAACTAGAAAGCATTCAAACAAGCAACAAACAATTATTATTAACGAATAAAAATAATTCTAAATAAAAGGTGAGTGAGATTTACTCACCAGGGTTTTTATTGTATTCCATTTTGATTCTGATCTTTTCTGAATAAAATTCCAGACAGTATGATATGTGATTACGAATCCAACTTTATAATTTTCCCGCCTTGCATAAATTAAATATATTGCAGTATAAGATTTTTGATTATAAAATTTAAACTCTTAGTTTATAACAATCGTATTATAATTACCTTAAGCCATTTTGATTTCATCTTCCTCCCTATAATCAGTAGTTCTCGTCACTATACACTTAATCCACTGAAAATCCTTGCTTCCTCCTTGTTTTACGAACACAGCTACACGCATCTGCTGCTTACTCAAGAACAGCCAAACCTACTCCTTCACCCGACAACCACCATCACACTGCCTTCCCCAAAAATGTTTACTGTCGCTCCTCAGTTCCCATCAGAAAAAGCAACAGAAAACTCATCTTCGACCTTCTTTAAAACTCAATCGCACACTCGAATCCCAGTTGGAAACTCCATACAAATCTTTGAATGAACTCACCCTCATTCGAACTCTTTTTCAGAAGTCGATCTTCAACCCAGTTTGAAATCGCAAACCCTAGCTATGCTGCAAATGATTAGGGCGAAAAAAATACCGCCGAACCCAACTTGAAGGCCACCAATGCAATGCCTCGTCCTCCTATAAACTCCAAATGAGCAATGCCAAAGCCCTAGGAAAACTTGCGATCCCCTTTTTCCACTTCGAGTCCATCGTTTGACCCAAAACCCTTCTCACTTTTTGCCCTAAACTCGGCTAAGCTCTGTCGATCCTGGAAAATCGCTCGCATCTAAGAATGGTGTTCGAATAGTATTAAATGGGAATCACGATTTTATGTTTTTATTTGAAGAAGGTGAAAATCACAGTTTTGGGGGATTTTAGGTTTCGAAAACGAGGCCATTTTATCTTTGAACAGAAAATAACGAGAGGAAAAGGAAAAATAAAAAGGAAAGGGGAAGAAGTCGCGGATTTATAGAAGAAGAAGGGGACATGATTAAATTTCCTGGTCGGCCAAGTACAGAGCAATATTTTTTAAAGAATTTAAATAGATATCGATTTGATTTAAAGAGATTTTCACTTTCTTTTAAACAAATATTGATTTAATCTCGTGCTTATCCACTAAAATAATATCGGGGTTCATAACTCGACATCACGAACCGCTATTTAAACCTACCGATCGACATTTCAACGTAATAACACTATTCTGAACTCAGCAGAATAGATTATAAATTTTAATTCGAACATATATATAAAATAACCATATTAAATCGATAAAATATAATTTAAATTCAAAATAAATAAATTCTCTAAAAATAAAATATTTTTATTATCATCTATATTCAAATATAATTAATACTGATCATCTGAATTGTTTTGATTTAATTCTAACTTCGAATTGAATTATTTTAAATTCTCGTATTACGATGATTATCAAAATAAATCGTATTTCGATTATTTAATCGATAACCCAATAAAATACCATTTACAATATAAATTCAATATTTAAAACCATACTAAATATTTAAAATAAATCGACCAAAAATCCAGGTTGTTACATTCTTCCCCCTTTAAAATAATTTCGTCCTCGAAATTGCTAAGGTAGGAAAAATGGTACAAATCCATTACTTTTCAAAATCTCACTTATGTTGAAACTCAACTCCTCATATTTCAACAAATTTTAGTTCTACCAAAACTTTTGGTTTCCATTCATATGCATTCTAATTAAATTTAAATTGATTCTAATTCAATTTATTCATTTTGATTCATTTAACTAGCTTAAGTTAAATTCCACTTCCAGAATCCAAGTCCCAGGGTTTTCATTTCAAATCCTTTTTGGAATCACATATATTTATAACTAATTCAAATTCAAAACATTTGAATTTTCAACTTAACTTGTTTTCTTGCAAACAAATTTCCATCAAGACTTTTCTAAGGCAGCAATTCGTCACTTAGAAACTCAAAAATGAACACTGATGATGCTGCAGTTATCATCAGAATTATTTCCCAGCCACTGAAGTGAGTTCAGTGCTTTAACACTTTCAGAATCCATTCAACAATGATTTTTTTAATTCAAAAATCCCTTTCAAACAAAGCTGTATTATACTTCAGAAAATATTTTCCAACTTTCCAGGATTTAAATTCTGAATTCTGTTTTGAATTCAATTTTAATTCATCCCATTTGTATATTTTATTCGTATACAAATTCTATTTGGTTCTATATAACTATTTCATTTCTTATAATCTCATTTGATTATAATAATAACAACCAACACATCCATATGTTATAATAATTTCAAAAATATTTCTTTCTATATCAAAATATAATTTTGGATAAAATAATTTCATTCACCCACTTTAAAACAATATCGTGTTCAATCTTCTATTCAAGTGTTTAGAAATTCCTATCGACTTTGTGGCGTCCCACTATTCGATCAGAATTCATAAACAGCTCAACAGACTAGCCAACACAATATAAAACAGTTTTTATATCAATTTACAAATACACGCTCTCGTATATACACTCAACTCATTCTAGGGTACTACAGACCCTATCTCTAATAAGCACATGCCACGCAAGCCTAGGTATTCGCTCAACCTAAGCTCTGATACCAACTGTAGTGGCCCGCAAATCCGTACTATCTGAGTTGACTAATAACACCACACGTCCAACCCAAATTGCACAGAAATACGAATCATTATTAGAAAGAAATTAGAGGATGAGAAATAGAAAGAAAGAAATATTAGAATAGAAGAAAATGAAGATCACAAACTCACAGCGGAATGAATAAAATATATTAAATAACATAACTTTTTGAAATACAAATCAGTAACTTTATATACATACCATTATCAGAGCACAACAGTTATTCCTGGAACAGTTATAAATACCTGTTTCCAGATACCACATGGTACACAGCTGGATTATGATAGTCTATATCTAACTGGTGAAGCCTCCTGCTTCCAGCTCTTCCAGGTGAATCTGAAAAATCCCGACTACTTGACTGCCCGTACAAATTTGGGCACCCAAGAGTTTAGGGAAAACAAACAAAATAAACTCTGGGTCAGTCATGGACCGGTATGAGTAAACTCCAACCAACTGTTTGACTTAAAAATCCTTTCAAAAGAAAAGATAATCGTAAGACCGATCCACACATAAACACGGATGGTTTTTTTACCTTACGATAACCCAAAACACCTTGATACAAAAATCCAGTGATATTATAATAATGTGTAATCAAATAAATTGAATCTAGCGGAATGCTTGCATCTCACGCTCCACATACATAGTATAAAATCAAAAACCGCAGGGCGCTTATTGGAGATTGGATTTCTAACATGACAAGGTATGGAACCACCTTCCGATCAGTGTGCTCTAGAGGCGATACACTGGGGTTCAACAAGAACATCTTGCAACCCGGCCCACACATGACTGACCACTCATTTCGCTTGAGTGTATCGAATGTATATCACCAACGGTTGGGATCAACAACCGTTTCCCGAATGGGATAGCATTTAATAGAATAAGGAATTAAATGAATCTCTAGATAGGTGATAATACACCCTAATGGGAGCGACCCACATAGCCATGTTGCCTGCTCGATTTTTGTCATTTCCCGGTTGTTGAGGCCCGAGGCTACGATTACTTTCTATTCATTGATAGCATAATCACTTTGAATGTCACATTGTCAGATCTGTTAATCACTAATTGATTTGCACAAATATTCTGGATGTTATGCTAAGGGAATAAATCCGTTGCAACCATATATATTTATACCGACCAACCCATTAGATCACTGGAAATACTTTGTCAGACATTCGTCCATTTACGTTCGTTCTGGGATTGAACGAAACCGAAGGCACAATTTCTATTAATAGAAGAATCCCTTGCATTTTACTCCGTCTTCGATTATCTTCATATAATCTAATTCGCATGTGACTGCCAATACGGAGTGGTTCACGGATAATAATCCAACCGGTCTCTCCATATTGACAACGATATTGGCAAACACTTCGATTGTCGATTCTTTAACTATCAAAGAAAAACAAACATCCATTCAAAACAATCAAACAATCGCTGGGCCCCTTGATTACCATTCACTAATTAAATCACCCTTACCATTTCCTTATCAATATTTGTTAAATGAATATTTTCAATTATCATCTCAGTCTCTTACATTCTTTGGAAAACATTTCTATATCTCGCCTTCTTTTATTTTCTACACTTAAAAAATATATTCTATTTGAAATTGAAACAATTTCAATCACTTATCTCTTTCCCGACTACTTTAATTATACTCATGAAATATTTACTTTTATATTTCCAAAATTCCATCACTTGGGTTAAAACGAACGTTATGTAAAACATCGTTACGACAACCCAAAATATTTTATTCACTATCTATTATTCAAACACTTCTCTTCGAGACTGGATCTTGCTATTTATCGGTTAAAAATGAAATCAATCGAGTTGGTGTAAAATTACCTCTCAGACCTGACTGAAAACATCCTCAACCTCAAAACGGCAAAACCGCTTACCTCGAATAAACACATTATAAAACCCAATTATTCATTTTGAAAACATGTATATGGTTCGCTTTCTATTTCTAATTTATAGATTTCCCTTTTTGTTTACAATATTCTATTTTTTATTTTGTTTCCTTATCAAATTCTATATATATCGATACAGTGATTTCTAACTATCAAGTTATCTTAAAAATATTCTAACTCCTTAAATTCCCGGAAAATTTCGCCATAGCCTCCCTTGTACCGGGAGCTTCGGGATATTTCAAATAGCCTCCCATTGCCCTCACCAATCCAAAAGAAAAAGGAAAAGCCAAGCGGCTTGCCGATACGGCGCATAAAATCTCATATATGAATTTAAACATGTACCTTTTTGGCGGGCACATAAATTAAAATCTTCCTATACTTCATCCTGTACCTGTCTACCACATGCTCACCTGTTTTCAATTCAATTCAACTCAATCCAATCGTTTGAATTCAGTTTCGCTCATTTATTCTTTAATCAGCTATTTTGCCTATTTCACTCCTTTGTTTGAACATAACATATTCAAATAAAATATTTAACTTGCTCACAACCAAATTAAATTTCAATTTCAATTCTAGTTTCCTTTTCGATTTCGAATATAAATTTCAAATTGAATTTACTTATTCAAATCCTAATATCAGTTCAAAATCTCATTAACTAATTACTACTTGAATTAGTTAATTCTATTCAATAATCAAAAATCTGATTTCTGTTTCAAAAATCAATTCATTACCCCACTTGAGTTCACATATAATTTACCCCTCAAATCTGAAATTTTTTAAATAGAATTTCGGATTTTATTCGCTTAAAATCCTTTTATAAAATTAAATAAACCGTTATGTTGTTTAAATGGTTATGGCGCTGTTTTTTTGAAAATTTGATTTTGACATAACTCAAAATATATACGACGAAATTCAGATTTTTCTCCTTCATTAGAAAACTATTATCTAATCGGTCATGACGTTTCTTGTTTCAAAGAATTCCGACTTCAATTGAGTTCTATATATTCAATTGAAGTTCGAATCGCCAATTTACGAACTGCAGCGCTGCGGTAAATTCGTTTTAATTATATTTATATATATAAACTTTTAAACTTCGCTAAAATGAATTCAACTCCATTTTAACTCTATTCCAAATTTATATTCTAATTTCCATTTCAAATTCTATTTTGAAATTCTATTTCAAATTCCATTTCAATCTATTTGAATTCTATATTCAAATTCCATTTTTCAATCTCCATTTGAATTTCAATATATTCAATCTATTTTCAAACTTCATTTGGATTTCTATATTCAAATCTATTTCAAATTCTATTTTCAAATTCTATTTTCAAATTCCACATTTAAAATTTCTTTATTCAAAATCCATTTCACTTTCGATATTCAAATTCTATATTTGAATTACATTTGAATTTCTATATTCAAACTCCATTTGAATCTTATTTTCAAATTCTATAGTTAAATTCATTCAAATATCTATTTGACTTTTCTTTATTCAAATCCATTTGAATTCCTTTGAATTCAAATTCTATTTCAATTCCCTATATCCGAATTCTATTTCAATTTCTATATTCAAATTCTGTATCTAAATAACATTTGAATTTCTATTTAAATAAAATTCGAATTAATCGAATTCAAATCAAAAATCCTTACGGATTTATTTTCGTTCAATTTATATTCTGAACATCAGAATGAATTCCATCGTTTATTTCTTTAAACAATTTCCCCATTTCTATTTTCAAATTCACATTTGAATTTAAATATATGAATTATCCAAATGATAATTTTTCATTTTCATTTACAAGCATCATTTCTTTTACTTGTTTATATTTTTAAACAATTTCATTTCAATCCATTTGAAATAAAATTTCTAATTGGAAAAATAAATTTCCCTTTTCAAATTCACACCTATGTTTTTATTTCTGAATTACCCAATGATAATTCTTTTCACTTCATTTATAAACTTCGTTTATAAAAGAATTATTTATAATCTTCGTTTATAAAGGAACTACTTGTTTTATTCCATTTAAAACAAGTTAACATTTTTATTCTACTCAAATTTCAAATTCAATTTTAAAAAAATAGAGTTTTCTTTAAAATCTCAAATACCCTTTTTAGGATATTTTTAAATATCAACATTTTGGCCCAGTGATATTCAAATACCAAACAATCAATTATTTATTTTTCTAACTCATCATATATGACAGTATATATGCAAACAAGTACACAAACAGATAATATATTTTTGAGGAATCCAGTTGGATCCCTCCAACCTGTTTTTTTCTTGCATCCACAGACGTTAGTCAACAGAAATAATACCTATCCTGCTTCAAGGCAGGATATCGCGGTATAAAAGGGGATCCACTTATATACGTGGGCGTAGGGTCATCCGCTAATGATACTGCGGGCATCCGCTAATGAGACTGCGGAAATCCAACCAATCACCAAACCAATATATATATATATAATAGCAAGCCTACATAACTAATATATTTAAAACAACCAGAAAGCATTCAAACAAGCAACAAACAATTATTTTTAACAAATAAAAATAATTCTAAATAAAAGGTGAGTGAGATTTACTCACCAGGGTTTTTATTGGTATTCCATTTTGATTCTGATCTTTTCTGAATGAAATTCCAGATGGTATGATATGTGATTACGAATCCAACTTTATAATTTTCCCGCCTTGCATAAATTAAATATATTGCAGTATAAGATTTTTGATTATAAAATTTAAACTCTTAGTTTATAACAATCGTATTATAATTACCTTAAGCCATTTGGATTTCATCTTCCTCCTTATAATCAGTAGTTCTCGTCACTATACACTTAATCCACTAAAAATCCTTGCTTCCTCCTTGTTTTACGAACACAGCTACACGCATCTGCTGCTTACTCAAGAACAGCCAAACCTACTCCTTCACCCGACAACCACCATCACATTGCCTTCCCCAAAAATGTTTACTGTCGCTCCTCAGTTCCCATCAGAAAACGCAACAGAAAACTCAGCATGGACCTTCTTTAAAACTCAATCGCACACTCGAATCCCAGTTGGAAACTCCATACAAATCTTCAAACGAACTCACCCTCATTTGAACTCTTTTTCAGAAGTCGATCTTCAACCCAGTTTGAAATCGCGAACCCTAGCTATGCTGCAAATGATTAGGGCGGAAAAAATACCGCCGAACCCAACTTGAAGGCCACCATCGCGATGCCTCGTCCTCTTGAAAACTCCGAATGAGCGATGCCAGAGCTCTAGGAAAACTTGCGATCTCCTTTTTCCTCTTCGAGTCCATTGTTTGACCCAAAACCCTTCTCGCGTTTTGCCCTAAACTCGACTAAGCACTGTCGATCCTGGAAAATCGCTCGCATCTTAGAATGGTGTTCGAATAGTATTAAATGGGAATCACGATTTTATGTTTTTCTTTGAAGAAGGTGAAAATCATAGTTTTGGGGGATTTTGGGTTTCGAAAACGAGGCCATTTTATCTTTGAACAGAAAATAACGAGAGGAAAAGGAAAAATAAAAAGGAAAGGGGAAGAAGTCGCGGATTTATAGAAGAAGAAGGGGACATGATTAAATTTCCTGGTCGGCCAAGTACAGAGCAATATTTTTTAAAGAATTTAAATAGATATCGATTTGATTTAAAGAGATTTTCACTTTCTTTTAAATAGATATTGATTTGATTTCGTGCTTATCCACTAAAATAATATCGGGGTTCATAACTCGACATCACGAACCGCTATTTAAACCTACCGACCGATGTTTCAACGTAATAACACTATTATGAACTCAACAGAATAGATTATAAATTTTAATTCAAACGTATATATAAAATAACCATATTAAATCGATAAAATATAATTTAAATTCAAAACAAATAAATTCTCTGAAAATAAAATATTTTTATTATCATCTGTATTCAAATATAATTAATACTGATCATCTGAATTATTTCGATTTAATTCTAACTTCGAATTGAATTATTTTAAATTCTCGTATTACGATGATTATCAAAATAAATCGTATTTCGATTATGTAATCGATAACCCAATAAAGTACCATTTATATTGTAAGTTCAATATTTAAAACCATACTAAATATTTAAAATAAATCGACCAAAAATCCGGGTCGTTACACAAGATCTGGAAATAATTAAAACATCAGAGTTCTATTCAACTAAAGCGAATTTCCAAAAAATGTGAGTTCTATAATTGGAAGTTAATGAAGCCCAGAAGAAGTTATAATGATATGACAGTGACAAAACAGAAAAACAGAACAAGAAGGGGTAGAAGAAGGAATACATAATAATTATTTACGAAGATGAGTTTAGAGGTTATACCTGAATCCAATGTAAAACAGAATCTCTAACTCAACAAGATTGGCTAAGAAACATATGCTGGATAGCTTCAAGATGTGGAACGATATTTGATTCTTCTAAAATGTCGTTCCTTAACCAGAATCCGGTACCTAAGCATTTAAAGGATCGAGTGGTCTAACAAAGATTGTTTTTCCACTCATAGCTATGTGTCGAACTATCGGTACCCAAACTTGTTTGTATAACAATCATTCGGAATTTACCTTTGTACCCTTAGGAACCCAAAACTGTTTGAATTTAGTAAAGATCGTTTTATTTTCTTTTGGGGTCCAAGAATGTTTAAACGGATTATTATCAAACAAATCTCGCTTTTGATTTAAAAATCCTTTGAAATTGTTAGAGTTCAAACTTTCAAAACAAACATTTCCAAAGTGATTAAAAGGATTTTTACGATCATTTGAATTTCGTTTTCCCAAAACATTGATTTTCCAAAAACCGAGTCCATGTTTATTTCCAAAAGAAGAATGATTTTTCAACAACATATTCAATGATTTTTCTCCATTAGAAAATTTATTCAGAGTTGATTCTAATCGTTGAATTTTGGATTTTAGATCGCTATTTTCTTTTATTAAATTTGAGCAATTATTTATAGCGATCTTCTGTTCAGCATTGGACTGTTTCAAAATCAAATTCTCATTTTCAAGGGATTTAATTTTGGCTTGGGATTCGGAAATCTCAGATTCAAACTTAGTTTGCTTTTCAAATTCGGATTTTTCAAAATCTTTGAACTTTTCAATTTCCTTTTCAAAAACTTTCAAAATTGACTCACTTTTCAGCAAACTTTCTTTTTCAAAAAATTTATGTTTGGAATTAATATTGTCCAACTCTTTTTGCAAAGAATCGTTTTTATAAATTAACTCATCTTCATTTTGTTTCAAAATGATAATTTCTTTTTCAAATTTCTGAAGATTCATATTGAGATGAGTTAAATCATTTTTCAAATTGAAACAATTCTTACAATCAGAGTTTTCAAATTTTAATTTCAACATATTATTTTCGCGTCATAACTCAGAATTTTTAGATTTCAGAATTTTATTTTTCCGTTGGAGACGATTAACAGTTTTAGTTAAATCATTACAACGAGAAACCAATTCTTCATATGAAAATTTTCCGTCATCTGAATCATCATTAATAGCTCCAGTTAAGCACATATCTGAATCTAAGTTGGCAGTTGAGGATTTTGAGTAGCTGTTAGATTTTCCATATAGCATGTTGAGAGCTCTCCAAGTATCCTGCGTAGTTAAACAATGAGAGATAAATTTTAATTGACCGTTACCAAGATAGGAATAAATAATATGCATAACACGAGCATTTAAAACCTTATTCCTCTTATCTAACATATCTCCCAAATTTTCAATAATATCCCAATATTCAAAATTAACAGATTTTAAATATAACTCGAATTTTGATTTCCATATTAAAAATCTATTCCATTGAAAATAATTGGAATATCACTGGACTGACTCTCAAAAGACTGACAACTAGAATGATCCATGACTCTAGAGTTAATGTAATTACCAGGCTCTGATACCACTTGTTGAATCTAGACTAAACCAAGAGGGGGGGGGGTGAATAGGGTTTATCATAGTTTTACACTGAGTTAAAAATTTGACGGGATATTAAATAAAAAAATAGATACCCAGCTTCAGCAAAACTCTTCCTACTACTGCATTTCTAAGGTTTCTACTAGGTGTTAATAATAGGTCTCGCTTACAGACACTGTAAACTCGCACTCCTTGCCCCTGTACTAACCCTACGCTCAAAACTCTAGACTGATCGATATCCCCTCGACCAGATTTACCCAAATTACAAACCCATAATCCGTAACCCTAGATTTTACAGACTCTAGTAAATTGCCAGCTAAACCCTAACTGGATTCCCTCTAGATTTTACAGACTCTAGAACTGGTTCAGACGATTTACAAACGAAATTGAAATACAACAAAAATTAAACAAAGAAAAAACAAAACCCTAGTTATAAAACATAGACTCCCTTTGAAAAGATAGGCCGACCACATTCCTGTTGGTTCCATCCTTATTTGCTTTGTCCTGTTCACTTTCTCTCGTGGAATAAAAATGGCGGTGGCAATGAAACTAGAGTTTTTCTGCTCTCCCAAATCGATCGCAAATACTTATGTTTATTCTGGAAAATGATTTCTGAAGGCTCGAGTCTTTGTAGCTTTCTAGATCGACTTGGATGCTGATCGAAATCCAGAAGAAAGCGAGTTTCTCTGATTTTATCTACAGACTTCTTTTTATTGTTTGTGGTTTCGATCGATCATGTCAGTGATGAATTGGTGTCACTATATAGGGTAATTCGAAACCCTAGATTCTCTGATTTCAGTAAATTGACTTGTCTAATTAATTGGATGATTTCCCCTTTTGCTTGCGTGACTTTTGCTTGTGAATTTGGTCTTCGATGAAACTGCAGATTTAAATTGTCCTTTTTGAAACCGAATTTGTCCCTTGTGTTATTTCTGACTTTGATTGATTTGATGTTAATTGCTATGATGAATTCAGACATGATTTCTAGAATAAAATTTTGTGCCCCCTTTGATTGAATCGATTCTTAAAAACACTCATGCTGATTTTCTACTTTGTCAAGAAATTTGTCCCACCAAAAAATGTTCTGAAAAAAGAAAATTGCATTTCTCTTTTGCTCGATAGTTAATTCTCTGATTGAATTTAAGGGAAAAATATGCAGAAGAGAAAAACTCTTTCCAAAACTGGAAATTGTTTAAATGATATTTGCCACAAATATACGACAGACTTTCTGAACATATTTAATATTTGATTGATCTTTCCATAAATCTTTTGTACCATTTCTTTGCACTGATTTTCCTTGCATGGTCATTGAAAATCTGGAAAGATACACTTGCCAAAAACTAATTTGTGAAATCTGGATTGAAAATACTTACCAAAATATATTCACAGTGATTTAACACTTGCTAAAAAACTGTCAAACCTTCTTAACATTTGCACTGTAATTTCTAACCTGTTGTCAACACTGATTTGCTTATGTGTTCATCACCTTATGCACCTTGTATTTCTGTATAAACACCTGCCATCTTCTGGAAACATTAGTGACTCAATTTTGCCAAGTATATCTTGCATAAATTCTGGAAACAAAATTGATGTTGCTGAAATGATCATGCTGCTAATTTGTATTATTCTGAAACACCTACTACTATGCTCTTCGAGCTGGTGAACAACCACTTGCTTGCTTGACAAAGAAAAACACCATGCTTGTTGTGTGTTGCCTTGTGTAGACTTGAGCACATGTGCACTTGACTGATTTAACTTGTACCATGTCATTCTTGCCATTGTGTTTCCAATTTGTATTCTTGCATTGCTGCGCCAACTCGGCCATTTCATTCACACCTGCACTATGTTCACAGCACCATTACAGATTCCTTGAATATTTGTCCACTTGTTTTCATGAACCCTGACTTGAACACTTTATCTCTTCTTTGGTCCACATGAGCTTGACCATTACCATGATATTCCTAGTCCACCCTGTAACACCCCACGTCCATTAATGTCACTCACAAAGTGAATGCATTAACTTCCATGGAGCATTATTAGTGTATAGAACAGAATATAACAAGACAGATACATATATTGGTACTTGAAAATTTTAAAACAACTTTTATTGCAGTAGAGAAATAGTTTGATTACAACAACTTCATAAACCAACAGTAAAACCAAGTACACTAATTATCCATCTTGACAAATTGTTTTCTGAGTACATAAAGTAAAAAGCATAACCCCAAACATAAGTAGCCATAAAAGAGATGAGCAGAACTTTATTTTCAGCAATCCAAGCACTTCCAAAAGAGAGAAAAAGAGATCCAAGATCAAGCTCCACTAGTACTAGTCCCACCCTGAGAACCGGGGGGGAGGAAAGGAAGAAAAGAGGCGAAAACAAGGGAGTCGGACATAAAATCCAGCGAGTATAATAACTTTAACAATATAAATATTAAAGTAACTAGGATAAGGCATAAACTGGTAAAACAAGGTATGACTATGAAACAAGTGGGCAAGACAAAGCAAATACAAGGAATATTCTGGCGTTAATCTCATTCCTAATCATTATAGGATAATTACTATACTGCACCATTACTAGTCACCCAAAAAGTTGATCCCGCCTACAGAACTTAATAATGATAATGGTAATTTCGTGTACCCCTAGTTTCCTTCATAGGTGTCGTCTGCCCCTATCTCCACTAGTTGTACCCACTACCCCCATGCGATCGGCTCCCTAGCTCGTAGATACCCATGCTTGTCCCATAGTGGGGTGTATCACACCCCAAAGTGGCAACCTGATACCACTATAGATGCACGACTTATATATCTACACGATGCAACAACGTCTAACCTACCAGCCCGGGCCCACGCACGCACATGACCCCGTTGGACTTGCGTTGCCACCGCTAATCCGTTTTGACCTCTTACAATCAAATCTAGTAAGCGTGTCCCGTCCTCGATCTAACTCGAGCTCACAAAGATACTTAATGGGTTACTGGTTTGAAAATGGTCCTCATACTTGACACAAGCCTTCCACCTATGCTTGGTCCCCACTTGAACTTCCCACTTAACCCCTTCTTATTCATGTCTTCTTACATGTTTTCAACGTGGTTAAGTGTTTCTAATCGTATTTTAGATGCCACCCAAGCCCACCCACTTAACCCCCATGTCCTACCACATGTTTATCTAGTTAAGTGTTACTTAATTTATTAGAACCATAACCTTGTAACGACCTCCCACATTAAACTACCGTTTGCGGTTGCTGGATTTGCTGGGCGGGTCCGGGAAGTCTTATACCACAAACGAGCCTAACCTCGTGTCTTTACAATTGTTACGCATTTAATTCGTGCCTTTGACCTCTCACATTAGACTACCGTTTGTGGTTGCTGGATTTGCCGGGTGGGTCCGGGCAGTCTTACACCACAAACGAGTCAAACCTCGTGTCTTAGGCGGTTAATTATCACATAATTGTTTAACCCCAAATTGGACTAATATCCCTATTCAAATTTGTCAATAAATTCCAAATTTATTTGTGTCCATAATTGTCACCTAAATTATGTCCATAATTTCAAGTATATAATTTATACCAATTAATGTTTCAAATTAATTATATGCCTTTTAAGGCCATTTTGTGCCAATTCACAATTTTGTATATTTAATATTTTCCCATTGTCCTCACGCTATTCGTACGTTTTGATATGACATTTGTTAGACTCGCAAATAATCTAAATTATAAATAGAAAAGCAACATCACAACTTGCATAACACATAAAATAGATCTAAGAATCATGACATAAGTTTGCATAGCCAATAACTTGCATATGCAATACATAAATTTGCATAACTATCATGGATCTAAATATAGATCTAAATATGTAATGGTGAACTTGCATATATGGATATGGTTTTCCTATAACTTGCATATGAATTTCATTCAAACAAGCATATGATTCACATACAAAACCAGCATAGGCAATGGGCGTATAGAACATAATTTGCATAACTATGTACTACCATGGATCTAAATATGGATCTAAACATAAAGATGTGAACTTGCATATGGATCTAAACATAAAGATGTGAACTTGCATATGGATGCATACGGATCTAAACATAAAGATGTGAACTTGCATATGGATCTAAACATGTAAATTAATGTCACATGTTTTGCATAAAAACTAGCATATGTATCTACATGACTCACATATGAACTTGTGTATAATCCACCTACAAACTTTCATAAAATTCACATATGTTTTAACATCCCAAACTTGCATAAAATTCATAAGCTAACATATGATTTAACATCCCAAACTTGCATAAGATGAATCAAGTTAAACATGTACAATTCAACATATGAAATAGATCCACAACAACAAAACTGTCAACAATAACATCACATGATTCAAAGTCATATTCTCATAATCCCAGTTATAACTTGTCACAATTAAATTAATTAATTATTTCGTGAATGAAATTATACTCACAATAAAAGAATAGTCTTGTTTTTCTGGGATCTGTATTCTGAAACTGAATTGCTCGCCTTTGATGTAGACTAATTGTTATTTAGATTAGATTAGATTTGATTTTGATTCTTGCTTCTATCTTGGCGGCTACTCTAGGTTCACCATTGACGGCATGGCGGCTCTTGGTATGAATTAGTGTGATTTTAGGTTGAGAGTTAGGTTGCTTATATAGAATTTTAATTAATTAAGAGCCGTCAGATTAATCTAGAATCAATCAAGACCATCCAGTCAAGATAGAATAACACCTCAGCCCTAATGACTCCGCAACGAGTCAAAACAGCGTCATCTTTCAGATCTGCCCGGGGGGGAAGGTCGACCCCCTGGTTGAGCTGTATGGGTAGGTCGACCCCTAGGTCGACCCCCTGGTCAACCTGGCCTTTGAGCGGGAATTTTCCCGCCTAACCCGCTTCCCTATTTTGAATTTTGAATTTCTGATTCGAGCTGTTTTTAATTTATTTAAATTCTTAAACTTCTGAAGGTCATAACTTCTTCATACGAAGTTCAATTCACACAAACTCGGACTCTATTTCAAGCAGAATTCCGAGACGAACACAATGGCATAACCCGTTTCCCTTAATTCTCACATTTATAATTAAGTATTATTTAATTTTAATATTTAAAATCACGGGGTGTTGCATTCTCCCCTCCTTGAAGGATTTCGCCCCTGAAATCTTCAAGTTAAGGAGAATGCATATCCTAACATCCAATCATCCATCTACTCAACCAACAAACACAGGCATCCATTGTCTTTACAAGATTTTTAATGTTGTATGAACATATGCAAAAAGTGTGTGTATATGTTCCTTATTTAATGCAAAATCAGGTGGTCTACTGATTCAGTTGACCTCCTTAATGCAAATCATGATAGTGCCATGCTTCCATTATGTATGCAAAAGAATCCTATCGATACATATTATTTCTACATGTGTGCACAACAATTCATCAAAGTGCAGCATCCATGTGATAACACAACCATTATACATCCATATATTTAGATATGCACACACAATTATATGCAACATGAAGGTGATTGAGCCGATCTAGTGTCTAATGTGTGTGTACATGCATCCACGAGCAACCACAAGCAACCACTTGCATCCACCAAACATGACATGTTTCAAACACATGTTTGCAACCATAGGGTTCTTCCTAACTAAAGATCGAAGGTGTCATCGCAAAGATAATACTAAATGATAGGAAAAGTACCAACAAAGCGGTAGAAAAAAGGAGAAGTTAAAAACATACCCTCAAAAAGGAAAGGGTACAGCGTACGCATCTTGTCTTCCGTCTCCCAAGTCGCGTCTCTTTGATCATCTCCCCATTGCACTTTGACCAACTTAACCTCTTTGTTGCATAGCTTCTTGACCTCCTATCCGAGAATGCGTGTAGGAGCTCGTCTAACCGTGGCATTGCACTCTACTTCCACTTCTTCGAGCGTGCTCGGCTCCACCACTTCCGCCGTATCGTGTAAACACTTACGCAAATGCGAAACGTGAAACACGTCATAAACACCATTGAGCTTCTCTGGTAACTTTACTCTATACGCCATCTTCCCAATCCTCTCAGTAATGGGAAAGGGTCCTACGAACCTCGGTGCCAACTTCCCTACTGATCCAAAACGGACTACGTTTCTCAATGGTGACACCTTGATAAAAACCATGTCCGCAATATTGAACTCAAGATCGGTTCGTCTCTTATCAGCATATGACTTCTGTCGGTCCTGCGCCGTCTTCATTCGTCGTTGAATCAGGTCTATCTTCTCCGAAGTCTCCCTAATCATGTCGGGTCCAAGCAAAACCTTGTCCGTAGATTCCCACTAGCAAGTAGGTGATCGACATGGTCGTCCATAAAGAGCCTCAAAAGGTGCCATGTCAATTCTAGCCTGAAAACTATTATTATAGGCGAACTCCACTAATGGAAGATGTTCTTCCCATGTCCCTCCAAAGTCTAGGATGCATAGCCTCAAAAGGTCTTCTAGAATCTGATTTACTCTCTCGGTCTGGCCGTCCATTTGAGGGTGGTAAGCGGTACTTAAGCATAATTGTGTTCCAACCTCCTCTTGTAAGCTTTTCCAAAATTCGCTTGTGAAAATGGGATCTCTATCACTCACAATACTAGAGGGTATGCCGTGCAGACGAACTATTTCTCGAAGGTAAACAGATGCTAACCATGCGGCGGTCCTTCTACTTTTAACGGGAATAAAATGGGCACTTTTGGTACGTCTGTCTACAATTACCCAAATCCCCGTATTACCCTTCCTTGATCTTGGTAACCCATTTACAAAATCCATGGAAACACTTTCCCATTTCCACAGCGGAATCTCTAAGGAATGGAGCAAAGCTCCGGGCTTCTTTTGCTTCGCCTTGACTTGCCGGCACACTAAGCATCTAGAAACGAACTCAGCCACATCCTTCTTCATTTCGGCCCAAAAGAAAACTCGCTTCATATCCCTACATCTTATCACCGCCGGGAAGTATGGTCATCTTAGAGCGATGCGAGTCTTCAAGAATTGCCTTCTTCAAACTCTCGTCTTGTGGTACGCAAAGTCTCCTATCTCTACGCAGCCAGCCTCTCTCATCTATAGCATATCTATTAAGATGACTCGAAGACTCCCCTCCTATAAGCTTGCCTACTATCTCAACCAACTGTGGGTCATTTCGTTGTGCCTCTCCAACTCGACCCAAAAGTGTAGGTTGCACCTCTAATGATGCCAACAATCCAGGTACATAATCGACAGAGGGTCTGAAGTCAAAAGTGGATATTTACTCCAAATTCTGCCACTCTACGAACAAAGGACTTAAAGTCAACTTCTTTCTACTTAAGGCGTCAGCTACAACGTTACCCATGCCAGGGGTATACGCGATCTCAAAATCGTAGGATGCCAAAAACTCCATCCACCTCTGTTGCCTCAAGTTTAGGTCCTTCTAAGAGAATAAGTACTTTAGCGACTTATGGTCTGTATGCAACTCAAACCTCTCGCCAAGCAAATAATGACGCCATGACTTAAGTGCAAAAACTATGGCAACCAACTCTAAGTCGTGGGTAGGGTAATTTTTCTCGTGGGCTTTCAACTGTCTTCCACCATAGCATATCACCTTTCCCTCTTGCATTAAAACTGCGCCAAGCCCTATCCTGCAAGCATCGGTATATACTGTGAATGGCTTACTCCCATCTGGAAAAACTAAAACTGGAGCTGTCGTTAAAGCCCTCTTCAGACGTTGGAAAGCATCATCACAGTCAACATTCCAAGCAAAAGTCAAGTTCTTCTTCGTTAACCGAATAAGTGGGGCTGATATCTTAATGAAGTCCTTAATGAACTTCCTATAATAACCAGCCATCCCTAAAAAGCTTCTTACTTCTGTTGCGTTCTTAGGAATTTTCCAATCTTGGATTGCCACACCTTTGCGGGATCCACAGTTATCCCTTCCTTAGAGACCACGTGTCCTAAAAACCTCACTTCTTTTCTCCAAAAATGGCACTTGGAGAACTTAGCTTTATGTTGATGCGCTCGTAGGGTCTCTAAGACTTCCCTAAGATGTAGGGCATGCTCTTCTTCATTTTTAGAGAAAACCAAAATATCGTCCACAAAGACTACCACAAACTTGTTTAGAAACTCCCTAAACACCCTACTCATTAAGTCAACAAAGCATGTGGGTGCATTCGTCAAACCAAAAGGCATGACGAGCCACTCGAAGAAACCGTCAGGAGTTCTAAATGCAGTCTTGTCTATGTTGTCTTCAGCCACCCTTAGCTAATGAAACCCTGTAGCCAAATCCAATTGCGAGAAAACCGAAGCACCCACCAACTGATTGAATAAATCATCTATCCTCGGCAATGGGTGTCTTTTCTTCTTTGCGAGCTTATTCAGCTCTCTATAGTCCACGCACAAACTAAGTGAACCATCAGCTTTCGTAGCAAAAACGACTGGAGCACCCCACTCCGAAATACTTCTTCTTATGAACCCCTTCTCAAGAAACTCTTTCACTTGCCTACTGAGTTCTCTTCTCTCTCTCGGAGCCATGTGGCGCACTGGTAATGCAACTGGCTTTGCATTATCTACTAGATAAATTCGAAAGTCTATCTCGCGCCTCGGGGGTAAACCTCATCGAAGACGTCACTATATTCACGGACCACACGAACAGATTCCAAACCATCATTGAACGCGTCAAGGGATTCCCGGTAGCTAAGCATTACCGGACCTCTAGGGTCACAAGAAATATCGAGGGTCTTTCCACAACGAGTCGACAATCTAACTACCCTTCTTTCACATTTTAGGATGGCACCGTATCTAGCTAGCCAGTCCATGCCTAGAATCAAGCCGTAGCCCATGAAGCCAAGAACGAAGGCATTGCATTCAAACCCAATGACCAAGATAGTCACTCTCAAATCCCGACAAATCATAGAAAGATGAGCCGAACCACCAATAGGATTTGAGACTACTATGGGATCCATAACTAGACTAGTATTTATGTGCAGTGTTTCAACTAACGAAGTAGATACAAACGAGTGTGAAGCGCCAGAGTCAAACAAAGTACGAACATGATGATCAAACAGAAAAACTAAACTTTCAACGGAAATGTTTCTACCTCTCTCCTGTCCTAGTGCCATGAGAGCCTGAATCTGCCCTCTTGCCTGCCATGAGAGCCTGAATCTGCCCTCCAGAAGTGGACCCTGTTCTTTGCCCCTGCCCCAGTTTCCTTGGGCATTCTTTAACTAGATGTCCTACCTCTCCACAGTGGAAACAACCAGTCTTCTTCCTACAGTCCTTGCTCAGATGACCTGATGTTCCACAATTAAAGCACTTTTTCTTTCCCTAGCTATTATTGTTCTTCCCGCCTTTCTTTTTTTGCTATTTTTGATCCCCTTTCTTTTCTAGTGCCTTATTAGCATTAGCACCTTTCTCCTCTTCATGCATAAGCACCATGTCAACCAATCTCTCAAATGTAGCCCCCATCGGAATGTGGGTCATAGCCAACCCATGTAGCGGGTCATTCAGACCTTTAACAAACCTCAGGGCCTTCTTCTCAGGTGTGTTCACCAAGTCTAAGCCAAATCTCGCCAACTGATTGAACTTGTTGACATACTCCTTTACTGACAAATTTCCTTGCTTCAGTGCTAAGAACCTCTCTATATATAAATTCTCTTTTACTCGTGAGAGAAATTTCATCTCGAACCTATGCTTGAAATCCATCCATGTCTCTACTGGACCCTCTCCATTCGTGACCTCCCACCAAAACAAAGCTTCGTCCTTCAATAAGCAAGTAGCCAATTGGACCTTCCTTCCATCTTCTATCTTGAAGATACCAAATAGATCTTCCACTACCTTAAGCCAATTTTGAGCTTCAATAAACATCTCTGATCCGTGAAAAGGTTTCCCGCCCATTGCCCGAAAATCTTTGCATATCTTCGAAAAATATCAACGCGAGGCGGGGGAGGAGGAGGAGCGACTGCAACTGGGGGAGGAGGAACATTTGTTGGGCCTGCAGCATTGGCCCTAGCCTCCAGATACCTTCTAAACCAGCCTGGTATCGGTATGCCTTCGGGTATCTCAGGTTCTCCAGACATGCTGAAAAAGAAAAAGGAAGAGATTCAAAACGGAGAATCGAAGGAAAGATATATGGCTCTTTGGGGTTCTGTTTCTAAAACAAACTTTTCTCTTAAAAATACTCTCCTTAAAACATAATTTTGAAAGTATTTCTTTATAAAATGTTTTTGAAAAACAGTTTTTCAAAATTCATATCTGTTCTGGTAACCTTCAGCTCTGATAACACGTGTATCACCCCACGTCCATTAATGTCACCCACAAAGGGAATGCATTAACATCCATGGAGCATTATTAGTGTATAGAATAGAATATAACAAGACAGATACATATGTTGGTACTTGAAAATTTTAAAACAACTTCTATTGCAACGGAGAAATAGTTTGATTACAATAACTTCATAAACCGACAGTAAAACCAAGTACACTAATTATCCATCTTGACAAATTGTTTTCTGAGTACATAAAGTAAAAAGCATAACCCCAAACATAAGTAGCCATAAAAGAGATGAGCTGAACTTTACGTTCAGTAATCCAAGCACTTCCAAAAGAGAGAAAAAGAGATCCAATATCAAGCTCCACTAGTACTAGTCCCACCCTGAGAACCTGTGGGGGGGAGAGAGGAAGAAAAGAGGCGAAAACAAGGGGGTCAGACATAAAGTTTGGCGAGTATAATAACTTTAACAATATAATTATTAAAGTAACTAGGATAAGGCATAAATTGGTAAAACAAGGTATGACTGTGAAACAAGTGGGCATGACAAAGCAAATAAGAGGAATATTCTGGCGTTAATCTCGTTCCTAATCACTATAGGATAATTACTATACTGCACCATTAGTAGTCACCCTAAAAGTTGATCCCGTCTACAGAACTTAATAATGATAATAGTAGTTTCGTGTACCCCTAGTTGCCTCCATAGGTGCCGTCTGCCCCTATCTCCACTAGTTGTACCCATTACCCCCATGCGATCGGCACCCTAGCTCGTAGATACCCGTGCTAGTCCCACAGTGGGGTGCATCACTCCCCAAAGTGGCAACCCCATACCATTATAGATGCACGGTTTATATCTAAACGATGCAACAACGTCTTACCTACCAGCCCGGGCCCACGCACGCACATGACCCCATTGGACTTGCGTTGCTACCGCTGACCCGTTTTGACCTCTTACAATCAAACCCAGTAAGCGTGTCCCGTCCTCGATCTAACTCGAGCTCACAAAGATACTTAATCGGTTACTGGTTTGAAAAGGGTCCCCATACTTGACACAAGCCTTCCACCTATGCTTGGTCCCCACTAGAACTTCCCACTTAACCCCTTCTTATTCATGTCTTCTTACATGATTTCAACTTGGTTAAGTGTTTCTAATAGTATTTCATATGCCACCCAAGGCCACCCACTTAACCCCTATGTCCTACCACATATTTATTGAAGGAAATTTAGGATCAATTACAGCGGAATCAAGAAAATTTGTAGTCCTAAAAGCATGCATGAATTCGAAATTGGGTTAACAATTATACCTTTCATCCTCGTTCTTCTTTGAATTGCAAGATCGAACGATGCCCTAACTTTGATCGTTGAATTAGATTCCTGCTTGAATCAACACGAGCGCTTGAATTCGAGCGCCTCTATTGGATGTCCACTGACGCTGCTCTCGAAATCGAATCAAGGAAGAATGAGGTAGTACTAGCTAATTGGGATCTAGGGTTTTTGGAAGAACTTTGGTTATCATGATAATCTTTTAAGAAAAGGTCGGACCCTTCCTATATAACATTAGAACCGACTTTTTCTCTTACCATGTGACCCATTCACCCATATTTAAATAATAGAATTAGTCAAAAACCCTTATATTTAAATATCCTCACCTTTTACAACGTACGTAAGTGTGACCCTATAGGCTATCACAGCGTTGGCAACAATTTAAACAATATTTAAACTGTAAACAATGAGCGGTGTCTAGTAACACATCATTGCTACCCAAGCTATAATAGTAATGATTCAATACAACCTTTCTGTGATCAGTGTGTTGATGTTATATAATCCTTTTAACCAATATATCCAGGATTAAACTAGAGGCATGGATCGTATCATCCTCGTTATAATTTAATCCATTTTTCTTGATCGATGAGTAGACTGTTTAAAACAAATCAATATTTGAGCACGGCCATGCATTTCACAGTCTCACTCAATCAAGAGGCCCATGGATATCACTACGAATGTATCGTAGGGTTAAATTCCATCTAGATCATTCATATTTTCTATTCGATTTGAGATGTATCCAACAATCACCGTTATCGTTACTCTATTACGAATAACTTTAGATGACATCAAAACACAAATATCATCGAATAAAATTATAATGATTTCAGGTCTGAGGACCATTAGATCACTGTCACTATGAGAATAACTCATGATACTGTTAATTATATTCCATGGAGTTATCTCACGGTGGGTCAGCCCAATACGCTATTCTCCAATACATATTTATGTCTTGACTTTAATATCACGTATATCAATGATCAATGAGATGTGATCATCAGTCAATCAACATACTAGTCTCAGCGCTTATTGTTGTCCTATATATATGTACAACAAAACTCGACTAGGGACATTTAAGAATTACAATACTTAACATATTATATAATCTCAAATTCAAGTCACTCACTTGAACTATATAATTCTGTATTATAATTCTAAGGACTTCTATTATATTAATATTTATATTACGCAGTAAATATAATATAATAGAATATTATTTTATTCCAAATAAAATAATAACATCAACAGTGTTATCAATCTCATCAAATGAATTGCCTCTAGAGCAAAAACTCTAACAATCTCCCACTTGCACTAGAGTCAATTATTCATGTATCACACATTCATGAAACTAGTGTGACTATTAAACTTCCGCTGCGACGGAGTCTAATTCAGTAGGTCTGCAACAATACAACTTTTGTAACTTTGCAGATATGTTTATTTCTTCTGTGAACAGTTTCACATAAGAATTATATTTCTTAAATATATGTTTGGATCAATAATGAGTTTAATGTTTTAGGCCTGAGCAACAGCCATATTGTTATCGCAATGTAAATCATTGGATCAACAATGAATTAAGTTCAACTTATGAACTTTTAATCCAAACATTTTCTTTCTCAGAATCAGTATTTATTTCTTGTTTTAAAACTAACATTATTTGCAATAATCAATGTGTTATCAAATAACATTAGAATTATTGTCTCGCTCCCACTGAATTTCTTGTCTATACAAGATTTAATGGCATTTTGTGGTTTCCGAGACATTTCGAATTTTATTTCATTCCCATCGGTATCTTAGAGACTGTCTCTCCTTTATTAAGAATACCAATTCGAGCAATAAACATTTTATTCTCAGAGGATATATAGAAATGATATCCACTTGGTTCTTTTGGATATTCCACAAAATGATTATTTGATTTGGATCCAATCTTATTAGAAGAAGGACGTTTAATAAACGTCTTGTAATAACCCGGAAATTCTGAGCCAGTTTAAAAATTTTATTTTGGCAATTTTAACGAATTTTGAATATTTAAAATAGATTATTTTAAGTAATATCGACGAAAAATTTATTTTGAATATAATTCGAACGTATATATTTATACGCGTCGTCGTTAGAATATAAATAATTATATATAATTATAAATAGAATTGAAAATGGCGCGGTAGTTCGATAATTCGATTTCAAACTTCAATTGAACGTACCGGGTGCAAAACAATCCGGATTTTAGTGGAACCAAAAACATTAGGATCTAATTGGTAATATCTTTCCAACGAATCCAACAAATCAAAATTTCATAGCGGGAATCAAAAGATATGTCCAGTTGAAAATTCTGAATAGTCGCTATGGAATTCAGGCCCTTAAAAATGGGAATTTTGCAAACGACCTCGGATTTCGACGAAACCACTTTTGTTGGGTCCGCAGTGTCAAATTATTGCTAGGTTTTAAATTTCATAATCTTTCGAATCAATATGTGAGCGTGGCAAAGGAAAACGCGTTTGACCAGTTTTAGTTGATTTTAATCGACTGGAAAATGACCATTTTTCAAACGGTCTCAGAATTCGACGAAACTAGTTTTGTTAGGACCGTATCGTCAATACAAAGCTAGAAAATATTTTTCTGGAATTTTTCTAGTTAGTATGTGACCCCGGTAATTTGAAATGTACGTTTAAAATTCAATATAGTGATTTAAATGTAAATTTAACGGAAACTGATTCAAACGATCAAATCAACCTATGATACATAACCCATTGTGTTCGAAATGGGGGTAAAACTCTATGGACGACAGGCGGTGGGCCTCGTTTCGAGGTCGTATGTGAAAGTCAACTTTTTGCCAAATAAAATAATTAAATAATTAAAAAAAATAAAAAAATTCTCCCTTTATCTTCTGCCCCCCCCCCCTTTTCTTCATTTACGTTCAGATTCAAAAAAAAAAAAGAAAAAAAAAACCTAAAATCTAAAACCGCTCAGCCGACGCCTCCCTCCACTGCTTCGCCGACGTCGAGCTACCACCGGAGGCGCCCACCACCCTTCCACCGCACTGAAGACCGAACCACCACCTCCTCAACTCCATCCCCAAACCGTCCTCCCTCCTCTCGATTCACCCTCCTCCTTCAGTTCGAGCCACGGAGCCGCGACCCCGACGCCCGCACCCCCTCCTCCGCCTTCCTTTCTCCCCTTCCTCCCTCTTCTCCTCCGACCAGCGAGCCGCTCCACCCCCTCAGCCTCCTTCGCCCCTTTTCAAAAACTGCCTGTAAGTTTATTCTATTTTTTATTATTCAGTTAGGTATATAAAAGTTTGATTTTAAAAATAGAAAAAGGCTAAGATTTTTCTCTTAAACAAAGTTGTGATTTTTTGTTATGGGATAAAACTATGATTTTTATATCATAGGAAGGATAAAAATATAATTTTTATCTATATAATAGCAAAGTAAAAATATGATTTTTATATATTGAACATCGTAGTAAAAATATGATTTTTATATATTGAACATCGTAGTAAAAATATGATTTTTATATATTGAACATCGTAGTAAAAATATGATTTTTATATATTGAATATCGTAGTAAAAATATGATTTTTATATATTGAACATCGTAGTAAAAATATGATTTTTATATATTGAACATCGTAGTAAAAATATGATTTTTATATATTGAACATCGTAGTAAAAATATGATTTTTATATATTGAACATCGTAGTAAAAATATGATTTTTATATATTGTATAGCGAAGTAAAAATGTGATTTTTACATATGTAGTGGCTACGGGCAAAGAAAGTGACATCGACGAGAACAGTGAAGATTTCCTGCATTAGGAGTGTCGTGAAGTTGGGATAGCTTTCGGTGAGAATTTCTCACCTTTCAATTTCTTTTTTTCTAGTTATATATATATACTAGGATGCAGACGGTGCTTAGTAGCACCCGACACAATCGTCCACAGACCATGGACTTGTTTGTTTGATTGCAAAAATTAGTTAGATCATTTGATTGAAATTGAACTGTGTGGTGAAATGATTGGATTTGATTGATGTGTGAATGGCGTGGGCCTTCACTAGACCGGGGATAAGGCTAGGCCTTGTCCCGTTTCTAGTATCGTGCCGTTATGCCGCCGAAATTTTCTAAAATAAGTTAGAAAATAAAAATATCATTTTATTTAAAGAATGAACTGAATAGAAATTCATATGTTAAAATAAAATGTTTTATCGTTAAAAATATATAATTTTTAACGTGAATATGAATATAGTGAATGTGAATAAATAAATATTCATTTACAAACCGGACGGTTTGTTTATGTACACCTATTTGAAGGACATTGATTGGGTCGATAAATTTTACACATCGCCCAACTGCACAACTAAAATCTGTGTTTGATTGTTTGAAAACCCCACACGGGTGTTGGGATGAAATTTGAAGTTCACTCATCCTGATTGATTAAATATGTCGATCGATTGATTGACAGGCTGTTATAAGCGTTAGATATCTATATTTGATGCTTATACAGTGTAGTGCACTTTGGTTGATGGTTGATTATTTTTCAATGCTATTATACATGTGTTGTATGAAAATCCATATAATTAACTTTATATGGTAATTGGTTGGGCCTCATTCCAATTTGAAAAATAAAGAATATTATAAAATAAAGGTTCATGTGTTGACTGTACTCATCCGTTGAGATTAGTCATGTGTTGAACGAAATATTTTAATAATAAAATTTACATCTTCATCAATATAAAATAAAGGTTCATGTGTTGACTGTACTCATCCGTTGAGGTCAATCATGTGTTGAACGAAATAATTTAACAAAAATAGTGATGTGTTGGCAGTACTCATGTGTTGAGATTAGTCAGGTGTTAGAAGAAATATAGATTCATGTGTTGAATGGGATAAATATTCATTTGTTGAATAGAATAAAGAAGTTGTGAAAAATATAAAGCCGTGTTGATTAGTTTTGCGCCATTTTGACGTGAACGATATTTATATCGATTTTATTCAAATTGAAATGAATAATATAGTGAATTCGAATTGAAAAGAAAACGAATTTGAATTGAATATAAAAGGACTTCGAATGGAATTGAATATAAAACAAATTCAAGTTGAATTGAAAACGAACTGAAATTTAATTGAAGTCGAATCGAAATTAAATTGAAATCAATTTGAATTGA
This sequence comes from Allium sativum, assembly GCA_030737875.1. Classification (NCBI taxonomy): domain Eukaryota; kingdom Viridiplantae; phylum Streptophyta; class Magnoliopsida; order Asparagales; family Amaryllidaceae; genus Allium; species Allium sativum. Next base: position 1,020,726,526 of record CM060926.1, read on the forward strand.
AACGAATTTGAATTTGAATTGAATTGAAACGAATTTGAATTCGAATTAAATAAAATGGAAATGAATTCGAGTTGAATTGAAATCAAATCGATTTGGAATTGAATATAGAAGTTGAATTGTTTTAGAAACGAATTTAAAACGATTTATAAAATTCGTTTTAAATAGAAATTGACGAAATATATATTATATATATTATATATATAATATAATGGCCTGAATAGAACGCACCGCGCCGCGGCAGTTCGTGAATTTCGACCATTGACTTCGAATTGACGTTGCAGGAGATCCGACCGTCGGATTCTCCTAAAACCGGAACCGTTGGGTTCGTATCGAAAAGAGCTTTCCAATGAATATTAGAAATTTGAAATCTAACGGTTGGATTTGGAATTATGTCCAAATCAAATTTGAAAAAGGTCGCTGTAAGTGCAGTTCGATGGCCGTTGTTGGAAATCGACTGTACGGGCCTTGATAAAATTATTAAAAATATCTATAATTTGTGTAAAATCATAATATATAGATTGGAAAGAATTGAGCTGGAGAATTCCACATTTGAAAGGATAAAAATAGATTTTTATCGAAATGAACTAGTTTTGAACTAGAATTAAAATCAATTTATCTTTGAAATAAATAAATTGAATTTGAAAGGGATTAAAAAAAATCAATATTCCCAATACGTGGATGGGACTGGAGTTGAATCGAAATTATCTTCGGAATATTTCGATGTTGGATTTCGTGACTATACAGATATTGTTATGGGAATTTGAAAGATATATTTTATATCGTTATTTCCAATACGATATTTGTTGGTTTCAGAATTTGATATTGAATATAAGCCGGTATATTTTCTATCCAGAGCCTTGTATTTAATATCAAATGTGATTTGGGTTTATCGTGAATCGTGTTTGAGATGACATTGGTTCTTTAACCCAGTTAAAGGCAAGAGGTTGATTTTTGGAAAAGATTAAAACTAAGTGGAGTTTTAATAAATCTTTAATTAGATTAAAAATGTGAATTGATAATTTAAATTATCAAATCTGAAAGGTGATCGAGAATGGAGTACCACCAGTTTTGCTCCAAAGCGATAGTTAAATCTTTAATTAGATTTGAACGTGAAATGGTAATTAATTTTACCGATAACACCGTGGTGTTAGATGTGGAGTGTTGCCAGTTTTCTCCATGGGATATATAGGTTGGGATTGGGAAATAAAATAAATAATTACTTCGGTGTGGTTCGCTAATCCCGACTAGTTTGAAATGATATCCAAAGGAAGATTATAGAATAAATTTAGAAGAATTTATCTTGGATAAAATTAATGGGAACATTTCCCTAAGAATGTGTTTTTGTGAATAAAAGAATATTCTGAATTGGAATGAGGCGTTTGTTGTGTTTGTGTAACATTCGTTTATTATATACGTGGGTTATTCAGAAAGGCCGGGTTTATACCCATTCTGAATAATCGATTCGACGAGATGTCGAAGATGAAGACGGTGGTTGAAGACCGGAAGTCTTCACGTCGTTTGGGTAATTACTGATGATCTTGATTGGGCCGTACACCCAAGAAGATGGAAACAGTTAGTGATCGTCCAGACGTACTTGGAGATCGATGGAGATGCGGGGTACTAGGTGCCTCCGGTTTCGTTCAGACCCAGAACGGACTTGTAAATGGACTGTGTGTCTGACATTGGATTTTAGTCTGTGTGGTTGATTTCTATTAAATATATATCTGTTTGGCGGCGGAGAATTTATCCTCTTGCTTAACGCCCTTCTCTGAGACGTACGAGCTCAGAGGTTATAAACTGATGGATATCAAACGCATGGAGTGAATTGCCTGTGTGGCATGCCTAAGTGGCAAATGATCAAGGCTTCTGTTGAAAAGCAAAGTCTTGTGGTGGTGATCGAAGCACGGCCTTTGTGGCGTAGCTTTGTGTAACGTTTACTTCGCGAGTTTCACACCCGGTATGAACCAAAAACGGGAGACGGACCTCAGGGAGGGCATGCGTTTCTTTCTAGTTAGAAGTGGCGTCAGTGGTTTTACACGCCCTGACGAGTTTGACTTATGTGGTTGTTGCTGTTGCGAGGCGCCTCGGATTGATCGGTCGTTCTCGAACCGATGGAGTCATTTAGTTGGCTCATTTACGCCCCAAAGGGCGGGGGAACGCATGTTCAGGCATTTTAATCCACATCGGTGGACCGGCCCTGACGATTCAAGGGCCCACCTGAGTCTGGGTCCTGAGGCTCGGGCTAGACAGTCTCGAATCGGTTGAGGACTATCTTTTGCCTCGGCTCATAGATGGAAGTCCAATTTCCAAATACGAGACTTTGCGATTTCGATTGTATAACCTATATATGGCGACATAGTGGGATGGGGCGCTCATGCCGCCTATGATTGATACTTATGATTTGAAGTTGTTTTATACACTATGCACTTATAATAGTATCAAACGATTTGTTTTAACCGTATCAAGCATTCTTTGGCTGTTATAAGGGAAAACCCTATCCTCGGCTGCGTTGCATTGTGTGATGGGACCTGGGTCTTATAACAGCTTCATTTTTCTTTATTTAGCATTGCGCTGTTTGTTTTATGCACTGGTATTCTTGGGAGGAAACCCGTTCCGTGTTATACGGCGTGGTCCCTTGATTTACCTAACTTTTAAAATAAAGAATAATAACTGTTTTAGTTCTCACACCAGTCACATGACTGACCTGGAGTTTATTGTTTTAACCTAAACTCTGGGTGCCCTTATTTTGACACGGGCAGCTAGTAGTTTTGGTTTTGCAGATTTATATTCACAGGATCCTGGTTTACAGCTGGAATGATATCCGGAAAGCTTTGTATCCGTATATCTCTTCTAGTTGTGTATTGTATTATTTTCCGCTGCTATGTATTTAAATGTAATTTAAATCTCTGATATTTCTGTGTAATATTCATTTTTACTCTGTATATTCTTGTAATCTGATGCATTGTTGTAATAAGCAATGAAATGTTCTTTGATATGCGTTCTGTTGTGGCTTGTTCTCGAACTATCCGACACTTTCCTTTACGGGGAAGTTACGGGTCTTCACACGTCTTTACATCCCAAATCTTCGCATTAGACACATTAGGACATTTCCTAGTCCATATCTTATATGGCGTCTCTAAAATCATTTTAGTAGGATCAAACACAATTGTTCTAAATTTAATTAATTAGAAGATCAATATGACTTATGACTTATCTTGGTCGTACCATATCTTATAAGGTGTGATTACTCCTTTCAGACACGCCATTCCAATATGGTCTTCTAGATGGAGTAAGTTATGAAACAATTTCAAACTTATATGGACAGTCATTAATTAATTGGCTTAAACATTCTCTTTGATCTGTTCGAAGAGAATTTATTTTCTATCAAAATTGGTTTCTATCTCCACTTTGAATTCCTTGAACCTTTTTCAAAGGATTCTAATATGTGTTTCATAAGATACACATATTTATATCTATTGATATCATCAGTAAATCTAATGAAATGATAAAACCTACCTCTAGTTTATGTATTCATTGCTCCATATACATCATTATGTACGAGACCCAATACTTATCACTCATTCACTGTGTCAAGTGAAAGGTGATTCAATTATATTGCCTAATAAACAAGATCTATATTCCTCATATAGTTCAAAACCAAATGATCTCAAAATTCCATCATTATGGAGTTTTGATATACTTTCTTGTTTACTGGGCCAACCGTTAATACTAAAGGTATATTGGAATTAAATCACTAAATTTAATCCACTCATTTTTAATGTCAAGTACATAATAGTTAAGGATTTATAAAATTCATTAACTATTTGTGAAATTCCATTAGATATTTCATTTAAATAAAATGAACAACAATTGTTCTATTACTACAAACGAAATTCAAACTTGTCTAAACAAGATCTATTATAACATTTATTTTAAGTGGAATTTCATAATAACAATTATTTTATTTAATTAATTAAGCCAGTATGTACAACAAGAATCAACTTCCTATGGATAATTCAACAACATTTGCCTCATATCCAATCGTAAGTCCACTTGTTATTTTATTAGATTTCTACTTATTTTGCAATTTCTGTAAATATACATACATTTATGTTATTCATATCTAGTATCTAATACTAGAAATGTATAAGTAGGTTACTATAACATTTATATCTTATTCAGTTGAAGTCACACTTCAACCTTTTATTATAGATCTTTGGTATTTGCAAAACAACTGCGTTTAGTTTGTTTGAGGACAATCCTCAAATTTCAATGTTAACCAAGAAATTTGTTTTAATTCAATTTATCCTTCTTAAGGATTAATTTAAATTATCGGAGTTATTTATTATTTAATATCTACATTAGATAATAAAATAATAACTGATTTTGTAATATTTATTTAATACAAAATTTTGGCAATCAAAAATTTATATTAACATAAATATATAATTTAAACTAAAATACGCTCCCACTCGAATTAACATCCCTCTATTTATATATATATATAAATATCATTATATACATATAATGGTGTTCCAAGATCCATATCTAGTCATGCCTTGACCCTGCTTTGGCTGAACTCAAAACACAACCTTTTAGGTAGACATCTTATGTCAATTATATCGTCTATATAACTCTTGGATCGCATGTTGAACATTTTGTTCAGTATTATTCATTTGCTCAAAATGTAGAATAATTCATGCTTTTGTCTCTAAGGCCATAATCGTATTATGCAACCTAGTTAAGTCAGACCCAATAATAGGTTGGAGCACCACATTTTACTCCATCGCATATAACCAAAATAAAAGGTGCACAACGCTTTGGCGTTAGTTACATCCAGTGATTTTGGACAGTGATGAGTATATTATTGGAATACTTCACCATGACTTAATATAACAAAATTTGTTTTTAGAGGGAATTTATAACTCATAGTGGCGAACAATATTAGAGTTATTTACATACATCAAATATATGTATTTTATATTATCAATTTTAATTCCACATAATCATAATTAAGAGGACATTAAAACTTTTGGGCTTATAATATCTTAAATAGAATAAGTGACGATCATTAAAATTATAGCCTTAAACATTTCAAGATTTAACTTTCACTTCAGGTAGTGCCGAAACACATATGTATGATTTATCAATTATAAAACAATTCATAAACATCATGACTTTAAGTATATTAATTAAAGTAGGCCTTGTAAGGCCCATTAAGTAATACGGCCATTTGATATCTCATACCAAAACTACAACAAATTATAGAGCCATATTTGCATGAATTCATACTTATACATATTGATAATATGTACCATGATAGTATCATATACCAAAACTACAATGAATTACACACGCAAATTGTATAACCAAACAATATCATGTCCATACCATATGCCTCTCAAAAGGTTAAACACACGTTCTAGAGCAAAGAACGCTAAACTTGATAAACATGTACAGATTTATTAATTGAACAGATTAATAACATTGTAATGTAAATGATACACATACATACAAGCATAACAAAACAGATCTGTATCCAATTATGCAGATAAATGTGCAAACAGTATATACAGTGTGTATACATGTACAATAATCATACAAATTTATCAATACATATGAACACAATATCATCACTCTGTAATGCAGTCAAACTGCAAAGTTTTAAAATTATACATGCTACAGGAAGTCCTGGTTCTTTTGCATCCTTATGTCCATCCCATCTGCTTACAGGTTCAGTCTCACTGACCCCTTCGTCAAAGGTTGGATCTACAGTATTTACAAATAAATATGCAATAGCAGTTTTCATTCCATTTGAAAATGAACAATGCAACAATTACGCATTATATATATATGTATGTATGTATGTATCATATACATATATACATAACACTGCTGAGAATCAATTATGTGTATCAATATACACATGTATGTTCATCTATATATATATATATATATATATATATATATATATATATATATACAGGAGTTTGCCAAAACAGTATCATCATACTGACTTATTAATATTGGCATATCTTACACTATCTGTCCAGGTTAAGCTTCTTATTATATTACATAGTCATCTAGACCCATGTACAACTATAATTGTATATTTATATCTATAAAGATAGACAGTATGTGTAACGTCTGAATAGAACAGCAAACATATGTTTTGGCATTAGCAAATAATTGTGCATAATGCCCAATTTAGTATAATACAGTGTTTAGGATATAATTTATAAATTAAGCAACAGTTTGCATTTTAGACAAATAGTAAGTGGTATGCTTAAACAATATCTGCAGGAGAAATTTATGCAACCAATATTTATATCAAATATAATACAATCCATGATGACTTGTAAAGCACCCATTTATATATATTAACTATTAATGTTACACCACAACCGTACATACAATATCACATGTAAAATGTGTCTGAGTGTATGTCAAATTGCTCGCCTATGGTCATGCTGTCTCTACAGCAACTAAAATTGAATCTATTTAGAATCAATTATTTATACAATTAGCATAAAACCAGAAATGAAACTGAAAACATATTCCCTGTAATTTCTGAGATCTGCATATATATATATGTGTATTGGTAACATATCTATTGATATCTCGAAAGAAAAGGACATACTTTTATCAAAAAGAACAATATGAAATCAAATGACCAATTGCATCCAGATATAATTATATCATATATAAAACTTATAGAATAACAATTTCCATTCAGTTAAGTAAAATATATGAACTAATCAAGGTCTTTGACAATGAAATGTAAATACAAAACTATACAAGTTTTGAATGGATCTCAAATTCATGTTTAACAATTAAACAGACCAATTTTGAACTATAATCAAAATTCAAAGTCTAGTGCTCTGATTTTATTTTATTTTAATATAAAGATCAAAATCAGAATATTTTGACTTATGCAATTTTCTCACAAATTGATTTCTTTAAATCAAATATGATCGAAAGTTGCATTACTGATTGGAATACAGAGATATGGTTTCTATAATAAAATTGACATAGTCATGACTTATATATATTGAATCAAACAAGTTTTGACCATTATGCTGATACTGCTTACACATATAAACTGATTTGAAATCATATAATTTAACAAACATGATTAATATCTTATATTAATCAATTTTCAAACAAAACAATTTTGTTCCAAAATTTACTGTATTACAGCTAGATAGAAAGAGTATAATAGCATTCCAGATGTAATGGATTATCAGATCAATCTAGATGATCAGATCAAAACAGAATTTTAGGCCAAATCTATATTATAATATATAGAGGCAGCAACTAAATAATCAATGTAAAATGCAAAACAGTATGCATTTTAAAATCAAATGAATATATGCATTTTGGATTAAAACAGAGGATAAAACAGTCTTACTGAATTTAAAATTGTCATGAATCAAAATGTGATCATTAGACAGTATACACCTGAAAATACTAAATCAATAACTTTCACTTAAAATCAAACTGTATTGATTCTGTTTTTCAAATCTAAGCTCTGTAGACATTTATTTATATATATACATATATAAATATATATAACTGGTCTCAAATGTTTACAGGATTTTGAATTTCACATCTGACACATTTCAGAATGTCTATGATATGGAGATCTAAATTGTAAACAGCATTTGCATTATATAAATATATAAATATATGCTGTATTTTAAAATTCCAGAAATTGTAAATAAACATATCACATATATTTGAATTGAAATAGATCTTGTAAGATCCTTTTGAAATCTAAAGAAATCTGATTGTATCAGATTCTTATATATTTATATATGTGTATTTTGACCCATGCTATATCTGTATATAACATAGATTAAGTCAGAACTTTGAAATTTGCACATTAATTGTCATCACAAGCTAATTAATAAATCATACAACAAATTTTATTTGCTGTTGAAAAATATAATGCAAACTCAACAGGTATATCCAATATACTCATTCAAATTCCTGCATCCCTCTAGGTTATTTAAATATGAAACAGTTTTTTTCAGGTTAAATCAATATACATATATATAATTAAAATTATACAAATCTGATTTGTATAACATAATCATTTAAGTATTCAAAATGATTACACAAACAAATTAAAATTGTTTACTAGAACAATTCTGTTTCAAAACAATTTAATATGTAGCAGCATACACAATGGTGTGTATATATATATATACATATAGATGCCAAATAGAACTGACAAAATGATAACAGTTTCGGGATTTCATAATCAACATCAGAAATCAGGTTTTCCAAAATATCACGCCTAAGAAAAAATATGTCACAGAGTCAAACAGATTGATCTGTACACATAGGACTATATCAGATCCAATCAAAATAAATAAGTACTTTAGTTAACAGATTTAGAATGCTATACAAAATCTGAACAGTAGGATTATAAACTAAAACCAAACACTTTGGTTCACTTTAAATTAGGGATTATATTAGATCCATTACTAAAATAAATTCCTAGTTGTTATGATCAATCAGTTTAGCAGAATTTCTACTATCATATATAGTAATCAAAATTTGGCAGTAGTATAAGATTAATATCATATATTAATCACGGATACATCCAGATTTAATATCAAAAAAAAATTAGGGAAACCAGTTCAGATCTGAATCAAATCCATATTATGATCGTTTCACACTTAAGTCAGTGTTAATTATCCTGAGTTAACATGTCAACGATTTATACAGCCAACCCAAAATTCTCAAATTCGAAACCCTGCTCCGATACCATTGAAGGAAATTTAGGATCAATTACAGCGGAATCAAGCAAATTTGTAGTCCTAAAAGCATGCATGAATTCGAAATTGGGTTAACAATTATACCTTTCATCCTCGTTCTTCTTTGAATTGCAAGATCGAACAATGCCCTAACTTTGATCGTTGAATTAGATTCCTGCTTGAATCAACACGAGCGCTTGAATTCGAGCGCCTCTATTGGATGTCCACTGACGCTGCTCTCGAAATCGAATCGAGGAAGAATGAGGTAGTACTAGCTAATTGGGATCTAGGGTTTTTGGAAGAACTTTGGTTATCATGATAATCTTTTAAGAAAAGGTCGGACCCTTCCTATATAACATTAGAACCGACTTTTTCTCTTACCATGTGACCCATTCACCCTTATTTAAATAATAGAATTAGTCAAAAACCCTTATATTTAAATATCCTCACCTTTTACAACGTACGTAAGTGTGACCCTATAGGCTATCACAGCGTTGGCAACAATTTAAACAATATTTAAACTGTAAACAATGAGCGGTGTCTAGTAACACATCATTGCTACCCAAGCTATAATAGTAATGATTCAATACAACCTTTCTGTGATCAGTGTGTTGATGTTATATAATCCTTTTAACCAATATATCCAGGATTAAACTAGAGGCATGGATCGTATCATCCTCGTTATAATTTAATCCATTTTTCTTGATCGATGAGTAGACTGTTTAAAACAAATCAATATTTGAGCACGGCCATGCATTTCACAGTCTCACTCAATCAAGAGGCCCATGGATATCACTACGAATGTATCGTAGGGTTAAATTCCATCTAGATCATTCATAATTTCTATTCGATTTGAGATGTATCCAACAATCACCGTTATCGTTACTCTGTTACGAATAACTTTAGATGACATCAAAACACAAATATCATCGAATAAAATTATAATGATTTCAGGTCTGAGGACCATTACATCACTGTCACTATGAGAATAACTCATGATACTGTTAATTATATTCCATGGAGTTATCTCACAGTGGGTCAGCCCAATACTCTATTCTCCAATACGTATTTATGTCTTGACTTTAATATCACGTATATCAATGATCAATGAGATGTGATCATCAGTCAATCAACATACTAGTCTCGGCGCTTTATTGTTGTCCTATATATATGTACAACAAAACTCGACTAGGGACATTTAAGAATTACAATACTTAACATATTATATAATCTCAAATTCAAGTCACTCACTTGAACTATATAATTCTGTATTATAATTCTAAGGACTTCTATTATATTAATATTTATATTACGCAGTAAATATAATATAATAGAATATTATTTTATTCCAAATAAAATAATAACATCAACAGTGTTATCAATCTCATCAAATGAATTGCCTCTAGGGCAAAAACTCTAACAATATTTATCTGGTTAAGTGTTACTTAATTTATTAGAACCGTAACCTTGTAAAGACCTCCCACATTAGACTACCATTTGCGGTTGCTAGATTTGCCGGGCGGGTCCGGGCAGTATTATACCGCAGATGAGCCTAACCTCGTGTCTATACAATTGTTACGCATTTAATTCGTGCCTTTGACCTCTTACATTAGACTACCATTTGTAGTTGTTGGATTTGTCGGGCGGGTCCGGGCTGTCTTACACTACAAACGAGTCTAACCTCGTGTCTCATGCGGTTAATTATCACATAATTATTTAACCCCAAATTGGATTAATATCCCTATTAAAATTTGTCAATAAATTCCAAATTTATATATGTCCATAATTGTCACCTAAATTATGTCCATAATTTCAGGTATATAATTTATACCAATTAATGTTCCAAATTAATTATATGCCTTTTAAGGCCATTTTATGCCAATTCACAATTATGTATATTCAATATTTTCCCATTGTCCCCACGTTATTCGTACGTTTTGATATGACATTTGTTAGACTCGCAAATAGTATAACTTATAAAAAGAAAAGCAACATCACAACTTGCATAACACATAAAATAGATCTAAGAATCATGACATAAGTTTGCATAGCCAATAACTTGCATAGGCAATACATAAATTTGCATAACTATCATGGATCTAAATATAGATCTAAACATGTAATCGTGAACTTGCATATATGGATATGGTTTTCCTATAACTTGCATATGAATTTCATTCAAAGTAGCATATGATTCACATACAAAACTAGCATAGGCAATGGGCGTATAGAACATAATTTGCATAACTATTTACTACCATGGATCTAAATATAGATCTAAACATAAAGATGTGAACTTGCATATGGATCTAAACATAAAGATGTGAACTTGCATATGGATCTAAACATAAAGATGTGAACTTGTATATGGATCTAAACATAAAGATGTGAACTTGCATATGGATCTAAACATGTAAATTAATGTCACATGTTTTGCATAGAAGATAACATACGTATCTACATGATTCACATATGAACTTGTATATAATCCACCTACAAACTTGCATAAAATTCACATATGTTTTATCATCCCAAACTTGCATAAAATTCATAAACTAACATATGATTTAACATCCCAAACTTGCATATGATTCATATACATATGATTTAACATCCCAAACTTGCATAAGATGAATCAAGTTAAACATGTACAATTGAACATATGAAATAGATCCACAACAACAAAATTGTCAACAATAACATCACATGATTCGAAGTCATATTCTCATAATCCCAGTTATAACTTGTCACAATTAAATTAATTAATTATTTTGTGAAAGAAATTATACTCACAACAAAAGAATAGTCTTGTTTTTCTGGGATCTGTATTCTGAAACTGAATTGCTCGCCTTTGATGCAGACTAATTGTTATTTAGATTAGATTTGATTTGATTTTGATTCTTGCTTCTATCTTGGCGGCCACTCTAGGTTTACCATTGACGGCATGGCAGCTCTTGGTATGAATTAGTGTGATTTTAGGTTGAGAGTTAGGTTGCTTATATAGAATTTTAATTAATTAATAGCCGTTAGATTATCTTAGAATCAATCAAGACCATCCAGTCAAGATAAAATAACACCTCAGCCCTAATGACTCAACAACGAGTCAAAACAGCGTCATCTTTCAGATCTGCCCCCCCTCGGGGGGGGTGGGAGGGGGGCAGGTCGACCCCCTGGTCGACCTGTATGGGTAGGTCAACCCCCAGGTTGACCCCATGGTCGACCTAGCCTTTGGGTGGGAATTTTCCCGCCCAGCCCGCTTCCCTGTTTTGAATTTTGAATTTATGATTCGAGCTGTTTTTAATTTATTTAAATTCTGAAACTTATGAAGGCCATAACTTCTTCATACGAAGTCCAATTCACACCAACTCGGACTCTATTTCAAGTAGAATTCCGAGACGAACGCAATGGAGTAACCCGTTTCCCTTAATTCTCACATTTGAAATTAATTATTCTTTAATTTTAATATTTAAAATCATGGGGTGTTACACACCCATATTGTTGCTGTGTTGTATTATGACACATGAGCTGTGTGACATTTCTTGGCTGCACCAATGTGAAACTATCGCCATACATTTATGTATATGCACTGCCTTTTTCTCGACTTGAGTTTGTACGTGTGTTGTTCTTAGCACCATTCATGTATGCTGATTATGCCTTGTATTTATGTATATTTCTATGGACACCTGTTTGCTAATTCATATGCATGTATGATGGGTCCTTCCTGCTTTGTCATATTTGTACACCATGTTTACTTGCCAGTACATATGTGTGCACCACTGTGTTGTGCACCAAGACTTGTTTGTGTACTTTGAGGTTTGCTGGAAAACTTGTGCATCTTTGTTGCTCGGGCATTTGAGTTGAACATGTTCTTGTTTGCTGTTTGGGCCGAAATTTGTGTCCTTCTTGAACATGACATGCATGAACACTTCCATTTCACTGCTATGATGACCATGTTGACTTATATGTATACATATATGTATATATACACGTATGTGTGTATATATATATGTGTGTGTCTATTCTAATATATATCAGCTGACTGCTACACAGTGTTGTGGCTATTCAGAATCAACTGGTTCTGATCAGCAAACCGATGTTGTGTGTTGAGGCTGATCAGTGGGTACTAGAAATATATACATATTAGATCAAGTCATGAAAAATGATGAGAAACACACCAAAAATCCGAGGCAAATAAAATTTATATTCACATGTATTCAGTTTTATTTCTATTGAAGTGTACTCTCTGTGTGTGTGTTTCATGTGACAGGTAAACAGGTGATGACTGTACTGACTGAGAAGATGCAATGAAGACAGAAGACTGAAGATGACAGAGAAATGTATAAAAGAATATCTGTATACGAGTGAACCTGAAAACTGAGTGACAGAGTGTATTGAGTGATGTGTGAGGAGCTTTGTATATAATGAAATTGATTGAAATAGACTGTATTGTATTTCTGAGATGTACAAATTGTGGAGTTGTAAATTTGTACAATTTAAAAATTGAAATAAAATATTATATTTAAATAAAATACTGTGTGAATATTTGAATTTCTACACAGTCGTATTCTATTTAAATATAAATATTATATTTTTGTTTGTGATAAATATATGAAATAGTACAGCAAAAAACACATTTAAAATAATATATATTTGTTTGTTATCATCAAACAAAAATCATATAATTGTGTATACAACACCGTTATATATAACAGAGTTTGGATGGAGGATAATATGACATAGGAAAGGATTTCAGGCGAGTTCGTATATCAGTGATTGGGGAAGAAAGATTAGCCAACGTGGATTAGGATAATGATGGTTTAAAGGTGAATTAAATAATTAGTTTAATGACTAATGCATTTAAATTGTTTAAAACATGTAATATTAACAACTTGCTCATACGTTACCGAAATTCAACTAACAGGATCCGTTAGGATCGTATGGTCGCAAGCTGCAGAATGGAACTAGTCTGGAGCGATTTGGAGATTATTACAATTTTAGGCAAATTAAAACGCTTGATTTAATCAACTAACATTAATTGTTTTTCAACGATTAAAGACCAAGGTGAGTAAACTCACCAACTCTGTCCAGTTCTATAATCTTATAAACATATTTTAGGATTGCTAAATGACGATTGAATGTTGTGTGATGGTTGTTTGGATGAACTGCTAATTAATTGGTTAGAATAATATATATATATATGTGTCGTTGATTGTATACTGATTCTATTTATTATAATATTTCATATTGATATGAAATTAGTGTTATTTATGTTGATTAATATCTGTGGATGCAGGGAAACAAGTTGGAGGAATCCAACTGGATTCCTCAACAATTATATTATTGTTTTTCATATATTGCATTATATGATGTGACAAATAATATGTGGTCGATTATTGCGTGTTTGGGATGTTTGAATAACATTCACCCTAAGATAATTGATATTTAAACACCCTAAGAATAAATTGGAAAAGAATTTGAGTTTTAAAAGAAGTAAAAACTGTTTTTAAAATAGAAATAGAATTTCGATTGGGCTAGAATATAATAACTTGTTTTAATTATATAAAAACAAGTCGTTTGACTTATAAACTATGTTTATAAATGGGATGAAATATTTATTATTGAATAATTTGGAAATATAAATTCAAGAATGCATTTAAAAAGGGAAAATGGAAAATCATTTAAAAAGAAAAATATAAAAATTCATTTCGATATTCGGAATGTAAGTAGAGTTGAAATAAATCCAAAAGGATTTATAATTAGAATTCGACTATGTGAATGTTATAAAAATAATTTATTTTTAGAAATGGCATATTATATAATTCAGAATTTGACAAGATAGTTAATATTTGGTTTGAAACGATGATTTATAATTGAATATGTAGTCGAGATGAAGTTATAAACTTGATATATAATTAACAAGAAGTTGACTTGTAAACGGGGTTTATGAAGTGGAACATGAAATATGAATTTATAAAATAACTTGATAAATGGAATTTGGACCTATAATGGCATTTGTAGATAAAATCAAAATTAGATTGATATAACGAGTCCAGTTTTCAGTAAAGAAATAATATTCACATTTTAAAGTGAATAATGATTTTAAAGCAAACATTTTGCATTTAAAATGGTTACAAAAGGAAATTGGTGAATGTTCGAAAGTGATAAATTCAAAAAATGAATTTAGAAATTGAGTTGACCTAGAACAGTGAATTTGTTCCGAAGTTCAGAATGTTAATCGAATAGGGATTATTGATAGAGAGTTATACGTTGAGATTCGATTATATCGAATTCAAGAAAGTGTTATTTACTTTTTGATTGTAATCAAGTTTTATTTATTTATTTATTTATTTATTCAAATTAATGAATGAAAGTTATATTTTGAAGTAAATATTTGGAAGCAGGGATTATAACGATATCGTTATAATCAATAATTTCCTTTTAAAGAAGTGGATTCGTAAACAGAATCTTAGAGTTGCGTAAGAAATAATTTGATACGAAATTATGAAATGGAGTTAAGGAAATTAGAAATTGACTGGAGATTAGTTGAGTTGATTGGCCTTCTGGGTGTTGATCTAATGTTGGTTTCGGCCTTCGGGGTCAATACTTAGGAAGTTGTTCTCTTACTAGTTTACGGTTAGAGACTAATGAATGTGAAAAAACAGTGGTGCGTGAATAAGAAATGGAAATGTTTTCCAATGTTAATAATGTATATTTTCTAAATATAGATAATAAGAATTTGCGAATATATGGAAATATTTTCTGATATTAATAAGAAATATTTTTTAGAATATAGAAAATAAATAGTTTTGTAATAGATGGAAATGTTTTCCAAGAATCGTGAGAGGTTAAATGAGTTGGAGAAATATTTAGGTAAAGATATTGGAGAGAAATTGGGAAATGATAAATTAATAAGAATTTTTTTTAAAAGGCTCAATATTGATTGAAGATTGATCGGTAAAATTTTCCATTTGGAAATAAGATCGTTGTTTGTATGGATATTTTCCTTTGATAGTTAAATAACTGACTATCAAAGTTTCTGACCATTTTTCTGTTGTCAATACAGAGAGACCATGATCATGTTTATTATATGAAATCCACTCCATATGGGCATAAGCGTTACGAATCAAATATACTGAAGATAATTGAAGAGGTAGTTTATGCATGGGTTATTCTGGCGATCCTACGTAGAAATTGCTTAAGGTGGATTTACAGAATAGTGCCTTCGGTTTGTCCAGTCCCAGGATAACTTGTATGGACGAATGTATGACAGAGTATCCGTAATAAATCGCCTAAGTTGATATCTTCAAACGTATTCATGTTTGGTGGCAGAGGAATTCGTTTCTCTTAGCTTTATTCCCATAGTATTTTTGAGGAAATCGATTTGTGATTTGGTAGGTATGATGCAACGATATGGATTTCGCCCGGACCTAATTGACCGCTAAATCGACCAAGACTGTTCAAAACCCGAATACACTAAATTTGGGAATACAACACATTAGAACAAATAACAGAAGACTTTTATTACATCATATTATTGTTACATCAGAGTACAGAATATCAGAGTACATTGAATATAATAATACAGTGGAAGATTAAACTACAATAAATGTAATACACTGCAACGGAACAAATAAACTGATACAGCGGAAGTCTACCAATGCTCTGGACACAGCTCTAAATTTTGATCCAGAATCCTGCTCAATATATCTGCAAAATAAGCTAATCGACTGCCCGTGTGGAAAAGAGGGCACCCGAGTTTGCAAAGTGAAACAAACTACCGGGTCAGTCATGGGACTGGTATGAGAAATCTTTCCTATCTTATCTAATAATAAGGCTAATCACAGGACCACGCCCCTAATGCGAAACGAGTTTATCCATTGGATTGCCAGTGCATAATTTAAATAAAGTAAATCGTTAAATAACGCAACGTTTTTTTGAAAAATGAAACCATTATAAGACTCAGGTCCCATCACACAATGCAACGCAAGCCGGAGGATAGACTTTTACCTTGTAATGGTCAAAAGTGCTTGATACAATAATAACGGATTTGATATTAGTACTAGTGAATATATGTTTTAAAAACATTTCAATCATAATGTATCAATCATAGACGGCATAGTACCCCATCCTACTATATCGCCATATGATCGTCGCTAATCTATGAATTAGAAAAGCGCGATATTTGTAATAAAATTCTGCAAGCGCACATGTGTGTAGCATACAGGTCGAACACATGGAGGTAAATTAAAATCAAATTATTTATCTAATCTCTTGGGCGAGTTAGACGAAGCCTGGAGATTTTGTTGAAATAAAAACAAACTGAAATTGCGAACTTAGGATTATCGTTGAATCTAATCAACGATTAATCACTAAAGAAAGTAAATTGCAAAACAAGAACAACAATGCAGAAAATAAAAGTGCAGAATAAGAAGAACAACAAAAATAAAATTAGGATTGTCGTTGAAACTAATCAAATGACTAATCACTAATGAAACAATTGTAAAATACAATTGGTGCTCTTCCAAAACTAATTGTGAAGACAACACCTATTGCTAAGAAAGAAAAATGCAGAAATAGTAAAAAGGAAGAATTTTTATTAATGGAGAAGAGAATACAGAATAATAGATGGTGGCTACAATGACATTACAAGGGTATTTATAGGATAGATAGCCAAACCCTAACCCTAATACAATGATAGATGGGCCTTAGGGAATTCACAAAAGAGTTTACAATGAGAGTTTCAAATGGGCCTTAGTTAAATCTATTAAATTTTTGGCCTTTCTTCTTTTCCTCTTGGTTCTTTGACAAGCTTCCCTTGATTTGAGAAATTCTTGGTCTTTCTACCAATCATTTTCTTATCCAACAGCAACTAGATGTGAGATCTTCATCTACAATTCTTCAAAATGTAAATATATACCAATTTGATCTCCATTTCTCTATTTTTCTGGTTGCATGCGGGCTGGGTTGGAATATCTGTAAAAGTAACAAAACAATACCCAAGTAATATTTATTTATATACAAAAGATAAGAAATAAGAGCATAAAATAAACACATTTCTATGTTAATCAAATACCCCCACACTTATCTTTTACTCGTCCTCGAGTAAAACAAGAAATGAAAAACTAAACTAGACAGGTCACACTTTCGTAGGAAACACGATTGCATTGAGCGTATGCAACAAGCCGTTAAACCTCTAGGTGTCCCTAGTAGGACGAGTGGTGTCTCGTGATGGTTTTCAGCGGATACTACCCACAAAATCCAAATGCAGTATGCTATGATTCTAATGAAACCACATGAATGCAATGGACATATGCAAAATAAAAGCAAAAATGAAAACAAGACTTGTTTCTGAAGTGGTACAACAAATTAAATTAACAATTTCTAGTCAGTTGATTTTATTTTAGATACCTCAACTTGTCACAAATTCTCAATATAAATCAAGTTTTCAAATGTTAAATTCCAGTTTGGCCAGTTAGTCCGGTCGATAACATAGTGCAGCCATGAAATAGATTCTTAGTTTTCTTGGCACAGTTTGTAAAGTGGTATTCTAATTTTCTCATGTATGGCTAGTCAAATCAATAAGGTCAAGAAGTGTTTGGGTATCATCGCTTATTCTTTATTCTATAAAATTTTAAAATTTATGATTAAGTACATACACCTAACTTAGAAGACCAAGGTTTACCACCCATGCACTGCCTCGCGGACTAACGGAGAGTGGGTAAAGAGCTTGGCGGATTGTGCAGGCCGACTTTGACTTTGTCAACAACGTGTCGGTAATCCTTAGGTGTCCAATCTCATAAAATGAGACCAAGATATTCCAACGCTGACTTTGTCAACAACATGTCGGATAGAGCTTGGCGGGTTTGCACACCAACGCTTGATATACAAGCAATGTTGGATACCCTTGGATTACTATTATTATTATCGAAAATATAAGCACAAAAGAGAGTTCAACTTAACACAACTTAGTTTTAAAGATTCGAAAAGCCAATATAAGTATTTTAAGTCCTCCACTTATTTAAACAAAGTCTACAATATAGAATAAATTTCATGGCCATCACCTAAGAATCTCTCTATGTACCGGTTACACTATTATCCCTCAAAATTAAACTTTTCATTATATTTCTTATTCGATCTAAACTGAGAGAAAAAAATACTATCAACTGATTAAAAATCCTTAACTTATTTTGCTGTATCAATCTAAAATGAGTCATGTTTCAAAAAAAAATGGTATGTTACTACGATCTAAAATGCATGATGTCCTATTTAAATGGATGAAAAAGAAAAAGAAAGAAAGAAAATGAATGAAATGCAGACTCCCCCCACACTTGGACTAAACAGTGTCCACACTGTAAACGTTTCCTAAATTTGAAAGATCGTACCCAAAGGTGAAAGAGATGCAACATTATTTGAAGAATGAAATGCAGTCTAGCTATATGTAAGAATGGATCATATGTACAATGATATATGTGTTTACGATGCATGCGATGCAAAGAATGCCACCATCTTTTTCCCCCATACTTGGTTCTAGCCCAATGTATCCCATTCCCACTATGTCTAGGCATGTTTTCTAATAAGCAAAGGTTTTTGAAAACCATCTCATCTTTAAACCTAGATTTATAGTCCAGGAGATAAATATCCAGGGTCGTCCTAACATGAAGTTTTTCAACCAAGCCAGCATTCCAAAGATAATTCATATGTTCAACAAATTTATCAGTGTAATTGTTCAAAAATTTGTGGTCGTATATAAATTCAATGAAATTTGAAATCCGAGTGTTGTTCAAGACTATGTGATCACATTTTTCAATTTCATTCATTGGCAACGTATTTTTTGACACTAACAACTTCAAATTCATTGGAGGTTTCCTCATTTGGCAACTCATCCTCGTACAATCCAAGAAACTCATGTTCATTAAAATCCATTTCCACTTCTGAGTTTTTGAAAAATTCAACATCTTTATTTTCCTCAATTTCAAAAATTTCAAGTTTCTCGCAGCCTGAAAGAGAAAGATCAAAATCTGAGTTTAATTCTTTTTCCTGAAAGGAGTTGAAGTCTAAATCATTTGCTGAATTGTGAACAACTTCATTTAGATCGTCATTTTCAATTTCCAAAGTTGTAATCTGAAAATTTTCAATATCAGCAGAAATTGGATTATTTTCTGATTCAAGGCTTGTTTGAATTTGATTTTCTTGCTCTCGTTGTTCTTTATAAGATGCTATTAAACAAAGAAGTTCATCCATCTTTTTATTTAGCCTTTCTGCCCTCTCATCAAAATGACATTCTTCAGAATCGTTGATTTGAGAGCTCTCGTTTTGGATTTCTTGATTCTCACAATTGTTTGAATTTTTAGAAATATGATAATGATGTTGGAAATCATTTTGATTTTGAAAATTAGGTTCGTAACCAAAATTGTTGAAATTCGAGGGAAAATTGCAATTTTGGTTAATCTCAAGATGTGGATGTCGGTTGTAAATTTGGAAATTTTGATCGATTTGAAAATCATTTTCAAAATTTTTTTCAAACTGGTTTCCAACCTCATATTGATGTGGATCAAAGGTATGTTGCGATTCAAAACCGTTTTGATGTGGATGTGGCCCATAATCGAAATTATTGAAATTTAAATTGAAATCATCATTTCGATTATATCTATGATTTTGAAAACGTTGGTCAGTTGGAAAATTTTGAAAATTATTGATATTGGGCCCACCAAATTTTGGAAAATCTTGCTTCATGTGTTGTAATTCATACTCATACTCTTCAAGAGGATGTCTACTCCGATTATTATCCAACAATTCTCTCAATGATTTTTTTGAATCAGACATTTTAGAGAAGTCACGACAAGACAGAAATTATTCTCAGTTCAAAATAGTATAAAATATTCAGTTGCGCTCTATTAATTAACTGACTCAATTAGAAGGGGGAAGAGGGTCTTATGGTCGTTCACGTATAGTATAAAACTAAGGGATACGACCAATGTTTTACGGGTAGTATGCAACCTCTTTTGCTAATAGTTCAATAAATTGAACTACTATATATCCGCGATCCAATTATACGAGACAGTCAACTTCACAAAACACCACTTTTCAATTATATTATTTTGCAAATCAAATCAAGTGTTAAAATTGAATTTCGACAAGAATGATGACTTATGGATTAGTTCCTCACCAAATTTATTTAGAAATTGCAACAACACAACAGTCACAGAGTAATAACAGAACAGAACAGTCACAGAACAGAACAGTCACAGAACAGAAAAATAAAATATTGTACAAGCAAGCCGCTGCCCCTGCAGATGATTTTTACAACAATTGTCTATATATATATTTTTCTTTTGCAGCAGAGCACCTGTAGAGTTTTAAAAATTTCTCACCTTGATCGGCAGTCCTCCAGTGAAATTGGGTAGCGCTAGCGCGTTCACACCCCACTTGGTGTGCAACCGCTCCAACAATTCAATTTGCAGATCTCTGAATCTCTTGTTCGCTTGTTTGAATTCTTCAGTTTGGCCTTTGTTTGTGAGTCCTCCTTTTTTTTGTAAGCAAAATAAATAACACAACTAAAAGAAATTAAAAACTAACTAGAAACTAAAACCAAATAAATTCAACAAAATAAAAAACTAGACTCGAACTACACTACTCTCAACAAAAAACAAAAGAAATAAAATAAAATAAACCAACTGACTCAAAAAAATTAAAATCAAGACCAAACAAGAAATTGAAGCCGTCCCCTGATGTTCTCAGTGATGCACCCTTTTAAACACAAATAGACTCGGCCCTCCTCTATTATTAACAACAAAAATTGTTCCAAAGAGATGAAAAGAACTTCAGTAGGGCACGCCGCCCCTTTTTTTTTAGGACAGAAAAGAACAAAAATAAATAAAAATATAAAATAAAAACAATTAAGAAGGAGAAAAAGAAAACCTTAAAAGAAAAGAAAAGAAAAAAAAACTAACAAACTGACTCAACTAAAAGAAACAAGCAAAACTATTCAACTAAAAAAATAAAAATAGAAATAAAAAACTACGAAAACTTGACTCAACAAAATAAAAAAAATACTAAACTTAACAACTAAATTAAGACTCAAGAGAGGAAAGAACTAAGAAAAAATAGAAATTCAAAACTAATGAGTACTACTAAGGACCACGCACCAACTAAATTTGGGCCACACAAATTAATTAACCAACGATCTTTCTCTCCCAGTACAAACAGCACTTCCAAATAAGTTTTCCCCGGCAACGGCGCCAAAAACTTGATCGTCGCTAATCTATGAATTAGAAAAGCGCGATATTTGTAATAAAATTCTGCAAGCGCACAGGTGTGTAGCATACAGGTCGAACACAGGGAGGTAAATTAAAATCAAATTATTTATCTAATCTCTTGGGCGAGTTAGACGAAGCCTGGAGATTTTGTTGAAATAAAAACAAACTGAAATTGCGAACTTAGGATTATCGTTGAATCTAATCAACGATTAATCACTAAAGAAAGTAAATTGCAAAACAAGAACAACAATGCAGAAAATAAAAGTGCAGAATAAGAAGAACAACAAAAATAAAATTAGGATTGTCGTTGAAACTAATCAAACGACTAATCACTAATGAAACAAATGTAAAATACAATTGGTGCTCTTCCAAAACTAATTGTGAAGACAACACCTATTGCTAAGAAAGAAAAATGCAGAAATAGTAAAAAGGAAGAACTTTTATTAATGGAGAAGAGAATACAGAATAATGGATGGTGGCTACAATGACATTACAAGGGTATTTATAGGATAGATAGCCAAATCCTAACCCTAACCCTAATACAATGATAGATGGGCCTTAGGGAATTCACAAAAGAGTTTACAATGAGAGTTTCAAATGGGCCTTAGTTAAATCTATTAAATTTTTGGCCTTTCTTCTTTTCCTCTTGGTTCTTTGACAAGCTTCCCTTGATTTGAGAAATTCTTGGTCTGTCTACCAATCATTTTCTTGTCCAACAGCAACTAGATGTGAGATCTTCATCTACAATTCTTCAAAATGTAAATATATACCAATTTGATCTCCATTTCTCTATTTTTCTGGTTGCATGCGGGCTGGGTTGGAATATCTGTAAAAGTAACAAAACAACACCCAAGTAATATTTATTTATATACAAAAGATAAGAAATAAGAGCATAAAATAAACACATTTCTATGTTAATCACCATACTAGTTCTACAATCAAAACCATAGGATGTCGTATTGGAAATTGGGTTTCCGTTAAGATTCAAGGCCAGGAACGATCTCCTTACTGATTCAAGACACTATATCAATGTCTCAGGATCCCCTGCAGTGAACCCTTGGATACAGCAGGGCCGGTCCGCAAATAACGCTAGTGGATTAGTTATGCCAGAACACACGCTTCCCAGTCCTATTGAACCTATAATTTGGCCATTAGCGACCAATAATAAATCCGAGGCCTCAAAATCCATCATCCACATAAGTAAATGTCAGGGCGTGTAAAACCCTGATACCACTTCTAGCTAGAAAGAAACGTGTGCACTCCCTGCGTTCTCTTGCTCCGTTTCTGACTCTTACCGGGGTGTGAGGCTCCCGAAGTAACGTTATACACAAAGCTATGCCAAAATAGGCTATGCTTTGATCGTCAAACAAGGCTCTGCTTTGATCATCAACCACAAGGCTCTGCTTTTCAACAAAAGCCTTGATCATTTGCATCTTGGCGTGCCACATTGACAATCCACGCCATGCGATCGATAACTACCAATATATAACCTCTGAGCTCGTACGTCTCAGAGAATGGTGTTAAGTAAGAGAATAAATTCTCCGCCACCACAGATATATATTAAATAGAAATCAATTTAATTACATGGAATGAAATTCAATGTCAGATACACATCCATTTACAAGTCCGTTCTGGGTCTAAACGAAACCGGAGTCATCTTATACCTCGTCCCATATGTCCAATACGAAAGTGAGGTGCTCGCATATCCAGACAATCAACAAGTACGTCCGAACAAACTACCACTTTTAACCCTTTACTGGTAGCTAGCCAATGCAAGGCATCAGTAGTCGTCCATTCGTTGTGAAGATCGCCGGTCTTCATCCACCGTCTTCAATGTCTTTGACTTTAATCGTCATAGTAATTATTCAGAATGGGTTAAACCTGGTCTTTCCGAATAACTCACGTATTTTATAATTAAAAATTAGGTGTTATAAAGACTCATCATAAGCCTCATTCCAATTCGGAATATTCTTTTAATTAATATTCATATTAATAGGGAAATGATCCTA
Source organism: Allium sativum (assembly GCA_030737875.1). Taxonomy (NCBI): domain Eukaryota; kingdom Viridiplantae; phylum Streptophyta; class Magnoliopsida; order Asparagales; family Amaryllidaceae; genus Allium; species Allium sativum. The sequence goes on from CM060926.1 coordinate 1,020,750,556, forward strand.
TCAATTTATCAAAGATAATTTCTTTTAAATTTATTCTTAAATCTTCTTTTTAAAGATTCATTAAAACTCCAATTCGGTTTTAATATCAAAAATCATTACTTTATGATTATTCAATTTTAAGAAATTAATCATATCTTTAATTGGGTTAAAGAACTAATGTCATTTAAAAACATTGTTCATGATAAACCCAAAATCATCTTCCATTAAATATGGAATTTCCACAGAAATCAAATCAATATAGAATCGATATAAATTTCTTTATCAGACCGCTAATATAAATGGAATAACGGCAAAGCCTTTTAAATTCCATATATAATAACAGTCTTCTTTTATAGAAGACTATCTCAATTATTATCAATCGAATTTCCACTAAATTCCAATTTAATATATTAAATTGGAAAACTTGACTTTGGAAAATTCCTTTTTAAATCTTAATAAAAAGATTTATAAATTCCAAATTATATTTTCACTGTTAATTGGGTTAAAGAACAAATGTAGTTTAAAACACAGTTCACAATAAACCCAATTCACATATTAATTTATTACAATTAATAAATATAATTGGAACTCTAAAAATCTTAATAAAAAGATTTATTCTTACATGTTGGGTTTAAGAATAGTGTTATTTAAGACACCATCCACGACAACCCAAAATCTAATTCTTTTATTTAATTCCAATTAAATATCAGTTAATTGAAAGACTCCACCAAATCTTAATTTAAAGATTTATTCTAGTTAATAACTAGCTTGTTTTGATGAAAAATATATTTTTATCTTTTGTCCATCCGAAACGGGCAAAGAAATCATCATTTTATTCTTCGTTGAATATTATTCTAAATATTTGTTATTTAAAAATATTCTTTATATAAGAAGATTCTTTTTAGTACAATATTCTTTATATTACAATGTCTCTTAAAAATATTCTTTATTTAAAAGAAATTCTTTGTTTAAAATATTCTTTATATAAAAGATATTCTGAATCGGAAAGCGACTCAATCATTTACCATATAACTTCAGTTATATGGATTTCATACATCGTATGTAAATGACAACAAATGATAAATAATCATCAAACCATCCATTCAACACCCAGAGTGAAGTTCACAACTGTGTGAGCATTAAAATGAAATAATAACGCTCATCGCAGCCTGTCAATCTATCGATTGACATACAAATAAATATTGGGATTAGTGTATATAAATTATCATCCCAATACCCGTGTGGGGTTTTCAGCTAAAAACAGTTCATATAAATAAATAATTGGTTAATGAATTTAACCAATTTTAATACTGCTAACATATTGATGATAATGAACAAAACATGTTATTTTATTCCTAATGCCGAATAAAAATGTATTTGACTAGTATAATTCCCTTATACATTTCTAATGTCTAATAAAATGTAATTTATTTTTGTGACATTATTGCTGATGATAAATGAAAAGATAATTTTTCATTTTTCTTTATTTGTATGCAAATTTCTATTTTTAATTTTAACAAATAAAAGAGGTAATTTTATTTGTTTATATTTCCAATGTATAACCTAAACATAAAAATGTTTTATTTTAAATTGCATACAAACTTTAATGTATACAGTAACACATTAAAATGTCACTTTTGCTTACCTACAAATTCTAAGATGTGTTAAATGATTATTTCACTTACAAATTCTAATATATGTTTTGCAAATAAAAATGATTCTTATATTTGCAATGTAAATTCAATTCAACAAAATGTATAAAAAGTGATACATCCATTTTGCTGATGATTCTATTTAATCAAAATGAATATTTTGTTGTAACACAAATCTAGTTAATAAAATTGTCATTTGTGTTTAACTCTTTTATTTAACCAAAAATGTAATTTTTATTTCATTTCAAATCTAATTAACAAAAAATGTGGTGTTTGTTTTCAACCATAATATTCAACAAAATGTAATTTTTTTTGTTTCAACTATTATATTTTGACAAAAATAACTATTTTGGTTAACTAATCTATCTGGACAAAAATGTTCATTTTGACATAAATGTGTATTTTGATTCGACTAATCTATCTTGACAAAAGTGTATATTTAGACAAAAATATATAATTTAATTCAACTGATCTATTTTGACAAAATTGAATATTTTGACAAAATGTATATTTTGATTTAACTAACCTATTACGACAAAGCAATAAAGAGAATGACTTTGTTTTGTCGACAAATCAATTTCAACAAAACAATAAAAATTATGACTTTGTTTTGTCGAAAAATCTAATTCAACACAACAAATAAAAGTGATATGTTTGTTTTGTCGACATTTCTAATTCAATAAAACAAATAAAAGTGATATGTTTGTTTTGTCGACATTTCTAATTCAACAAAACAAATAAAAGTGATATGCTTGTTTTGTCAAATCAAATGCGACAAAAATGATAAGATTTGTTTTAACTACTATGATTTAACAAAAGTGGCCAATTTGGTTTCAACTAAACTTTTTGACAAAAATGGATATTTTTGTTTCAACAAACCCTTTTGACCCAAATGATAATTTTGTTTCACTAACATGTTTTGACAAAAGGGGTTATTTTTATTTCAATAATCATGTTTTGGCAAAAATATATTTTTATTCCAATGATCATGTTTTTAACAGAATCTATATTTTTATTTCAATAATCATGTTTTATTGACATAACATGATTTTAACATACATGACAATTTTATTTACATAATATGATTTTAACTAAATGTCATGTTTAACAAAAATGACTATTTTTATTTTAACTAACATGTTTGACAAAAAAAATGACTATTTTTGTTTTACATAAAATGACAACAAAAATGATACTTCCAACTCTTCTATTTTTATTGCATATAAAATGACAATAAAATGATACTTTAAAATCCATTCTTTTCATTACAACTAAAATGACAATAAAAATGTTTCTTTAAATCCATTCTTTCTAATGAAAACATATTACATAAAAAGGTAATCTTTTTGCTTCATTCTTTTAAATGACAGAAGTGAATATTTTTACTTAATTCTTTTTAAATGACAAAAGTGAACATTTTTGCCTCATTCTTCTTGAACGATAAAAAATAGTGTTTTAGTCTCATTCTATTTAAATGACAAAAATGAATGTTTTATTTACATTCTTTTTGAATGACAAAAATGAATGTTTTGTTTACATTCTTTTAAATTAGACAAAATAAATATTTTTTCTACTTCTAATTTAATGATAAAATGAGTGTTTAGTTTTATTCTTTTAAATTAGACAAAAATGAATATTTTGTTTCATTCTTTTAAAATGACAAAAATGAATGTTTTAATTCACTCCTTTAAAATGAAAAAAATGAAAGTTTTTAATTCATTCTTTATAATGACAAAAATGAATGTTATTAATTCATCCTTTACAATGACAAAAATGTATCTTTATATTTCCATAACTATATTTTGACAAAATGTTTTTTTTTTTCAATTCTTATGTTTTGACTAAAATGATCATTTTAATTCCATCATTCCAATTTGACAAAAATGTATGATTTTTGTTCAATAAAACTATTTTGACAAAATGAACATTTTTGTTTCAAACTAAGTTTCAACAAAAATTGATAATTTTGTTTCACTCTTGGGTTACAACAAAAATGATATATTTTTGTTTTGAAATCCTTTGTCATAACAAAAAGATATATTTGTTTTCATCTATTTTATAATAACCAAAGTGATGATTTTGAATTCTACTCTTTTATTAGATCTAAAAAGATGATAAAATGTGTCTTTTAAATCTATTCTTTTTATTGTAATCAATATGACAATAAAAACATTTCTTTTTATTTTAATCTAACATGAACATCTTTATTTTTATATATATAAAATAAAAGTATGAATTTTATTTTATACTTCAAATTTTGACATACATGAATATTATACATTCTATATATACAATAAAAGTATGGTTTTTATTGTATATACTGAATCCTGACAAACATGAATACACAATCCAATTCGATGGTTCGTCGCAATCACAAAACAAATCAGCATTGCAACAAATATACATACAACATCAACATGAAATAAGTATGCATTTCACATCGAAATAAATAATTAATTTTAAATTTTAAAATAGAAATCTCACATCGATTTGTCTGAATTTTCAAAGTGCTCTCCTCCAGATCTGGTCAGTCCCATGCTGTAGATCTCTTTTCTGCGATTTAAACGCTTCGAAAATCGCTGAATTCTGATTCCGTACGAAGAAAATGTCTAATTTTAAACATTGAATAATTTTAATTAAATAATTAACTATAGTTAATACACTTTAATAACGTTAAAGAAACGTAGTCCATCTCTTAGCCTTTCTTCCCGTGTTTGTCCAGACCGTGAGAACCCATACATCGATAGCTTCTCTCTCCTCCGCGCACGAAGGCACCGGTAGATGATCTGCCACCTCCACTCGTCGCGCCCTAACCTGAGCCCCCCTACACACCCCACCTCGACGAACTCGGTGGGCCCTCTTCGCCAGAAAATGGCTCTAAAGCCGACGACTTTCACCCGGAAAATCGAGCACCATGGCCGGTTATAGCCGATCATAACCGTTGACTTTAGAGCTCTCGAGATGCTCTTTCGTTTTGTATTTAGAGATTTCAAAATTATAGAAAGGATCGAGAGTTAGAACGCCATGAAAATCGGAGGACGTGGATCATCCATTCCAGGCTTGACAGCGGCTATTTGATTAGGTTTAGGGTTTGCTAATTTCCTATGTATTTATATAATATTATATTAATTAATTCATTAATTTCTAGAAAAAGCCCTTTAACCCATAACAACTCAAAATCCAGCCCAGCGAGTGTCTTACCCAGACAAATACCCCTATTCCAGACTCAGTGGGCTAGGTCCCGTCAGCCCATTTGATTGTCTCGGCCCAGTTTTCCTTAATTTTAAATATAAATTATTTATTTATTTAATTTGATCATACATTTTAATTTACTGGGGCCACATACGGACTCCAAAAATTCCAGAAAAATTATTTCTAGTTATGTTTTAACGCTACGGTCCTAACAAAATTAATTTCGTCGACTTCAGAGACTGTTTGAAAAATGGCCATTTTCTGGTCGATCCAATCTGACTTAAACTGACAAAACACATTTTCTTTCGCCACGCTCACATATTAGTCCTAAAAATTATGAAAATTGAAACCTAGCAATAATTTGACATTCCGGATCCAACAAAGTGGTTCCGTTGAAAATGGAGGTCATTTGAAAAATGGCTATTTTTAATATTAAAAAATATATATATTCTACAGCGGCTAGTCTGAATTTTAAACTGGGCATAACTTTTGATTCTCACTATGAAATTTCGATTTTTCGGATTCATTGGAAAGATATTTTGAAATAGATTCTAATATTTATGGATTCACTAGATTCCGATTTATTTTGAATCTTGTACAGTCAGTCAAAGTTCAAATTCAAATTTTCAAACTACCGCGCTATTTCTAACTCCTTTTATAAATAAAATAAAAAATTTCATTCTAACTTCGATTTAAATAAATTTTTAATTTTTTTTATCTAAAATAAATTATTTTAACTATTAAAATTCCATTAAATTTCTGAAATAAATTTTTTAAATCGGTTCAGAATTTCCGGGTTGTTACAATCTCCCCCACTTAAAATCTTTTCGTCCTCGAAAAGAAACGAAGCTAAAAGTCGTTTAATTAACCAACTAATTTTTTATTCTTTTATTGATTTCAATAATTTTATTTATTGATTAACTTTTCAAATATATACAACTTTGATATATTCAAAAATCCTATTTCCTAAAATCGGATTATATATATAATCACAAATATGCTAATTGTAAGCTTATCACTCTGAACTCATTCTAGGGCACTTCTAACCCCATCTCTGATGAGTTTTCTCATTCTAGGATACTACTGATCCTATCTTTAATGAGTATTCTTGTTGGATATTACTAATCCAATCTTTGATGAATCTTTTGTTCAGTTCTGATGAGTTGTACTCCAAAGATTTGAGCTAACCAGAGCTCTGATACCAACTGTAACGATACGGATTTCGCCCGGATCTAATCGGCCATTAAATCGACCAAGACCATTCAAAACCCGAATAGGCTAACTTTGGGAATACAACACATTAGAACAAATAATAGAAGACTTTTATTACATCATAATAATGTTACATCAGAGTACAGAATATCGGAGTACATTGAATATAATAATACAACAGAAGATTAAATTACAATAAATGTAATATGCTGTAGCGGAACAAATAAACTGATATAGCGGAAGTCTACCAATGCTCTGGACACAGCTCTAAGCTTCGATCCAGAATCCTACTCGACTTCCCGTGTGGAAAAGAGGGCACCGGAGTTGGCAAAGTGAAACAAACTATGGGTCAGTCATGAGACTGGTATGAGAAATATTTCCTATCTTATCTAATAATAAGGCTAATCACAGGACCACGCCCCTAACGCGGAACGTGTTTACTCCATTGGATTGCCAGTGCATAATTTAAATAAAGTAAATCGTTAAACAACGCTATGCTTTTTAGAAAAATGAAACCATTATAAGACTCAGGTCCCATCACACAATGCAACGCAAGCCGGAGGATAAACTTTAACTTTATAATGGTCAAAAGTGCTAGATACTATAAAAACGGATTTGATATTAGTACTAGTGAATATATGTGTAATAACCCGCAAAATCTGGGCCAGTTTAAAATTTTTATTTTGGCAATTTTAGCGAATTTTGAATATTTAAAATAGATTATTTTAAATAATATCGACGAGAAAAATTATTTTGAATATAATTCGACGTATATATTATACGCGTCGTCGTTAGAATATAATATTTATACATAATTATAAATAGAATTGAAAATGGCGCGGTAGTTCGATAATTCGATTTCAAACTTCAATTGAATGTACCGGGTGCAAAACAAACCGGATTTTAGTGAAACCAAAAATAATGGGATCTAATAGTGAATATCTTTCCAACGAATCCGACAAATCAAGATCTCATAGCGGGGAGCAAAAGATATGTCCAGTTGAAAATTCTGAATAGTCGCTATGGAATTCAGGCCCTTAAAAATGGACATTTTGCAAATGACCTCGGATTTCGACGAAACCAGTTTTGTTGGGTCCGTGGTGTCAAGTTATTGCTAGGTTTCAAATTTCATAATTTTTCGAATCAATATGTGAGCGTGGCAAAGGAAAACGCGTTTGACCATTTCAGTTGATTTTAATCGACTGGAAATTGGCCATTTTTCTAACGGTCTCAGAATTCGACGAAACTAGTTTTGTTAGGACCGTATCGTCAATACGAAGCTAGAAAATATTTTTCTGCAATTTATAGAGTTAGTATGGGACCCCGGTAATTTGAAATGTACGTTTAAAATTCAATATAGTGATTTAAATGTAAATTTAACAGAAACTGATTCAGACAGTCGAATCAGCTTACGATACATATCCCATTGTGTTCGGAATGGGGGTAATACGCTAGGGACGACAGGCGGTGGACCTCTTTTAGAGGTCGATTGAAAAAGTTGACTTTTTGAATTAAAATAAAATAATTAAATAATTAAATTAATAAAAAATTTCTATCTTCCCCTTTAACCCTCTGCCCCCCCCCCCCCCGTTTCATACGAACAGATCGAATTAAAGAAAAAAAAAAAAAAAAAAAAAAGGAAGGAGACGAGGGCGACAGGGGGGAGCCGCCGCCACCTCGCGCGCCCCCCAGCGGCGCCGCAGCCAGGCGACTCCGCCGCGAGACCCCCTCCCCTTCCCCTTCTCGCTCCTCTTCTGTTGAGACCCGAACCACCCCCCCCCTCGCGATTCTCCCTCCTCTTCCAAATAAGCTGCCGCCGCACCCACATCCACCCGACGCCCTGGACCACCGCAAGCCCCTCCGACGAAGCTCGCCTCCCCTCCGCTGCTTCCTCCCCCAAAACCGCCCTCCGACGCAGGAAGAAACCCCCCCCCTTCGGCTGTAAGTTTTTTTTTTATATATATTTTATTTCTGTTTTATATTTACAGATTTAAAACTGTATTTTTTTATTTATTTTTAAAAACTGATTTTTATTTATTTTTAAAAACTGATTTTTATTTTTAAATTTAAAAAGGTGAAAACTTTAAATTTAAAAAGGTGAAAACTTTAAATTTAAAAAGGTGAAAACTTTAAATTTAAAAAGGTGAAAACTTTAAATTTAAAAAGGTGAAAACTTTAAATTTAAAAAGGTGAAAACTTTAAATTTAAAAAGGTGAAAACTTTAAATTTAAAAAGGTGAAAACTTTAAATTTAAAAAGGTGAAAACTTTAAATTTAAAAAGGTGAAAACTTTAAATTTAAAAAGGTGAAAACTTTAAATTTAAAAAGGTGAAATCTTTAAATTTAAAAAGGTGAAATCTTTAAATTTAAAAAGGCGAAGTCTTTATATAGAAAATAGCGTAATAAAAATTTAATTTTTATCTATATAGTAGGGTAATAAAAACTCGATTTTTTATATGTTGAACTTTGAAATAAAAACTCGATTTTTTATATGTTGAACTTTGAAATAAAAATTCGATTTTTATATATTGAATAGCGAAATAAAAATTCGATTTTTATATATACAGTGGCTACGGGCGACGAAGCTGACGAAGATGCGAAAACGGCGAAGACTTCTGCAAATGAAGTGCCGTGGAGTTGGATAGCTATAGGTGAGAACTTCTCACTCAAATTCTATTTTTCTAGATATATATATATACTAGGATGCAGACGGTGCTTATTAGAAGCACCCGACACCCGTCCACATACCATGGACTTGTTTGTTTGGATGTTTGGTGATAGATTGAGATATTGGTTTGAATGTGGTTTGTGGTGTGAAAAATCGAATCGATAAATTGGTTAGGATTAGACGTGCGCCGTTATAAGGCGAAGGAGTAAGACTAGGTTAGACTCTTACTCCAAATTTTGTGGTTTGCATAACGAAAGTGATTTGATTGATGTGTGAATGGCGTGGACCTTCACTAGACCGGGGATAAGGCTAGGCCTTGTCCCGTTTCTAGTATCGTGCCGTTATGCCGCCGAAATTTTCTAAAATATGTTAGAAAAATAAAAATATCATTTTTATTGTGTAAATGAAATGAATAGAAATTCAAGTGTTGAAATAAAATAGTTTGATCGTTAAAAATATAATTTTTAACGTGAAAGTGAATAAATGAATATTTATAAACAAATCGGCCGATTTGTTTATATACACTGATTTGACTGATATCGATTGGGTCGATAAATTTTACACGTCGCCCAACTGCACAAATAAAATCTGTGTTTGATTGTTTGAAACCCCACACGGGTGTTGGGATGAAATTTGAAGTTCACTCATCCTGATTTATCAAATATGTCGATCGATTGATTGACAGGCTGTTATAAGCGTTAGATATCGATATTTGATGCTTATACAGTGTAGTGCACTTTGGTTGATGGTTGATTGTTTATTATTGCTATTATATACATGTGTTGTATGGAATCCATATAATTAACGTTATATGGTGATTGATTGGGCCTCATTCCAATTGGGACAATAAGAAAATTCATGTGTTGAATATAAAAATAGTCATGTGTTGACGATGTTCATGTGTTGAGTGAAATATTTTATATAATCAAAATTACATCTTTATCATATTTAAAATTAGAACTACTTCCCAGTAGAAGTCTAATTAAAATCAAACGATAGATACCATAGTTTTATAAAATATTTCACATAATAAAAATAGTGATGTGTTGACAGTACTCATGTGTTGAGATTAGTCGTGTGTTGAAAGAAATATAGGTTCATGTGTTGAATTGAATAGAAGTTTTTGAAATATATAAAGCCGTGTGGATTAGAGATGCGCTATTTTGACGTGAACGATATTTATATCGATTTTATTCGTTTTACAACGAATATTGAATAGTGATTTCAAAACTAAATATTTTGAAATGAAATTCAATTGAATTAGATTAAAATTCGAATTGAATAGGAAGTGAATTTGAATTTGAATAAAATAGGAATGAATTGAATTGAAAACGATTTCGAAATGAATTGAATTGAAAACGATTTCGAAATGAATTGAATTGAAAACGATTTCGAAATGAATGGAATTGAAAACGAATTCAAATTGAATTGAAAGTGAATTGAAATGAATTCAAATTGAATTGAAATTTGAATTGAATAGAAATGAATTTTAAAACGAATTTATAGAGAAGAATTCAATTTTGATTTGAATTGAAATGGAAGTTGAAATTGCTTTTGAAACGAATTCAAAACTATTTTTAAAATTCGTTTTAAAAGGAAATCGACGAAATATATATAATATAATGGCCTGAATAGAACGCGCCGCGCCGCGGCAGTTCGTGAATTTCGACCATTTATTTCAAACGGACATTGCGGGAGATCCGACCGTCGGATTCTCCTAAAACCGGAACCATTGGGTTCGTATCGAAAAGAGCTTTCCAATGAATATTAGAAATTTGAAATCTAACGGTTGGATTTGGAATTATGTCCAAATCAAATTCGAAAAAGGTCGCTGTAAGTGCAGTTCGATGGCCGTTGTTGGAAATCGACTGTACGGGCCTTGATAAAATTATTAAAAATATCTATAATTTGTGTAAAATTATAGTATGTGAATTGGAAAGAACTGGGGTGAAAAATTCCACATTTGAAAAGATAAAAATAGATTTTTATCGAAATGAACTAGTTTTGAACTAGAATTGAAATCAATTTATTTTTAAAATAAATAAATTGAATTTGATAGTGGTTTTGAAAATAATCGATAATTTCCAATACGTGGATTGGACTGGAGCTGAATCAAAATTATCTTCGGGATATTTCGATGTTGGATTTGGTGACTATACAAATATTGTTATGGGGATTTGAAAGATATTTTATATCGTTATTTCCAATACGATATTTGTTGGTTTCAGAATTTGATATTGAATATAAGTCGATATATTTTCTATTCAGAGCCTTGTATTTAATATCAAATGTGATTTGGGTTTGTCGTGAATCGTGTTTTGATGACATTGGTTCTTTAACCCAGTTAAAGGCAGAATATTGATTTTTGTGAAGATTAAAACTAAGTGGAGTTTTAATGAATCTTTAATTAGATTAAAATGTGAATTGATAATTTAAATTATCAAATCTGAAAGGTGATCGAGAATGGAGTACCACCAGTTTTGCTCCAGAGCGATAGTTAAATCTTTAATTAGGTTTGAACGTGAAATGGTAATTAATTTTACCGATAACACAGTGGTGTTAGATGTGGAGTATTACCAGTTTTCTCCATGGGATATAGGTTGGGATTGGGAAATAAAATAAATAATTACTTCGGTGTGGTTCGTTAATCCCGACTAGTTTGAAATGATATCCAAAGGAAGATTATAGGATAAATTTAGAAGAATTTATCTTGGATAAAATTAATGGGAACATTTCCCTAAGAATGTGATATAGTGAATAAAAGAATATTCTGAATTGGGATGAGGCGTTTGTTGTGTTTGTGTAACATTCGTTTATTATATACGTGGGTTATTCAGAAAGGCCGGGTTTATACCCATTCTGAATAACCGATTCGACGAGATGTCGAAGATGAAGACGGTGGTTGAAGACCGGAAGTCTTCACATCGTTTGGGTGATTACTGATGATTTTGATTGGGCTGTACACCCAAGATGAGGGAAACAGTCGGTGATCGTCCAGACGTACTTGGAGATCGATGGATATGCGAGGAAAGTGCCTCCGGTTTCGTTCAGACCCAGAACGGACTTGTAAATGGACTGTGTGTCTGACATTGGATTTTAGTCCGTGTGATTGATCTCTATTAAATATATATCTGTTTGGCGGCGGAGAATTTATTCTCTTGCTTAACGCCCTTCTCTGAGACGTACGAGCTCAGGGGTTATATATTGATGGATATCAAACGCATGGAGTGAATTGCCTGTGTGGCATGCGTAAGTGGCAATTGATCAAGGCTTCTGTTGAAAAGCAAAGTCTTGTGGTTGATGATCAAAGCACGGCCTGTGTGGCATAGCTTTGTGTATAACGTGAATTCGCGAGCCTCACACCTCGGTATGAGTCAAAAACGGGAGACGGACCGCTGGGAGAGCACGACGTTTCTTTCTAGCTAGGGTGGTGTCAGTGACCTACCAGCCCTGACATTTATATACTTTTCACCTGTGTGGTTGTTGGAATGCGAGGCGCCTCGGATATAGGTCTGTAAGGACCGGGAAACGTGTGTTCAGGAATAACTAATCCTCAAAAGTAAGAGAGGACCGGCCCAGCCGATTCCAAGGATCAGAGTGGGGTCTTGGGACATTTGCTAGAGTGTCTCGAACGCGGAGAGGAGCTTGCCCCTTGCCTCGGCTCATGACGGAAATCCAATTTCCAATACGTGATATTGCGGTTTTAATTGTAGAACTAGTATGGCGACATGATAGATGGTACCCATGCCGCCTATGATTGATACTTATGATTGAAATTGTTTTGGCACTATACACTTATTAGAGTATCAAATAATGTGTTTTAAACGTATCAAGCATGCTTTGGCTGTTATAAGGTAAAAACCCTATCCTCCGGCTTGCGTTGCATTGTGTGATGGGACCTGGGTCTTATAACAGCTTCATTCTTCTTTATTTAGCATTGCGCTGTTTGTTTTATGCACTGGTATTCTTGGGAGGAAACCCGTTCCGTGTTATACGGCGTGGTCCCTTGATTTACCGAACTTTAAAATAAAGAATTATAACTGTTTTAGTTCTCACACCAGTCACATGACTGACCTGGAGTTTATTGTTTTAACCTAAACTCTGGGTGCCCCTATTTTCCGCACGGGCAGCTAGTAGTTTTGGTTTTGCAGATTTATATTCACAGGTTCCTGATTAACAGCTGGAACGATGCTCGGAAAGCTCTGTATCCGTGTATCACTTCTAGTTGTGCTTTTGTATTATTTTCCGCTGCTATGTAATTTATTGTAATCTCTGATATTTGTTTAATGTAATTTAATCATTTATACTCTGTATATTCTTGTATCTGATGGAATTGTTGTAATAACAATGAAATGTTCTTCCATATGCGTTCATTTGTGTGTTGTTCTCAATTCTATCCGTGCTTTCCTTAACGGGGAAGTTCGGGTCGTCTCAGTTTGGTATCAGAGCTTTGGTTTACAGAGCTCGAGAACAAGGCACATTAGAACCATATGAAAGAATTCATCAGATGTTGGATTAGCAATATCCAATTAGAATGACTCGTTAGAGATAGGATCAGTAGTATCCTAGAACGAGTGTGAAGAGTAAATTTTCAATTAAAAACAATTTTGTTTTGAAAATTTAAATCGCTTTATACGTATTTGATTATTTATTTATATTGAATATGGACAATCGAGTATATATAGATTTCGCGTATACGCGTCATGAACGTATATTCGAAGTTTTAATATACTGGGTAGATATAGAATCACATTCTAGACACCCGGAGATGGTTCTGATGATTGATATATCATCATCAGAATTTATATTCGTGTTTCGAAGGTGTGATGTCTATATATTTCCATTAGGCTGGTGTGAGAACCAAAACTAATATGGCTAGAATACATTGTTGTGAATTGGCATCAAAACATGATTTTTGTATATATGTATCAAAATTATGAATTTGAAACTCTAATCCACTAATTGATTGATGTTTGTGTTGGTTGTTTATTTGTTTGCTAATTTTGAACTATTTAGCCTAATTGAACCGAATATTGAATTATATTGATAATTGGATGCGTTTGCTTGCATATACATATACTTACATTGAACAGGTCATAGCAAGGAGGCTAGAGCAGAGAATAAAATTTGTTTGCCCGACAAATAGGTACATGTTTACTACATAATTTCCTGTTTTGTTTGGGTGATGATGATTTTGTGAGCCTATTGGCTAGCCGCTTGGCTTTTTCTTTTTCTTTTTGAGATCTGAAGGACCGGGGAAGCTATTTGAAATTCCCCGATGCTCTCGGTGCAGGGGAGGTTATGGCGAAATTTTTCGAAAATTTAGGGTGTTAGCCAAATTTTTGAAAATTTGAAAATTCTCAGAAACTAAAGAGTTGGAGAATGCAAGCCAGATCGAATGTAGAGCTTAATAATCAAACCACTTTCGACTTTGTTCCTTTTCGGGGACGAAAAGTTTTAAGTGGGGGAGATTGTAATAACCCGCAAAATCTGGGCCAGTTTAAAATTTTTATTTTGGCAATTTTAGCGAATTTTGAATATTTAAAATAGATTATTTTAAATAATATCGACGAGAAAATTTATTTTGAATATAATTCGACGTATATATTATACGCGTCGTCGTTAGAATATAATATTTATACATAATTATAAATAGAATTGAAAATGGCGCGGTAGTTCGATAATTCGATTTCAAACTTCAATTGAATGTACCGGGTGCAAAACAAACCGGATTTTAGTGAAACCAAAAATAATGGGATCTAATAGTGAATATCTTTCCAACGAATCCGACAAATCAAGATCTCATAGCGGGGAGCAAAAGATATGTCCAGTTGAAAATTCTGAATAGTCGCTATGGAATTCAGGCCCTTAAAAATGGACATTTTGCAAATGACCTCGGATTTCGACGAAACCAGTTTTGTTGGGTCCGTGGTGTCAAGTTATTGCTAGGTTTCAAATTTCATAATTTTTCGAATCAATATGTGAGCGTGGCAAAGGAAAACGCGTTTGACCATTTCAGTTGATTTTAATCGACTGGAAATTGGCCATTTTTCTAACGGTCTCAGAATTCGACGAAACTAGTTTTGTTAGGACCGTATCGTCAATACGAAGCTAGAAAATATTTTTCTGCAATTTATAGAGTTAGTATGGGACCCCGGTAATTTGAAATGTACGTTTAAAATTCAATATAGTGATTTAAATGTAAATTTAACAGAAACTGATTCAGACAGTCGAATCAGCTTACGATACATATCCCATTGTGTTCGGAATGGGGGTAATACGCTAGGGACGACAGGCGGTGGACCTCTTTTAGAGGTCGATTGAAAAAGTTGACTTTTTGAATTAAAATAAAATAATTAAATAATTAAATTAATAAAAAATTTCTATCTCCCCCTTTAACCCTCTGCCCCCCCCCCCCCCCCCCCGTTTCATACGAACAGATCGAATTAAAGAAAAAAAAATAAAAAAAAAAGGAAGGAGACGAGGGCGACGGGGGGGAGCCGCCGCCACCTCGCGCGCCCCCCAGCGGCGCCGCAGCCAGGCGACTCCGCCGCGAGACCCCCTCCCCTTCCCCTTCTCGCTCCTCTTCTGTTGAGACCCGAACCACCCCCCCCCCCTCGCGATTCTCCCTCCTCTTCCAAATAAGCTGCCGCCGCACCCACATCCACCCGACGCCCTGGACCACCGCAAGCCCCTCCGACGAAGCTCGCCTCCCCTCCGCTGCTTCCTCCCCCAAAACCGCCCTCCGACGCAGGAAGAAACCCCCCCCCCCCTTCGGCTGTAAGTTTTTTTTTTATATATATTTTATTTCTGTTTTATATTTACAGATTTAAAACTGTATTTTTTTATTTATTTTTAAAAACTGATTTTTATTTATTTTTAAAAACTGATTTTTATTTTTAAATTTAAAAAGGTGAAAACTTTAAATTTAAAAAGGTGAAAACTTTAAATTTAAAAAGGTGAAAACTTTAAATTTAAAAAGGTGAAAACTTTAAATTTAAAAAGGTGAAAACTTTAAATTTAAAAAGGTGAAAACTTTAAATTTAAAAAGGTGAAAACTTTAAATTTAAAAAGGTGAAAACTTTAAATTTAAAAAGGTGAAAACTTTAAATTTAAAAAGGTGAAATCTTTAAATTTAAAAAGGTGAAATCTTTAAATTTAAAAAGGCGAAGTCTTTATATAGAAAATAGCGTAATAAAAATTTAATTTTTATCTATATAGTAGGGTAATAAAAACTCGATTTTTTATATGTTGAACTTTGAAATAAAAACTCGATTTTTTATATGTTGAACTTTGAAATAAAAATTCGATTTTTATATATTGAATAGCGAAATAAAAATTCGATTTTTATATATACAGTGGCTACGGGCGACGAAGCTGACGAAGATGCGAAAACGGCGAAGACTTCTGCAAATGAAGTGCCGTGGAGTTGGATAGCTATAGGTGAGAACTTCTCACTCAAATTCTATTTTTCTAGATATATATATATACTAGGATGCAAACGGTGCTTATTAGAAGCACCCGACACCCGTCCACATACCATGGACTTGTTTGTTTGGATGTTTGGTGATAGATTGAGATATTGGTTTGAATGTGGTTTGTGGTGTGAAAAATCGAATCGATAAATTGGTTAGGATTAGACGTGCGCCGTTATAAGGCGAAGGAGTAAGACTAGGTTAGACTCTTACTCCAAATTTTGTGGTTTGCATAACGAAAGTGATTTGATTGATGTGTGAATGGCGTGGACCTTCACTAGACCGGGGATAAGGCTAGGCCTTGTCCCGTTTCTAGTATCGTGCCGTTATGCCGCCGAAATTTTCTAAAATATGTTAGAAAAATAAAAATATCATTTTTATTGTGTAAATGAAATGAATAGAAATTCAAGTGTTGAAATAAAATAGTTTGATCGTTAAAAATATAATTTTTAACGTGAAAGTGAATAAATGAATATTTATAAACAAATCGGCCGATTTGTTTATATACACTGATTTGACTGATATCGATTGGGTCGATAAATTTTACACGTCGCCCAACTGCACAAATAAAATCTGTGTTTGATTGTTTGAAACCCCACACGGGTGTTGGGATGAAATTTGAAGTTCACTCATCCTGATTTATCAAATATGTCGATCGATTGATTGACAGGCTGTTATAAGCGTTAGATATCGATATTTGATGCTTATACAGTGTAGTGCACTTTGGTTGATGGTTGATTGTTTATTATTGCTATTATATACATGTGTTGTATGGAATCCATATAATTAACGTTATATGGTGATTGATTGGGCCTCATTCCAATTGGGACAATAAGAAAATTCATGTGTTGAATATAAAAATAGTCATGTGTTGACGATGTTCATGTGTTGAGTGAAATATTTTATATAATCAAAATTACATCTTTATCATATTTAAAATTAGAACTACTTCCCAGTAGAAGTCTAATTAAAATCAAACGATAGATACCATAGTTTTATAAAATATTTCACATAATAAAAATAGTGATGTGTTGACAGTACTCATGTGTTGAGATTAGTCGTGTGTTGAAAGAAATATAGGTTCATGTGTTGAATTGAATAGAAGTTTTTGAAATATATAAAGCCGTGTGGATTAGAGATGCGCTATTTTGACGTGAACGATATTTATATCGATTTTATTCGTTTTACAACGAATATTGAATAGTGATTTCAAAACTAAATATTTTGAAATGAAATTCAATTGAATTAGATTAAAATTCGAATTGAATAGGAAGTGAATTTGAATTTGAATAAAATAGGAATGAATTGAATTGAAAACGATTTCGAAATGAATTGAATTGAAAACGATTTCGAAATGAATTGAATTGAAAACGATTTCGAAATGAATGGAATTGAAAACGAATTCAAATTGAATTGAAAGTGAATTGAAATGAATTCAAATTGAATTGAAATTTGAATTGAATAGAAATGAATTTTAAAACGAATTTATAGAGAAGAATTCAATTTTGATTTGAATTGAAATGGAAGTTGAAATTGCTTTTGAAACGAATTCAAAACTATTTTTAAAATTCGTTTTAAAAGGAAATCGACGAAATATATATAATATATATTATATATATAATATAATGGCCTGAATAGAACGCGCCGCGCCGCGGCAGTTCGTGAATTTCGACCATTTATTTCAAACGGACATTGCGGGAGATCCGACCGTCGGATTCTCCTAAAACCGGAACCGTTGGGTTCGTATCGAAAAGAGCTTTCCAATGAATATTAGAAATTTGAAATCTAACGGTTGGATTTGGAATTATGTCCAAATCAAATTCGAAAAAGGTCGCTGTAAGTGCAGTTCGATGGCCGTTGTTGGAAATCGACTGTACGGGCCTTGATAAAATTATTAAAAATATCTATAATTTGTGTAAAATTATAGTATGTGAATTGGAAAGAACTGGGGTGAAAAATTCCACATTTGAAAAGATAAAAATAGATTTTTATCGAAATGAACTAGTTTTGAACTAGAATTGAAATCGATTTATTTTTAAAATAAATAAATTGAATTTGATAGTGGTTTTGAAAATAATCGATAATTTCCAATACGTGGATTGGACTGGAGCTGAATCAAAATTATCTTCGGGATATTTCGATGTTGGATTTCGTGACTATACAGATATTGTTATGGGGATTTGAAAGATATTTTATATCGTTATTTCCAATACGATATTTGTTGGTTTCAGAATTTGATATTGAATATAAGTCGATATATTTTCTATTCAGAGCCTTGTATTTAATATCAAATGTGATTTGGGTTTGTCGTGAATCGTGTTTTGATGACATTGGTTCTTTAACCCAGTTAAAGGCAGAATATTGATTTTTGTGAAGATTAAAACTAAGTGGAGTTTTAATGAATCTTTAATTAGATTAAAATGTGAATTGATAATTTAAATTATCAAATCTGAAAGGTGATCGAGAATGGAGTACCACCAGTTTTGCTCCAGAGCGATAGTTAAATCTTTAATTAGGTTTGAACGTGAAATGGTAATTAATTTTACCGATAACACAGTGGTGTTAGATGTGGAGTATTACCAGTTTTCTCCATGGGATATAGGTTGGGATTGGGAAATAAAATAAATAATTACTTCGGTGTGGTTCGTTAATCCCGACTAGTTTGAAATGATATCCAAAGGAAGATTATAGGATAAATTTAGAAGAATTTATCTTGGATAAAATTAATGGGAACATTTCCCTAAGAATGTGATATAGTGAATAAAAGAATATTCTGAATTGGGATGAGGCGTTTGTTGTGTTTGTGTAACATTCGTTTATTATATACGTGGGTTATTCAGAAAGGCCGGGTTTATACCCATTCTGAATAACCGATTCGACGAGATGTCGAAGATGAAGACGGTGGTTGAAGACCGGAAGTCTTCACATCGTTTGGGTGATTACTGATGATCTTGATTGGGCTGTACACCCAAGATGAGGGAAACAGTCGGTGATCGTCCAGACGTACTTGGAGATCGATGGATATGCGAGGAAAGTGCCTCCGGTTTCGTTCAGACCCAGAACGGACTTGTAAATGGACTGTGTGTCTGACATTGGATTTTAGTCCGTGTGATTGATCTCTATTAAATATATATCTGTTTGGCGGCGGAGAATTTATTCTCTTGCTTAACGCCCTTCTCTGAGACGTACGAGCTCAGGGGTTATATATTGATGGATATCAAACGCATGGAGTGAATTGCCTGTGTGGCATGCGTAAGTGGCAATTGATCAAGGCTTCTGTTGAAAAGCAAAGTCTTGTGGTTGATGATCAAAGCACGGCCTGTGTGGCATAGCTTTGTGTATAACGTGAATTCGCGAGCCTCACACCTCGGTATGAGTCAAAAACGGGAGACGGACCGCTGGGAGAGCACGACGTTTCTTTCTAGCTAGGGTGGTGTCAGTGACCTACCAGCCCTGACATTTATATACTTTTCACCTGTGTGGTTGTTGGAATGCGAGGCGCCTCGGATATAGGTCTGTAAGGACCGGGAAACGTGTGTTCAGGAATAACTAATCCTCAAAAGTAAGAGAGGACCGGCCCAGCCGATTCCAAGGATCAGAGTGGGGTCCTGGGACATTTGCTAGAGTGTCTCGAACGCGGAGAGGAGCTTGCCCCTTGCCTCGGCTCATGACGGAAATCCAATTTCCAATACGTGATATTGCGGTTTTAATTGTAGAACTAGTATGGCGACATGATAGATGGTACCCATGCCGCCTATGATTGATACTTATGATTGAAATTGTTTTGGCACTATACACTTATTAGAGTATCAAATAATGTGTTTTAAACGTATCAAGCATGCTTTGGCTGTTATAAGGTAAAAACCCTATCCTCCGGCTTGCGTTGCATTGTGTGATGGGACCTGGGTCTTATAACAGCTTCATTCTTCTTTATTTAGCATTGCGCTGTTTGTTTTATGCACTGGTATTCTTGGGAGGAAACCCGTTCCGTGTTATACGGCGTGGTCCCTTGATTTACCGAACTTTAAAATAAAGAATTATAACTGTTTTAGTTCTCACACCAGTCACATGACTGACCTGGAGTTTATTGTTTTAACCTAAACTCTGGGTGCCCCTATTTTCCGCACGGGCAGCTAGTAGTTTTGGTTTTGCAGATTTATATTCACAGGTTCCTGATTAACAGCTGGAACGATGCTCGGAAAGCTCTGTATCCGTGTATCACTTCTAGTTGTGCTTTTGTATTATTTTCCGCTGCTATGTAATTTATTGTAATCTCTGATATTTGTTTAATGTAATTTAATCATTTATACTCTGTATATTCTTGTATCTGATGGAATTGTTGTAATAACAATGAAATGTTCTTCCGTATGCGTTCATTTGTGTGTTGTTCTCAATTCTATCCGTGCTTTCCTTAACGGGGAAGTTCGGGTCGTCTCAATATGTTTAAAAAACATTTCAATCATAATGTATCAATCATAGACGGCATAGTACCCCATCCTACTATATCGCCATACTAGTTCTACAATCAAAACCGTAGGATGTCGTATTGGAAATTGGGTTTCCATCAAGAGTCAAGGCTAGGAACGATCTCCTTACCGATTCGAGACACTCTAGCAATGTCTCAGGATCCCCTGCAATGAACCCTTGGATATAGCAGGGCCGGTCCACAAATAACGCTAGTGGAATAGTTATGCCTGAACACACGCTTTCCAGTCCTATTGAACCTATAATATGGCCATTAGCGACCAATAATAAATCTGAGGCCTCGAAATCCATTATCCACATAAGTAAATGTCAGGGCGTGTAAAACCCTGATACCACTTCTAGCTAGAAAGAAACATGTGCACTCCATGTGTTCCCTTGCTCCATTTATGACTCTTACCGGGGTGTGAGGCTCGTGAAGTAACGTTATACACAAAGCTATGCCAAAATAGGCTATGCTTTGATCAGCAACCACAAGGCTCTGCTTTTCAACAAAAGCCTTGATCATTTGCATCTTGGCGTGCTACATTGACAATCCAAGCCATGCAATCGATAACTACCAATATATAACCTCTGAGCTGGTACGTCTCAGAGAAGGGTGTTAAGTAAGAGAATAAATTCTCCGCTACCACAGATATATATTAGATAGAAATCAATTTAATTACATGGAATGAAATTCAATGTCAGACACACATCCATTTACAAGTCCGTTCTGGGTCTTAACGAAACCGGAGTCACCTTATTCCTCGTCCCGTATGTCCAATACAGAAGTGAGGAGCTTGCATATCCGGACAATCAACAAGTACGTCCGGACAAACTACCACTTTTAACCCTTTACTGGTAGCTAGCCAATGCAAGGCATCAGTGGTCATCCATTCGATGTGAAGATCGCCGGTCTTCATCCATCGTCTTCAATGTCTTTGACTTTAATCGTCGTAGTAATTATTCGGAATGGGTTAAATCCGGTCTTTCCTAATAACTTGCGTATTTTATAATTAAAAGTAAGTGTTATAAAGACTCATCATATGGCTCTTTCCAATTCAGAATATTCTTTTAATAAAATATTCATATCAGTAGGGAAATGATCCCATCAATTGATCGAAGATACATTCTTTTAAATTTATTCTTAAATCTTATTTTTAAAGATTCATTAAAACTCCAGTTCAGTTTTAATATCAAAAATCATTACTTTATGATTATTCAATTTTAAGAAATTAATCATATCTTTAATTGGGTTAAGGAAATAATTTCATTTAAAAACATTGTTCACGACAAACCCAAAATCATCTTCCATTAAATATGGAATTTCCACAGAAATCAAATCAATATATAATCGATATAAATTTCTGTATCAGACCGCTAATATAAATGGAATAACGACAAAGCATTTTAAATTCCATATATAATAACAGTCTTCTTTTACAGAAAACTATCTCGATTATTATCAATCGAATTTCCACTGAATTCCAATTTAATATATTAAATTGGAAAACTTGACTTTGTTCCTTTTCAAATCTTAATAAAAATATTTATAAATTCCAAATTATATTTTCACTGTTAATTGGGTTAAAGAACAAATGTCGTTTAAAACACAGTTCACAATAAACCCAATTCACATATCAATTTATTACAATTAATAAATATAATTGGAACTCGAAAAATCTTAATTAAAAGATTTATTCTTACATGCTGGGTTTAAGAACAGTGTTATTTAAGACACCATCCACGACAATACAAAATCTAATTCTTTTATTTAATTCCAATTAAATATCAGTTAATTGAAAGACTTCATTAAATCTTAATTTAAAAGATTTATTCTAGTTAATAACTAGTTTTTTTGATAAAAAAAAATATTTATCTTTTGTCCATCTGAAACGGGCATAGAAATCATCATTTTATTCTTCGTTGAATATTATTCTAAACATTTGTTATTTAAAAATATTCTTTATATAAAAAAATTCTTTGTAGTACAATATTCTTTATATTACAATGTCTCTTAAAAATATTCTTTATTTAAAAGAAATTCTTTGTTTGAAATATTCTTTATATAAAAGATATTCTGAATCGGAAAGCGACTCAATCATTTACCATATAACTTCGCTTATATGGATTTCATACATAATATGTAAATGATAACAAATGATAAATAATCATCAAACCATCCATACAGCACCCAGAGTGAAGTTCACAACTGTGTGAGCATTAAAATGAAATAATAACGCTCATCGCAGCCTGTCAATCTATCGATTGACATACAAATAAATATTGGGACTAGTGTGTATCAATTATCATCCCAATACCCGTGTGGGGTTTTCAGCCAACAACAGTTCATATAAATAAATAATTGGTTAATGAATTTAACCAATTTTAATACTGCTAACATACTGATGATAATGAACAAAACATGTTATTTTATTCCTAATGCCGAATAAAAATGTATTTGACTCGTATAATTCCCTTATACATTTCTAATGTCTAATAAAATGTAATTTATTTATATGACATTATTGCCGATGACAAATGAAAAGATAATTTTTCATTTTCCTTTATTTGTATGCAAATTTCTATTTTTAATTTTAACAAATAAAAGAGGTAATTTTATTTGTTCATATTTCCAATATATAACCTAAACATAAAAATGTTTTATTTTAAATTGCATACAAACTTTAATGTATACATTAACACATTAAAATATCACTTTTACTTACCTACAAATTCTAAGATGTGTTAAATGTTTCTTTATTTCACTTACAAATTCTAATATATGTTTTGCAAATAAAGATGATTCTTATATTTGCAATGTAAATTCTATTTCAACAAAATGTATAAAAAGTGATACACCCATTTTGCTGATGATTCTATTTAATCAAAATGAATATTTTGTTGTATCACAAATCTAGTTAATAAAATTGTCAATTGTGTTTAACTCCTTTATTTAACCAAAAACGTACTTTTTATTTCATTTCAAATCTAATTAACAAAAAATGTGGTGTTTGTTTTCAACCATCATATTCAACAAAATGTAATTTTTTTGTTTCAACTATTATATTTTGACAAAAATAACTATTTTGGTTAACTAATTGATTTGGCAAAAAATGTTCATTTTGACAAAAATGTGTATTTTGATTCGACTAATCTATCTTGACAAAAGTGTATATTTTGATAAAAATACATGATTTAATTCAATTGATCTATTTTGACAAAAATGAATATTTTGACAAAATGTATATTTCGATTTAACTAACCTATTACGACAAAACAACAAAGATAATGACTTTGTCATGTTGACAAATCAATTTCAACAAAACAATTATGCTGATGACTTTGTTTTGTCGACAAATCTAATTCAACACAACAAATAAAAGTGATATGTTTGTTTTGCCGACATTTCTAATTCAACAAAACAAATAAAAGTGATATGTTTGTTTTGTCGACATTTCTAATTCAACAAAACAAATAAAAGTGATAAGTTTGTTTTGTCAAATCAAATGCGACAAAAATGATAAGATTTGTTTTAACTACTATGATTTAACAAAAGTGGCCAATTTGGTTTCAACTAAACTTTTTGACAAAAATGGATATTTTTGTTTCAACAAACCCTTTTGACCCAAATGATAATTTTGTTTCACTAACATGTTTTGACAAAAGGGGTTATTTTTATTTCAATAATCATGTTTTGGCAAAAATGTATTTTTATTCCAATGATCATGTTTTTAACAAAATCTATATTTTTATTTCAATAATCATGTTTTATTGACATAACATGATTTTAACATACATGACAATTTTATTTACATAATATGATTTTAACTAAATGTCATGTTTAACAAAAATGACTATTTTTATTTTAACTAACATGTTTGACAAAAAAAATGACTATTTTTGTTTTACATAAAATGACAACAAAAATGATACTTCCAACTCTTCTATTTTTATTGCATAAAAAATGACAGTAAAATGATACTTTAAAATCCATTCTTTTCATTACAATTAAAATGACAATAAAAATGTTTATTTAAATCCATTCTTTCTAATGAAAACATATTACATAAAAAGGTAATCTTTTTTGCTTCATTCTTTTAAATGACAAAAGTGAATATTTTTACTTAATTCTTTTTAAATGACAAACGTGAACATTTTTTGCCTCATTCTTCTTAAATGATAAAAATGAGTGTTTTAGTCTCATTCTATTTAAATGACGAAAATGAATGTTTTATTTACATTCTTTTTGAATGACAAAAATGAATGTTTTGTTTACATTCTTTTAAATTAGACAAAATAAATATTTTGTCTACTTCTAATTTAATGATAAAATGAATGTTTAGTTTCATTCTTTTAAATTAGACAAAAATGAATATTTTGTTTCATTCTTTTAAAATGACAAAAAAGAATGTTTAAATTCATTCCTTTAAAATGACAGATATGAAAGTTTTTAATTCATTCTTTATAATGACAAAAATGAATGTTATTAATTCATCCTTTACAATGACAAAAATGTATCTTTATATTTCCATAACTATATTTTGACAAATTGTTTTTTTTTCAATGCTTATGTTTTGACCAAAATGATTATTTTAATTCCGTCATTCTAATTTGACAAAAATGTATGATTTTTGTTCAATAAAACTATTTTGACAAAATGAACATTTTTGTTTCAAACTAAGTTTCAACAAAAATTGATAATTTTGTTTCACTCTTGGGTTACAACAAAAATGATATATTTTTGTTTTGAAATCCTTTGTCATAACAAAAAGATATATTTGTTTTCATCTATTTTATACTAACCAAAGTGATGATTTTGAATTATAGTCTTTTGTTAGATCTAAAATGACGATAAAATGTGTCTTTTAAATCTAATCTTTTTATTGTAATCAATATGACAATAAAAACATTTCTTTTTACTTTAAGCTAACATGAACATCTTTATTTTTATATATATAAAAATAAAGTATGACTTTTATTTTATACTTCAAATTTTGACACACATGAATATTATACATTCTATATATACAACAAAAGTATGGTTTTTATTGTATATACTAAATCCTGATAAACGTGAATACACAATCAATTCGATGGTTCATCGCAATCACAAAACAAATCAGCATTGCAACAAATATACATACAATATCAACATGAAATAAGTATACATTTCACATCGAAATAAATAATTAATTTTAAATTTTAAAATAGAAATCTCACATCGATTTGTCTGAATTTTCAAAGTGCTCTATTCCAGATCTGGTCAGTCCCATGTTGTAGATCTTTTTTCTGCGATTCCAATGCTTCGAATATCGCTGAATTCCGATTCCGTACGAAGAAGATATCTAATTTTAAACATTGAATAATTTTAATTAAATAATTAACTATAGTTAATACACTTTAATAACATTTAAGAAACGTAGTCCATCTCTTAACCTTTCTTACCGTGTTTGTCCAGACCGTGAGAACCCATACATCGATTGCTTCTCTCTCCTCCGTGCACGAAATCCAAGGCACCGGAAGATGATTGCCACCTCCACTCGCCGCGCCCTGACATAAGCCCCCCTGCGCACCCCACCTCGACGAACTCGGTGGGCCCTCTTCGCCAGAAAATGTCTCTAAAGCCGATGACTTTCACCCCCAAATTCGAGCACCACGGCCGGTTATAGCCGATCATGACCGTTGACTTTAGAGCTCTCGAGATGCTTTTTCGTTTTGTATTTGGAGATTTCAAAATTATATAAAGGATCGAGAGTTAGAACGCCGTGAAAATCGGAGGATGTGGATCATCCATTCCAGGCTTGATGGCGGCTATTTGATTAGGTTTAGGGTTTGCTAATTTCCTATGTATTTATATAATATTATATTAATTCATTAGTTTCTAGAAAAAGCCCTCTAACCCATAACAACTCAAAATCCATCCCAGCGAGTGTCTTCCCTAGCCAAATACCCCTATTCCGGACTCAATGGGCTAGGTCCCGTCAGCCCTTTCGATTTCCTCAGCCCAGTTTTCTTTAATTTTAAATATAAATTATTTATTTATTTAATTTGATCGCACATTTTAATTTACCAGGGCCACATACGGAATCTAAAAATTCCAGAAAAATTATTTCTAGTTATTTTTTGATGATACGGTCCTAACAAAATTAATTTCGTTGAATTCCGAGACCGTTTGAAAAATGGCCATTTTCTAGTCGATCCGATCTGACTAAAACTGTCAAAACACATTTTCCTTCGCCACGCTCACATATTAATTCTAAAAATTTTGAAAATTCAAAGCTAGCAATGATTTGACATTCTGGATCCAACCAAAGTGGTTTTATCGAAAATGGAGGTCGTTTGAAAAATGGCTATTTTTAATATTAAAAAATATATAAAAATTCTACATCGACTATTCTTAATTTTAAACTGGGCATAACTTTTGATTCTCACTATGAAATTTTGATTTTTCAGATTCGTTGGATAGATATTTTTAAATAGATTCTAATATTTTTGGTTTCACTAAATTCTGATTTATTTTGAATCCTGTATAGTCAGTCAAAGTACAAATTCAATTTTTCAAACTACCGCGCTATTTCTAGCTCCTTTTATAAATAAAATAAAAAAATTCGTTCTAACTTCGATTTAAATAAATTTTTAATCGTTATTATTTAAGATAAATTATTTTAACTATTAAAATTCGATTAAAATTTCTAAAATAAATTTTTTAAATTGGTTCAGAATTTCTGGGTTGTTACATATGATGATGTGGCGTTCAAAGTTAATGAAGATGTGATATGTC
Source organism: Allium sativum (assembly GCA_030737875.1). Lineage (NCBI taxonomy): Eukaryota > Viridiplantae > Streptophyta > Magnoliopsida > Asparagales > Amaryllidaceae > Allium > Allium sativum. The sequence goes on from CM060926.1 coordinate 1,020,777,978, forward strand.
TAAGGGTAAGTTATGACCTCAAGCCTCTTCAACCGGGAAATGGTATAAAATTGGGTAGGTCGCATGGCTAAGTGGGTCGCTCCCAATTAAGGTATATTGTCAGCATCTAGAGAAATTTCTATTTGTTCTTCTTTCATTATTGTATCTTCCGGGAATACGGTCGGCCCAAACCGTAGGGTGACAATATATTCGAAACGTTCAAGCAAAGTGAATGGGCGATCATGTTTAGCCAGGGTTGAAAGAAGTTCTTGTTGAATCCTAGTGTATTTTCTGTAGAGGTACACTGTCAGAAGGTGGTCCCATACCTTGCCATAGTTGGAAATCCATTCTCCAATAAGAGCCCACGGCTTTGATTGTATACTATGTATGTGGAGCGTGAGATGCAAGCGTTCTATTGGATTGTTATTTACCTTATTTAGACACTATTATGATATTAAAAAAATATTGATTAAAAGAATGTTTTGGATTCTCGTAAGGTGAAAATCATCTGTATTTATATGTGGATCGGTTTTACGATTATCCTTTCTTTTTAAAAGGATTTTAAAAGTTAACCCAAGTGGTTGGAATTTACTCACACTTGTCCCATGACTGACCCAAAGTTTATTTTGTTTTGTTTTACCCTAAATTCTTAGGTTCCCAAATTTGTATGGGTAGTCAAGTAGTAGGGATTTTATAGATATACTTGGAGGAGCTTGGAGGAGCTTGGAGAAGGAGGCTTTAACATTAGATATATATAGAGTTTATTTCTGTTGTGATGTTATGTGTTGTACTCTGAAATGGTATGTATATACAGTTGTAAGTTTGTATTTCAAAAATTATGTTATATGATATATTTTATTCATTCCGCTGTGAGGTTCGTGTTTACTTTGAACCTGTTCAGTTGTGATCTAATTCTTCTTCTATTATAACTTTCTTTCTATTTCTCACCCTCTAACTTCTTTCTATTAATGACCAGGTATTTTCGATACTTGAATAGTTGACATGGTGTTTTGTGTCGATTTTCGGGGTAAAAAATTCTGGTTTGTTACATATTATGTGGAAACTTCTACTTATGCGATTGTTGATGATGTGGGATCCTGGTTAAAGGTTGGTAATGACTGGGAGATGACATATTTAGGCGTGCTCTTAGTTATCCAGTTAAGGGATAACCTGACCTTGCGTTAGCAGAGAGCCTGTGAATACTCGAGACATTACTCTCGAGGTATACCCATCGGTAAGAAACTTCCTTAAGCTGGTCATTTGTTGGAAATCCACTCTCCACTATGACCCTATACGATTTCAGTTGTATACTACACGTAATCATAATATATAGTACCTTTGTTTGTTAGGATTGATACAATTACTTGCGAAATATCTTTCACACTATGCATTAATAATAATATCAAAGGATTTTCCTCCTATCAAGCATTTTTGGATATCATAAGGAGAAACCTCGTCCAAGCCTGCGTTTGCATTGTGCGTGTGCCCCGGGTCCTTATGGTAGCTTAATTTTCCAACAAGCATTGCGAATTTTTTATGTACTGATGTTCATAAGGGAAAAACCAGTTCTGTGTGTTACGGTGTGGTCTTATGATTTAACTCACTTTATAATAAACCTAAATAGAACTGTTTTAGTTCCGACACTAGTCTCATAACTGACTTAGAGTTTATTGTTCCTTCACTTAAATTTTGGTTGCCTATTATTTTCAACACAGGCAACTAGTACTTTGGTTTGAAGATTTAGTCTTGGAGTTAGTTAGATAAAGATTCAGGATTGGAGCTATATATTGGATCATTATTCTTTAGTTAAGAGTTTACATATATTTCTTTTCACTGTGTTTCTGGTGTACTCTAATGATCATTGTAACACTGATGTAAATATATTGTTATGATAATGGAAAGTTCATACATTGTTGTTTCAATGTGTAAGCACCCCCAACAATCCGTCTTTATGAACGATTTGAGTCGGTTTAATTGCTGGTTGGAACTGGGCAAAAATGCGGGTCGTTACATACTACTTGGAAGGGCAAACCCAACAAAACAAGCTAGATATCAATTAAATTCGCTAATTTTTACTTGTATCTTATGAGTTGTATATTTCAATTCTAAAATTGTATAGTGATAAATCTTACATATGCTTGAATGCTCTACGTGACCATACATGTATCTCATGTTTACATTTTTTCATGTAGAAGAAATATCACAAATAACCTATAGTAAAAGTTAACATCAATCATGTGACCAACACGAATGTCCTAAGGTTACATGCTATAGAAAGTACTCAAATTAATAATTAGCGGTTGAACAAATAAATTTAGATCATCGTGGTTTAAGTATAGTTCTAAGTGTATCTTTAGGAATTTGCACTGAACTTATTTTTTCTTCGGTATGCCACTCCTTTCTATAAATAGTTAAGTTGTTAGAGAGCTTTCATATTTTATTGTGGTTATGTGCTATGCAAAATGATCACAAATCCGTATTTGCAAATTGACGGCATAGAATTTAAGAAGGAATGCAATACTTAATGGAAGCTTGAAAGTCCCGAATTTAGGATTTTATTAAATTTTGAAAAAAAATCAATCGTATATGTTTAGAAAACTGCAGATGTCACGAATAATCAAGTCTAGATTAATCTATTAATGAACAAAGAAAAGGATAAAATACCAGTGAAAAACCCAAAAAATATATTAAAATAGTCACACCATCTGAATCACTAACAGCCACCGTGGTTCCCATTTGAACTGCTATAACTCTAGCAAAAACTGTTATTGAGAACCTCAAACTACTGACAATATCTAAAGTCGGCGCTGTGTCGCTATCGATAAGAATGTTGAGAAAAATGAATAATCACAAAACTTAACTGATAAAATCCTTTGTATTTTTTATCTGATTTCACCATTATTATTATTTTCCTATTTTGTGGTTTGTCTACTTTCCTGCGTTGCAATAGGACACTAAAGTGAGAGAAACATATGATTATGGCTGTTATGGTAATGGTTACCGTAACCATTTCGTAGATATTTTTACCTTATCATTTTCTGTAGTAAGCAGAAATTACATACTGTTACCGATCAACTGGTATATCGATAATCTGGTACCCGTTACACTGATAACGGTAATTAAATTACCATTTGTTCATCAAAGCACATACCTTGACATGTTATTTTTTTTTGGTGCTACTTTTCACACCCCCTATTTACACATTTGGCCACCAAAACTAAAAGCACTCCAAATATTTCAAATTTCCTCTGTTGGCCACCGTTTAAATTAATAACCAAAAAAATGCAAAGGCCACCAACTCCTTCCTCTACCCAAAAGCTTCCTTCCTCTCTTACATCAATTTACTCTGCGAATAAAATTACTAAAATCAAATTGTTCAAGAAAAAATTACCATAATCCATTTTCATAACCACATTAGCAATTTTAATTTTTATAAATGAGGATTGATTTCGTCGGTTGTGAAATGATTCGTCAAATTAACATTTATGTCTTTTGAGTCATTTGATCGAACATCTTGCATCATATTATCACAACCATCATGTTTATCGTCCAATTTATCATCATTCAAATACTCTATCTATCAAATGACAAAAAAAAGTTAATGTATCAATTTGTAAAAGAAGATACGTAAGTTAAACGGATAAAAACCCTACAAGTCAAAACTTACATTGTCATTCTCTGTTATAACACCGTCAAATTTAATGTCCTCCAAACTTGAAATTTCCAACGGAGCGGAAAAAATATTCTTAACGCAATGGAAAACTTTAACCATTAAAAAAAACCTAACAACATATTATATAACATAATAATAAACAACAAAAATCAAGAAATTTTAACCTCTTTTTTATCTTCATTTTCTAACTCTATTAGGCACAAAAGATTATCTACTTTTGTTAGGGTTTAGAGTTTGGAATGGTAGAGAAGTATCAGTTTTTCTTAAGACAGCGATGAATAACTGAGAGAAGTAATAATATATGGTGGCCAGAAGAATATATAAAATAGTCATTTGTATTAAATTTAGGAAGGTGGCCGGTAGTGTAAACCGGGGTGTGAATAGTAGCACCCGTTTTTCTTACATTAGAATGCATCTTCATTGTATTATATGCAGTGTTAGCTAATAAAAGACATAAATGAGAAAGAAAAGAATCGTATTTATAATTATTTCACCTGATTATTAATATGAATTTAATCATTTATTTGGTTTTAAATACGTGTAATAAAATATCTCAAATGAATATACATATGTTTCAAATTAACTGATAAAATTACCATTACAACTAGTATTGGAAAAAAATGTTTCTGATAATTTACTTTAGAAAATGGTTAATTTATCGTGTCATACCGTTTTAACTGGTATACCGATTTCAAACAAAATGGTTACTAGTCGACTGTTAACGATAAACCTAGCATTATTGTAACAGTTTTGTATACGATGGTTCTTTTGTTTAAACATAATTTCTTTTTTCAATTATTGATTTCCTATATTTGCTTTAGGATTCCCTTCAACATCTTATCTTGGTAGTACACTTTAGGGCAATTTCCCGATTTCAGTTTAGATATCTTGACTACATCAGGCAGCATGTGGTGTTATGGTAATGCAAAGGTATTTTAATGGTAATTCGTTGTTGCTTTCTAAGTTTATCAAGAGCATTTTAGTAATTCATTAAGACTAATTGCTAATTGGGTACTCACAGGGAAATCAATTTTAATTCACAAGCATTGACTAATTTTACAAGAACAATCACATATGTCAATCTTAAATTACTTATTTCCTAATAAATGTTTGTGGAAAGTTATCGTTGCCAGATAAATTAGAAAATCAATCATAAATTGATAATTCAGGAAAAAAATATGAAAAGTTAAATATAACCATAAATAATTATATTTTCTTAAAATAAAAAATAAAACTGAAACCAATGTTTTGTAAGACCTCCATTTGTTTCTCTGTAACCTTATTCAGAGGGTGGTCCCTTTCATATTTAACTTTTAGTTCTTCAAAAGAATTTACTCTTGGTTCTTTGTATACATACAAATATGTCGTACTATTTGAATAGAATATGATAAGAAAAAAAGAATAACATAAATATAACATAATTAAAAACTGAAATATATTAATATTAAGCAATAATTCTCGTTATGTTAATTATGTCTTAACCACTCTTTTAATGTTAATTTTAAAATTTATAACTGGTACCAACGATAGTAACATAAGTTATAACTATTATATATATTTCAAAGCAAAATGCCTATTTCTATTTTCTTTTCGAACTCCTTTTAAATTCCTTTTAAAATGCCCTTACCGATCTATTAAAAATAAAATAATGTTATAGAAAATTATTTCAATTCAATTAATCAAAGACCACTGTTATTTTTAAATAGTAACTAATTTTCCTTTTATATTTAGTTTTACTAGATTGAAGAAATATTACTTTCACCTTTTTCTTATATTTTATATCTCTACGATTATGATTGCTTTCAGCTTCTTTTAATTCTAAATAAATATTCTAATAATAACTTTGAAATATTAATAATTAATTGAATAAATATTTTCTTTCTATTATGGAAAATCCAGGCTGGCCCGAGAAGTCTTCATTTGATACATTGCGATTTAGCGACAGGCCCGCGCAATCCAACACTATCGATGTCCTTAACCTATCCCCTTTAACCAATGAGTAGACATGATACAAAATCCAACGGCCCAGAATAGTCAATATCATCGACTCTGGATTAGTACAAAATCGAACAGCCAGTGACTCCCGAAAGAAACACAGCAAAGATGAAAAAGAACCGCACCATTTACGACTCATCACCTTTCTCTCTCCCGTATTCTATAAAAAGCCCTAGATCCCCATTTCTCAAATCATCACAAATCACAATTCATTTCGTTCTAAACGCAAACCAGCCGGCCGACAATGTCTGGAAGAGGAAAGGGAGGTAAAGGTCTGGGAAAAGGTGGAGCGAAGAGGCACAAAAAGGTGCTCCGTGACAACATCCAAGGAATCACCAAACCTGCCATCCGCCGTCTAGCACGCCGTGGCGGTGTCAAGAGAATCAGCGTTTTGATTTATGAAGAAACGAGGGGTGTTTTGAAGATATTCCTTGAGAATGTCATTCGGGATGCAGTCACTTACACCGAACATGCGAGGAGGAAGACTGTGACGGCCATGGATGTTGTTTACGCTCTTAAGAGGCAAGGAAGGACTCTTTATGGCTTCGATGGTTAAAAATTGTTCTTTTGATCATGATGACTTTGGGAAATTTTATGGTTTAATTAGTTGTTGCTGAGGCGGTAGCGTCTTGTGTCTAGTCTGTAATGAATTCATAATTAGAGTTAAAAACATTGGGTTTAACAGATTAATGGTTCTCTTAATCTCTTTACTATAGGGTGCTACTATTCACACCCATATTTACACTTCTAGCCACCAAAACTAAAAGCACCCCAAATATTTTAAATTTGCTCTCCTAGCCACCATCTAAATTAATAACAAAAAGTGCAGAGGCCACCATCTCCTTTCTCTACACGAACACTTCCTTCCTCTCTTACATTAATATACTCTGCGAATCAAATACTTAAATCGAATAGTTCAAGAAAAAATTAACATAATTCATTTTCATAACCACATTAGCAATTTTAACTTTTATAAATGAGTACTTACTTGGTCAGTTGTGAAATGATTCGTCAAATCAACATTTATGTATTTTGAGTCATTTGATCGAACATCTTGCATCATATTATCACAACTATTATATTTATCGTCCAATTTATCATCATTCAAATACTCCATCTATCAAACGACAAAAAAAGTTAACGTATCAATTTGTAAAAGAAGATACGTAAGCTATAGTATTAAAACCCTACAAATCAAAACTTACATTGTCATTCTCTATTACAACGTCATCAAATTTAATGTCCTCCAGTTCCAACAGAGCAGAAAAAATATCCTAAAATGCAATGGAAAACCCAAACCATTAAAAAACCCTAACAATATATCGTATTATATGATAGAAAACAATAAAAATCAAGCAATTTTGACCTATTTTTTAATCTTCGTCTTCCATCTCTCTTAGGCACAAAAGAACATCTGCTTTTGTTAAGGTTTAGGGTTTGAAATTGTAGAGAAGTATGGTGATGAATAATTGAGTGAAGGAATAATAAATGGTGGCCAGAAGAATATAAAAAATAACCATTTGTATTAAATTTAGGGGAGGTGGCCGGAAGTATGAACTGGGGTGTGAATAGTAGCACCCTTACTATAATATATTGAGTTATGAAATTGTTTTTGTAACGACCCGGAAAATCTGAACCAATTTAAAATTTTTAAATTGGCTATTTTAGTGGATTTTAAATATTTAAAATAAATATTTTAAATAATAATGATGAAAAGTAAGTTTGAATCGAAGTTGAAAATAAATATAATTACTTTGAATTATAAACAAGGCCTGAAATGGCGTGGTAGTTTCAAAATTTGTATTCAAACTTTGACTGACTGTACCGGGTGCAAAACAAAACGAATTTGAGTGAAACCAAAAATATTTAAATCTGTTAGTGAATACCTTTCTAACAAATCTGAAAAATCGAAGTTTCATAGCAGGAAGCAAAAGTTATGGCCAAAAGAATTTTCAGAAAGGTCGCTATAGAATTTATATAGCCTGTGAAAATGGCCATTTTGCAAACGACCTCGGAATTCGACGAAACCACTTTTGTTGGATCCAGGATGTCAAACTATTTCTAGATTTCAAATTTCATAATTTTTGAAGCTAGTATGTGAGCGTGGCAAAGGAAAATGTGTTTTGGTCAATTACAATTAAATTGGATCGACCAGAAATGGGCCATTTTTCAAACGGTCTCAAAATTCGACGAAACTAGTTTTGTTGGGACCGTATCATCAAAACATAGCTAGATTTATTTTTCTGGAATTTTTCGAATCAATTCGTGGCCCTGGCAAATTGAAATGTACGTTCAAATCGAATATTGAATGTTTTATATTTTAATTTGAAGAATAACTGACTGTAACAGTCGAATGGGCCTACGAAACATATCCCATTGTGTTCGGAATGGGGGTAAAACGCTAGGGACGATAGTCGTTGGGTTTGGATTGGAGTTCGTAGGGGGCAAGGGGTATTTTTGGATTTTTAAAACTTCATAAAAAAATTTAAAAAAAGTGATAGGTCCACATCAGAACCCCCCCCCCGATATTCTCTCTCCCCGATTAACGAACGGCGCCCCCCTTCTTTCCTTCTCTCCTCTTTTCCGGCCGCGCCACGTCGAACCACCTCCCGCCACCACCAAATCTCGGAAGCCCTCCTCCTCCTCATCCAATCAACACCCACCTCGACCTCCCTCGCCTCATGTTTCGTGCGTAGCAGCCCCTCGAAGCTCGAAAGTTCGTCGCACCGCCGTTGCCAGCTGGAGCCACCGGAGCGGACCCCCACCACCATATACAGGAGCGCGATTCGAGGCTCGACAACGTGGTATGGTCTGATCGGGCTGCAACTTCGCGGATTGGAGTAAAAATCTAAACCTAGTTTTGAAGCTTCAAGGAGGTATACGGCTGAAATTAATTTCAACTATGTTATAGCAATTTAAAGCGCTACCGTTTTTGATTTCACTGTAAAAATCATATCTTTTTTGTTTGTTGAAGAAATTCAGTGAAACAAGAGAAAGTAGACTCAGACGTCTTCTACATTTTAGAAGAGACCGCATATTTTTCTGAGCCTTCTGCTATTTTTGGTGGAGTGGAACCCAATGTGAGATTTCTAATTTGTAAACGATATGGAAAACGACGATGTATAAATTATATAGTCGATGTATGAGTTATATAAGCGTTGTACACCTCTTGTATAAGCGTTGTATAAGCTGTACGTTCGATATATAAGTTATATATGCGTTGTAAAAATTATATATGTGCTGAAATAGAAGTGAAATGCTTATATATAAATATATCTATATATATATATACGCCCCTCGTCCACAAACCATGGACGATATTTATTGATTGTGATTGGTGTGAAAATTGGTTGATAGCGAATGGTTGATTATAATTGTTTGTGGTTGAAATTGATTGATTGTGGTTGAACGATACCCGTTTGTGGTTGAGAATTATTTGTTTGAAACCACATAGGATTAGTTTGTGGAAATGAAAAAAATATACATGCCGCCTGCGTGCGAACTAGATGCATGAATCCCCATTGTCAAAAGCTGCGAGGCTTTAAGGTAGAGCGAGGAGCCGTACTAGGGACGACCCCGGTTTTAACTACCCTGCCGTTATGCTGCCGAAATTTTGAATAATATTCATGTGTTAGAATTATTTTCATATATTGAATAACATTCATGTGTTGAATCGAAATTCATTCGTTGAATAGAAAATTCATGTGTTGAATGGTATTCGAGTTTTAAATAAACTGTTTTAACAATAAAAATCACATTTTTACTCTATATATACAAACTATAGAAAACATTCATGTGTTGAATCGAAATTCATTCGTTGAATAGAAAATTCATGTGTTGAATGGTATTCGTGTTTTAAATAAATTGTTTTAACAATAAAAATCACATTTTTACTCTATATATACAAACTATAGAAAACATTCATGTGTTGAATCGAAATTCATTCGTTGAATAGAAAATTCATGTGTTGAATGGTATTCGTGTTTTAAATAAATTGTTTTAACAATAAAAGTCACATTTTTACTTTATATATACAAACTATAGAAAACATACATGTGTTGAATCGAAATTCATTCGCTGAATAGAAATTCATGTGTTGAATGGTATTCGTGTTTGAAATAAATTGCCTTATAATAAAAATCCTATTTTTATCATCTATATGAACTATATAAAATAGTAATGTTTTGAAATAAATTGTTTTGCAATAAAAATCACATTTTTTCTATATATATATATAAACTATAGAAAACCGTTCATGTGTTGAATCGAAATTCATTCGTTGAATAGAAATTCATGTGTTGAATGGTATTCGTGTTTTAAAAGAAATTGTTTTATAATAAAAATCCTATTTTTATCATCTATATGAACTATATAAAATAGTCGTGTTTTGAAATAAATCGTTTTACAATAAAAATCACATTTTTACTATATACATGAGTTGTTAAAAATAGTGAAGTGTCGAAGTGAATGTTTGTTGGATAAAAATATCATTTTTATCAAAGGTATGAAAAGCATATTTTTGAAATCGAAGAATCGATTATATATATTAATATATATGAATATAATTAAAATATATCGAATAACGAAGCTGCAATTCGTGTTTTGAAATCGTGATTTCAAACGATTAGTGCGGGAGATCCGACCATCGGATTTTCCCGAAACTGAAACCGTTGGGTTCGCTTTGGAAATATCTTCCCAACGATACCCACTTTGTGAAAATTCAACGGTTGGATTGTCTGGAATGTTTAATTCAAATCTGAAGAAAAACAGCACCAGAATCGATTATATTTATATATAAATATATAAATATAATTATATTAAATCGAATGACGACGCTGTAGTTCGTATTTTGAAATCGAAACTTCAAACGATTATACCGGGAGATCCGACCGTCGGATTTTCCCAAAACTGGAGCCGTTGGATTCGTTTTGAAAAGATTTTTCTAATGATATAAAATTTGTGAAGATCCAACGGTTAGATTTTCAGATATGTGTAAAACAAATATGAAGAAAAACAGCGCCACGGCCGCGTTATGGCCCGAAGCGTCGTTTGAATAAATTGGCTATTTTAAAATAAATAAAAATAGCGATAAATCATTATAAAATATTATAAACGATATGGATGTGAAATTTAGAAACTAACTGAAGGTTGGTTAAGTCGAATGGTTTCCTGGATTTTGATCTGATGTTGGTTTCGGCCTTCGGGGTTAATATTTAGGAAATCATTCTCTTACTGATTTACGGTTAATGACTAATGAAATGAAATGATGTGTATGTTGTGTTTGTGTAGCACTTGTTTATTATATACGCGAGTTGCTCAGAAAGACCGGGTTTATCCCATTCTGAATAGCTGAATCAACGATAGGAAATCAAAGATGAAGACGGTGGTCGAAGATCGGAGTTCTTCACCTCGTTTGGATGGTAACTGATGTCCTAATTGGGAGGCATCCCGAAATATGGATAATGAGTGGTGATCGTCCAGACGTACGTGGAGATCGATGGGTTTGCGAGGTATATAGTGCCTCCGGTTTCGTTCAGACCCAGAATGGACTTGTAAATGGACGGTGTGTCTGACATTGGAATTTATTGTGTGATTGATAGCCATCAGTTGCATGGTGCGAATTGCCTGTGTGGCATGCTAAGATGCAGTGATCAAGGCTTCTGTTGAAAAGCAAAGTCTTGTGGTGATGATCAAAGCACCGCCTGTGTGGCGTAGCTTTGTGTATAACGTGAATTCGCGAGCCTCACACCCCGGTATGAACCAGAAATGGGAGAAAGGACCTCAGGGAGGACATGCGTTTCTTTCTAGTTAGAGGTGGTGTCGGTGCTTAAACTGTCTGACATTTATATTATTTTCACCTATGTGGTTGTTGCTGTTGCGAGGCGCCTCGGATATACTGGTGACTATGTGAAGCCGAAGGAGCCATTCGTTGGCTCATTTACGCCCCAAAGGGCGTGGAAACGCAGTGTTCAGGCATAATAATCCACATCGGTGGACCGGCCCTGACGATCCAAGGGGTAGTTGCGGCTGTTCCTGAGGGGCGGGCTAGAGCGTCTCGAAGTCGGTAAGGACTATCTTTTGCCTTGGTTCATGACGGAAATCCAATTTCCAAATACGTGACTGTGCGGTTTTGATTGTATGCCTATATATGGCGACATAGTGGTATGGGGCATTAATGTCGTCTATGATTGATACTTATGATTTGAAATTGTTTTTGAAACATATAAACACTAGTAATAATATCAAATTCTTTTGTTTTATTCGTATCAAGCATATTTTGGCCATTATAAGGTAAAAACTCTATCCTCCGGTTTGCGTTGCATTGTGTGGTGGGAACTGAGTCTTGTAATGGCTTCATTTTTATAAAAAGCATTGCGATGTTTAAAAGAATGGTTTGTTTTAAAGCACTGGCAATCCAATGGGGTAAACCCGTTCCGCGAAAGTGGCGTGGTCCTGTGACTAGCCATAGTATAAAATGTGTTAAGTGGATTTCTCATACCAGTCCCATGACTGACTCGTAGTTTGTTTCACTTGCAAACTCGGGTGCCCTCTTTCTTCACGGGCAGCCTTGTATTCAGGTTTTAGCAGGCTCTTTCGGGATAGCTGTAGCTGAAGATGGATTCTATCATTTATCTATTTTATGTTGTTCAGCTCCTATTGTACATATTATGTTTGTTTTCCGCTGTAGACATTTATGTATAGCTGAACTATATTTGTACTAAGTATGATCCTGTATACTGTGTAACTTTGATGATGTCGTTTATCCAGTGTATTATTTGTTCATATCTGGTGTATTTATTTATTTTTGTTCTGCTATTATCTGTTTCTGTGTTATATTCCAAAGATTACCCTTGCCACCGTCAGTACGGGGTTTGGGGTCGTCACAGTTTTATTTTTTCCGCTGATCGTTTAAGCATTCATCATACGCTTACCTACTATTCTGTCAATTCATTATTTCAAATCCTGATGATTATGCTTGCTGGAATTGTATGTATTCATCAGTTGGTTCAATGGAAGTGAATGTAGTTAGTTGATACAACTTCAATTTTTGCTTCTCATCGATGAAAATTTAGCCAAATGAAAGGGGTGAATTTTGCAGATTTACCAAACGGATGTTATGCATACCGTTTCATGAATGATCTGGGTAAATGCTTGATGTGCTAGCAATGGTAAAATTTTCCTTATATTTAGTTAAATGTTGCATCCAAATCTCCTCAGCTCGATACTGAATGTAAAATGCAGAACTAATTCAGTTTTGTTTATATTTTACAAGGAACATGGAACATGAAGAAATATATGACTGCTGTGCGTTTTTAACACTTTAAATGCAATATAATTTGCATATATGTATGGTCAAATTTTAGGTAGGGCAAAAGTTTCTGTTTTAGATTCGGCTGAATTGCCTTTCAACTATATTTTGCAAAAGAATTGTAAAAACTGAGGTAGGGTCTTGGCTTCATCTCACGTTGCAGTACATCCGCCCCTGCGTATACTTGAAGAAACATGAAAATAGGTAAAGAACAAACTTCTAATACTTACATTTAGTAGTGGATAGATTTAAACAATGGTACAAAACCTTATATTTTGTTTATTTATCCCTAAATCTCTTTTGACTAATTCTATTGTAACCCCTTTTTCTTCCTTTCCCATCCCATTAGTTCAAAAAATAAAAGCCCAGCCCACTATTTACCGTATTCACCCCTTCACATTCCAAAAATACCCCTTTCCCTTTCTATCGTTACCTTCCTCCACCCAAAACGTTAAAATCCAGGTTTTACTTTCCCTTATTCCTCAATTAAAAAAAAAATCTGAAACAAGAATCACGATGGAGAAGGAAAGAAGAAGCAAACATCGACACGATACGTAATTTTACTAGTGAATTTTAACATCTCAAAGAAAAACCCTAATTTGTTACCATCGTGTACTCTAATTTGCTATCACCAATTTGATCACCAACCGCGGATACAAGGACAAAAGCGGTTGTGCAAAACGTAGTTGTCATAGAAACCACCGTTGTCGTGGACGTGGTTACCACAAACACCTCGTTTCACTAGCGTGGTTTGAGTTTTAGCTTATTTTAGCTAGTTTTTAATTTGTTTTGTCTATTAGCTTGCGCGATTTTGTTGTCAATGTCATTTGTTTTGTTTGGTTGTTTATCATTTATTTTTGTTTTAAATGGTATAATAAAAAAAATCAGTATTTTCTTTTTTTTATTTTATTATTTCAGTCCCGTTAAAATAAAGAAAAAAAATCCTTACTTCTTCATTAGTTTGTTCTATCATTCAGTTTAATTTTATTGAAAAGAAAGTCACTAATACTTCATATTTCATGGTGCATTTCTTGTGCAGATATAGTTAGTGCTTTATTGTGCACTTCTAGTATCATACTTTGGTGCAATTCTTGTGCACTTCCTTTTTGCGTAGTTTTAGTGTTCCTTTCAGTTTGTGTTTGTTAAAAGAAAATTAGTCCATATGCTTTCTGTTATTTGTATTGAGTATCTTGTGTTTTTATTTTGTCTGAGATAGTAAACTCTATTTGAGATACTCTAATTTTGTTCTGATTTTAGTCTATTTTGGATGGGAACAATCTTTTATATGGAAGGCAAGTTATTAGCAAACTACATGTAACAAAGTAGAAATAAAGCATGCATTGTTATTATTTGATCATTCCTAGAATAAATAAATTTTGAACTGTTTTTTATTGAAATCATGTTGTGAATATTTTCGCGACAACCATGTTCATATCCAATGTTGTTTCTCTTTATATTCATTCTATGTCCTTGTGTTTTTAACTTTATCTTCTTTGCGGAAAATTATAAAAAACCAATACGAAATCCTCTGACAGCTTTTAAAAGAAATCGACGTGTGAAAGCGAGAAATCAAGAAAATATAAATCAAATCGAGGAACAAAATTGAGACGAGCCTGTTATTCATGAGCAAAATATTGAGCATGTTATTCAGGAACAAAATGTAGAGCAACATAATGAAGAGCAGCCTTCATAATACGTTGAACAACAACCTGCACATGAAGATATCGGTACTTCTAGTGGCATGCATAATACACAAACTATTTTTGATGGGCCGAAAATTAATGATGTGATTAGCAGTTACAATACTCACGTTGCTTCATTGATACGAAATGGCAAGGTATAACTTATAAAATATTATTAAATAAAATATTTTGTCAAATAGTATAATATAATGGCAATTTATTTTTTAGGAACGCGATACACTTTTATGTGTAAATCATGGTACAAAGATTTTAAATTGGAAAATTCCAAGTGGTGCAACAATTTTTAAAGGATATTTGGAATCTTCAAGATTATTTTCTTTAGTGGACACTTGTTATAGCTCGGTTAATAGAGCGCTAATATCTTGCTTTGTTGAGCGTCGGAATCCCAAGTCAAATACTTTTCATTTACCATTCGGCGAAATGACTATAACACTAGACGATGTTGCCTCTTTGCTACATATTCCAGTTGAAGGATCGCCAATACAAACATACAATTATTCTCGAAATGATATAATTAATTTGGTTGTCAATAATTTGGGGATAAGCGGTGATGAAGTAGAAAATATTATGAAGGACGGTGTTGGATATAAATTGACTTATACTAAATTGTATGAAATATTTGATGGAGTTTGTGATAACTGGGGAGAAGAAAAAATTAGACAAGCTGCTCGTGCTTATCTTTTGTACTTAGTGGGGAACACATTATTTATGGATAAAAGTAAATCTCATGTGTCCGTGCATTATTTAAATCAAATTGGTAACTTGGATGAAGTTCGTAGTTATTCTTGGGGTTTGGCAACTTTATGTTGGCTGTATAGACAACTTGGTTTTGCAAGTAGGACAGAAGTGAAACAAGTTGCTGGTTTTCTCGGATTGTTGGAATCATTGATATACAAACATTTTTTTCATTTGCATCCATCAACCAAAGTTTACAATGAAATTTCTCCTAGAGCAGCTCGTTGGGATCCAGCAAATGACCATCGTGCATCTTATAAGGAACTAAGAGTTTATTTTGATAATATTCAAGAGCATGAGGTATGACATTAAGTTTGAATCACATGAATATTTCTTTTTATCTAAGTTATAACAATTTCATCATTTTTTTAAAATGTTATTTTAGGTAATCTTTGATCCGTACATGCATGCAAGAGAATACCATCCATTTTCACAAATTGCTTGGTATTCGAGTTGTTTATTATGCCTAAATGTGGTGGAACCATATCATCCCACCCGTATTTTGCGACAATTTGGTAGGGTTCAAAATATTTCACGTCCTATTATTCAATCGACAAGCAAAAAAACTCATCGCGGCGCTACTGCTTCAACATAGAAAGTGCTTTACGAGTTTGTAGAAAGTATTTGGAATGAATGGCCAAATCCTGTTGTTAGTGCGCAATATCGTTCCATTCCTTTACGTGAATCAAATGGAACGGTGACAAGTGATTATTTTGATTGGTATTATCTTCGTACCGTGTTAAGAATCCATCCAGTTAATGAGCAAATTATTCAATACGACAATCGGCCTTCCTATGATCACTTGTACACGGTAACAATCAATATATTTTTCATACATTTTTTCTTTTTGCAATATTAATATATTATCAATTCACATTGTAGAGCTATGAAGAACTTAATGATGTGCTTGACGAAGGAATAACATTGGCTACATCTCAACCGAAGACTTTGCGTTCGGCTCATCTTGGTAGAATCCGTAAAGTCCTCACTAAAGCTAAAAGAATTTGTACTTGTTTTGCTAAAAAGGATGATTAGTTTGAGCAACAGTTTTAGTTGATGTATTTCTTATGGGAATTCTTCTAGTGTTATTATTTTGATTGTGGAACTTTTTTGTATGCATACGCTTGTGTTAGTGCTTGGATGCCTGTGTATTCCTACATCAAAACATATGTTTGCGAAATGAATTTATGTTTTTGTACTAGCTGTGTTTGCTTAGCATACTTTATGTTGGCTGTGTTTGCTTAGCATACTATATGTTGGCTGTGTTTGCTAATGCTAATCTTGCATTGCTGAGAACTTAACTATCCTTTTTTTGTCTTGCTGTGTTTCCTAATGATAAATATATTTTGTTCTTGTTGTGTTTGCTGATGCTAAGTCTTGCAAGTATTGGAGCCAACGCATGCATGTTCTTGAGGTGAAGTAATGTGCCAACGCATGCATGTATTAGAGCCCAGGCATGCATATTTTTAAGCAACAACAACATGCAGTATAAAAGTTTATGAGCATACATGGTACAGACAACAACGTGGCTATTAAAATAAGCACGGAATAATTTCTGAACCATGGCAAAACCAGTAGCCAGAATTACATTCAAATAAGCACGGAATAAATCAGTTGTAATACCCCACCTCCGTTAAGGTCACTCACAAAGGGAATGCCTTAACTTTGGTGGAGCATTTTAGTAAACAGAACAGAAAATTTCAAGACAGATAGAGAAATTATAACTTTATTACAGCGGAAAGCAGAAATCAACTTGGTTACATCTTTACCAAAAACTCAAGTACATAAATATCAGTCTTGTTCAGAAAATCATTAGAGTACAAAACTTTAAAATCATAATCCCCACAGAAGCTGCCATAAGGAGTCAAGCCATACTTTAAGCACTCTAAGTACTTCAAGCAGAAGAAATCCGAATCAAACTAAAGTGTTCCCTCCTTGGAAAACCTGGGGGGAAACGGAAGAAAAAGGGGCGAAAACAAGCAAGGTCAGACATAAAGCCTGGCAAGTCCAGTGACTTTCAGCATATGAACAGATAATAATAATTATGACATGAAAATAAGTTGGATAAGAGATAACAGTAACAGGAGCAGCAGATGTACTTAGGTTAAACAGAAGAAACAGAATAATATTACTTTTCATTTCTCTGCACTAGTACTAGTATAACAGAATTAGGTGTCACCCTAATGTCTAAACTGAAACAGAAACGGGAACAGAATAATTTCCATGGAAGAGAATGCTAGTAATGGGCCTTTACCACCCCAACAGAAACAGACAGAAACAGAATGCTAATAATGGGCATTTACCACCCGAATAGAAACAGACAGAAACAGAATGCTAATAATGGGCCTTTACCACCCGAACAGAAACAGACAGAAACAGAATGCTAATAATGGGCCTTTACCACCCGAACAGGAAGTACAAAAATAGAAACAGATAAATCCCTACGGAAACAGAATGCAGAATTAGGTGTACACTAGTAAATGGACCTTTACCACCCGAACAGACGGTACCACGCAGAAACAGACAGGTGTTGCCACCCAACAGGAACATATGGTACCAACAGAAACAGACAGAACTAAGTGTACCCTAAAACCCTACCCCAAGCGATCGGCTCCCTAATACATAAATACCCTGTGTCGGCTCCACAATAGGGTGTATCACTCCCTAAAGTGACAACCAATTAGCACAGGCCTATTTACAGATGTCACGGCGTCTTACATCCTCAAAGGCAGACCGGGATCCATGCATGCACATGACCTGGTTGGAACGCACCATCAACACCCCTCGCCATTATCAGAATGAAACGCTTATAATTAGTTCAGTAAGCGTGCCCGGACCCTACCTAATGTTGGGTCAAAGTTTGAAACCAGAAAGGGTTACTGACTAATATGGGTCCCAAACAACAGATGACACAAGTAATTTCCCTCCTAACCTTGTGTCCCCAGACTAACAGAATTCAGATTAACTTGTTTACAAGTTCAGACATAAAGAGTTCAGATCAACTAGTTCACAGATCAGACAAGTTTTCATACTAACGGATCAGATATACGGATTTAACAGATTTACAGATTTGTCTAACTTTGTAATTGGGCCTACAGATTCATGAAACGGATTCACGAAACGGGTTTGTTCAATTCATTAGTCCAATTGGTTTAACCCTACCCACCCAACACGTTTTAAACATCATATTTATCCCAGATTTGCATTAATTAAATTTTAATGCACGGACCTCTCACATTAGGTCGGTAGCTTGTGGCCGCTGGATGTGCCGGGCGGTTCCGGGCAGACTTCTGCCACAAGCCAGACCTAACCTCGTGTCTAAGCATATTTTAGTTATGCCTACGACCTCTCACATTAGACTGACAGTTTGCGGTCGCTGGTTAAGCCGGTTGGTTCTGGGCAGGCTTCTACCGCAAACAGAGTCTAACCTCGTGTCATAGCCAATTCATTCCAATATAGATTTTTCAGATATCAGACTAATTCTGTATATTTAACAGATTAAACTTCGGTACAAGTTACAGCAGATTTTTCGAGGTTCTATTAACAAGTTTTACTCAATTTTAAATTGAGCCTACAGATTCACATACTTCAAATTTCAGCATTTCAGTTCCAACAGATTACGTCATTCAACAGATTAAACAGATAACAGATCTTGCAGATTAGGCTATTTAGCAGATTTAGCAGATAAGGCAATTTAACATAACTAGCAGATTAGGCAATTCAATCTAATTAGCAGTTTAGGCAATATAACAGAGCTAGCAGATTAGGCAATATAACGGATTTAGCAGATTATACATATCATATCTTGCCTAATCATAAATTTAGCCTAAACTCACTTGCCAAGTCATGGTCATAATTCATAATACCACATATGCTCCTAATTTTTAGTTAAACATTACACAGTACAGAATATTCTCCATAAATCACAATAAACAATATGAATTATGCCAAATTATAGCCTATGATGCCAGATATCCAAAAACCCTTATTTAGGCGCATTCACATTAATAGTTATCCTGTTTTTGTATGGGTCTTTACGCCTAAGTCACATATTCCTTTTTCAAGTCATGAATTTTTACATAAAAGAATATGTCCAAAAATCTAGATTTTTAAACTATAACATGTAGTATGTCCTCAACATGCATTATCGTTCATGCATAACATGTTGTAAATTATCTTTAAGCTCTAACATCAGACCTTGATTTAAAACATGCATTATGTCCCCAAGTTTCTAGTTGTCCTATAATTCCCCTTCTCCCAAATCATAGATCATCGTACCTAGTATGAACAGATCTAGATCTAACATAGGTTTATTTCTCAAATTAACTACAGATCTAGATTACAACATGTACTATGTATCTAAATCAGTTTCATGTTTACGGTTAAATCTACTCCCCGAATCCCAAGTCATATGTCCAACATATTTTATGCCTCAATCTCAAGTCATATGTTAAATATGCCACATGTCCAATTATATGCCTCAGATTTTATGTCATGTCCTCGAATCAGTCCTGTCCAATTATGCATCATTCATTATTTGTCCTAAACATTTTAGCGTTCGTGTGTTAATCTCTTATGAGATTTGGTTTAGGCTCGTGGTAGCCTGGCTATAGAACAGAAAGAAGAAAGAGATACAGAATAAGATAGATCTAAACAGAACAGAACAGACATAACCTCAAATTCAGATTTACAATTCATGTCACAATCATAATTAACGTTTATATCGGAAAATAACTGTACTTGCCTTTCGTGGTTTTAAGAAAGTATAATAAACTGTTGTTGATGCAGAAACGCTGGATTACTCTTCTCAAATTGTTATTCTGGATTCTAAAAGTAAGATAGTTGTAGCTGTTCTCTTTTAATTCTAGTCAGAATTGGAAGAAGGTGTACTAGCTCTAGTTTTGATTCCAGCAGAGTACGACGCTATTTTTATTTTTAATTAGAACAGAGACAGAGTATAGACAGAATGAAATTGTGTGGAGAAAATGAGGCTAGGGAGCTATTTATATAGGATTAGGCGGACGAATCTAGAAAGAAAACGAGACCGGATACATCAGAATGGACCAGGTTAAAAAAACTGGGTTTCGGAAGTAGGTCGACCCCCAGGTCGACTCCCCAGTCGACCTGGTCATGGGGAGGTCGACACCCCAGTTGACTCCCCAGTCGACCTGGTTGGGGGGGTCGACTCCCCCGTCGACCTGGGTATATGGGCGAGAATTTTCCCGCCAGCCTTCTCTGGGTTTGAATTTCGAATTTCTGGCTTTATTTTCGAGCTGTTTTATTTTATTCAAATTCCTGAAACTTCAGAGGGTCATAACTTGGTCATACGAACTCCGATTTTCGAAAACTCGGACTCGATTTCATGCAGAGTTCCGAGACGAACGCAATGGCGCAACCCGTTTCCCTTGATTCTTAATTTAAAAATTAATTATTCTCTAATTTGTTACTTATACGTTCATAGAAAATACGGGGTGTTACATTCTCCCCTCCTTAAAGGATTTCATCCCCGAAATCTTCAAGTTAAGAAGAATGTGTCCTACCATCCAGTCATCCATCTACTCAACCATCATCCACAAGCATCCATTGTCCTTAGAAAACTTCTAATATTGTATGAACATATGCAAAAGTGTGTGTATATGTTCCTTATCTAATGCAAAGATCAGGCGGTCCACTGATTCAGTTGACCTCCTTAATGCGAACTATGTCAGTGTCATGAGTCCAACATGTATGCAATTTTCCTATTTGATACATATCATTCTTATATGACTGACAACCATTCATTCATATGAAACATCCATGTGATGAGTCAATCATTTTGCATCCACAGAAATTGAAAATGCTCACACATCCATATGCAGTATGAGAGTGTTTTCGAGCCGATCTAGTGCCTAGTGTGTGTGTATGCATCCACGAGAAACCACTAGCAACCACTTGCAACCATCAAACATAACATGTCTCAAACACATGTTTACATCCATAGGTTTCCTATCTATAGGTCGAAGACTCGATTGATAGGATACAGTCGAGTGATGGGAGCGAATGCAGATAAACAAAAACTTGGTTTCCATTAGACCTTGGTTGAGAGACAAATTCCCCTAAGTATCAACCCCGAAGACCGAAATCAACATCAGATTGACACCCAGAGGATTACCCTCTTTAGACAATGTCAAAACTGGAAATCTCAACCTTATCGGAAATATTCAGATATTTACAGATTACCGGTACAGATCAGATTACTAAATGATTCTTAGGAAACTAAGCATGGGAAAATCCCACTATATCCCTCAAAAACCCAGAATGTATGCATTACAATCGATTTGACGCCTAACAAACCCCAACCTATCACCAACAGATGAGTCGTAACCCTTATGGGGTTTGAGACTATAACCAGATCAGAAACAAGACTAGTATTAAAGTGCAGAGACTCGACTACAGAATTGGAATGCCATGATCGGAAAGAGTTCTAACTCAATAATCAGATAAGGAAACTAAATTCTCTACGGAAATTTTCCTACTTCTATCCTATCCACTAACTATGAGAGCATTCGCATGCCTTCCCGAAGTAGGTCATGTCCTCTGTCCTTGCCCCCATTTCTTTGGGCAGTCCCTAGTGAAGTGTCCCATCTTACCACAGTTGAAGTGAGTGTCCTTCCTCTTTCGAAAATCCTTGTTCAGATGAGTCAAGCTTCCATAAGTAAAGCACTTTTCTCCTCCTTTATCTTTAGACTTTTTTCCTTCTTCTGTGTTTCCTTTTTGCCTCCTTTGTGAACTAAGTCCATATCCATGAGTTTCTCATCCTTGGGTTGTGCTCCTTATCCAAAACTCCCTCATTCTCATCTTTACTATCTGTGTGTAACACGTTGACAAGTCCCTCGAAAGCGGCCTCCATCGCATGGAAAATCCTACAAAGCTCGAAAGAAAATTAACCGTATGTGAGACTACTGCGGCTACAGATGGAAGTCGGGCACTTATTTGCCCTTTGACCAATGTCGTAGTCTTATCAAGCCTACAGAATCATGACGCGATGAGGTTACCTCCCAGAAAGCCGGGAGCCCCGGAGAAAGAAGGAAACAAAGATTCAAACAGAGGATCAAAAGATAGATATATGGCTTTTGGGGATTATGTTTTTCAAAAATGAGCTTTACTTTTGAAAACACTTCCTTTTTAAAACCTTTTTGAAAATAGTTTTCAAAAACTTTTTATCAAATCTGGTAACCTTCAGCTCTGATACCAAGTGTAATACCCCACCTCCGTTAAGGTCACTCACAAAGGGAATGCCTTAACTTTGGTGGAGCATTTTAGTAAACAGAACAGAAAATTTCAAGACAGATAACCAATACTTGAGAAATTATAACTTTATTACAGCGGAAAGAAGAAATCAGTTTGGTTACATCTTTACCAAAAACTCAAGTACATAAATATCAGTCTTGTTCAGAAAATCATCAGAGTACAAAACTTTAAAATCATAATCCCCACAGAAGCTGCCATAAGGAGTCAAGCCATACTTTAAGCACTCTAAGTACTTCAAGCAGAAGAAATTCAGATCAAGCTAAAGTGTTCCCTCCTTGGAAATCCTAGGGGGAAACGGAAGAAAAAGGGGAGAAAACAAGCAAGGTCAGACATAATGTCTGGCAAGTCCAGTGACTTTCAGCATATGAACAGATAATAATAATTATGACATGAAAATAAGCTGGATAAGAGATAACAGTAACAGGAGCAACAGATGTACTTAGGTTAAACAGAAGAAATAGAATAATAGTACTTTTCATTTCTCCGCACTAATACTAGTATAACAGGATTAGGTGTCACCTTAATGTCTAAACTGAAACAGAAACGGGAACAGAATAATTTCCACAGAAGAGAATGCTAGTAATGGGCCTTTACCACCCCAACAGAAACATACAGAAACAGAATGCTAATAATGGGCCTTTGCCACCCGAACAGAAACAGACGGAAACAGAATGCTAATAATGGGCCTTTACCACCCGAACAGAAACAGACAGAAACAGAATGCTAATAATGGGTCTTTACCACCCGAACAGGAAGTACAAAAATAGAAACAGATCAATCCCTACGGAAACAGAATGCTAAATTAGGTGTACACTAGTAAATGGGCCTTTACCACCCGAACAGACGGTACCACGCGGAAACAGACAGGTATTGCCACCCAATAGGAACAGACGGTACCAACAGAAACAGACAGAACTAAGTGTACCCTAAAACCCTACCCCAAGCGATCGGCCCCCTAATACATAAATACCCTGTGTCGGCTCCACAGTAGGGTGTATCACTCCCTAAAGTGACGAAAAATTGGCACAGACCTATTTACAGATGTCACGGCAACTTACATCCTCAGAGGCAGACCGGGATCCATGCACGCACATGACCCGGTTGGAACGCACCATCAACACCCCTCCCATTATCAGAATGAACCGCTTATAATTAGTTCAGTAAGCGTGCCCGGACCCTACCTACTGTTGGGTCAAAGTTTGATACCAGAAAGGGTTACTGACTAATATGGGTCCCAAACAACAGATGACACAAGTAATTTCCCTCCTAACCTTGTGTCCCCAAACTAACAGATTTCAGATTAACTTGTTTACAAGTTCAGACATACAGAGTTCAGATCAACTAGTTCACAGATCAGACAAGTTTTCAGACTAATGGATCAGATATACGGATTTAACAGATTTACAGATTTGTCTAACTTTGTAATTGGGCCTACAGATTCACAAAACGGGTTTTTTAAATTCATTAATCCAATTGGTTTAACCCTACCTACCCAACACATTTTAGACATCATATTTATCCCAGATTTGCATTAATTAAATATTAATGCACAAACCTCTCACATTAGGTCGGTAGCTTGTGGCCGCTGGAAGTGCCGGGCGGTTCCGGGCAGATTTCTGCCATAAGCCAGACCTAAACTCGTGTCTAAGCATATTTTAGTTATGCCTACGACCTCTCACATTAGACTGACAGTTTGCGGTCGCTGGTTAAGCCGGTTGGTTCCGGGCAGGCTTCTACCGCAAACAGAGTCTAACCTCGTGTCATAGCCAATTCATTCCAATACAGATTTTTCAGATATCAGACTAATTCTGTTTATTTAGCAGATTAAACTTCTGTACAAGTTACAGCAGATTTTTCGAAGTTCTATTAACAAGTTTTATTCAATTTTAAATCGAGCCTACAGATTCACATACTTCAAATTTCAGCATTTCAGTTCCAACAGATTACGTCATTCAGCAGATTAAACAGATAACAGATCTGGCAGATTAGGCTATTTAGCAAATTTAGCAGATAAGGCAATTTAACATAACTAGCAGATTAGGCAATTCAATCTAATTAGCAGTTTAGGCAATATAAGAGAACTAGCAGATTAGGCAATATAACAGATTTAGCAAATAACAGATTTAGCAGATTATATATATCATATCTTGCCTAATCATAATTTAGCCTAAACTCACTTGCCAAATCATGGTCATAATTCATAATACCACATATGCTCCTAATTTTTAGTTAAACATTACACAGTACAGAATATTCTCCATAAATCACGATAAACAATATGAAATATGCCAAATTATAGCCTATGATGCCAGATATCCAAAAACCCTTATTTAGGCGCATTCACATTAATAGTTATCCTGTTTTTGTATAGGCCTTTACACCTAAGTCACATATTCCTTTTTCAAGTCATGAATTTTTACATAAAAGAATATGTCCAAAAATCTAGATTTTTAAACTATAACATGTAGTATGTCCTCAACATGCATTATCATTCATGCATAACATGTTGTAAATTATCTTTAAGCTCTAACATCAAACCTTGATTTAAAACATGCATTATGTCCCCAAGTTTCAAGTTGTCCTATAATTTCCCTTCTCCCAAATCACAGATCATCGTACCTAGTATGAACAGATCTAGATCTAGCATATGTTTATTTCTCAAATTAACTACAGATCTAGATTATAACATGTACTCTGTATCTAAATCAGTTTCATGTTTACGGTTAAATCTACGCCCCGAATCCCAAGTCATATGTCCAATATATTTTATGCCTCTATCTCAAGTCATATGTTAAATATGCCACATGTCCAATTATATGCCTCAGATTTTATGTCATGTCCTCGAATCAGTCCTGTCCAATTATGCATCATTCATTATTTGTCCCAAACATTTTAGCGTTCGTGCATTAATCTCTTATGAGATTTGGCTCAGGCTCGTGGTAGCCTGGCTATGGAACAGAAAGAAGAAAGAGATACAGAATAAGATAGATCTAAACAGAACAGACATAACCTCAAATTCAGATTTACAATTCATGTCACAATCATAATTAACGTTTATATCGGAAAATAACTGTACTTGCCTTTCGTGGTTTTAAGAAAGGATAATAAACTGTTGTTGATGCAGAAACGCTGGATTACTCTTCTCAAATTGTTGTTCTGGATTCTAAAAGAAAGATAGTTGTAGCTGATCTCTTTTAATTCTAGTCAGAATTGGAAGAAGGTGTACTAGCTCTAGTTTTGATTCCAGCAGAGTAGCGACGCTATTTTAATTTTAATTAGAACATAGACAGAGTATAGACATAATGAAATTGTGTGGAGAAAATGACGCTAGGGGGCTGTTTATATAGGATTAGGCAGACGAATCTAGACAGAAAACGAGACCGGATACATCAGAATGGACCAGGTTAAAAAAATGGGTTTCGGGAGCAGGTCGACCCCCAGGTCGACTCCCCAGTCGACCTTGTCATGGGGAGGTCAACACCCCAGTCGACTCCCCAGTCGACTTGGTTGGGGGGGGGGGTTGACTCCCCAGTCGACCTGGGTATATGGGCGGGAATTTTCCCGCCAGCCTTCTCTGGGTTTGAATTTCGAATTTCTGGCTTTATTTTCGAGCTGTTTTATTTTATTCAAATTCCTGAAACTTCTGAGGGTCATAACTTGGTCATACGAACTCCGATTTTCGAAAACTCAGACTCGATTTCATGCAGAGTTCCGAGACGAACGCAATGGCGCAACCCGTTTCCCTTGATTCTTATTTTCAAAATTAATTATTCTCTAATTTGTTACTTATACGTTCACCGAAAATACGGGGTGTTACATCAGTACCCTGTTCATGCAATAAAAGTTGAATTAGATATCATAATAAAATACCATACAAATACTTGTTCAACTAGACTACTCAAAATAGATCAAAATATCTTTTCATTTGTTAACTTTTTTCTTCATTTCTTCCCACATCAGTCGTCTATTCATCAACATATCTTCCCATTGTCCTGCTTCACTTGAGCAAGCATCAAACCATTTTGAATAGATAGGCGGCACAGGATGATTTGGTTTTAAGATTACATGATAAAAATAAATTCTACTAATTTCTACTAAATTCACATACTATTTTTTTTAAAAAAAAATTACCTGTACGAAGTGACAATTGTTTACATGTAGAATGCCAATTTCTGCTTCTTGCAATAAGGATGGTACTCCACCTCGCAAAGGAGGTATGGTCAAACTTATTGCTTTACTAATGCTAAAAACAACAACATGGTATCGAGTTGTTATAATATAACCGACATCAGGCATAATCATCCATTCAC
Organism: Allium sativum; assembly: GCA_030737875.1. Lineage (NCBI taxonomy): Eukaryota > Viridiplantae > Streptophyta > Magnoliopsida > Asparagales > Amaryllidaceae > Allium > Allium sativum. The sequence goes on from CM060926.1 coordinate 1,020,804,972, forward strand.
CCTCGTTTTGTAGTAACTTAAGTAGCTTATCGCTCCTACCTCTTTAACAAAATACTTGATTATATAGATCTTTGTTTTCATGAAGTTCTTGGGATAATTATTTACGAACCTACAACCAATTATCTTCTCTCATTCCTAATAGAGCCGCTATGCATCTAAAACCGCAATTACCATCCATTTCCACCTCTATGATTCCATTGACAAAAGGTCTTCAATCTTGCGGTATATCGTCGTCATATAATTTTATCGACTTTGTGACCTCTTCAACCTACAAAACAATTTTATTATGATCAAACTTATGCTATAATATAACATGTATAACAAATGGTAAAGAATGTACCTTTGTTGATCTTCGTACAACCAATTTTTCTTTTTTCACTGTGCCAAATGGATTAATCTTTGCTTTTTTTACTACACTACATTGGATTGAAATGCTTTCACCCAACTCAAACGCACTAGGAAGCCTTTTTTTAGAATTAACCTTGTGATTTTGCGACCGACCACGAGTTTTGACTTTGCTAATTGGAGATGCAAGAGAAGTTGTTTGTGGATAGACAACTTCTCTCATTTTTTTATAAGCTTGCATTTGATGAGGTAATTCCAATTTCATTACTTCGGCCAATAATTCTTCCATCTTTTTCCTTATATCCAGCTCTTTTAACTCTCCTTTTTTGATAATATGTAATTTCGTCCAATGCACATGAATCAAGCTTATGGGTATTTCAACATTCGGTCCAAGTTTTTCTAATTCTTGTGCACACAGAAGACCATGTGTTTTGCGAACAACGCAGGTGCATAAATTATCATTTTTATAACCACTTGACGGAATTTTAACAAGCTCGGAGTGAATAATATCTAGCGCGGTAAGAGAAACAACACCACGTAGATTTTTAAACTCTTTTTTGTGATAAATATGAGCCACTTTCAATAAACTTGTTTCGAATGAAGCTTTAAGTTTGGTGAATGAAAGTTCTAACAAAGCGTGCATACTTTCCCAACTTTTTTCAAAATTGCCTTAGCTTGTAGCCAAATGTTTTTTCAATTTAGAGTGAGCGGCCTCGGCTCTACAAATTAAAAGGAAAATGCAATCAGAAAAAGCATGAAGTGATCGATATAAATATAGAAAACACAACATAAATGTTTACCAATATAAATATAGAAAATGAGTACATACCTATTTGAAGTATAATTTCCAAAATGCATGAAGTTTTCGATCCGTGCACAAACAAATTGATCCTTCCAAGTATCAAGCCAAGAGTCATGAACATACTTTATTAATTTCGGATATTGTTCGTATTTTGCATGCAATTCTTGTAAGTTCGAGCTAAACACATCGATGCTTTCCGAAGAACAAAGTGCTGCCCAATCTTGAAAAAAACTATTCCTTACATCTTTCTTCATGTTTTCCACTTTTCTCTGAATAAATGCAAGAATATTTTTTTGAATATGCCACTTGTATAGAATATGAGCGACTTACGGGGAAACAATGCTAATGGCATTTATCAAAGCTATTTCTCGATCTGTAACAATTACACTTGGAATTTCAACATCACAGTCAAGCATAACCAATTGCAATCACTTTAAAGCCCAAATATAATAATTCTCACATTCGGATACGAGATACGCTACAGAAACACAAAAAGTATGGTTCGTAGATGTGACGCCGACAATTTCCAACAATGGCATTTTATATTATTCGTTCTATAAGTGCAATCCATGACGAGTAAGTATGGAAATGTTCGCATCAAGTCAATACTCGTAGGATGAGCCCAAAATATATCGGTAATTATGTCACTTCCATCCAAAGTACTACGATGCCTCTCAAAATATCCTTTTTCTTTCAATTTGCATAAAAGATATTGTATTTGGGAATGTCCAGCTCGATCTACTATTTTTGTTTGGATAAAACATTGTAAACCGTCTTTATTGTCGTACAATTTGATGGATCATTCCTTTTCAGTGTATATAGAATAGCCCTTGGCTTTAATAAATTTCTATGCATATCAATGGCTAATTTTTTTTCTTCCACGGTCAGCCTACCAAGAAATGAATGTCCTTCTGTAATGGCCCGCAAATCCATAACATCAAAGTTGACTATATACATCATACGTCCAACCCAAATATCACGAAAATACGAAACATTTTTTTTAGAAGAAAAGGGTAGAAGAAGAATAGAAATAACAACACAGAATCTCACATCGCAACGGAACAAAATATAATATATCATAACTTTTGAAATACAAACTTCAACTGTATAGCATACACTTATCAGAGTACAACACTTACAACATAGCGGAACAAAACTCTATATAACTAACGCTGAAGCCTCCTGCTCTAAGCTCCTTTAGATAGATCTGTAAAATCCTGAACTACTTGACTGCCCGTACAAATTTAGGCCCTCAAGAGTTTAGGTAGAACAAAACAAATAAACTCCGGGTCAGTCATGGGATTGGTATGAGTAAATAGTTAAAACAGTTTCAGAAAACTAAATGATATCTCTTAAGACCACGCCGTATAACACGGAACGGGTTTTTCCCTTATGAGAATCCAAATACTTGATTTAACTTTCAAAATCCCTTTGAAAGGAACGATGATTATTATATCAAACTCTTTTGATATTATAATAATGTCTAAATCAAGTAAATAACAATCTAGTAGAACGTTTGCATCTCACGTTCCACATATAATATACAATCAAAACCGCAAGCACTTATTGGGTAATGGATTTCCAACTATAACAAGGTATGGAACCACCTTCCACTGGTATATCTCTAGAGGAGAATATGCCGCGTTCAACAAGAACATCTTGCAACTCTGCCACACATGACCGACCACTCATTTCGCTTGAGTGTATCGAATATATATCACCAACGGTTGGGATCAACAACCGTTTCCCGAATGGGACAGCATCAACAATAGATTTTTAGAAGTAAATGAAACTCCAAATCAGGTGATTATACACCCTAATAGGTGCGACCTACATAGCCATGCTGCCTGCCTGATTTCTGTCATTTACCCGTCGATGGGGCTTGAGGTTACGCTTTATCATCACATCGGATTCACTTCGAATGCCACATTGTCAGATCCATCGAAAATCACTAATTGACGTCTACAATAGTACATTATGTGTTAGCTAAAGAAGTTTCCTTCCCCGCTTCCACTCTTGGTACGGTTGAAGAAATCAATGTACGTGACCGTTCTGGAAATACTCTGTCAGACATTCATCCATACAAGTCATCCAGGAATAGGATGAACCGAAGGCACTATTCAGTACATCCATCTTAGGCACTGTTATCTAAGACTTGTATGATAGCCCTTGCACTTTACTCCATCTTCAAATTTTCTTTGGCATATATGATTCGCAACGCTTATGCCAATACATAGTGGTTCTTTGGATAATAATCCAACCGGTCTCTCCATATTGACAACGATGGTCAAAACTTCGATAGTCTGTGATTTAACTACCGAATAAAAACAAGTGTTTCGATAGTCGATGATTTAACTATCGAAGAAAACTAGTGTTCATCCAATTATCAAACAATCACTGAGCCCTTAATTAATATTCCATTAATTAAATCATTTCTCTATTTCTTTATCAATATTTGTTAACCAAATATTTTCAATAACCATATTGGCCTTTTACCTTATTTTGAAAACATTTCCGAATATCGCCTTCCTTTATTTTCTAAACTTTAGAAAATATATGCTATTTATAATTGGAAAATATTCCAATTACTTATCTCTTTTCCGATCGCGTTTATTTCTATACTTAGGAAATATTTATTATTCTATTTTCAAGTTTACACTTATTTGGGTCAAAACGGATGTTGTGTAAAACATCGTTACGACAACCCAAATACTATATTCAACTAACTCTTATTCAACATTGATCTTCGAGCTTGAAATCTTACTATTTATTTGTCAATAATGAAATCAATCAAGTTGGGGTATAATTACCTCTCAGACCTTGACTGGATAACATTTATAACGTCAAAACAGATAAGACTACTTACTCGAATAATCAATACCATACAACTAATTATTCACTTTTAAACACGTATACACTTTCTCTTTATATTCTTATGAGATATTTATTCTTATACTTCCTTTTTGATTTTACTATTCTATTTTTAAGTTGGTTTTCTTATCGACTACTATACATATTGATACGTTGATTTCTAACTATCAAATTATCTTAAAAATATTCTAACTCCTTAAATTTGCGGAAAAATTCGCCATTACCTCCTTTGTACCGGGAGCATCGGGATATTTCAAATAGCCTCCCATGGCCCTCACCAATCCAAAAGAAAAAGAAAAAGCCAAGCGGCTTGCCGATACGGCGCATAAAATCTCATATTCAAATTAAATACATACCTTTTTTCGGGCATTCTAATATATATCGTCATTAACTTCATTCCGAACCTGTTTAACATGTATCTAACTATTTCCAATTCATTTTAATTCAATCTATTCGTTCTTAACTCAATTTGTTAATCTATTTGTTAACAGGACTTTTGCTTATTTCATTTAATAATTGAAAAAAACATGTTCAATATATTTTTAAACTTGGTTATAACTCTTTGAATCTCAATTTCAATCTAAATTTCATATTCGATTTCGAATATGAATTTACAATCTCTTTCCTTGTTTAAAGCCCAATTTCGATTCAAACTCCATTTAAATTTCTATATTCAAATCTATTTTCAAACTCCATTTGAATTATATATTCCAATTCCCATTTCAATTCTATTTGAATTCTATATTCAAATTCCCATTTCAAATTCTATTTTAAATTCTATTTTCAAATTCCATTTCAATCTATTTGAATTCTATATTTAAATTTCATTTCAAACTATTTGAATTCTATATTCAAATTACATATTTAAATTTCAACATTTTAAATTCCATATTTAAATCTCCATTTGAATTTCTATATTCAAATCTACTTGAATTCTCTTTATTTCATTTCAATTCTATTTGAATTCTATATTCAAATTTCAAATTCAATTCTATGCATTATTAAATTTATAAACAACGTTTATAACTTCACTTAAAATCCCACATTATAAATTTATAAACAAAGTTTATAAATTCAATTTTAAATCCCTCATTTTAATTTATAAACAGAGTTTATAAATTCAAATTCAAATCCAACATTTTAATTTTATAAACAGAGTTTATAAATTCCGTACTTGTTTTATATATTCAAACAAGTTAATATTTTCTCTAGTTCATTAAAAATTCAAATTCTATTTATAAAAATAGAATTCCCTTTTTAAATCTCAAATATCCTTTTCGATATTTTTAATAATCAATATTCAGGCCCCAGTGATTTTTAAACACCAAACAACCATTTATTTATTTTCCTAACACATCATATATAACAGTATATATGCAAACAAATAAACAAATAGAAAATATATTTTTGAGGAATCCAGTCGGATTCCTCCAACCTGTTTTCCTGCATCCACAGACGTTAGCACATAAATAATACCATCCTGCTTCGAGGCAGGATATCGCGGTATGAAGGTCATCCACTAATATATTTGTGGGGCGCATAGGGAAATCATCCGCTAATGATACCGTGGGCATCCGCTAATGATACTGCGGGAATCAATCCAATCATCAACCCAATATATATATAATAGTCAACCCTAAATAACTAATATATTTCAAACAATCAGAAAGCATTCAAAAAGCAACAAACAATTATTTTTAACGATATAAAACTGATTCTAACTAAAAGGTGAGTGAAATTTACTCACCGCGATTTTAATTTTGATGATTTGTCGTCGTCTTTACCTAATTTTAAACGATCATTTAAAATTAGGCACAAATCCCACTTAGCTCCAAATCATGTCAACTCGTTTTGTACACATAGATATCGTCAAGATGGATTTAATGAAATCAATGTCGTCTCGATTAGGACTAGCACATGAGAGTTAATAATTTGTATGAGTTAATGATTTATTGAAATATTCACAAGTAACAAATTATTAAATTTGTTCACTCACCTTTCCTTAAACATTTCCTTCCAATTTAAAAGAAAACCTACCTATAGAACCCATGTTGAATTGAGCCTTGCCAGTCCTTGCCATATCCCGATCATTCACGGACTCCACAACCATCACTACTTCCCCATCCTCCACTGCCATTTCTACTATAACTTGTTTCAAATATTCATGGGCCTTGCTTGTCAAAAGAAAAACTTCCTGAATCCGAACGCTACCAATAGTTCACCACAGCAGCTCTTAACAGCCACCTGGACTCATCCATGCCTCAATCGAACACCCTGATTCCAAAAAATCTCGTTTACCTCCTTACTGCCTCAACGGACATCGACCATTTCCAACGCAAGCCCTAACTTCGTCCAACCCTCAACGACGTCGACATGTTCCTGGGTATCGCGACTTCGTATGTTATCAACAGGAGACGCGCGACCTCAAATCAACCATCACTGACCATCGCAGTCGATCCAGGCGACCCCTAGTTCATCTTGATTATAGATTCAGTCCCCAGAATCTGCGTTGGTTGCCCATTCTTCCACTCGTGGAAGTCATGACTTCACCTTGGCTTGCGACGATGGAAAAATGAGCTCCAGAAGGACTCATGATTCGCCATTTGGGTTTTTCTTTGATTTAGAATGAGGCACGGTTTTCATTTTGATCTGCAAAAGGAAAGGGGCTTTCAGATTTTATAAGAAGGATTCATAGTTTGAGAGGAAGAAAAGAAGGCCACGTTTGTTTTTGCTCTTGCGGTTTGGAAGAAGGCACGCATTGTTTTAAATTGTGGTAACAGAGAAGGCACGGCAGTTTGGTTTGTGGTGATAAAAGTGCCAACGAGAAAATATTTATTTATTTATTTTTGCTTTGAATCGCACCGGTATCCTTATATTAAAATACTCCATGACTCCGAACTCCTTTTTGAACTCAACAAATGACATTCCTAGGGTTATACCACTATTCTGAACACACTGGGACAGGTTTCAAAGTTCAGTTCGATCGTCCGGAACAGATATTAATTTAAATCAATATAAATTAATTTCAGACAATTTATTCTCCTCGATAATAAATAAATATTATTATTGTTATAAATTCAAATAAAATTTCCTATTAATTATTTGAACTGTTTTCAATTCAAATTAAAATTTTGAATTCAACTAAATTCATTTTCGTATTCTGATAATTTAATATATTTAATATTAAATCGAAATTGACTATTTAGAATTGATAATTTAATCTAAATAATTCATTTATATTATCCACCCAATATTTAAATCCGTATTAAATATTTAAAATTAACCCATAAGAATCCGGGTCATTACAATCTTCCCCACATAAAATAATTTCGTCCTCGTAATTGCTAAGGTAGAAAATGTGCTACAAACCCATTTATCTTTTCAAAACTTATTTATGTTGATACTCAACATTCCAAACTTCCTTACGTAACTCTCTTTCGAATAAATCCCTATTCGATAACTCCTCCCTTTGAATAACTATATTCGATAATCTCTCTATCGAATAACTAAATTCGAAAACCTTTCTTCGAATAAACTATATTCGATTTACTCTATTCAATTTACTCTTATCAATTAACCTTATTTGATTAGCTCTTTTCACTTAACTCCTTCCGAATAAGCTATATTCGATAACTCATCCCTTCGAATAAACTATATTTGATTTAACTCCATTCGCTTGACTCTAGATCGCAGCGATCACAATGGTTACGCCTGATTCCCTCAGGAAACATTCGACCGCCGTAGGCTATCTGCAGCCCTGTGAATTATGCTAGCAGTCATGCAAAATGGCAACTTATCCTGAATAACTATGTTTGACTAACTCTAACTCAATAACTATACTCGATCAACTTTAATTGAATAACTAACATTCAATTAAATCCTAATTCGATTAACTATGTTCAATTAACTCTATCTGGTTAACTCTTAATTTGAATAACAAATATTCGACAAATTCTAATTGAATAACTAATATTCAATTAACTCTATGGATTAACCCTAACTGATTAACTCTAACTGGTTAATTCTTACTCTAATCGATTTATCCTAACTCTAATCGATTATTTCTAACTCTAATCAACTTCTCCTATTCGAATAACTCCTATTGGATAGCGTTTATTCATTTATAAAGATTTACTTTTAGTAACGGTTCTTCACTTTATAAATGTTCTCTTTAATAACGTTACTTCACTTATACAAGTGTTGTGCACCCCTTCTATTTAAAACTATCGGTGTTAAAAACCAATATCTCTTCTCTATATAAGTTTAGACTTATATATCCCATTTATCGAATGATAAATATTTAATTTAATTTATAAATTATTATTTAAAATTAATCTTTTCTATTTATCTGTTAAAAACATATTTCCATTTTCTATTCATCTTCTAAATATTCCTTTGATTAAATTTTATTTATTTAACAAATAAATATCTCATTTATAACATTCTATTTATTTTCTATAAATAAATATTTCCATTTAATCTATTTGTAAATGTTTTACAAATATTTCCTTTTAAATTCTATTTGTAAATGTTTTTACAAATATCTCTCCTTCAATTTTTTTGCACATAACTTCCTTTGTATTTGTTTTACAAATATATTTCTTTTATATTTGTTTTACAAATATATTTTCTTTTTAACTCTTTTGGTTTTTCCTTTATTCACACTCAATTCATATTTCATTCACATTGATTTTACTCAATTTATTCATTTCGATCCATTTAACTTACTTAAGTTAAATTTAATTTCAACCATTTAAATTCCCAGGGTTTTATTTCAAAACTCCTTTGAAATAATATAAATATATACATATATTTATATCCATCTCAAATTCAAAACATTTGAATTTTCAAACAACTTGTTTTCTTTTCAAACAAATTTCCATCAAAAACTTTTCTAAGGCAGCAATTCATCACTTAGAAACTCGAAAATGAACACTGATGATGTTGCGACCATCATCAGTATTATTTCCCAGCGACTGAAGTGAGTTCAATGCTTTATCATATTCAGAATCCATTCAAATGATTTTTATTCAAAAATCCTTCCGAAATAAAGCTATATTATTTTAATAAAATTCGGAAAATATTTTCCAACTTCCTAGGATTTTAAATTCTGAATTCTGGTTCGAATTCAATTTCAATTTATCACGTTTGTATATTTGATTTCATATACAAATTCTATTAGGTTATATATACCAATTTCAATTTTATAATCTAATTTGATTATAATCCTAACAATCAACCCAACCATTTAAAACAATATCGTGTCCAATCTTCTGTTCAAGTGTTTACAAATTCCTATCGACATCGTGGCGTCCCACGATTCGATCAGAATTCATAATTCACTCAACAGACTAGTCAACACAATATAAAATAGTTTTTATATCAAATAACAAATACGCTCTCTCGTATATATATACACTCAACTCATTCTAGGGTGCTACTGACCCTATCTCTAATAAGCACATGCCACACAAGCCTAGATATTCGCTCAACTAAGCTCTGATACCAACTGTAACGGCCCGCAAATCCATAACATCAGAGTTGACTATATACATCATACGTCCAACCCAAATATCACGAAAATACGAAACATTTTTTGTAGAAGAAAAGGGTAGAAGAAGAACAGAAATAACAACACAGAATCTCACATCGCAGCGGAACAAAATATAATATATCATAACTTTTGAAATACGAACTTCAACTGTATAACATACACTTATCAGAGTACAACACTTACAACACAGCGGAACAAAACTCTATATAACTAACGCTGAAGCCTCCTGCTCCAAGCTCCTTTAGATAGATCTGTAAAATCCTGAACTACTTGACTGCCCGTACAAATTTAGGCACCCAAGAGTTTAGGTAGAACAAAACAAAATAAACTCCAGGTCAGTCATGGGACTGGTATGAGTAAACAGTTAAAACAGTTTCAGAAAACTAAATGATATCTCATAAGACCGCGCTGTATAACACGGAATGGGTTTTTCCCTTATGAGAATCCAAACACTTGATTTAACTTTCAAAATCCCTTTGAAAGGAACGATGATCTTTATATCAAACTCTTTTGATATTATAATAATGTCTAAATCAAGTAAATAACAATCTAGTGGAACATTTGCATCTCACGTTCCACATATAATATACAATCAAAACTGCAAGCACTTATTGGGTAATGGATTTCCAACAATGACAAGGCATGGAACCACCTTCCGCTGGTAAATCTCTAGAGGAGAATACACAGAGTTCAACAAGAACATCTTGCAACTCAGCCACACATGACTGACCACTCATTTCGCTTGAGTGTATCGAATATATATCACCAACGGTTGGGATCAGCAACTGTTTCCCGAATGGTACAGCATCAATAATAGATTTTTAGAAGAAAATGAAACTCTAGATCAAGTGATTATACACCCTAATAAGTGCGACCTACATAGCCATGCTGCCTGCCTGATTTCTGTCATTTACCGGTTGATGAGGCTTGAGGTTACGCTTTATCATCACATCAGATTCACTTCGAATGCCACATTGTCAGATCCATCGAAAATCACTAATTGACATCTACAATAGTACATTACGTGTTAGCTAAAGAAGTTTCCTTCTCCGCTTCCACTCTTGGTACGGTTGAAGAAATCAATGTACGTGACATTTCTGGAAATACTCTGTCAGACATTCATCCATGCAAGTCATCCAGGAACAGGATGAACCGAAGGCACTATTCAGTACATCCATCTTAGGCACTGTTATCTAAGACTTATACGATAGCCCTTGCACTTTACTCCATCTTCAAATTTTCTTTGGCATATATGATTCGCAACGCTTATGCCAATGCAGAGTGGTTCTTTGGATAATAATCCAACCGGTCTCTCCATATTGACAACGATGGTCAAAACTTCGATAGTCTGTGATTTAACTATCGAATAAAAACAAGTGTTTCGATAGTCGATGATTTAACTATCGAAGAAAACAAGTGTTCATCCAATTATCAAACAATCACTGAGCCCTTAATTAATATTCCATTAATTAAACCACTTCTCTATTTCTTTATCAATATTTGTTAACCAAATATTTTCAATAACCATATTGGCCTTTTACGTTATTTGGAAAACATTTCCGAATATCGCCTTCCTTTATTTTCTAAACTTTAGAAAATATATGTTATTTATAATTGGAAAATATTCCAATTACTTATCTCTTTTCCGATCTCGTTTATTTCTATACTTAGGAAATATTTATTATTCTATTTCCAAGTTTACACTTATTTGGGTCAAAACGGATGTTGTGTAAAACATCGTTACGACAACCCAAATACTATATTCAACTAACTCATATCCAACATTGGTCATCGAGCTTGATATCTTACTATTTATTTGTTAATAATGAAATCAATCAAGTTGGGGTATAACTACCTCTCAGACCTTGACTGGATAACATTTATAACGTCAAAACAGATAAGACTACTTACTCGAATAATCAATACCATACAACTAATTATTCACTTTTAAACACGTATACACTTTCTCTTTCTATTCTTATGAGATATTTATTCTTATACTTCCTTTTTGATTTTACTATCCTATTTTTAAGTTTGTTTTCTTATTGACTTCTATACATATTGATACATTTATTTCTAACTATCAAATTATCTTAAAAATATTCTAACTCCTTAAATTTTTGGAAAAATTCGCCATAACCTCCTTTGTACCGGGAGCATCGGGATATTTCAAATAGCCTCCCATGGCCCTCACCAATCCAAAAGAAAAAGAAAAAGCCAAGCGGCTTGCCGATACGGCGCATAAAATCTCATATTCAATTTAAATACATGCCTTTTTTCGGGCATTCTAATATATATCGTCATTAACTTCATTCCGAACCTGTTTAACATGTATCTAACTATTTCCAATTCATTTTAATTCAATCTAGTCGTTCTTAACTCAATTTGTCAATCTATTTGTTAACTGGACTTTTGCTTATTTCATTTAAAAATTGAACATAACATGTTCAATATATTTTTAAACTTGGTTATAACTCTTTGAATCTCAATTTCAATCTAAATTTCATATTCGATTTCGAATATGAATTTATAATCTCTTTCCTTGTTTAAAGCCCAATTTCGATTCAAACTCCATTTAAATTTCTATATTCAAATCTATTTTCAAACTCCATTTGAATTATATATTCCAATTCCCATTTCAATTCTATTTGAATTCTATATTCAAATTCCCATTTCAAATTCTATTTTAAATTCTATTTTCAAATTCCATTTCAATCTATTTGAATTCTATATTCAAAGTTCATTTCAAACTATTTGAATTCTATATTCAAATTCCATATTTAAATTTCTACATTTTAAATTCCATATTTAAATCTCCATTTGAATTTCTATATTCAAATCTACTTGAATTCTCTTTATTTCATTTCAATTCTATTTGAATTCTATATTCAAATTTCAAATTCAATTCTATGCATTATTAAATTTATAAACAACGTTTATAACTTCACTTAAAATCCCACATTATAAGTTTATAAACAAAGTTTATAAATTCAATTTTAAATCCCTCATTTTAATTTATAAACTGAGTTTATAAATTCAAATTCAAATCCAACATTTTAATTTTATAAACAGAGTTTATAAATTCCATACTTGTTTTATATATTCAAACAAGTTAATATTTTCTCTAGTTCATTAAAAATTCAAATTCTATTTATAAAAATAGAATTCCCTTTTTAAATATCAAATATCCTTTTCGATATTTTTAATAATCAATATTCAGGCCCCAGTGATTTTTAAACACCAAACAACCATTTATTTATTTTCCTAACACATCATATATGACAGTATACATGCAAACAAATAAACAAACAGAAAATATATTTTTGAGGAATCCAGTCGGATTCCTCCAACCTGTTTTCCTGCATCCACAGACGTTAGCACATAAATAATACCATCCTGCTTCGAGGCAGGATATCGCGGTATGAAGGTCATCCACTAATATATTTGTGGGGCGCATAGGGAAATCATCCGCTAATGGTACCGCGGGCATCCGCTAATGAAATTGTGGGAATCAATCCAATCATCCACCCAATATATATATAATAGTCAACCCTAAATAACTAATATATTTCAAACAATCAGAAAGCATTCAACAAGCAACAAACAATTATTTTTAACAATATAAAAATAATTCTAACTAAAAGGTGAGTGAGATTTACTCACCGTTATTTTAATTTTGATGATTTGTCGTCGTCTTCATCTAATTTTAAACGATCATTTAAAATTAGGCACAAATCCCACTTAGCTCCAAATCATGTCAACTCGTTTTGTACACATAGATATCGTCAAGATGGATTTAATGAAATCAATGTCGTCTCAATTAGGACTAGCACATGAGAGTTAATAATTTGTATGAGTTAATGATTTATTGAAATATTCACAAATAACAAATTATTAAATTTGTTCGCTCACCTTTCCTTAAACATTTCCTTCCAATTTAAAAGAGAACCTGCCTACACCTTGCCATATCCCGATCATTCACGGACTCCATAGCCATCACTACTTCCCCATCCTCCACTGCCATTTCTACTATACCTTGTTTCAAATATTCATGGGCCTTGCTTGTCAAAAGAAAAACTTCCTGAATCCGAACGCTGCCAATAGTTCACCACAACAGCTCTTAACAACCACCTGAACTCATCCATGCCTCAATCGAACACCCTGATTCCACAAAATCTCGTTTACCTCCTTACTGCCTCAACCGACATCGACCATTTCCAACGCAAGACCTAACTTCGTCCAACCCTCAACGACGTCGACCTGTTCCTAGGTATCGCGACTTCGTATGTTATCAACAGGAGACGCGCGACCTCAAATCAACCATCACTGACCATCGCAGTCGATCTAGGCGACCCCTAGTTCATCTTGATTATAGCTTCAGTCCCCAGAATCTGCGTTGGTTGCCCCTTCTTCCACTCGTGGAAGTCGTGACTTCACCTTTGCTTGCGACGACGGAAAAATCGAGCTCCAGAAGGACTCGTGATTCGCCATTTGGGTTTTTCTTTGTTTTAGAATGAGGCACGGTTTTCATTTCGATTTGCAAAAGGAAAGGGGCTTTCGGATTTTATAAGAAGGATTCACAGTTTGAGAGGAAGAAAAGAAAGCCACGTTTGTTTTTGCTCTTGCGGTTTGGAAGAAGGCACGCATTGTTTTAAATTGTGGTAACAGAGAAGGCACGGCAGTTTGGTTTGTGGTGATAAAAGTGCCAACGAGAAAATATTTATTTATTTTTGCTTTGAATCGCACTGGTATCCTTATATTAAAATACTCCATGACTCTGAACTCCTTTCTGAACTCAACAAACGACATTCCTAGGGTTATACCACTATTCTGAACACACTGGGACAGGTTTCAAAGTTCAGTTCGATCGTCTGGAACAGATATTAATTTAAATCAATATAAATTAATTTTAGACAATTTATTCTCCTCGATAATAAATAAATATTATTATCGTTATAAATTCAAATATAATTTCCTATTAATTATTTGAACTGTTTTCAGTTCAAATTAAAATTTTGAATTTAACTAAATTCATTTTCGTATTCTGATAATTTAGTATATTTAATATTAAATCGAAATTGATTATTTAGAATTGATAACTTAATTTAAATAATTCATTTATATTATCCACCCAATATTTAAATCCGTATTAATTATTTAAAATTAACCCATAAGAATCCGGGTCATTACACCTTCGGTATTGTAAAATGCATAGTGATTATGCACACCACAGAGTACATCTAATCGCCCCAAGTTTGAGGTAGCAAGCTTAACACCTTTCAATCGAAAAGGACAACTGCATTTTTTTGTTCCAGTTAATCTTGGATTATTCGATTTTTTCTTCTTGTATTCTTTGTATACTCCGCTTTGTTCACAACCATAAATAATTATTGGATTTCTGTTTGTGCAATTAATATCTGACCTTAAGACAACTATAGCAAATCCAACCCTTTTAGCTGTGCAATCAATCCAATCTATCATTTTTTCTCTATCAGGAAATATCTACATAATGAACTAATATAAGATCATATCGATAAATCACCAAACAAAACAATAGATGAGTTAGAAATACATACATCATAAGTAGTAAACTCGTTGCTATAGTCCATGACAATGTCCTCATCTTTGTTTTCATCTAAAAGTGCAAGCTAAGAAAGAAATTTAAGTTAAGCACAGACGCAGGAAACAAATAAGAAGCAATTTTCGATGTATTTTATCTCACTATGCTAATTATAATTCCTAGTGCAACACATACTAGGTTAACCATAACTCCAAGTTAGGAGTGGACTTTGTTTTCACTAAATCCTAGCTATAAAGCATGAAATTTGAAAAAAAAACTTACGTAGCATCAGAAAATAGTGCGTTGAAACAAAAGGAGGCGCGTTACCTTGGAATTAATCTCGTTTTCTTCTTCAAAATAGTTATTTTGTTCTTCCAGTAAATCATTCTCTTCAAGTATTTTATGATTAATCTCATCCATCTTTTTGACGATACAAGAATTGATGACAGTGAAGAAAATAACATCGAAACAATAAAAGAATGTGAACAGACATGTACATTTTAATTTAATTATAGCAAGGGTAATAATGTCTATTAAACTTTTTAAAATTTAATGGGGTGGGAAAGGAGGAAAAAGCGGTGGGAATAGAATTAGCCATCTCTTTTTTACACATGTACGAGCAAATCATACATTGTAATAATGTTACTTAGTGACCATGGTATAAGAAATAACTATTCACTGAACCTGCACTGGATGACATGTATTAGTGTGTTATTCATTAAAACATCATGGCAAAAATATTGTTTGCCATGCTTTTTTTCTTTAAAACACCATGGCAAAAATATTGTTTGTCATGTTTTTTCTTGTTTTGTAAATAAGATATGCATTGAATTTAAACTATTATATTATGGCTTTAGAATCATATTTCATCCAAAAATTATTTTTCAGTGTTACTTGCTTTCAGATCATCATAATTTAGGTTAAGTATGGAAGTTTGGGTTTGCTGCTGATGGGTTTATTCGTGGTAGTAGGATATTGGAAATAACTAGCAAATTGGTTTGTTAGGTGATTATATGCAAATTGGGTTGTCATCTCAGCTTATTAGTTTACTTTATCAGCTATTGATAAATTAATACTTGTTGCTAGTTTCTTTCCTACTCTTTCATCGATATTAGAAAAAAAATGTGCGGCTGATAAACTGCTTTATATTATTTAGTCAATGGGTTACATTCTTTCTCGTATTGGGCTGAAGACATTTATCACAGGCCCATATACACTTGTATATATTTATTCATCTGGCTGTACATTTGCATTATGTTCTCTTATCAAGTTCAATACAGTTTTCCTCTCTGAAAATTACTCGCGCGCCATCATTACAAACTATTCAAGAATTACAAATTCTTGATTTGGTATCGGAGCAATTCAGGTTGCAGTTGTTAATTCCCCATCAGATTGAGCATCATCATTGGGGTACTGCAAAGTTATTGCTCTAACGAAGAAGATCAACATCATTTGATTTGTGTCATCCATTGTGTTATGCAAGACAGTCAATTTTTAATCCCTTAATCTTCACTGGTTGCAACAATTCATCAGTGAAGATTCACATCACTTGAATAGTGCCGTCCAGAGTGAAGTAAAGGGTTAGACACAATCTTTCACTCACCCGTTGCAGCAAATCATCAGTTTTAGAGAGTTGTGTCCAGTGCCTTATCGAGGATCTTTGCTTCAGTTGAAACCTCATCCGCAAAGTGTTGATTGCTTTTGGATCTCTCGGCCTTTACTCTTAGGTATCTTGAATTATGAACTTCTGGAACCATTTCACCCACTATTTCCCATCAATGACCAATCAGGCCACAGAAACTTCTTCTGCATCATCAACAAGAATGTCTCAATACCAATCAGATCCGACTCAATATTTGATGAAGGCAATCATCAAGTCTCAAAGCCAATTAATCTCCATCTGATTGGATGAATCAAACTACCTGCTTTGGAAACTTCAATTAGAAACTGCAACTAGAGGTTATGGACTTGATGATTATATTCTTGGTAAGAAAACTATTCCATCGCAATTCATAAGAGATAGTGAAAATAATCTTGTGCCTAATCAAGATTATGCAGTTTATCAAAGGAAAGACAGTTTAGTATGTGCTTGGATAATGTCCTCAATTAGTTCGACAATCTTACCATAATTAATTGGCTGCAAAATAGCGCAAGAAATATGCGCAAACTCAACAAAATAGCAATGATACAACTGATAATCAAACTTTAGAAACAAGTGACAATGGTGCAAGAAACTCTGCCAATAATAGTACAGCAGACAGAAATGCAAATCAACATCCAATGTTAACAAAAGCGAAGTGTGGTATTTTCAAGCCAAAAGCATATAATACCAGCATGTCAACAGAAGAACCAACCACATCTTAGAAGCTAGTCACTGTAACATGTGGAGAAATGCTATGCTAGAGGAATACAATGCACTAATCAGAAATAAGACATGGACACTCACTAAATTGCCGTGTCACAAAAACTTGATTGGTTGCTAGTGGACCTTTAGAATTAAGAAAAATGCCGATGGCTCAATATCAAAATATAAGGCAAGATTAGTAGCTAAAGGGTACTCACAACAAGGTGGATTCAATTTCACAAAGACTTTCTCACCAGTTGTGAAACCCTCTTCCATAAGAATTATACTAACCATTGCCTTAAACAAGAATTGGGCCCTAAAACAACCAGATGTAAATAATGATTTTTTTGAATGGTGAATTGCAGGAAGAGGTGTTCATGGCTCAACCTGAAGGGTTTATTCAAAAAGTAAAAGAGAAGCTGGTTCGCAAATTAAACAAAGCAATTTACGGATTAAAGCAAGCCCCGAGGGTGTGGTTTGACAAGCTCAAATCAACACTTGTAAAACATGGCTACAATCATACAAAATCTGACAACTCTATTTTTTGTAAAGTTCACTAAAAATACTGTGACATATATTCTTATCTATGTCGGTGATTTTATTATTACAGGTAGCAGCGAAGCAGAAATTCAAAACATTACTACAATTCTAAACCAAGAATTCTCGACCAAAGACCTTGGCAATCTAAATTACTTCCTTGGCATTGAGGTTAAAAGAATAGCTTTAGAGATGCACCTCAATCAAAGAAAGTACATTTCTGAAATTCTGCTTAAAGCCAAAATGAATGAAGCAAAAAGTCTGCCAACTCCTATGCTCGTCAATTCACACTTGTCTAAACATAAAAGGGAATCCATACAACATGAGAAGCTATACAGAAGCATTGTAGGAGCTCTACAATATGTAACTATCACAAGGCCAGATATTTCCTACAGTGTCAACAAAGTAAGCCAGTACATGCAAACACCACTAGATGAACACTGACGTGCAATAAAAAGGATCCTCAAATATTTGAAAGGAACTTTAAATCAGGGGCTTATACTAAAAAAAAGCAAATCACTCAACTTAAATGCCTATGCCGATGCAGATTAGGGTTCAGATCAAGATGACAGGAAATCAACTACAGGCTACTGTATTTTTCTAGGAAACAACCCAATATCGTAGTGTGCTAAGAAACAAAGTACAGTGTCCAGATCTAGTATGAAAGCGGCGTTCAGAAGCATAGCAAGCGCTACAATAGAGATAATGCGGATAGAATCACTTTATAGTGAGCTTAGAATTAAACCTAGCAAAAAGACAACTGTGTGGTGCGAGAATGCAAGTGCTATAACATTATCAAAAAATCCTGTCATGCATTCTAAATCAAAGAGCATAGAACTGGACCTTCACTTTATCAGAGAAAGGGTAATTCAAGGAAAGCAAATGATAGGGTACATACCTGCTACTTACCAAAAGGAAGATATACTCACGAAATCGTTATCGAGACAAAGCTTCAACAAGTTCAAGCATGAGCTTAATGTTGATGAAGAAGAAAGCGAGCTTCGATCTGAAGCTCCAATCTTTATTCCAGAGTAAAAGTCGAAGACCAAGCAAGAGCAGATCTTTACACACGAAGGAAAAATATGATGATCTCTAAAAATTATTCTGGAGAAATCGCTTCAATTTGCCGTAATTTCTAATCGCTCAGCAAACCCTAGTTTAGGTTTGAGGGGGGGGGAGGGTATTAGTATAAGAAATGTGCGGCTGATAAGCTGCTTTATATTATTTAGTCAATGGGTTACATTCTCTCTCGTATTGGGCTGAAGACATTTATCATAGGCCCACATACACTTGTATATATTTGTACCTCTGGCTGTACATTTGCATTACGTTCTCTTATCAAATTCAATACATTTTTCCTCTCTGAAAATTACTTTCGCACTATCATTACAAACTATTACAAGAATTACAAATTCTTGATTATCGAGCTCTTCTTCAGTATCCACAAAGTTCTGATCCAAAACCTCTAATGATGTGGAAAAGTTCTATTATTCTGATATATATATGTATATATGGGAATCCATGCAAATACAAATGACAAAATGACCTACAACACTGCCAATATACTAGATTTTTGGAGCTGATGTATTCAAGTAGAATGCAGTGGAGCAGTAGAGACCAAATTAAATATTTCCCTTGAGTTACATTTGTTGTGAAGTTTCTTAACAAAGGATGATTCCATGAAATTGAGGTAGGAGTCATGCTTCTCATTTATCCACTTTGTGCCAAATGATTCTATCACTTAGCAAACCAAATTTTTGATGAATTCTAGTTGAAGAATATTATATATATATATATATAATCAGCTTAGTAACAAAAATCGACATGTAAAATGTTATGAATTTTATATCCGCTCTCTAGCTTCATATTCTTGGTTATGCACCATGCTTTGGGTAGCATGTCTGGCCTTTATTGTATAATGTACTTGCTCTATCCACATTGTTAATTATGATTGGACATTTTGATTTGAGTTGATAATTATGTAACTTGGAGGGTCAACGAAGCTTTATAAATATTTAGTGCATATTATTTGCCTAGTATACATCATTTCTCGCTAGTTACGCATGTCTGATGCTAAGTGATCACATAGTTAACTAACTTGATTAATAAATCAATTTCCCAACATATTTAACGTTTTGCGAAATTCTTAGAAAAAAGGTGAGCTATTTTTTAGAGGAAAAACCCCATGCGTGTATAGCAACAACAAGCTGCTGCATGCAACTGCGCTTCAGGAAAAAAATATGAACTCATCATGCGTATTGCATATGCTAGTGTTTGTGTAGCTGTGAACTGAATTATTTTCTCCGTAAAAATAAGAAACTAGTTCATAAACTGTTATAACTAGATATTTTATGATTGGACTGGTTAAAAGCTTCATAATGTTTGATTTTACTCACAACTCTTTATGTGCAAAACAACAGGTTGTATCTTGAATTTACAATAAGAACAATGAAGTGAAAAGAATTAGCTTATGAGTTGTGCAAAAAGCATTCCCAACTAGTCTCAGTTTGAGTTAAATATGCATGGAAATGTAAATTTCAACATTTCTGAATCCTATGGTAAATTGCGACCTTCTAAAATTGCAGCCTTCTCTTAAACGTGTTATTTTAGTTGACACGCTTTTTGGTCAAAGCTGTCACACATCAAGATTTTGGTTAGCAACGCATTTAAGTCTCAATAACGTCGTTAGAAAACACAACACGATTCAGTCGAAGTCGCGACGTGCTCAGAAAAGATTGGAAATTATGTCGATTCGTAAAATCGTCATAGATGGACATGGAAAAACCGACATTGTAAAATACATGATCGGTTCGGTCCGGTCTGCTCAAAATGCTTGGGCGTGTCTGTCTGATCACGTGGAAAAACTCGTAATGGATAAAAATATTTCGGTAAAATCGGGTTTTGCGCACTCAAAAACAGCTGATCGGCATGACACAATCATGAAAAATGACTTGTGCGACTCACGACATCAAAATCTGGCACTTGACAAAATTCTAGTTCGGTATGTTTAAGAACAGGTGAACGATACATGACAATCATCAATGCTCTCGTGTTAGTGTTTGGCTGATTACATCAAAATAATGGTCGACCACGTGGGTTGACACATCGAGAACATGGTGATCGGCATTGGAAAATGACTCTAATCCATGGGTCCGCACCAGGCATATCACTTTACATTTCTCAACTTTGGATATTTAGATTGTTGTTTTACTCTAAAACATATGCTCAGGAGTTGGCGTGCGTGAATATCTAATTCCCCACGTCAACAATTTTTAGTGACTTCGAATAACAAAAATTTGAATTAATAACCAGTCACTCTAATAACCCATGTAATGGTCATCGTCAAATTACATAATTATAAAAAATATATAGATTCCCTTGTCGATTCACATATTTCTAAAAAAATATCCAGTTTGCTTATCTATAACGTATATATTAGTATTGAAGATATATTCTGGGAGATATTGGTGGGGAAAATAAAGTAGCGTTAAAAGACACATGTTTTAATTATGAGAGTAAAATAAAGTAGATTTAAAAGATGGGTGTTATAAATATGAGTGTAAACAGGTTGGACTAGACAAGGTTGTGTCATAGCTCTATTCTATGAAAGATTCAAACAAACAAAGACCTAGTAATTTTAAAATTGGCAAATCCTATTTAAAATTCGGTTTTTGTTGAGTTTCACTCAAAGCAAAAGTTTAAATATTAGGGATAAAATTATCTTGGTAAAAGTATCACAGTCTACCATACGGCTTACTTCCTATTTTACTTTCATACACCAAAAAAAATGTTGTAGAAACCCTAAATCCAGTCATGCAATCTTAAACCAGGGACACAATCATTTTCAAGGCTATAAATCTACAATGAAAGAAATAGAAGAGAGCAATGTAGATTACGAAGAGTAAGTGACAAGTGTATATTCAAATAAGTTTTTTAATTGCATCAGGCATGTAGATGACCAACTGCGCGGTTGCATAAAGCAACCACGAAGGGCCTATGCATGGTTGTAGAGAGAACCACGCAGATACTATGCATGGTTCTTTAACCAAATATGTAGTACCTCTGTGTGGTTTAGAAAAACAATTTAAAAAAAGTTGTTCTTGTCTCTTCTGCATCCACAATCCAATAAAAATGAAAATCAAAATGAAATTCTAATGTATTACACCAAAGAGTTTACAACATATGATGTGAGTGTATTTTTTTATTATAAATGTAGGAATAATGTTGTAATACTAATACCGACACCTTGTTTATGTAGATATGTAAGTCACGTGGTAAATTAATCGAATGTGTTCGTAGCATCGACAAAAGTCTCCGTTTTGTGCTTACCATTGTGAAATCCAATATTGGTGCGTTTGCTAAAACATTATAATTTTGTTTGCATGAGAGCGTAGTAGTGTGTTTAAGAGAAGGAAAATTAAAGATCCAACAATTGACGGGTATTAAAAAAAATGTAATTGTCCATTTAGACCAAAAGGCGTGTAACTTGAATATTTGGATGATTGAATTTTGGTTGTAGTTAATGGTGCGCATAACCATTCGGAGTTAAAGCATAATGATGGACACTCGTTTGCGGGTCGGTTAAGCAAAGGCGATATAAAATTAATGTTTGAAATGCACAGAAATATATATATGGATTAATTGTCAGGTATAATCCCAAGTTTAACATGCTTTCCCATAATAATCCCAAGTTTGGATTATTTCTGAATAATCCAAAGTTTGGGGGGTGTCTTCCCAAATTGATCCCGATGACCTGTTTACCTGTTGTAGCTAATCTTCTTTTCTCCCATCTGTTCCACCATCTCTTATCTTTCTGTCATGAACATTAACAGATTAGACCAACACAATGGATCAATTTTCCCTCCAAATCGATAATTCGCAGCGGTCCAAATCAGTAATTCGAGTACAAAGGGATCCCAAATAACACGCCATTCCCCTCTGTTTCATTTTATCTTCGCCTTGCTTTATGGTCCAATAGCTTAACCTCAGTAAATCACATACTAAGAGACCCTAAATCTCCTCGTCACTTCCATGAATCAAAATCATGTATAACATGAAATCAAACACAAGTATTTGCTCGAAGCCCAAATCCGGTCATTTGAGGAATTGGGTTTGATTTCGAGAATGATGGAAATATGAGGATCTTTTATACAAGGATGTTGATTTAAAGTCTGGAGTATATTAGTGATCGAAGTGATGTAGAATGATGAAGAGACGAAGGCTAAAATTTAGTTTACAAATCAACCTTAACAATTGATCTAGTATTGTCCACCATGGTCTTCTCCTTTACCAAACTCACGAGGTGCAGATAGCAAAAGGAAGATGAATAAGAGAACATGAGGGTGACTAACTGCTATTACCTGAGGAGATCGGAACGCAAATGCTTATACGCTGGGGAAATGTATGTTATATTTAGAGAACTGATGCTGATGCCTGTGGCACAACAAATACCAGCCCAAAACGCAGCTGCTATCAAGGCATTCATACTTTCATACACTAACCCATTTGCACAACAAAAGTTGCTTCATTCATTTACCAATCTGTAAAATGTGGATGAAATTTGCTGAGCAAAACATTAACCATTACATATCTGAGATTCTCTATGAAAACGGGAAGGAGATACCAATAAGACATGTCGCTTTGAATTGAAATTTTACTTGATTAATAAAGTTATGAAAGAAGGTTAGATAAAGAAAGCGTTCGAAAAATCGACAGAGAAAGCCGAATATAGAAAAGACAGTTACAATTCTTCCAAATGATAAAGGATAAATTACAAATACGTTGTGGGACAGGTAAAATGTTTCAACAAAAGGAATCAATTATAACAAATTTCAACACCCTTTACACCGACTTCTGCTTTCAAACATTGAAATCCGCACGCTTCCAGTTCAGCAAAGGAAAATAGCAGGGAAAAATATGGGAAGAACAGTTGATTTGGTAAAGTTTACCGGTCAAACTGGTTACCAGGTCACCGGAATCAATTTGGGAAGACACCTCCCAAACTTTGGATTATTTAAAAATAATCCAAATTTGAGATTATTATGGGAAGCATGTCAAACTTCGGATTATTCCTGACAATTAATCCAAGAAATATTGCATACACTTAAAAGAAATATTTCTTCAAATTCTACAACCATCAAAACGATATATAATGTCATCACTACCCAAAATTCAATTGAACGAGGTGCTCGTTCACAAATTCAATATTTGCATAGTAAACTAAAAGGGTTTGAATACTCTAAATGGATCAGAAAACTTTGGATGGTAGTGATATAATCAAAGACATTTTTTAGGCACATGCGATGAGTTTGAAATTTTTAAGGACATTTCCTCGAGTTTTAATATTGGACGTACCTACCAAAAACAAATAGGTATAAGATGTTATTACTAGAGATAGTTGACGTTACATCTAGGGATCACACTTCCTATATTAACGACATAATGTAATGAAATTTACCTATGGGAATTGAAATCCATTTTGGTTAACTGTGAGGTGGAAATGCCTAATGTGTTTGTAAGCGATGGAGAGTTGATATTGATTAATGTCATTAAACTGGTTTTTTCAAATTCATCATATATGTAGTGCAAATGGCGTATCAAAAACAACGTTCTTACTTTTATAGGAAAAAGAAAAAACATGAATGAATGGATGTTGAAGATAAAAAGTCATTCTTAGGTGACTGGAGTGAGCTCGTATGCTCCAAAAGTAGCATTGTACATAATGAAAATTTGCATTGGTTGCACAAAAGGTATGCGAGATACAATTTGCTATTGAAATATGTACAAGAGGAGCGGTTAGATCCATATAAAGATAGATTTGTTCGATTATGAACTGATGAGTATGTGCATCTCAGGAACTACACGTCGAATAGATATTTTATTTCAATTTTAATATGATATAATATAGTAATAAATTATTTATTTCCTTTATCAAAAATATGTTGTTCCTTAGATAAGAAGCCATTTTTTCTCATTCAAAATAAGTACATAAATACATAAGCATTTAGCTATTTGTCAATGAAACTTTGAAAATGGTTGAAGCAAAATGCATTCGTTGTTGGAATTATCATTCACTAAATTAAAAGCTTTCTTTGAACAAAACTTAACAATAATGAAACATATTTTCACATTCGTGAGTTCAAAAATCCAAGAGGTGTGGTATGTATCATTGCACTTGACTTCTGTAATAACCCGGAAATCCGAGGCAATTTAAAATTTTTATTTTGGCAGTTTTAATGGATTTTGAATATTTAAAATGAATTATTTAAATAATAACGACGAGAAATTTATTTTGAATAGAATTAGAATGTATACATTTATTTGAATCGTCATTAGAATATAAATAATTATTTATAATTATAAAAGGAATTGGAAATGGCGCGGTAGTTTGAAAATTCGATTTCAAATTTCAAATGAATGTACAAATTCAAAATAAACTGGATTTTGGCAAAACCAAAAATATTAGAATCTAATTGAGAATATATTTCCAACGAATCCGAAAAATTGAAACTACATAGCGGGAATAAAAAGTTATGCCCAGTTGAAAATTCAGAATAGTTGCTATGGAATTCTGGCCCTTAAAAATGGAAATTTTGCAAACGACCTCTGTTTTCGACGAAACCACTTTTGTTGGATCCGGGATGTCAAGTTATTGCTAGATTCCAAAATTCATGATTTTCTGAATCAATATGTGAGTGTGGCGAAGTAAAACGTGTTTTAACAGTTTAAGTCAATTTCGATCGACCAAAAAATGGCCATTTTTCAAACGGTCTCAGAATTTGATGAAATTAGTTTTGTTACGACGGTATCGTTAATAGGAAGCTAGAAATAATTTTTCGGGAATTTTTAGAGTCCGTATGTGGTCCCGGTAAATTGAAATGTGCGTTTAAAATTTAATATATAGATTTATATTTTAATTTCAATCAAAACTGGTCGAAACGGTCAAACTGGCTTACGGGACATATCCCATTGTGTTCGGAATATGGGTAATTAGCTAGGGATGATAGTCAGTGGGTACGTTTTTGAGTTCGAATGAGAAAGGTAACCTTTTAGAAATTAAAATAATAAAAAAATATAAATATATATTGGCCCCCCCTCTTTTACCTCGTTCAGTCAAAATCCATTCCCCCCCCAATCGAGAAAACTTGATCCCCTTTTCCCGTCGCCCTCAGCCTCCCCCCTTCCGTCGATCACCACCGGAGCGCCTCCCCCCTGACGTCGACGATCTCCAACACCTCGGTCATCCCTTCCTCCGCTTCTCTCCCTCTAAAAACGTGAGCACCCAAACCGACGTGAACCCAAATCTGCTGCACCTCACCCACCGCCGGCTAACCGAGACTCCACCGCCCCTCCTAAGCCCAGCGCCGCCTCCCTCACCCCCATCTCCAACCCCGAGGCCCCCTCTTCAATAAAAATGCAATTTTTATATTTTCTACATGTGGAAACCCGCTGAAACTCTCTGCTGTAACGACCCAGAAAATCTGAACCAATTTAAAATTTTTAAATTGGCTATAATAATGGATTTTAAATATTTAAAATAAATATTTTAAATAATAGCAGTGAAAAGTGAGTTTGAATCGATGTTTGAAAACGAATATAATTAATTCTAATTATAAACAAGGCCTAAAATGGCGCGGTAGTTTCAAAATTTGAATTCAAACTTTGACTGACTGTACCGGGTGCAAAACAAAACGGATTTGAGTGAAACCAAAAATATTTAAATCTATTAGTGAATACCTTTCTAACGAATCTGAAAAATCGAAGTTTCATAGCGGAAAGCAAAAGTTATGGCCAAATGAATTTTCAGAAAGGTCGCTATGGAATTTATATAGCCCGTGAAATTGGCCATTTTGCAAACGACCTCAGAATTCGACGAAACCACTTTTGTTGGACCCGGGATGTGAAGTTATTGCTAGGTTTCAAATTTCATAATTTTTGAAGCTAATATGTGAGCGTGGCAAAGGAAAACGTGTTTTGGTCAATTACAGTTAAATTGGATCGGCCATAAATGGGCCTTTTTGCAAACGGTCTCAGAATTCGACGAAACTAGTTTTGTTGGGACCGTATCGTCAAAACATAGCTAGATTTATTTTTCGGGAATTTTTAGAATAAGTTTGTGGCCCTGGCAAATTGAAATGTACGTTCAAATTTAATATTGAATGTTTTATATTTTAATTTGAAGAAAAACTGATTGAAACATTCGAATGGGCCTTCGAAACATATCCCATTGTGTTCGAAATGGGGGTAAAATGCTAGGGACGACAGTCGTTGGGTTTAAAAAGGAGTTCATTTGTGAAAACCCAAATTTTTTGAAATATATATACACCGGCCAATCATATTTTTTTATATAAAAAAAAGAAAAACCTTTTTTTTTCTCTCTCCCCGCTATACAGCGATATACGGCGGAGGCGCTTCAATTCTTCTCCTCCGATTATCTTCCGATCCACGCACCATTGTCGAACGCCCCAGTTAAACATTTTGAAGCTCCTGATCCCTTCTTCAAATCTATACCTGAATCACCTTTCCCCGTTCAGTATTTGGCCAGATCGAGGTCCTCCAAGTAGCTGCGTTTCGAGCTCCGCCCAGGCCAGTAGCCGCCGTCGAGCTCCACGTCAGCACCGCCGCCTGGAAGCCCTCTCGACCCCCTACCACGTAGCATGACCTGATTCCGTCCTCGTGCAAAGATCTGCGAGCAAATTCAAAACCTAGTTTTGAACATCAAAGGAGGTATGCGGCCTTGATTATTTTTAACTGAAAATAACACTCTAAAGCGTTGCAAACTTGTAAAAATCATATCTTTTTGCTTTGTTATCGAAATTCAGTGAAACAAGAGACAGTGGACTCGTGTGGACGTCTTCTACCTTCCAGAAGAGACCGCATATTTTTCTGATCCTTCTGCTATTTTTGGTGGAGTGGAACCCAATGTGAGATTTCTAAATTATAAACGATATGGAAAACGACGATGTATAAATTATATAGTCGATGTATGAGTTATATAAGCGTTGTACACCTCTTTTATAAACGTTGTATAAGTTGTACGTTCGATGTATAAGTTGTATATGCGTTGTAAAAATTATATATGTGTTGAAATAGAAGTGAATTGCTATATATATATTATATATACGCCCCTCGTCCACAAACCATGGACGATATTTATTGGCTGTGATTGGTGTGAAAATTGATTGATAGCGAATGGTTGATTGGAATTGTTTGTGGTTGAAATTGATTGATTGTGGTTGAAAAATACCCATTTGTGGTTGAGAAATATTTGGTTGAAACCACATAGGATTAGTTTGTGGAAATGAAATAAATATACATGCCGCCTGCGTGCGAACTAGATGCATGAATCCCCATTGTCAAAAACCGCGAGGTTTTAAGGTAGAGCGAGGAGTCGTGCTAGGGACGGTCCCGGTTTTAACTACCATGTCGTTATGCTGCCGAAATTGAATAATATTCATGTGTTTGAATTATTTTCATTTGTTGAAACTATATTTATTCGTTGAGTAGAAAACCTTCATGTGTTGAATTGAAACTCATTCGTTGATTAGAAATTCATGTGTTGAATGGAATTCGTGTTTTAAATATAAAAATCACCTTTTTATCGATATATACAAACTATAGAAAACCTTCATGTGTTGAATCGATATTCATTCGTTGAATTGAAATTCATGTGTTGAATGGTATTCGTGTTTTAAATATAAAAATCACCTTTTTATCGATATATACAAACTATAGAAAACCTTCATGTGTTGAATCGATATTCATTGGTTGAATTGAAATTCATGTGTTGAATGGTATTCGTGTTTTAAATATAAAATCACCTTTTTATCGATATATACAAACTATAGAAAACCTTCATGTGTTGAATCGAAATTCATTCGTTGAATTGAAATTCATGTGTTGAATGGTATTCATATTTTGAAAGAAATTGTTTTATAATAAAAATCCCATTTTTATCACCTATATGAAATATATAAATTAGTCGAGTTTTGAAATAAATTGTTTTACATTAAAAATCACATTTTTATTATATACATGAATTGTTAAAAATAGTGAAGTGTTGAAATAGAAGACAGTTAGATAAAAACATCATTTTTATCAAATGTATGAAAAGAATATAGTTTTGAAATCGAAGAATCGATATATATATATATATATAAATAGAATTGAAATATATCGAATAACGACGCTGTAGTTCATATTTCGAAACCGTGACTTCAAACGATTATACCGGGAGATCCGACCATCGGATTTTCCTGAAATCGCAACCGTTGGGTTCGCTTTGGAAATATCTTTCCAACGGCACCAACTTTGTAAAAATCCAACGGTTGGATTTTCTGGAATGTTTAATTCAAATCTGAAGAAAAACAGCGCCAGAATCGATTATATATATATATATATAATTATATATAATCGAATAACGATGCTGCAGTTCGTATTTTGAAATCGAAACTTCAAACGATTATACCGGGAGATCCGACCGTCAGAATTTCCCGAAACTAGAACCGTTGGATTCGTTTTGAAAAGATCTTTCTAATGATGTAAATTTTCTGAAGATCCAACGGTTAGATTTTCAGATATGTGTAAATCAAATCTGAAGAAAAACAGCGCCACGGCCGCGTTACGGCCCGAAGCGTCGTTTTGAATAAATTGGCTATTTTAGAATAAATAAAAATAGCGATAAATCGTTATAAAATATTATTAACGATATGGATGTGATTTAGAAATTAACTGAAGGTTAGCTAAGTCGAATGGTTTCCTGGATTTGGATCTGATGTTGGTTTCGGCCTTCGGGGTTAATATTTGGGAAATTGTTCTCTTATTGATTGACGGTTAGTGACTAATGAATTGAAAAGATGCGTGTGTATGTTAGTGTTGCACTTGTTTATTATATACGCGAGTTGCTCAGAAAGACCGGGTTTATCCCATTCTGAATAACTGAATCGACGATAAAAAATCGAAGATGAAGACGGTGGTCGAAGACCGGAGATCTTCACCTCGTTTGGATGGTAACCGAGGTCCTGATTGGGAGGCATCCCGAAATATGGATAATGAGTGGTGATCGTCCAGACGTACGTGGTGATCGATGGGTTTGCGAGGTATATAGTGCCTCCGGTTTCGTTCAGACCCACAACGGACTTGCAAATGGACAGTGTGTCTGACATTGGAATTTATTCTGTGTGATTGATAGCCATCAGTTGCACGGTGTGAATTGCTTGTGTGGCATGCTAAGATGCAGTGATCAGGGCTTCTGTTGAAAAGCAAAGTCTTGTGGTGATGATCAAAGCCCCGCCTGTGTGGCATAGCTTTGTGTATAACGTAAATTCGCAAGCCTCACACCCCGGTATGAACCAGAAACGGGAGAGGACATCAGGGAGAGCCTGCGTTTCCTTCTAGTTAGAAGTGGCGTCAGTGGTTTTATACGCCCTGACGAGTTTGACTTATGTGGTTGTTGCTGTTGCGAGGCGCCTCGGTTAGATCGGACGATTCGGGTCCGATGGAGTCATTCGTTGGCTCGTTGATGCCCCAAAGGGCGGGGAAACGTAGTGTTCAGGCATAATAATCAACATCAGTGGACCGACCATGACGATCTAAAGGGTTGATGCGTTCTGATCCTGAGACACGGGCTAGAGCGTCTCGAATTCGGTAAGGACTATCTTTTGCCTTGGTTCAACACGGAAATCCAATTTCCAAATACGTGACTGTGCGGTTTCGATTGTATATATATCTGGCGACATAGTGGCATGGGACGCTCATGTCGTCTATGATTGATAGTTATGATTTGAAATTGTTTTTGAAACATATAAACACTAGTAGTAATATCAAATGCTTTTGTTTTATTCGTATCAAGCATATCTTGGCCATTATAAGGTAAAAACTCTATCCTCCGGTTTGCGTTGCATTGTGTGATGGGAACTGAGTCTTATAATGGCTTCATTTTTATAAAAAGCATTGTGATTTTTAAAAGAAAGATTTGTTTTTAAAGCACTGGCAATCCAATGGAGTAAACCCGTTCTACGAAAGTGGCGTGGTCCTGTGATTAGCCATATATTAAATGTGTTGAGTAGATTTCTCATACCAGTCCCATGACTGACTCGTAGTTTGTTTCACTTTCAAACTCGGGTGCCCCTTTTTCTACACGGGCAGCCTTGTATTCAGGTTTAGTTGGTTCTTTCTAGATAGCTGGAGCTGAAGATGGATTCTATTATTTATCTCTTTTTATGCTGTTCAGCTCCTATTGTACATATTATGTTTGTTTTCCGCTATAGACATTTATGTATAGCTGAACTGTATTTGTACTAAGTATGATCCTGTATACTGTGTAACTCTGATGATTACATTTATCCAGTATTCTATTGTGCATTATCTGGTGTATTTATTTATTTCTGTTCTGCTATTATCTGTTTCTGTGCTATATTCCAAAGATTACCCTTGTCTCCGTCAGTACGGGAAATGGGGTCGTTACATCTGCCGACACCACCATCTCGTTGTTGCTGGCCAACCGAGCTTCCCCCGAGCATCCTCCGACCGTGGTGAGCATTTACTTTCATTTCTATTTGTTTAAGTAATTAAAAATGCGATTTTTTACTTATAAAAATCGTATATAAAAATATGATTTTCACTTATATGGATAGCGTGAAAAATATAGGATTGTTAGCGATAAAAATACGATTTTTTTATATATAATAGCGAAGTAAAAATTTGATTTTTATATACATGAAAGGTAGGATTTTTATAAATGAAAAGGAATGATTTTTATTTATAGAAAGATTATATCTTTACAAAAGAAGGGACCATATTTTTATAAAAGGAAAAGGCTACATTTTTGAAATAGAAAGATTAGATCTTTAATTTAGAAAAGGTTATATTTTCAAATATAAAAAGATTTGATTTTAATTAAGCAAAGGTAAGATTTTTAAACCATATAAAGATGTGATTTTTATTTATATGAATACCATATAAAAATGTGATTTTTATAGAAAAGGTTTAGAATAAAAATATAATCTTTATAATGAAAACAACATGTTAAAGATGCTATTTTTATCATCTTGAAGGTGAAGTAAAAATATGTGATTTTTACATATGTAGTGAATACGGGCAACGAAATTGACAAAAGGTGAGTATGGCGAAGATTTTCTACATATGAAGAGTCGCGGAGTTGGGTTTAGCCCTTGGTGAGAACTTCTCACTTTTATTTTATTTTCTAGTTTGAAATATATACTAGGATGCAGAAGGTGCTTAGCAGCACCCGACACCCATCATCCATGGTAATGACCTGCATTTTTAGCTGTTAATTAATTAATTAATTTAATTATTAAATATCGAGTTGGCGAGATCGGTAACTGGAATTAAAAATAATTATATTTAATTAATATAAATAATAGAATGATATATTTTAGGAATAATCAGAATTAGTTGAATTCACAATATTGTGTGAACTGGACAATTCAAAGTATATAATTCAATTTAGAGTTGAAATATAATAACAAATATATTATTTGAACGAAGTTCGAACATATAATTTTATTATAAATAAAATCGAGCTTGAAATGGCGCAGCAGTTCGTTATTTGGCGATTTGAACTTCAACTGGAGGTACAAGATTCGTTTTAAGCTGGATTTCTGTGAAACAAGAAACGTTCGGAGCTGGTGAAGTATATTTTTCTAGTGGAAGAGAAAAATCGAGATTTCATCGTGTAGATTTTGATTTATGTCCAAATCAAATTTTAGAAAAATCGCTGTGGAATTCCTTTATAATTTAATTATATTTTAAAAAGGAATTTCATTATAAATCGAATATCGATTTATATCGGAATTTGAAATATCGAGTTAGAAATTCATATAGGAATATAGTGGAGTTGAATAATATTCTGTGTGAATATATACAAGAATATTTATTTATAAATATTAAATTAAAACGTTTTTAAATATATTTATATATTTAAAAGGGTTATTTAGAGCTTTAAAAATAGCCAGTTTTGCAAACGACCTCAGAATTCGATGAAACCAATTTTGTTGGATCCACAATATCAAATTATTGTTATGTTCCAAGTTTCGTGATTTTTAGAGGCAGTATGTGGTCGTACGGATTTTTAGAGTGAATAATAGTTAGTATTTGGACAGTTAAAAATACGCTGTGTGAGCAAACGGAGTCAGAATTCGACAAAACCAGTTTCGTTGGGACCGTAATGTCGAACTGTAGCTGAATGACCGTTTTCGCGATTTTTGAATATCGTGTGTGATCACACGGATTTTTAGAAGAAAAATAAATGAGATATTAGCCAAAGTAAAAAAATAAAGCAAAATTTCTAAAGCCTAGAAATGGCCACACCATCATCGTTTTCAGCCTCACAAAGCTCGTCATATAATCTCTCTCTGAGCCGCCAGTTAGGAAAATAAAAACGTGAAACAAACCCACTTCATAAAATCCAAACAAATCCAATAAATCTCTATAAATCTTAAAATATATATATTCGAGTTCAGGATGGATTTCTCTTCGATCTGGCATGCTCATTTAAGGGTGCGACGTCCGTTCAGGGAATGGGTTTTTGGCGTCAGCGAATTAGGGTTAAGGATTCAATGAAAAGGGATGGGTTCGGGATTGTTTGGAGTATGGCATTGGATTCAGGAAGAGTTTCCGCACCTATGTGCAAATTTTGGTGGTATTCGATCGAAATAAGTGTCGTTCTTGTACTTTGCAGTGCGTCGAGGTCCTGGAGGCGCGATGTATACGGTGGCACCGAGTTGAACTTGATGGACGGGAAGAGATGGAGAATTTGAAGGAGATTTCAATAGCGAAGACGGGTGTTGATATCGATGAGAGATGGAGGAATGGGAGGCCTTGAGTTCGACGGTGTTGAGCTCATATAAAATTGGAGCGTACACGAGATTTAGGGAAGAAGAGTTAGAAGGTAGCGGGTCTGGGTTTATGCAAAAGGGTATGGGCCGATTAAAAGGGTTAAGGCCCATTTGAACTTTAAATTCCATGTTTTAATTCACATTAATGTATATCAACTTCTAACTATCATAACTTGGCCATACATGAACTAAATTCAGCGAAACAAGATGCATTGGGATCGTATGGACGAGAGCACCACAATGGAACTGACTGTGAGTGGATTGGGGCTCGTTTGAATTTATGGCGAAATAAATTGTTTGATTCAAATCAAACAAACAGTTTATTGTTCTTTAACGATGATCGTCCAATGTGAGTAAAACTCACCAACTCTGAACAGTTATATTTTTACAACGTATTTTTAGAACTTTTAATCATCTGTTGATTGCTGTGTGTTAACTGTTTGGTTGAATTGCTTGTGTATTGGTTGAAAATATAGATAATGATATATATATATATATCGTTAATCGAATACTGATTCTGTTTATCAAAATATTTTATATTCATGTTGTTTAACATCTGTGATGCAGGAGAACGGGTTGGAGGAATCCAACTGGATTCCTCAACATTTATTTTACTGTTTTCATATATTATAATATATGATGTGATATAACATCTGTTGATGATGATGTGTGTTTAAATGATATCGATCATTGTGATTTGGTATTTTAAATACCGTAAGAAATACTGACATGTAGAAAGGGGATTTTCAAAGTATATTTTGAAAATAAATTAGTTATATAAAATCAATGGATTTTATATAGAAAAGGAAAAGGGATATTACAAAAGAAAACATTCATAAAAGCGAAAGAGTTTTGAAAAGGAAATATTTATTGAAAATAAATATGATAAAGATGAAAAGGGAAATACTTATAAAATCAAAGGATTTTATAAAGGGAAATATTTATTGGGATAATAAATAGAAGTATAAAGGGATTATTTATTTGGGAAAATAAATAAGGTTATAAAGGAAAATATTTGTGAAACAAATGGAAATGGGAAATATTTGTAAAACATTTACAAATAGAATTTAAAAGGAAATATTTGTAAAACATTTACAAATAGATTAAAATGAAATATTTATTTGTATAATAAATAGAAAAGATAAAAAGAAATATTTATTTGTTAAATAAATAGAATTGAAAAGGGAATAGTTATTTGTTAAGTAAACAAATAGAAAAGGAGATAATCCAAAGGAGATGATTCAAAGGATATAATCCAAAGGAGATAATAGAAAAGGAAATGATTCATAGGAGTTAATTCAAAAGAGTAAATCGAAATGAGTTAATCGAATATTAGTTATTCGGTTAGAGTTAATCGATTAGAGTTAGAGTTAACCGATTAGAGTTAGAGTTAACCAGTTAGAGTTAACTAGTTTGAGTTAATCGGTTAGAGTTAATCGAATAGAGTAAATGAGAGAGAGAGTTAATCAGTTAGAACTAATCAGATAGAGTTAATCAGTTAGAATTAATCAGATAGTGTGACGAAAAGGGATTTCGCTCGGTCCGAATCAGTCGCTAAACCGATCCAGACCGTTCGAAACGCCTGATCGTTTCGAGAACACGACAAAATAGAGCGCAGACGGAAGAACATTTCATTGTATATTACAACAATACCATCGATTACAAGAATATACAGAGTATAAATGAATATTACACAGAAATATCAGAGATTTAAATTACATTTAAATACATAGCAGCGGAAAATAATACAATACACAACTAGAGGAGATATACGGATACAAAGCTTTCCGGATATCGTTCCAGCTGTAAACCAGGATCCTGTGAATATAAATCTGCAAAACCAAAACTACTAGCTGCCCGTGTCAAAATAGGGGCACCCAGAGTTTAGGTTAAAACAATAAACTCCAGGTCAGTCATGTGACTGGTGTGAGAACTAAAACAGTTATTTATCTTTATTTTAAAGTTAGGTGAATCAAGGGACCACGCCGTATAACACGGAACGGGTTTCCTCCCAAGAATACCAGTGCATAAAACAAACAGCGCAATGCTAAATAGAGAGAAATGAAGCTATTATAAGACCCAGGTCCCATCACACAATGCAACGCAAGCCGGAGGATAGGGTTTTTACCTTATAATAGCCAAGAATGCTTGATACGTTTAAAACAAATCTTTTGATACTGTTATAAGTGCATAGTGTAAAAATAATTTCAAATCATAAGTATCAATCATAGGCGACATGAGCGTCCCATGCCACTATGTCGCCATAAATAGGTTTACAAATAAAACCGCAAAGTCACGTATTTGGAAATTGGATTTCCATCTATGAACCGAGGCAAAAGATAGTCCTCAACCGATTCGAGACTCTCTAGCCCGAGCCTCGGGATCAGAATGCATCAACCCTTTAGATCGTCAGGGCCGGTCCACCGATGTGGATTATTATGCCTGAACACTACGTTTCCCCGCCCTTTGGGGCGTAAATGAGCCAACGAATGACTATATCGGACCCGGATCATCCAATCAAACCGAGGCGCCTCGCAACAGCAACAACCACACAGGTGAAAAGTATATAAATGTCAGGGCTGGTAGGTCACTGACACCACCCTAGCTAGAAATAAACGCATGCCCTCCCTGATGTCCGTCTCCCGTTTTTGGTTCATACCGGGTGTGAAACTCGCGAAGTAAACGTTACACAATGCTATGCCACGAAGGTCGTGCTTCGATCATCAACCACAAGGCTTTGATTTTCAACAGAAGCCTTGATCAATTGCCACACAGGCAATTCACTCCATGCGATTTATATCCATCAATATATAACCCCTGAGCTCGTACGTCTCAGAGAAGGGCGTTAAGCAAGAGAATAAATTCTCCGCCGCCAAACAGATATATATTTAATAGAAATCAATCACACAGACTAAAATCCAATGTCAGACACACGTCCATTTACAAGTCCGTTCTGGGTCTGAACGAAACCGGAGGCACCTAGTACCCCGCATATCCATCGATCTCCAAGTACGTCTGGACGATCACCAACTGTTTCCATCTTCTTGGGTGTACAGCCCAATCAAGATCATCAGTAATCACCCAAACGACGTGAAGACTTCCGGTCTTCAACCACCGTCTTCATCTTCGACTTATCGTCGTATCAGTTATTCAGAATGGGATAAACCCGGTCTTTCCGAATAACTCGCGTATATTTTAAATAAGTGTTACACAAACACAACATACGCCTCATTCCAATTTATCAGTCACTAACCGTAAATTAATCAAGAGAATAATCCCCCAAATATTAACCCCGAAGGCCGAAACCAACATCAGATCAATACCCAGGAAATCACTCTGCTTGGCCAACCTTGCCAACCTACAGTTAGTTTCTAAATTTCACATTCATAGGGAAAGGTTCCCATTAATTTTATCAAAGATAAATTCTTTATTTTTATTCTTTAATCTATCCTTTTGAATTTCGATTCAACTAGTCGGGATTAACGAAACTTACCGAAGTAATCATTTGTTTTAATTTCCCAATCCCAACCTATTCATCCCATGAAGTAAAACTGGTAATACTTCATATCTAACACCATAGTGTTATCGGTAAATTCAATTACCATTTCACGTTCAAATCTAATTAAAGATTTAACTATCGCCTGGAGTAAAACTGGTGATACTCCATTCTCGATCTTTTCAATCTAATTAAAGATTCATTAAAACTTCACTTAGTTTTAATCGTTAACTGGGTTAAAGAATCAGTGTCATTTAAAACACGGTTCACGATAAACCCAAAATCACATTCCATTAATTATCGGGTTAAAGAATGAGTGTTATTTAAAACACTGTCCACGATAAACCCAAAAATCAATATCAATTCAATTCCAATAAAATATTATTTAATTGGTACACTTCATTAAATCTAAATAAAAAGATTTAATCTTTCCTTAACTGGGTTCAAGAACAGTGTTAATGAAGGCACCATTCACGACAAACCCAAATCACATTTGATATTCAATACAAGGCTCTGAATAGAAAATATATCGGCTTATATTCAATATCAAATTCTACGACCAACAAATATCGTATTGGAAATAGCGATATATAAATATCTTTCAGATTTCCATAACAACATCTGTATAATCACGAAATCCAACATCGAAATATTCCAAGGGCAATTTCGATTCAGATCCATTCCAATTCAATTATTGGAAATTCTGGTTATTTTCAAAACCATTTTCAAATTCAATTTATTTATTTAAAAACAAATAGAATTTTAATTCTAGTTCAAAACTAGTTCATTTCGATAAAAATCTATTTTTATCTTTTCAAATATGGAGTTTTTCATCCCAATTCTTTCTAAATCATTTCTTATGATTTTACACAAATTATTACTATTTTTAATAATTTTATCAAGGCCCGTACAGTCGATTTCCATCAACGGCCATCGAACTGCACTTACAACGACCTTTTTCAAATTTGATTTGGACATAATTCCAAATCCAACCGTTAGATTTCTAATTTCTAAAATTCGTTAGAAAGCTCTTTTCGATACGAACCCAACGGTTCCGGTTTCAGGAGAATCCGACGGTCGGATCTCCCGTAATATCCGTTCGAAGTCAATGGTCGAAATTCGCGAACTGTCGCGGCGCGGCGCGTTCTATTCAGGCCATTATATTATATATATAATATATAATATATATATTTCATCGATTTCTATTTAAAACGAAATTTATAAATCGTTTTAAATTCGTTTTCAAAACATTTTCAACTTCATTTTCAAATTCAAATCAAAACTGAATTTTCCCTTTCAAATTCGTTTTAAATTCATTTCAAATTGATTCCAATTCAAATCGATTTTTAATTCAATTTCGATTCGTTTTCAATTAAATTTCGATTCGTATTCAATTCTATTAAATTTCTATTCAAATTCAATTCGAATTCATTTCTATTCAAATTTCAAATCATTTCAGTGTATTTCGAATTTCAAATCAATTCAGTTTAATTCGAATTTCAATTCACTTTAAATATAATTCGAATTTCAAATCTATTCCATATTCATTGAAGAATGAATAAAATCGATATAAATATCGTTCACGTCAAAATGGCGTCAATCTAACCAACACGACTTCATATGTTTCTATTTTCAAATATTCTATTTCAAATATTTCTATTTCAAATATTTTTATTTCAAATATTTCTATTCAAATATTTCTTTTCAAATATTTCTATTCAAATATTTCTATTCAAATATTTCTTTTCAAATATTTCTATTCAAATATTTCTATTCAAATATTTCTTTTCAAATATTTCTATTCAAATATTTCTATTCAAATATTTCTATTCAACTATTTCTTTTCAAATATTTCTATTCAAATATTTCTATTCAAATATTTTTATTTCAAATATTTCTATTCAAATCTTTCTTTTCAAATATTTTTATTTCAAATATTTCTATTCAAATATTTCTTTTGCAAAACTGGAATGAGGCCCAATCAATTACCATATAATGTTAATTATATGGTTTTTCTACAACACATGTATACAATAACAACGAGGAATAATCGACCATCATCCAAAGTGCGTTCTACACTGTATAAGCATCAAATATAAATATTCAACGCTTATAACAGTCTGTCAATCAATCGATCGACATACAACTAAACAATCGGGATTAGTGTACGTCAAATATCATCCCAATACCCGTGTGGGGTTTCAAACAATCAAACACAGATTTTATTTGTGCAGTTGGGCGATGTGTAAAATTTATCGTCCCAATCAATATCAGTCAAATGTGTGTATATAAACAAATCGTCCGATTTGTTTATTTTTATTTCATTTCTTATATACGTTAAAAATTCTATTTTTAACTATAAAATATTTTTAACTATATAAATATTTTATTTCATTTCACATCACATCACACAATCAACTACACATCAAAGTCAAACAAGCATACAAGCCGTCCATGGTCTGTGGACGACGGGTGTCGGGTGTTACGTACTAAACACCGTCTGCATCCTAGTATATATATATATATAACTAGAAAATTAAATCAAAGAGTGAGAATTCTCACAGATTAGCTAATCCGATCCCACGACTCTTCTTATGTGGAAATCTTCGCCGTTCTTGCCTCTTGTCACTTTCTTTGCCCGTATTCTCTACATATGTAAAAATCGAATTTTTACTTTGCTATTCAATATATAAAAATCGAATTTTTACTTCGCTATTCAATATATAAAAATCGAATTTTTACTTCGCTATTCAATATATAAAAATCGAATTTTTACTTTGCTATTCAATATATAAAAATCGAATTTTTTACTTCGCTATTCAATATATAAAAATCGAATTTTTACTTCGCTATTCAATATATAAAAATCGAATTTTTACTTCGCTATTCTATATATAAAAATTGAATTTTTATCTCGCTATTCAATATATAAAAATCGAATTTTTACTTCGCTATTCAATATATAAAAATCGAATTTTTACTTCGCTATTCAATATTTAAAAATCGAATTTTTACTTCGCTATTCAATATATAAAAATCGAATTTTTACTATGCTATTCAATATATAAAAATCGAATTTTTACTATGTTATTCAGTATATAAAAATCGAATTTTTACTATGCTATTCAATATATAAAAATCGAATTTTTACTATGCTATTCAATATATAAAAATCATTTCCTTTTGTTTATAAAAATTCAACCTTTAAATTTATAAAAATTCAATCTTTTCTTTGCATTAGCAAAAATCATCTCCTTTCATTTTCTAAAACCAATGTATATTTTTACTTATAAAACAATGTGTATTTTAGAACAATTTCATTTTAAAATAATGTAATATATTTAAAATTTCAGATTTTAAAATACTATAATATATTAGAAAAACCTATATTTTCTTTTTAAAAAATGTCACAAAGTAAATAAAAGAAAATCACCTTCAGCACGTTCAGATCTCAAGGCACGATCGAAGAACCTCGCTGTCACCTCCAGTTGAAGCCACCGGAGACCGAAGGGCGTGCAGGTGGTCGGGGGAAGTTCTGGCGGCGGGCTAGGGGGTTGCGCGGGCCCCAATGGTTAGGGCGTGGGTCTTCTGGCTATAGGGGTGGTATTTAGGCGGTTTGCAGTGGGAAAGGAGGAGAGAGAGGGTCGCGAGGAGGGGAGAATCGGATGGGGGAGGCGCTGGAGGTCTGGTCTGGGGGTGGCGGTCGCTGGTCGGCGGCAGGCTTTGAAGCGCGGCTCCGTTCTCTTTTTTTTTATTCTGAATCGGGTTGGTTTGAAGAAGGGGGGGGCCTGGTCGTAGGTATAGAAGAGGGGAGAGGTTTTTATTTATTTAATTATTTTATTTCAAAAAGTTGACTTTTTCAAACGACCTCTAAACGAGGCCCACCGCCTGTCGTCCCTAGCGTTTCACCCCCATTCCGAACACAATGGG
The DNA here is from genome assembly GCA_030737875.1 of Allium sativum. Lineage (NCBI taxonomy): Eukaryota > Viridiplantae > Streptophyta > Magnoliopsida > Asparagales > Amaryllidaceae > Allium > Allium sativum. The sequence goes on from CM060926.1 coordinate 1,020,846,268, forward strand.
ATATGTATCGTAAGCTGATTCGATTGTTTCGATCAGTTTCCGTCAAAATCAACATATAACTCTATATATTGAATTTGAACGTGCATTTCAATTTACTGGGGTCACATACGAACCCTAAAAATTCTAGAAAAATATTTTCTAGCTTCGTATTGACGATACGGTCCTAACAAAACTAGTTTCGTCGAATTCTGAGACAGTTTGAAAAATGGCCATTTTCCAGTCGATTAAAATCAACTAAAACTGGTCAAATGTGTTTTCCTTTGCCACGCTCACATACTGATTCGAAAAATTATGAAATTTGAAACCTAGCAATAAATTTATATCCCGGATCCAACAAAAGTGGTTTCGTCGAAATCCGAGGTCGTTTGCAAAAATTCCATTTTTAAGGGCCTGAATTCCATAGCGACTATTCAGAATTTTCAACTGGACATATCTTTTGATTCCCGCTTTGAAATTTCAATTTTTCGGATTCGTTGGAAAGATATCATCAATTGGATCCTATTATTTTTGGTTTCACTAAAATCCGGTTTGTTCTGCACCCGATATGTTCAATTGAAGTTTGAAATCGAATTATCAAACTACCGCGCCATTTTCAATTCCTTTTATAATTATATATAATTATTTATATTCTAACATCGATCTATATAACTATATACGATTGAATTTTATTCAAAAGAAATTTTCTCGTCGATATTATTTAAAATAATTCATTTTAAATAATCGAAATTCGCTAAAATTGCCAAAATAAAAATTTTAAACTGGCCCAGATTTTCGGGTTGTTACAATCTCCCCCACTTAAAACTTTTCGTCCCTGAAAAGGAACAAAGTCGAAAGCGGTTTGATTAATCAACTCTACGTTCGATTTGACTTCCATTCTCCAACTTTTCAGTTTCTGAGAATTTTCAAAAATTTCAAAAATTTGGCTAACACCCGGAATTTTCGAAAAATTTCGCCATAACCTCCCCTGCACCGGGAGCCACGGGAAAATCCCGAAATTGCCATATAGGCCTTCTGATCTCAAAAAGAAAAAGAAAAAGCCAATCGGCTCATAAAATCATCATCACCCAAACGAAACAGTAAATTATGTTAAACATGTACCTATTTGTTGGGCAAACAATTTTATTCTTCTGCTCTATCCTCCTTGCTATGACCTGTTCAATGTAAGTACATGTATATGCAAGAAAATGCGATAAATTTTTAATACAATTCATTATTTGATCAAATTGGCTATATAATACAAATTTTAATTAATCAACCAATAATCAACAACACAACCATCAATCAATTAGTTGATTAGCTTTTGAAATTCATAACTTTGATACATAGTCAAAAATCACATTTTTGATGCCAAATCACAACGATAAATCCTATATAGCTTTGGTTCTCACACCAGTCAATTGGAAATATATAGAAATCCCACTTTCGTCGCACGAACATAAATTCTAATGATGGAGCTCCATCATCAAAATCATCTCCGGGCGATTAGAGTGTAATTCTATATATATCCAGTATATTAAAACTTCAAATACACGTTTGCAAGGCGTATATGCAAAATCTTTATATACTGGACTGTCCAAATCAATATAAATAAATAATCAAATACGAATAATTGATTTAAATTTTCAAAACAAAATTTGTTTTCACTTTCAAAAATACTCTTCACACTCGTTCTAGGATACTACTGATCTCATCTCTAACGAGTCATTCCCGTTGGATATTACTAATCCAATTCTGATGAATTCTTTCGTATGGTTCTAATGTGTCTTGTTCTCTGAGCTTTGTAAACCAAAGCTCTGATACCAAATGTGACGAAAAGGGATTTCGCTCGGTCCGAATCAGTCGCTAAACCGATCCAGACCGTTCGAAACGCCTGATCGTTTCGAGAACATGACAAAATAGAGCGCAGACGGAAGAACATTTCATTGTATATTACAACAATACCATCAGATTACAAGAATATACAGAGTATAAATGAATATTAGACAGAAATATCAGAGATTTAAATTACATTTAAATACATAGCAGCGGAAAATAATACAATACACAACTAGAGGAGATATACGGATACAAAGCTTTCCGGATATCTTTCCAGCTGTAAACCAGGATCCTGTGAATATAAATCTGCAAAACCAAAACTACTAGCTGCCCGTGTCAAAATAGGGGCACCCAGAGTTTAGGTTAAAACAATAAACTCCAGGTCAGTCATGTGACTGATGTGAGAACTAAAACAGTTATTTATCTTTATTTTAAAGTTAGGTGAATCAAGGGACCACGCCGTATAACACGGAACGGGTTTCCTCCCAAGAATACTAGTGCATAAAACAAACAGCGCAATGCTAAATAGAGAGAAATGAAGCTATTATAAGACCCATGTCCCATCACACAATGCAACGCAAGCCGGAGGATAGGGTTTTTACCTTATAATAGCCAAGAATGCTTGATACGTTTAAAACAAATCTTTTGATACTGTTATAAGTGCATAGTGTAAAAACAATTTCAAATCATAAGTATCAATCATAGGCGACATGAGCGTCCCATGCCACTATGTCGCCATAAATAGGTTTACAAATAAAACCGCAAAGTCACGTATTTGGAAATTGGATTTCCATCTATGAACCGAGGAAAAAGATAGTCCTCAACCGATTCGAGACTCCCTAGCCCGAGCCTCAGGATCAGAACGCATCAACCCTTTAGATCGTCAGGGCCGGTCCACCGATGTGGATTATTATGCCTGAACACTACGTTTCCCCGCCCTTTGGGGCATAAATGAGCCAACGAATGACTCCATCGGACCCGGATCGTCCGATCAAACCGAGGTGCCTCGCAACAGCAACAACCACACAGGTGAAAAGTATATAAATGTCAGGGCTGGTAGGTCACTGACACCACCCTAGCTAGAAAGAAACGCATGCCCTCCCTGATGTCCGTCTCCCGTTTTTGGTTCATACCGGGTGTTAAACTCGCGAAGTAAACGTTACACAAAGCTACGCCACGAAGGCCGTGCTTCGATCATCAACCACAAGGCTTTGCTTTTCAACAGAAGCCTTGATCAATTGCCACTTAGGCATGCCACACAGGCAATTCACTCCATGCGATTGATATCCATCAATATATAACCCCTGAGCTCGTACGTCTCAGATAAGGGCGTTAAGCAAGAGAATAAATTCTCCGCCGCCAAACAGATATATATTTAATAGAAATCAATCACACATACTAAAATCCAATGTCAGCCACACAGTCCATTTACAAGTCCGTTCTGGGTCTGAACGAAACCGGAGGCACCTAGTACCCCACATATCCATCGATCTCCAAGTACGTCTGGACGATCACCAACTGTTTCCATCTTCTTGGGTGTACAGCCCAATCAAGATCATCAGTAATCACCCAAACGACGTGAAGACTTCCGGTCTTCAACCACCATCTTCATCTTCGACTTATCGTCGTATCAGTTATTCAGAATGGGATAAACCCGGTCTTTCCGAATAACTCGCGTATATTTTAAATAAGTGTTACACAAACACAACATACGCCTCATTCCAATTTATCAGTCACTAACCGTAAATTAATCAAGAGAATAATCCCCCAAATATTAACCCCGAAGGCCGAAACCAACATCAGATCAATACCCAGGAAATCACTCTGCTTGGCCAACCTACAGTTAGTTTCTAAATTTCACATTCATAGGGAAAGGTTCCCATTAATTTTATCAAAGATAAATTCTTTATTTTTATTCTTTAATCTATCCTTTTGAATTTCGATTCAACTAGGCGGGATTAACTAAACTTACCGAAGTAATCATTTGTTTTAATTTCCCAATCCCAACCTATTCATCCCATGAAGTAAAACTGGTAATACTTCATATCTAACACCACAGTGTTATCGGTAAATTCAATTACCATTTCACGTTCAAATCTAATTAAAGATTTAACTATCGCCTGGAGTAAAACTGGTGATACTCCATTCTCGATCTTTTCAATCTAATTAAAGATTCATTAAAACTTCACTTAGTTTTAATCGTTAACTGGGTTAAAGAATCAGTGTCATTTAAAACACGGTTCACGATAAATCCAAAATCACATTCCATTAATTATCGGGTTAAAGAATGAGTGTTATTTAAAACACTATCCAGGATAAACCCAAAAATCAATATCAATTCAATTCCAATTAAATATTATTTAATTGGTACACTTCATTAAATCTAAATAAAAAGATTTAATCTTTCCTCAACTGGGTTCAAGAACAGTGTTAATGAAGACACCATTCACGACAAACCCAAATCACATTTGATATTCAATACAAGGCTCTGAATAGAAAATATATCGGCTTATATTCAATATCAAATTCTACGACCAACAAATATCGTATTGGAAATAGCGATATATAAATATCTTTCAGATTTCCATAACAACATCTGTATAATCACGAAATCCAACATCAAAATATTCCAAGGACAATTTCGATTAAGATCCATTCCAATTCAATTATTGGAAATTCTGGTTATTTTCAAAACCATTTTCAAATTCAATTTATTTATTTAAAAACAAAAAGAATTTTAATTCTAGTTCAAAACTAGTTCATTTCGATAAAAATCTATTTTTATCTTTTCAAATGTGGAGTTTTTCATCCCAATTCTTTCTAAATCATTTCTTATGATTTTACACAAATTATTACTATTTTTAATAATTTTATCAAGGCCCGTACAGTCGATTTCCATCAACGGCCATAGAACTGCACTTACAGCGACCTTTTTCAAATTTGATTTGGACATAATTCCAAATCCAACCGTTAGATTTCTAATTTCTAAAATTCGTTAGAAAGCTCTTTTCGATACGAACCCAATGGTTCCGGTTTCAGGAGTATCCAACGGTCGGATCTCCCGTAATATCCGTTCGAAGTCAATGGTCGAAATTCGCGAACTGTCGCGGCGCGTTCTATTCAGGCCATTATATTATATATATAATATATAATATATATATTTCGTCGATTTCTATTTAAAACGAAATTTATAAATCGTTTTAAATTCGTTTTCAAAACGTTTTCAACTTCATTTTCAAATTCAAATCAAAACTGAATTTTCCCTTTCAAATTCGTTTTAAATTCATTTCAAATTGATTCCAATTCAAATCGATTTTTAATTCAATTTTGATTTGTTTTCAATTAAATTTCGATTCGTATTCAATTCTATTAAATTTCAATTCGAATTCATTTCTATTCAAATTCAATTCGAATTCATTTCTATTCAAATTTCAAATCATTTCAGTGTATTTCGAATTTCAAATCAATTCAGTTTAATTCGAATTTCAATTCACTTTAAATATAATTCGAATTTCAAATCTATTCCATATTCATTGAAGAATGAATAAAATCGATATAAATATCGTTCACGTCAAAATGGCGTCAATCTAACCAACACGGCTTCATATGTTTCTATTTTCAAATATTCTATTTCAAATATTTCTATTTCAAATATTTTTATTTCAAATATTTCTATTCAAATATTTCTTTTCAAATATTTCTATTCAAATATTTCTATTCAAATATTTCTTTTCAAATATTTCTATTCAAATATTTCTATTCAAATATTTCTATTCAACTATTTCTTTTCAAATATTTCTATTCAAATATTTCTATTCAAATATTTCTATTCAAATATTTTTATTTCAAATATTTCTATTCAAATATTTCTTTTCAAATATTTTTATTTCAAATATTTCTATTCAAATATTTCTTTTGCAAAACTGGAATGAGGCCCAATCAATTACCATATAATGTTAATTATATGGTTTTTGTAACACCCCGAATTTTAGTTAATACTAATATTCACTAATTACAAAATAAATAATCTCAGATGTGAGAATTGGGGGAAACGGGCTGCGTCATTGCGTTCGTCTCGGAAAAATACAAGAAATAGAGTCCGAGTTTTCGAGAATCGGAGTCCGTATGGCCCAGTTATGGCCTAATGAAGTTTTCAGAAAATTCAAAGTTCAAAACAGATTTAAAATTCAGGTTCAAATTTCGAAATTGGGGCCATTGGGCGTAGGCGGGAAAATTCCTGCCTAGCTAACCAAGTCGACAGCCCTGTCGACTGGGCAGTCGACTTGGCTAGGACCAAGTCGACAGCCCTGTCGACTTGTGTGTCGACAGGGGGTGCTCGGCCAGTTTGGCCTGGTGCACCATTTTAAGGTTTGGCTGTGTTTTGGGGCTGTTTTCTGGAAGCTTCCGAAATCTGACGGACCTAAACTAACCTAGGGTTAATCTAAGGGTCTAAAACACATCCTAATCCTATAAATAAGACCCTAAGCTAGCCCTAAATGATCATAATCCTATCCTCTAACTAAACTATGCCAAAATTTTCTATGATCATGGCCTCCACTCAAAATCCTAGCCTCCATCCTCTTTCTAAACTATTTCTATGAAGGCTTTCATGTTCATACAAGCATTTTTAAGTTGTATGAGTGATCATTAGCTTGCATTCATCATCAAGTTGCAAGCTTTATTTTCAAGGCTAGAGTTTTTGGGTGATTTTTGGCAAGGGTTTGCTTATTGGAGTTTAGTGGTGAGTTTCTATAGCCTTAATAATCAATTGTTAAATTGATTATGATAGGATATGATAAGATATGGCTATGTTTGTGGATCAATGTGTTTATGCAAGTGTATGTTGTGTGTTTTGCAAGTTTTATGCTATATGTTATGCAAGTTTAATGCTATGTTTTATGATGCTCATTATGCAAAACACTAAGTTGAACATTGATTCATATGTAACATGTTATGCAAGCTATATGTGAGATTATATGCAAGTTCATATGTAACATGTTATGCAAGTTATGTGTTTGGTTATATGCAAGTTATGTGCATGATTATATGCAAGTTCATATGTAACATGTTATGCAAGTTATGTGTTTGGTTATATGCAAGTTATGTGCATGATTATATGCAAGTTCATATGTAACATGTTATGCAAGTTATGTGTTTGGTTATATGCAAGTTATGTGCATGATTATATGCAAGTTCATATGTAACATGTTATGCAAGTTATGTGTTTGGTTATATGCAAGTTATGTGCATGATTATATGCAAGTTCATATGTAACATGTTATGCAAGTTATGTGTTTGGTTATATGCAAGTTAACATGTGACATGCTATGCAAGTTCACACCTTTGTATGACATAAGGATCATATGCAAGTTACCCCCTTTGTGACATATGTGCTTCATGCAAGTTTGGGTTAAATGCTAGTTGGGTTTAATGTATGCTCATATATGCAAGTTGACACCTTTTAAACCCATGATAAAGTTATATGCTATGTTGGTTAAACCCATGGCATTTGTGATGAATCTTCCCTTTATTATGTCATGTTATGAGAACGAATTACGTGGGGAACGATGGGGTTAATATGCATGTTAATAAAATGGTGTGAAATGGGTATGCTTAAGCATAACATAAAGTGAATGGACATAGTTGGGAATTTACCTATTAAGTTAGGTCTACCCATATTATGGAATTGGGAATTTACCTATTAAGTTAGGTCTACCCATATTATGGAATTGGGAATTTACCTATTGAGTTAGGTCTACCCATATTCTTGAAATTGGTAATTAATTAGGGATAATTAATACAAATTATGGGGGTGATTAATTAGGTGTAATTAATCGACTAAGACACAAGGTTGGACCCTTTTGTAGCATAAGACTGCCCGGAACCGACCGGCAAATCCAGCGGCTACAAATGATGGGCCCAATGTGAGAGGTCTTAGTCATAAACTAAATACGTGACAAGTGTAAAGACACGAGGTTAGACTCTGTTATGGTGTAAGGCTGCCCGGAACCAACCGGCATATCCAGCTGCCATAAAAGACAGTCTAATGTGAGAGGTCTTTACAAAGGTTACGATCTTAATTAATTAAGAAACACTTAACCAAATTAGCATGTAGTGGGGCATGAGGGGTTAAGTGGGTGCCTTGGGTGGCATGTAGTAACTAGTGGGGGTGCCTTGGGTGGCATGAGGAAACTAGTGGGTTGCCTTGGGTGGCAATAGAAAATACGATTAGAATACTTAACCAAAGTGGAACATGTAATTAAACATGATTAAAGGGTTAAGTAAGTGCCTTGGGTGGCATGTGGGAATCAAGTAAGTGCCTTGGGTGGCATGTGGGAATCAAGTAAGTGCCTTGGGTGGCATGTGGAAATCTAGTGGGTGCCTTGAGTGGCAATTAAAATATGATTAAAAGACTTAACCAAAATTTATAACATGTAAGTGGACATGGTTAAAGGGTTAAGTGGGATTCACTAGAAATGACAAGCTTAGGTGGGTAGCCTGTGGGGGGCCATTTCAACCAATATCCCAAACGTATCTTTGTGGGCTCGACCCAAGTCGAGGACGGGACACGCATATTGGGCTTGACTGTAAGAGGCCAAAACGGGTTAGCGGTGGCAACGCAAGTCCAACGGGTTTCATATGCGTGTGTGGACCCGGGCTGGTAAGTAAGACGTTGTTGCATCGTGTAGGTATAAGCTGTGCACCGTTGATATTATCAGGTTGCCACTTTGGGGGATGATACACCCCACTGTGGGGCCAGCATGGGTATCTACGTTAGGGAGCCGATCGCTTGGGGAGTAGTGGGTACACCTAGTGGAGATAGGGGCAGACGGCACCTATGTAGTCAGCTAGGGGTACACGAAACTACTGTTAAAAATTACTAAGTACACTTAGTGGGATCAACCTTTAAGTAGGAATTACCCTTGGGTGGGTAGAACTGGTGTGGTGCAGTGTAGGAATTACCCTTGGGTGGGTAGATCTGGGGTGGTGCAGTGTAGGAATTACCCTTGGGTGGGTAGATCTGGGGTGGTGCAGTGTAGTAATTATCCTTGGGTGGGTAAATGCGTCTTCTCGGTTATCTTAGTACATCCTGTGTTTAGTTGGCTACTTAGTGTAGTCATTATCCCCAGAGGTTATAGGACTCGCTCAGACTTATGTCTGACCCCGTTGTTTTTTTATCTTTTTCCCAACCCTCAGGTTATCAGAGTGGGCCTAGCACTAGTGGGCTTTGATCAGACTGCTTTATCTATCTTTTGGAGCTTGGACCGTGGATGTAAAGCTCAGTTTATCTTTTCTATTATGGCTATTGAGTTATGTAGTGGGATTATGTACTTTTGTTTTATCAGGATGTATATTATGTACTTGACTCTTGTTTATGGTTTTGGTGTAACCAAACATGTTTTACTTTCCGCTGCAATGAAATGATGTTTTAAATTCTCAAGTATTACTTATATCTGTCTTGTTGTAATTTTTCTGTTCTATATTCACTTAAAATACTCCACCGATCTTATGGCATTCCCTTAGTGAGTGACCGTAGCGGGTGTGGGGTGTTACACGTGGTATCAGAGCTTAAGGTTACCTAAACAGATAAAAATTTTAGAAAAACTATTTTCTAAGAATATTTTTGAAAGGAGTATTTTCAAAAACATGTCTTTTAAGAGAAAAGTTTTTGAAAGAAAAGCATAATCCCCAATAGCCATATCTATATCTTTCAAATTCTCCGTTTTGAATCTCTTCCTCTCTCGTTTTGAGTTTCCCCTCCGCGTATAGACGATCTTTCTAAGATAGATAAGAATGGAGAACCACTTCAAGGGACTTAGACATTAGTCGGACTAGAAGTTGGTTCAAGATGGAGGAGGACTTGTAGGTACCTATTGGATGGACGATGGGAGGAAGGCTCAAATAGTTGTTTGGTTAATGAAGAGCGAAACCTCATTTTGATGGGAGGTTACGAGTGGAGAATGGGAAGAAGAGGGCTAGTAGTTATCCTTTTGGGAGGAATAGGACACCTTATTAGGATTGTCCAAAGAGGCAAGGGCAAGGTACGGAATCTCCTGGAGGGTAGTTGTATTCCCTCACGGCTAGTGTACCAGATGGGGATAGGACCGTCTAGGTTGGAATTTGGATTTCTTTATTATCCGGTTTGAACTTTATTTGATTCTGACGCATCGAGTTCGTTTATCTCATCATTGTTAGTTGAGTAACTGCACTTAGACACCAGTTTAGTAGATGATCCCTTAGTTGTTTCAAACCCAATTGGGGCTCCATGATGTGTTTGGGTTTGAAAGTTTCTACACTTAGCGTTGAGTTTAGATGTGATGCTTTTTGGGCTTCACGGGCTATGGGTTAGTTTTGGGCATGGACTGGTTATCCAGTAGTGGTGACGTTCTTGATTTTGAAGGGAGAGTTGTTAGGCTTATGACCCGCTTGGGTAACACTCCCGAGATCTCTTGTAATCCCATGGAATCTGTTATGCTAAGTTATCTAGAATCGCTTGACACGTCGGTCGAGAGTTTGCGATCTGTTAGAGTGGTCCGGGAATACTCGGATGTGTTTGAGGAGGTGAAGGGCTTACCTCCGGAGCGGGAGATTGATTTCTGAATATATCTGGTAGACAATGCCAAACCAGTATCTTGGCCAGTGTGCCACATGGCTCCTCGTGAGAGGAGGGAACTCCATAAGCAAGTAGGCGATTTGCTTGAGAAGGGGTTCATAAGACGAAGTATATCGGAGTGGGGTGCTCCAGTAGTTTTTGCCACGAAGGCGGATGGGTCCCTCAGACTTTGTGTAGGCTAAAGAGAACTAAATAAACTCACAAAGAAGAATAGACACCCATTGCCGAGGATTGATGATCTCTTTGATCAGTTAGTTGGCGCCTCAGTATTTTCGCAGTTGGACTTAGCCACGGGGTTTCGTCAGTTGAGAGTGGCTGAGGATAGTATAGAGAAGACTGCCTTTAGGACTCCGGATGGTTTTTATGAGTGGCTGGTGATGCCATTTGGTTTGACGAACGCCCCCGCATACTTTATTGATTTGATGAGAAGGGTGTTCAGGGAGTACCTAAATAAGTTCGTGATGGTCTTTGTAAATGACATCTTGGTCTTTTCTAGGAGCGAAATAAGTTTTCGTATGTGCTCAATAGGTTGAGCAAAGCCAGTTATGGGATAAACGGTGGTTTTGGAGCGAGACTGGCGAGGACATCCAGAGTTGGACAAGGGCTTAATTATTTAGCCGTTTTTACTAGTATCATCTCACGTAGGTCGTCTGAATTCGAAGGAGGTATCCCTTGGGTGTTTGTCTGATATTGGTTTAGGCCTTTGGGGCTTGCATTTGGGGGATGTCGAGTTCGACTAGGGTGGTCTGCGTGAGAGATGGATAGTTGTGACGATTTTGCATGGGAGAATATCCTGATTTTCTCTAGAAGTGGAGGAAAGCATGCCCTACATCTTAGGGAAGTGTTGGAGACTCTTTGAGCGCATTGTCTTAAGACAACAAAGGTGGATGGAATTCTTAGCATCCTATGAGTTTGAGATAGCGTATACCCCTGGCAAGGGTAACGTGGTGGCAGACGCCTTAAGCAGAAAAAGGCTGTCTTTGAGTCCATTGTTCGTGGAATGGCAAAGCTTGGAGTTTATTTCTATGTTTGACTTTAGACCTTCCGTTGACTTTGTACCCGGTTTGCTAGCCTCCTTGGAGGTTAGGCCTACTCTTTTGGGACAGATTGGCGAGGCACAGCGAGACGACCCACAGTTGGTTGAATTGGTAGAGAAGCTCATAAGGGGGGGAGTCGTCAAGCCATTTGAGTAGGTACACCCTAGATGGTAAGGGGTGGTTGCGGAGAGACGGTAGAATCTGTGTACCGCAAGACGAGGGTTTGAGGAAGGCTATACTTGATGATGCACATCGGTCGAAGATGACCATTCATCCCGGTGGGGACAAGATGTACCAAGACATGAAGCGAGTTTTCTTTTGGGCCGGTATGAAGAAAGATGTGGCCGAGTATGTCGCTAGATGCTTGGTGTGCTAGCAAGTGAAAGCGGAGCAGAAGAAACCTGGTGGGTTGCTTCACCCATTGGAGGTTCCGCTATGGAAGTGGGATAGTGTCTCGATGGATTTCGTCAATGGATTACCAAGATCGAGGAAGGGTAATACGGGAATTTGGGTTGGGGTAGACAAACTTACTAAGAGTGCCCATTTTATACCCGTGAAGAGTAAGAGGACTGCTCAATGGCTAGCTTCAATCTACATTTGAGAGATTGTTAGATTGCATGGTGTACCTTCCAGTATAGTGAGCGATCGAGATCCTATCTTCACTAGAGAGTTTTGGAAGAGTTTGCAAGAGGCGGTAGGGACTCAGTTGTGTTTGAGTACCGCATATCATCCTCAGACGGACGGCCAGACCGAGAGGGTGAATCGTATTTTAGAAGACCTTTTGAGGCTATGTATCTTGGATTTTGGAGGTACATGGGAAGAGCATCTTCCATTGGTGGAGTTCACATATAATAACAGCTTTCAGTCTAGTATTGGCATGGCTCCTTTCGAAGCTCTTTATGGAAGGCCTTGTCGATCACCTACATGTTGGTGGGAATCTACGGATAAGATCTTGCTTGGGCCCGATATGGTTAGGAAGACTTCGGAAAAGATTGATTTGATTCGAAGAAGGATGAAAGCGGCGCAAGACAGACAGAAATCTTATGCGGACAAGAGGAGAACAGAGCTTGAGTTTGATGTTGGGGACATGGTCTTTGTCAAAGTATCTCCGTTACGGAATGTGGTTCGCTTTGGATCTGTTGGGAAGTTAGCACCAAGGTTTGTTGGACCGTTTCCTATTAAGGAAAGGATTGGACAGATGGCCTATAGAGTGGAGTTGCCCGACAGACTTAGTGGTGTACATGATGTATTCCATGTGTCACATTTGAGGAAGTGCCTACATGAGACCGCAGAGGTGGTAGAGCCGAGCTTCCTTAGAGAAGTATAGATAGAGCGTGATGCGACTATTCGACGAGCTCCTACACGCATCCTTGGGTCAGAGATTAAGAGGTTGAGAAACAGGGAGGTTCAACTAGTCAAAGTGCAATGGGGAGAAGATGAGAGCAACGCTACTTGGGAGACGGAAGCGAAAATGCGTTCATTATACCCATTCCTTTTTGAGGGTATGTCTTTTAATTTCTCCTTTATCGTTTGACTAGTACTTATCTTATCTATAGTATGTCCTCTCGTTAGTACCTTTGACCTTTAGATAGGGTAAACCTATGGTTGAAACATGTGTTTGAGACATGTTATGACTGATGGATGCATGTAGATGCAAGTGTTTGCTAGTGGTTGCTCGTGGATGCATATACACACACTCTAGACACTAGATCGGCTCAGTCACTTCATATTGCATATTGCATATAATTGTGTGTAGGTAGCTAAATTGATGGATGTATAATGGTTGTGTTATCATATGGATGATGCATTTTGGTGAATGATTGTTCACTCATATAGATACAGTATGTGTCGATAGGGTTCTCTCGCATACATATTGGATGCATGGCACTATCATGGTTTGCATATGTTCATACATTAGATAGGGAACATATACACACACTCTTTGCATATGCTCATACATCATTAGAAATTGTTTTAAGGACAATGGATGCCCGTGTTTGATGGATTGAGTAGATGGTTGTTTGGATGGTAGGATATGCATTCTCCTTAGCTTAGAGATTTCGAGGACGAAATCCTTTAAGGAGGGGAGAATGTAACACCCCGAATTTTAGTTAATACTAATATTCACTAATTACAGAATAAATAATCTCAGATGTGAGAATTGGGGGAAACGGGCTGCGTCATTGCGTTCGTCTCGGAAAAATACGCGAAATAGAGTCCGAGTTTTCGAGAATCGGAGTCCGTATGGCCCAGTTATGGCCTAATGAAGTTTTCAGAAAATTCAAAGTTCAAAACAGATTTAAAATTCAGGTTCAAATTTCGAAATTAGGGCCATTGGGCGTAGGCGGAAAAATTCCCGCCTAGCTAACCAAGTCGACAGCCCTGTCGACTGGGCAGTCGACTTGGCTAGGACCAAGTCGACAGCCCTGTCGACTTGTGTGTCGACAAGGGGTGCTCGGCCAGTTTGGCCTGGTGCACCATTTTAAGGTTTGGCTGTGTTTTGGGGCTGTTTTCTGGAAGCTTCCGAAATCTGACGGACCTAAACTAACCTAGGGTTAATCTAAGGGTCTAAAACACATCCTAATCCTATAAATAAGACCCTAAGCTAGCCCTAAATGATCATAATCCTATCCTCTAACTAAACTATGCCAAAATTTTCTATGATCATGGCCTCCACTCAAAATCCTAGCCTCCATCCTCTTTCTAAACTATTTCTATGAAGGCTTTCATGTTCATACAAGCATTTTTAAGTTGTATGAGTGATCATTAGCTTGCATTCATCATCAAGTTGCAAGCTTTATTTTCAAGGCTAGAGTTTTTGGGTGATTTTTGGCAAGGGTTTGCTTATTGGAGTTTAGTGGTGAGTTTCTATAGCCTTAATAATCAATTGTTAAATTGATTATGATAGGATATGATAAGATATGGCTATGTTTGTGGATCAATGTGTTTATGCAAGTGTATGTTGTGTGTTTTGCAAGTTTTATGCTATATGTTATGCAAGTTTAATGCTATGTTTTATGATGCTCATTATGCAAAACACTAAGTTGAACATTGATTCATATGTAACATGTTATGCAAGCTATATGTGAGATTATATGCAAGTTCATATGTAACATGTTATGCAAGTTATGTGTTTGGTTATATGCAAGTTATGTGCATGATTATATGCAAGTTCATATGTAACATGTTATGCAAGTTATGTGTTTGGTTATATGCAAGTTATGTGCATGATTATATGCAAGTTCATATGTAACATGTTATGCAAGTTATGTGTTTGGTTATATGCAAGTTATGTGCATGATTATATGCAAGTTCATATGTAACATGTTATGCAAGTTATGTGTTTGGTTATATGCAAGTTATGTGCATGATTATATGCAAGTTCATATGTAACATGTTATGCAAGTTATGTGTTTGGTTATATGCAAGTTAACATGTGACATGCTATGCAAGTTCACACCTTTGTATGACATAAGGATCATATGCAAGTTACCCCCTTTGTGACATATGTGCTTCATGCAAGTTTGGGTTAAATGCTAGTTGGGTTTAATGTATGCTCATATATGCAAGTTGACACCTTTTAAACCCATGATAAAGTTATATGCTATGTTGGTTAAACCCATGGCATTTGTGATGAATCTTCCCTTTATTATGTCATGTTATGAGAACGAATTACGTGGGGAACGATGGGGTTAATATGCATGTTAATAAAATGGTGTGAAATGGGTATGCTTAAGCATAACATAAAGTGAATGGACATAGTTGGGAATTTACCTATTAAGTTAGGTCTACCCATATTATGGAATTGGGAATTTACCTATTAAGTTAGGTCTACCCATATTATGGAATTGGGAATTTACCTATTGAGTTAGGTCTACCCATATTCTTGAAATTGGTAATTAATTAGGGATAATTAATACAAATTATGGGGGTGATTAATTAGGTGTAATTAATCGACTAAGACACAAGGTTGGACCCTTTTGTAGCATAAGACTGCCCGGAACCGAACGGCAAATCCAGCGGCTACAAATGATGGGCCCAATGTGAGAGGTCTTAGTCATAAACTAAATACGTGACAAGTGTAAAGACACGAGGTTAGACTCTGTTATGGTGTAAGGCTGCCCGGAACCAACCGGCATATCCAGCTGCCATAAAAGACAGTCTAATGTGAGAGGTCTTTACAAAAGTTACGATCTTAATTAATTAAGAAACACTTAACCAAATTAGCATGTAGTGGGGCATGAGGGGTTAAGTGGGTGCCTTGGGTGGCATGTAGTAACTAGTGGGGGTGCCTTGGGTGGCATGAGGAAACTAGTGGGTTGCCTTGGGTGGCAATAGAAAATACGATTAGAATACTTAACCAAAGTGGAACATGTAATTAAACATGATTAAAGGGTTAAGTAAGTGCCTTGGGTGGCATGTGTGAATCAAGTAAGTGCCTTGGGTGGCATGTGGGAATCAAGTAAGTGCCTTGGGTGGCGTGTGGAAATCTAGTGGGTGCCTTGAGTGGCAATTAAAATATGATTAAAAGACTTAACCAAAATTTATAACATGTAAGTGGACATGGTTAAAGGGTTAAGTGGGATTCACTAGAAATGACAAGCTTAGGTGGGTAGCCTGTGGGGGCCCATTTCAACCAATATCCCAAACGTATCTTTGTGGGCTCGACCCAAGTCGAGGACGGGACACGCATATTGGGCTTAGCGGTGGCAACGCAAGTCCAACGGGTTTCATATGCGTGTGTGGACCCGGGCTGGTAAGTAAGACGTTGTTGCATCGTGTAGGTATAAGCCGTGCACCGTTGATATTATCAGGTTGCCACTTTGGGGGATGATACACCCCACTGTGGGGCCAGCACGGGTATCTACGTTAGGGAGCCGATCGCTTGGGGAGTAATGGGTACACCTAGTGGAGATAGGGGCAGACGGCACCTATGTAGTCAGCTAGGGGTACACGAAACTACTATTAAAAATTACTAAGTACACTTAGTGGGATCTACCTTTAAGTAGGAATTACCCTTGGGTGGGTAGAACTGGTGTGGTGCAGTGTAGGAATTACCCTTGGGTGGGTAGATCTGGGGTGGTGCAGTGTAGGAATTACCCTTGGGTGGGTAGATCTGGGGTGGTGCAGTGTAGTAATTATCCTTGGGTGGGTAAATGCGTCTTCTCGGTTATCTTAGTACATCCTGTGTTTAGTTGGCTACTTAGTGTAGTCATTATCCCCAGAGGTACCGTACCTTGTTTATATCATACCCTAATTACTTTAATGATTGTATTGTTAAGGTTATAGGACTCGCTCAGACTTATGTCTGACCCCGTTGTTTTTTTATCTTTTTCCCAACCCTCAGGTTATCAGAGTGGGCCTAGCACTAGTGGGCTTTGATCAGACTGCTTTATCTATCTTTTGGAGCTTGGACCGTGGATGTAAAGCTCAGTTTATCTTTTCTATTATGGCTATTGAGTTATGTAGTGGGATTATGTACTTTTGTTTTATCAGGATGTATATTATGTACTTGACTCTTGTTTATGGTTTTGGTGTAACCAAACATGTTTTACTTTCCGCTGCAATGAAATGATGTTTTAAATTCTCAAGTATTACTTATATCTGTCTTGTTGTAATTTTTCTGTTCTATATTCACTTAAAATACTCCACCGATCTTATGGCATTCCCTTAGTGAGTGACCGTAGCGGGTGTGGGGTGTTACAGTTTTTCTACAACACATGTATACAATAACAACGAGGAATAATCGACCATCATCCAAAGTGCGTTCTACACTGTATAAGCATCAAATATAAATATTCAACGCTTATAACAGTCTGTCAATCAATCGATCGACATACAACTAAACAATCGGGATTAGTGTACGTTAAATATCATCCCAATACCCGTGTGGGGTTTCAAACAATCAAACACAGATTTTATTTGTGTAGTTGGGCGATGTGTAAAATTTATCGTCCCAATCAATATCAGTCAAATGTGTGTATATAAACAAATCGCCCGATTTGTTTATTTTTATTTCATTTCTTATATACGTTAAAAATTCTATTTTTAACTATAAAATATTTTTAACTATATAAATATTTTATTTCATTTCACATCACATCACACAATCATCTACACATCAAAATCAAACAAGCATACAAGCCGTCCATGGTCTGTGGACGACAGGTGTCGGGTGCTACTAAACACCGTCTGCATCCTAGTATATATATATATATATATATATATATATATATATAACTAGAAAATTAAATCAAAGAGTGAGAATTCTCACAGATTAGCTAATCCAATCCCACGACTCTTCTTATGTGGAAATCTTCGTCGTTCTTGCCTCTTGTCACTTTCTTTGCCCGTATTCTCTACATATGTAAAAATCGAATTTTTACTTTGCTATTCAATATATAAAAATCGAATTTTTACTTCGCTATTCAATATATAAAAATCGAATTTTTACTTCGCTATTCAATATATAAAAATCGAATTTTTACTTCGCTATTCAATATATAAAAATCGAATTTTTACTTCGCTATTCAATATATAAAAATCGAATTTTTACTTCGCTATTCTATATATAAAAATCGAATTTTTATCTCTCTATTCAATATATAAAAATCGAATTTTTACTTCGCTATTCAACATATAAAAATCGAATTTTTACTTCGCTATTCAATATATAAAAATCGAATTTTTACTTCGCTATTCAATATATAAAAGTCGAATTTTTACTATGCTATTCAATATATAAAAATCGAATTTTTACTATGCTGTTCAATATATAAAAATCGAATTTTTACTATGCTATTCAATATATAAAAATCGAATTTTTACTATGATATTCAATATATAAAAATCATTTCCTTTTATTTATAAAAATTCAACCTTTAAATTTATAAAAATTCAATCTTTTCTTTGCATTAGCAAAAATCATCTCCTTTCATTTTCTAAAACCAATGTATATTTTTACTTATAAAACAATGTGTATTTTAGAACAATTTCATTTTAAAATAATGTAATATATTTAAAATTTCAGATTTTAAAATACTATAATATATTAGAAAAACCTAGATTTTCTTTTTAAACAATGTCACAAAGTAAATAAAAGAAAATCACCTTCAGCACGTTCAGATCTCAAGGCACGATCGAAGAACCTCGCTGTCACCTCCAGTTGAAGCCACCGGAGACCGAAGGGCGTGCAGGTGGTCGGGGGAAGTTCTGGCGGCGGGCTAGGGGGTTGTGCGGGCCCCAATGGTTAGGGCATGGGTCTTCTGGCTATCGGGGGGGTGTTTAGGCGTTTTGCAGTGGGAAAGGAGGAGAGAGAGGGTCGCGAGGAGGGGAGAATCGGATGGGGGAGGCGCTGGAGGTCCGGTCTGGGGGTGGCGGTCGCTGGTCGGCGACGAGCTCTGAGCGCGGCTCCATTCTCTCTTTTTTTTAATTCTGAATCGGGTTGGTTTGAAGAAGGGGGGGGCCTGGTCATAGGTATAGAAGAGGGGAGAGGGTAATTTTTTTTTATTTAATTATTTTATTTCAAAAAGTTGACTTTTTCAAACGACCTCTAAACGAGGCTCACCGCCTGTCGTTCCTAGCGTTTCACCCCCATTCCAAACACAATGGGATATGTATCGTAAGCTGATTCGATTGTTTCGATCAGTTTCCGTCAAAATCAACATATAACTCTATATATTGAATTTGAACGCGCATTTCAATTTACTGGGGTCACATACGAACCCTAAAAATTCTAGAAAAATATTTTCTAGCTTCGTATTGACGATACGGTCCTAACAAAACTAGTTTCGTCGAATTCTGAGACCGTTTGAAAAATGGCCATTTTCCAGTCGATTAAAATCAACTAAAACTGGTCATATGCGTTTTCCTTTGCCACGCTCACATACTGATTCGAAAAATTATGAAATTTGAAACCTAGCAATTACTTTACATCTCGGATCCAACAAAAGTGGTTTCGTCGAAATCCGAGGTCGTTTGCAAAAATT
Organism: Allium sativum; assembly: GCA_030737875.1. NCBI lineage: Eukaryota > Viridiplantae > Streptophyta > Magnoliopsida > Asparagales > Amaryllidaceae > Allium > Allium sativum. The sequence continues at coordinate 1,020,865,722 of CM060926.1, forward strand.
CCATTTTTAAGGGCCTGAATTCCATAGCGACTATTCAGAATTTTCAACTGGACATATCTTTTGATTCCCGCTATGAAATTTCAATTTTTCGGATTCGTTGGAAAGATATCATCAATTGGATCCTATTATTTTTGGTTTCACTAAAATCCGGTTTGTTCTGCACCCGGTATGTTCAATTGAAGTTTGAAATCGAATTATCGAACTACCGCGCCATTTTCAATTCCTTTTATAATTATATATAATTATTTATATTCTAACGTCGATCTATATAACTATATACGATTGAATTTTATTCAAAAGAAATTTTCTCGTCGATATTATTTAAAATAATTCATTTTAAATAATCGAAATTCGCTAAAATTGCCAAAATAAAATTTTTAAACTGGCCCAGATTTTCGGGTTGTTACAGATAGAGTTAATCAGTTAGAATTAATCAGTTAGAGTTAATCAGTTAGAATTAATCAGTTAGAATTAATCAGTTAGAATTAACCAGTTAGAGTTAGAGTTAACCAGTTAAAGTTATTCATATGGAGTAAATCGAGTAGAGTTATCGAATATCACCTATTCGAAGTAGAGTTATCGAGTATAGTGTATTCGAGAGAAGAGTAATCGAATGTAGTTCATTCGAGAAGAGTAATCGAGTATAGTTCATTCAAGAAGAGTTATCGAATATAGTTATTCGAAAGGAGTTAATCGAATTTAGTTATTCGAAAGGAGTTAATCGAATATAGTTTATTCGAGTATAATTAAAGGAGTTATCGAATATAGTTTATTCGAAAGGAGTTAAGTGAAAAGAGTTAATCCAATAGAGTTAATCGATAAGAGTTAATTGAATAGAGTTAATCGAATATAGTTTATTCGAAGAAAGGTTTTCGAATCTAGTTATTAGTAAGAGAGATTATCGAATATAGTTATTCGAAGGGAGGAGTTATCGAATAGAGAATATTCGAAAAAGAGTTACGTAAGGAAGTTTGTTAAAGGTTTAAAAGATAAACATTGTCTATTCCGAAGTTAAAACATTGTTCAGTTAAGGTCTGAGAGGTAATTATACCCCAACTTGATTGACTTCCTTTTTAACTAAGGAAAGGGCTAAGATTTGATAGAAAAGGGTGGTTAAGTAAATTTAGTTAATAAGTGTAATGGTTTGAGTTGGCATAGCGATGGTTTGTTTAAACATCTGTCTAAGTCCAATGTAAGAGTTTCGGAAATGTTTTCCAAATAAGAAATCGGAAATGTTTTCTAATATAGAAAACAAGAAATGGAAATGTTTTCCAGTGTTAATAACATGTATTTTCTAAATTTAGAAAATAAGAAATGTTGAATATATGGAAATAGGAAATGACAAATGAAATAAATTTATGATAAATTAATTTAAAGGATAAAAGTTGATTGGTGATTGATCGATGTAATTTCCATCTGGAAATAAGATCGTTGTTTGCACACGTGTTTTTCTTTGATAGTTAACTCATCGACTATCGAAGTTTTCGACCATTTTAACGTTGTTAATATGGAGAGACCAGTTGGATTATTATCCGAAGAACCACTCTGTATTAGCATAAGTGTTGCGAATCATATATGCCAAAGACAAGTGAAGACGGAGTCAAGTGCAAGGGCTGTTGTATAAATCTTAGATAACAATTGCTTAAGATGTTTGTACTGAATAGTGCCTTCGGTTTGTCCAGTCCCAGGACGACCTGTATGGAAGAATGTCTGACAGAGTATATTTAATAGATCGTGTAAGTTGATCTCTTCAAACGTATTGTAACAACCCGTAAAATGCGAGCCAGTTTGAAATTTTTATTTTGGCAATTTTAGCGAAGTTTGATGATTTAAAATGAATTATTTTAAATAATATCGACGAGAAATTTATTTTGAATATATTTCGAACGTATATATTACGCGTCGTCGTTAGAATATAAATATTTATATATAATTATAAATAGAATTGAAAATGGCGCGGTAGTTCGATAATTCGATTTCAAACTTCAATTGAATGTACCGGGTGCAAAACAATCCGGATTTTAGTGAAACCAAAAATAATAGGATCTAATTGATAATATCTTTCCAACGAATTCGAGAAATTGAGATTTCATGGCGGGAATCAAAAGATATGTCCAGTTGAAAATTCTGAATAGTCGCTATGGAATTCAGGCCCTTAAAAATAGCCATTTTGCAAATGACCTCGGATTTCGACGAAACCAGTTTTGTTGGGTCCGTAGTGTCGATTTATTGCTAGATTTCAAATTTCATAAATTTTCGATTCAATATGTGAGCGTGGTAAAGGAAAACGCGTTTGACCAGTTTTAGTTGATTTTAATCGACTGGAAATTGGCCATTTTTCAAACGGTCTCAGAATTCGACGAAACTAGTTTTGTTAGGACCGTATCGTCAATACGAAGCTAGAAAATATTTTTCTGGAATTTTTCTAGTTAGTATGTGATCCCGGTAATTTGAAATGTACGTTTAAAATTCAGTATAGTGATTTAAATGTAAATTCAACGGAAACTGTTCGAAACGATCAAACCAGCTTACGATACATATCCCATTGCGTTCGGAATGGGGGTATTTAGCTATGGGCGACAGTCGTTGGGTTGGAATTTGAGTTCGAAGGGAAAAACAACTTTATAGAAATTAAATTAGTTAATTATATATATATAATATATAAGCCCTCATCCCCTTACTCTCTCTCCCCCTTCATTCACCGTTGACTTCAGTTATAAAAAAAAAACAAAGCAAAAAGGGAACCGATCCCAAATCGGGATCGATGGAATCCAGCCCCCCCTTGATTCGCCTGGCCGCCGGAGATGGCGCCTCCCTCGCCACCGACGATGCCTCCAGCCTCGACACCCCCCCTCGATTCGAAGACCGCGCAGGCCCCACTCCGCCCAGACCTCAACCGCGAGACCACCGGAGCAGCCACCGTCCTACCACACTCGCGACGCAGCACCCCCCTGACCTTGCGACCGCCTCAACCGCCAACCCCGACCCCTCTTCCTCCGTCTACACCACCTCACGCGAGTCAGTGGGCCACCAGTTCCGTCGTTCCCTCCCTCGAGCTCGGAGCCACTTCGTGAAACCGCAGTTCAGCCCAGCGCCGGAACCACCTGAAGCTCGCTCCATGGAAGATCGTCCTTCGACCAACTGCAATGGCGCGCGCAAGCCCAGGAAGCCACCTCTGACCGCCATTCTCCTCCCCAACGCTGGAACGATATCCGGAAAGCTTTGTATCCGTATATCTCTTCTAGTTGTGTATTGTATTATTTTCCGCTGCTATGTATTTAAATGTAATTTAAATCTCTGATATTTCTGTGTAATATTTATTCTTACTCTGTATATTCTTGTAATCTGATGCATTGATGTAATATACAATGAAATGTTCTTTCGTCTGCGTTCTGTTGTGGTGTGTTCTCGAACTATCCGACGCTTTCCTTTACGGGGAAGTTACGGGTTTTTACAGTTGGTATCAGAGCTTTGGTTTACAAAGCTCAGAGAACAAGGCACATTAGAACCGTACGAAAGAATTCATCAGATATTGGATTAGTAATATCCAATGGAATGACTCGTTAGAGATAGGATCAGTAGTATCCTAGAACGAGTGTGAAGAGTATATTTTTAAAATGAAAACAAATTTAGTTTTGAAAATCTAAATCACTTAATCGTATTTGATTATTTATTTATATTGATTAGGACAGTCCAATATATAAAGATTTTGCGTATGCGCCTAGCTAGCGTCTATTCGAAGTTTTAATATACTGGATAGATATAGAATCACACTCTAGTCGCCCGAAGATGATTCTGATGATAGTTCGAACATCATCAGAATTGGTATTCGTGTTTCGAAGGTGTGATATCTATATATTTCCTATTGACTGGTGTGAGAACCAAAAATTAGATAAGGCTTATTGTTGTGATTTGGCATCAAAAACATGATTTTTGTATATGTATCAAAATTATGAATTTGAAACTCTAATTCACTAATTGATTGATGTTTGCGTTGTTTGCCTATTTGTTTGCTAATTTTGAACCATTATGCCTAATTTGGTCAAATATTGAATTGTATTGAAAATTGGTCGCATTTGCATGCATATACATGTATATCCTTTGAACAGGTCATAGCAAGGAGGCTAGTGCAGAGAATAAAATTTGTTTGCCCGACAAATAGGTACATGTTTACTACATAATTTCCTGTTTTGTTTGGGTGATGATGATTTTGTGAGCCTATTGGCTAGCCGCTTGGCTTTTTCTTTTTCTTTTTGAGATATGAAGGACCGGGGAAGCTATTTGAAATTCCCCGATGCTCCCATTGCAGGGGAGGTTATGGCGAAATTTTTCAAAAATTTAGGGTGTTAGCCAAATTTTTGAAATTTTAGAAATTCTCAGAAACTGAAAAGTTGGAGAATGGAAGCCAGGTCGAGCGTAGAGTTGATTAATCAAACCACTTTCGACTTTGTTCCTTTTCGGGGACGAAAAGTTTTAAGTGGGGGAGATTGTAACAACCCGTAAAATGCGAGCCAGTTTGAAATTTTTATTTTGGCAATTTTAGCGAAGTTTGATGATTTAAAATGAATTATTTTAAATAATATCGACGAGAAATTTATTTTGAATATATTTCGAACGTATATATTACGCGTCGTCGTTAGAATATAAATATTTATATATAATTATAAATAGAATTGAAAATGGCGCGGTAGTTCGATAATTCGATTTCAAACTTCAATTGAATGTACCGGGTGCAAAACAATCCGGATTTTAGTGAAACCAAAAATAATAGGATCTAATTGATAATATCTTTCCAACGAATTCGAGAAATTGAGATTTCATGGCGGGAATCAAAAGATATGTCCAGTTGAAAATTCTGAATAGTCGCTATGGAATTCAGGCCCTTAAAAATAGCCATTTTGCAAATGACCTCGGATTTCGACGAAACCAGTTTTGTTGGGTCCGTAGTGTCGAGTTATTGCTAGATTTCAAATTTCATAAATTTTCGATTCAATATGTGAGCGTGGTAAAGGAAAACGCGTTTGACCAGTTTTAGTTGATTTTAATCGACTGGAAATTGGCCATTTTTCAAACGGTCTCAGAATTCGACGAAACTAGTTTTGTTAGGACCGTATCGTCAATACGAAGCTAGAAAATATTTTTCTGGAATTTTTCTAGTTAGTATGTGATCCCGGTAATTTGAAATGTACGTTTAAAATTCAGTATAGTGATTTAAATGTAAATTCAACGGAAACTGTTCGAAACGATCAAACCAGCTTACGATACATATCCCATTGCGTTCGGAATGGGGGTATTTAGCTATGGGCGACAGTCGTTGGGTTGGAATTTGAGTTCGAAGGGAAAAACAACTTTATAGAAATTAAATTAGTTAATTATATATATATAATATATAAGCCCTCATCCCCTTACTCTCTCTCCCCCTTCATTCACCGTTGACTTCAGTTATAAAAAAAAAACAAAGCAAAAAGGGAACCGATCCCAAATTGGGATCGATGGAATCCAGCCCCCCCTTGATTCGCCTGGCCGCCGGAGATGGCGCCTCCCTCGCCACCGACGATGCCTCCAGCCTCGACACCCCCCCTCGATTCGAAGACCGCGCAGGCCCCAATCCGCCCAGACCTCAACCGCGAGACCACCGGAGCAGCCACCGCCCTACCACACTCGCGACGCAGCACCCCCCTGACCTTGCGACCGCCTCAACCGCCAACCCCGACCCCTCTTCCTCCGTCTACACCACCTCACGCGAGTCAGTGGGCCACCAGTTCCGTCGTTCCCTCCCTCGAGCTCGGAGCCACTTCGTGAAACCGCAGTTCAGCCCAGCGCCGGAACCACCTGAAGCTCGCTCCATGGAAGATCGTCCTTCGACCAACTGCAATGGCGCGCGCAAGCCCAGGAAGCCACCTCTGACCGCCATTCTCCTCCCCAACGCTGGAACGATATCCGGAAAGCTTTGTATCCGTATATCTCTTCTAGTTGTGTATTGTATTATTTTCCGCTGCTATGTATTTAAATGTAATTTAAATCTCTGATATTTCTGTGTAATATTTATTCTTACTCTGTATATTCTTGTAATCTGATGCATTGATGTAATATACAATGAAATGTTCTTTCGTCTGCGTTCTGTTGTGGTGTGTTCTCGAACTATCCGACGCTTTCCTTTACGGGGAAGTAACGGGTTTTTACACGTATTTACGTTTGGTGGTGGAGGAATTCGTTTCTCTTAGTTGTATACCTATGGTATTTTTGGGGAAATCAATTTGTGATTTGGCGAATGTGTGATCTGTCAGAGATAAGCGTGGCCTCTATCCTTACAACCGGGAAATGACAGAAATCGGGCAGGCAACATGGCTATGTAGGTCGCACCTATTAGGGTGTATAATCACCTGATCTAGAGTTTCATTTGTTGAGTCAAAGCTTCAAAGGTTGTTTTGATTTATGACAAGAAGAAGCTTCTACATCGACAAAAAGAAGACAAGATGACTTCATAGGTTAGAAGTTGATTATTTAGAGTAAAAAATGTTAAAATCTATCCTCAAATGATCATACTTCTAATTGCTTTAAAATATTTCTTATAAAAGCATTTTTTTATGCATATGACCGAAAACATGTCGACCTACAATTTTTTATAGGTCAACAGGTTTTTAAATTGTAACGGTCAAAAATAGGTCGACCTATAAAATTTTATAGGTCAACAGGTTTTTGAAATTCCAACGGCTAAAAACATGTCGACCTATAAATTTCTATAGGTCAACAGGTTTTTGAATTTTTGACCGTTATATTGAAAAGTCATCTTCTTTCTTCAAAAGTTGCATCCATTTCTTCTCATGAATAAACACTTCTTTTGATTGCAACTCTTCACCAATGATTGCATCTACTCGATCTTTATAAATACATAAATTTGCAATCATTCAAATCACCTGAATTAACCGAATTTACTCTCTATTTTCTGATCTATCTTGCATTATTCTTTTCACTCAAAAAGCACTCAAAAGCATTCAATAATCGTTTGAATCACCAAGCATATTTCATACACTTGTGATTCAACTCGATATTCTACTTCCTAATCTTACTAAACATCAAATTACATTTGAGGATAAGATTATAGGAAGGGTGTACTCAATTGTTGACAAATCAGTGTTGAAGAAAGAACACATTCAAAGTCAAAATCTTATTATTGAAGTCCTCGGTGTTGTAAGAGGCAAGTGTTGAAGTCCTCGTGGTATAAGAGGCAAGTGTTGAAGTCCTCGTGTTATAAGAGGCAAGTGTTGAAGTCCTCGTGGTATAAGAGGCAAGTGTTGAAGTCCTCGTGCTGTTAGAGGCGTGAAATCCCGTTCGGCTGCTCGGGTATTGTAAACCTGTTTCCTCCGGGTGAAGTGAGGTTGTTGATTAGTGAAAATCCAGATAGAAGTCTGGGACTGGACGTAGGACGGTGCTCCGAACCAGTATAAAAATCCCTGGTGTGATTTTTCCTATTTACTGCATTTGCTATACTTGCTTATCTGTGATATTGCTTCTGTGAGATCTTTTTACATTAAATATTTACCTGCATAACTATTGTAAATATACAAGTTGTATATCACATACTTTCCGCATAGCCATATTATAGATCCTGCACAAGTCGCGTGCAAACCCGACCTTTTCAATTGGTATCAGAGCAAGGTTGTTCTAGAGATCGTAACAACATCTTAGAACAATGGCGATAAAGAAATATGGTCAAGACATTAGAAAGAGGAAGGACAACAAAGCAGAATCAAGAAAGCAAGGAAATAAATGTTTCATGGCAGCAGACGATGAGGTACGAATTCCTACTCTTGAGGATATGCTTGATATTTATGATAAAGTAATGATTAAACTTAAAGATACAAAATATCAGTTAAAAGAAGTCAAGACAATGTTGAATAGATCCGAATTAGAACGAGATATGTTAAAAGATGAGAAGAAAATATTAGAAGAAGAACTTGAAAAGGCTCAAGAATCGTTTTCTAATTCTAATTCTCAACTATCTCTTTTGACTCAAGAAATTGAAGTTCAAAAAGAGAAGAATGATGTTCTCATTACTGAAAATCATGAGCTTAAAACAAAAGTCAAAATTCTAGACCTTGAAAAAGCTAGTTTACAAAATAAGTTAGAAAATATTACTCAAAATGTTTCTAACTTCAACAAAGGTCGAGAAAATTTGACAAAGATCATTGAGAATTCACAATCTACTTCAAATAAGAAAGGTTTGGGATATAAAAACCAAGAAATTAAGAAGCATCTTGGTTATGGAAAGAAGAAAATAATGCAAAAGAACAAAGCTAAGAAAAATCTTAGTTTATCTTCCAAACCAAAACCTGTTGTGAAATCTCAAAAGAAAAATGACAATAGCGACTTTGGAAATAATACTAATCTTAGAAATAGTACTAGATATGCTTTCATGTACAATAAGAATATCACTGCTAGTACTAATACACATCCAAGACCCAATTATTATAGAAATTCGAATACTTCTATGACTAGAGATCTATATAATAGATCTAGAAGTACGAAAAGGAACATCAATAGAGATTACTTAAGTATTTGGGTTCCTGTAAGTTGGAAAAACAGAGAAAAATATATCGATAATTATTTTGATTCGGTAGTTAATAACGAAAATTTTATCTTTAAAGGTTCCATTAAACCCTCTTGGGTTTGGTTACCTTCCATCTAACCCATGGACCCAAACAAAGCAAGTGGGTACCAAAGGTATATACATCATATTCTTTGCAGGTACACCACAACAAAAAGAAGACAATTTTGATATCTCCCGAAGGTACTTTAAATTATGTCTTATATTCGATTACTGTTCTATCATGATCTTTATTCTTTTTTATCAATGACAAAGAGGGAGAAATATGCATATATAATAAGTGTTGTTGGAGTTTGAAAATTCAAAAGAGAAGGAGAAAAACAAAATTATTCAAAACCTGTCGACCACCCCAATATTAGCCTGTCGACCGGTCCAGTTATACAACGCTACCAATTTTCAACCAGAGAATTAATCGGTCGACCGTCTATTTTCTCACCTGTCGACCGGTCTTAGTTAAACTTGTTTTTTATTTTCAATCAGAACTTAAAGCTGTCGACCGCCCCTAATAAAGCTGTCGACCGGTCCAGGTAAACTGGTCTATATAAATTCATTCAGAACTATTTTCTGTCGACCGACTTTAAACTTCCTGTCGACCGGTTACATATGCTATTTAAAAAATTATATGCTTAATATGTTAAAAGTATATGTGTGCTAACATTTGTTAATGCAGGAATCAAAAGGTTAGATATTTTATTATATAACAAATGTTGCAGAAATTCAGGGGGAGCTTTATATTCAGAGGAAGAAAACCTTATAGTAATATTGTTGTTACTATCATTTTTGCAATACTATATACCCTTTTTGTCGATGACAAAGGGGGAGAAATATTACTAACGATTGCCATGCAGATTATATAATTCAGGGGGAGCATATATACAGGGGGAGCAAATATACAAGGAACAATACCTTATTAAGCCATGTTGTCATCAATCAAAAAGGGGGAGAATGTTGAGTCAAAGCTTCAAAGGTTGTTTTGATTTATGACAAGAAGAAGCTTCTACATCGACAAAAAGAAGACAAGATGACTTCATAGGTTAGAAGTTGATTATTTAGAGTAAAAAATGTTAAAATCTACCCTCAAATGATCATACTTCTAATTGCTTTAAAATATTTCTTATAAAAGCATTTTTTTATGCATATGACCGAAAACATGTCGACCTACAATTTTTTATAGGTCAACATGTTTTTAAATTGTAACGGTCAAAAATAGGTCGACCTATAAAATTTTATAGGTCAACAGGTTTTTGAAATTCCAACGGCTAAAAACATGTCGACCTATAAATTTCTATAGGTCAACAGGTTTTTGAATTTTTGACCGTTATATTGAAAAGTCATCTTCTTTCTTCAAAAGTTGCATCCATTTCTTCTCATGAATAAACACTTCTTTTGATTGCAACTCTTCACCAATGATTGCATCTACTCGATCTTTATAAATACATAAATTTGCAATCATTCAAATCACCTGAATTAACCGAATTTACTCTCTATTTTCTGATCTATCTTGCATTATTCTTTTCACTCAAAAAGCACTCAAAAGCATTCAATAATCGTTTGAATCACCAAGCATATTTCATACACTTGTGATTCAACTCGATATTCTACTTCCTAATCTTACTAAACATCAAATTACATTTGAGGATAAGATTATAGGAAGGGTGTACTCAATTGTTGACAAATCAGTGTTGAAGAAAGAACACATTCAAAGTCAAAATCTTATTATTGAAGTCCTCGGTGTTGTAAGAGGCAAGTGTTGAAGTCCTCGTGGTATAAGAGGCAAGTGTTGAAGTCCTCGTGTTATAAGAGGCAAGTGTTGAAGTCCTCGTGGTATAAGAGGCAAGTGTTGAAGTCCTCGTGCTGTTAGAGGCGTGAAATCCCGTTCGGCTGCTCGGGTATTGTAAACCTGTTTCCTCCGGGTGAAGTGAGGTTGTTGATTAGTGAAAATCCAGATAGAAGTCTGGGACTGGACGTAGGACGGTGCTCCGAACCAGTATAAAAATCCCTGGTGTGATTTTTCCTATTTACTGCATTTGCTATACTTGCTTATCTGTGATATTGCTTCTGTGAGATCTTTTTACATTAAATATTTACCTGCATAACTATTGTAAATATACAAGTTGTATATCACATACTTTCCGCATAGCCATATTATAGATCCTGCACAAGTCGCGTGCAAACCCGACCTTTTCATCATTTACCTCTAAAAATCTATTGTCGATGTTGTCCCATTCGGGAAACGGTTGCTGATCCCAACCGTTGGTGATATACATTCGATAAACTCAAGCGAAATGAGTGGTCGGTCATGTGTGGCCGGGTTGCAAGATGTTCTTGTTGAACCCAGTGTATTCCTCTCTAGAGGTACACTAGCGAAAGGTGGTTCCATACCTTGTCATAGTTGGAAATCCATTACCCAATACGTGCTTGCGGTTTTGGTTGTATACCATATATGTAGAACGTGAGATGAAAGCGTTTCTGCTAGATGATTATTATATTGTGGTTGATAGACATTATCATAATATCAATAGGTTTTTGATATAAAGATATTTTGGATTCTCATAAGGGAAAAACCCATTCCGTTATACATCGTGGTCTTATGAGATATCGTTTAATGGCTCAAACTGTTTTAAAACTGTTTTACTTATATCAATCCCATGAATGACCCGGAGTTTATTTTGTTTTGTTTCCCTAAACTCTTGGGTGCCCAATTTTGTACGGGTAGTCAAGTAGTCGGGATTTACAGATACTTGAAGAGCTGGAGCAGGAGGCTTCAGAATTATATAGCTATGGTTATTTTCCGCTGTGTTGTACGTGTTGTACTTTGGAAATGATTTGTATATTCAAGTACAGATTTATATTTCAAAGTTATGTTATATATTATATGTTATTCGTTCCGCTGTGTGGTTCGTGTTACTCTGATGTTGTGTTGTTGTTCTTCTTCTATTCTAAGTTTCTATCTTATCTATTCTCACCCTCTAATTTCTTTCATTAACTACCGGTATTTTTTTGATGTTTGGTTAGTCGTCATTGAGTTTATGTCGATAACCAAAGTCGACAAAAACCGGGTCGTTACAGTTAGTATCAGAGTTTATGGTTAAGTAATTACCTTGGCTCTGTGGCATGACTCGGTAGAGATGGGGTTAGTAATACCCTAGATTGAGTTTGAGTGTATATATATATGAGCGTGTATTTGTTATTCAATATTAAAATGATTTTATATTGTGAAGATTTATTGGTAGAGTTGTTTATGAGTTCTGGTCAATCAGTTTGATCCACTGTATCGGTAGGAATTTCTGAACACTCGAATACGATGGGTCGACACGATATGTTTTGAAAAGAGTGTAAACAGAATAATTTTACCCAAATTATATTTGATATAGAGAAGATATATATATATATATATTGGAATGAATATACATATTGGATATATTGGTAGTTATTATAATCGAATAAGATTATAAATATGTTAAATGGTTATGTAAATAACCGATCAGAATTCAGATAAGCATAATGAATTGAATTGAATCTGAAATTAAAATCAGAGTTGAAATTTAAACCCTGGAATTTGAAAGGTGTTTGTAAATGGATTTGGATTAAATATATGTGAATTTTAAAATCCTGGGAAATTTTAAATGGTTTTACAAACATCGGAAAGTATAGTTTGAAATAAATTTCAAAGTGGAAATGCTAGAAATGGTTTTGAAAAGCGATATAGTATTGAACTCACTTCAAAACCTGGAAATAGATTCTGATGATGATCATGACATCATCGGTGTTCATTTTCGAGTTGTAAGTGACGGATTACTACCAAAGATTTTGTTTTCAAATATGTTTTGCGAAAACAAGGTGTTCAGAAATTCAAGGGTTTTGAATTGTTATTGTGATTTCAAATTGATTTGAAATAAAAACCCAGGAACTTAAATTCTAGAATTTAAATTTAACTTGTGAAGTTAATTCGAATGGGATGATGAAAGTAAATAGTAAACCAGAATTTAACTTGAGATGATAAGTTAAGCAAAACTGAAACGGATTAGAGGATAATATGGAATGGAATTGAGATAATGAGTTAAGAGTTTGAAATTTGATATTGGAGTTTGAATGAAATTTGGCTTGGATAGAACCAAATGTTTGAGTTGAGGAGTTTACTTGCGATGACATTGGTATATGCTGAATTAGCAGCAGATGTAAAGGATATATGGATATGCCCAACAAAAAGGTACCAGTTTATATTATATATGGGTTTGAGATTTTGATGAGCCGAATTGGCAAGCCGCTTGGCTATTAGATTTTCTTTTGGGTTGAAGAAGGCCCAGAGAGGAGAGTTGGAGTTTAAGCTATTGACCAGTACAAAGGAGGTGCTGGCGAAATTTTTCAAAAAATTAAGGCATTAGAAAATTTTAGTTAGTCGGAAAAAATTGATATTTTAGTCAATATTAATGGTTTCAGTTGAAACAGATGTTAAGGGGTAAACCGATAAATATTTACCCAGTAGATAGGGTCGTCTTCTAGCTTAGCAATTTTGAGGATGAAATTATTTTAAGGGGGAAAGATTGTAATGACCCGCATTTTTAGATGTCGAATAATTAATTAATTTAATTATTAAATATCGAGTTGGCGATATCGATAACTGGAATTAAGTAATAATTATATTTAATTAATATAAACAATAGAATAATATATTTCACGAATAATCAGGATTAGTGGAATTCACAATATTGTGTGAACTGGACAATTCAAAGTATATAATTCAGTTTAGAGTTGAATTATAATAACGAATATATTATTTGAATGAAGTTTGAAACTATAATTTTATTATAAATAAAATTGAGCTTGAAATGGCGCGGCAGTTCGTTATTTGGCGATTTGAACTTCAACTGGAGGTACATGATTCGTTTTAAGCTGGATTTCTGTGAAACAAGAAACGTTCGGAGCTGGTGAAGTATATTTTTCTAGTGGAAGAGAAAAATCGAGATTTCGTCGTGTAGATTTTGATTTATGTACAAATCAAATTTTAGAAAAGTCGCTGTGGAATTTCTTTATAATTTAATTATATTTTTAAAAGGAATTTCATTATAAATCGAATATCGATTTATATCGGAATTTGAAGTATCGAGCTAGAAATTCATATAGGAATATAGTGGAGCTGAATAATATTCTATGTGAATATATGCGAGAATATTTATTTATAAATATTAAATTAAAATGTTTTTAAATATGTTTATATATTTAAAAGGGTTATTTAGAGCTTTAAAAATATCCAGTTTTGCAAACAACCTCAAAATTCGACGAAACTAATTTTGTTGGATCTGCAATATCAAATTATTGTTAGATTCCAAGTTTCGTGATTTTTAGAGGCAGTATGTGGTCGTACGGATTTTTAGAGTGAAAAACAGTTAGTATTTGGACAGTTAAAAATACGCTGTGTGAGCAAACAGAGTCGGAATTCGACGAAACCAGTTTCGTTGGGACCGTAGTGTCGAACTGTAGCTGCATGACCATTTTCGCGATTTTTGAATATCGTGTGTGATCACACGGATTTTTAGAATACAAATAAATGAGATATTAGCTAAAGTAAAAAAATAAAACAAAATTTCTAAAGCCTAGAAATGGCCACGCCATCATCGTTTTCAGCCTCACAAAGCCCGTTATATAATCTCTCTCTGAGCCGCTAGTTAAGAAAATGAAAATGTGAAACAAACCCACTTCATAAAATCAAAACAAATCCAAAAAATCTCTACAAATCTTAAAATATATATATATTCGAGTTCAGGATGGATTTCTCTTCGATCTGGCATGCTCATTTAAGGGTGCGATGTCCGTTCAGGGAATGGGTTTTTGGCGTCAACGAATTAAGGTTGAGGATTCAATGAAAAGGGAGGGGTTCGGGATTGTTTGGAGTATGGCGTTGGATTCAGGAAGTGTTCCCGCACCTGTGTGCAAATTTTGGTGGTATTTGATCGAAATAAGTGTCGATCTTGTACTGTGCAGTGCATCGAGGTCCTGGAGGCGCGATGTATACGGTGGCACCGAGTTGAACTTGATGGACGGGAAGAGATGGAGAATTTGAAGGAGATTTCAACAGCGAAGAAGGATGTTGATATCGATGAGAGATGGAGGAATGGGAGGCCTTGAGTTCGACGGTGTTGAGGTCATATAAAATTGGAGCGTACACGAGATTTAGGGAAGAAGAGTTAGAAGGTAGCGAGTCTGGGTTTATGCAAAAGGGTATGGGCCGATTAAAAGGGTTAATGCCCATTTGAACATTAAATTCCATGTTTTAATTCACATTAATGTATAACAACTTCTAACTATCATAACTTGGCCATACATGAACTAAATTCAGCGAAACAAGATGCATTGGGATCGTATGGACGAGAGCACCACAATGGAACTGACTGTGAGTGGATTGGGGCTCATTTGAATTTATGGCGAAATAAATTGTTTGATTCAAATCAAACAAACAGTTTATCGTTCTTTAACGATGATCGTCCAATGTGAGTAAAACTCACCAACTCTAAATAGTTGTATTTTTAGAACTGTTAATCATCTGTTGATTGCTGTGTGTTAACTGTTTGGTTGAATTGCTTGTGTATTGGTTGAAAATATAGATAATGATATATATATATATCGTTAATCGAATATTGATTCTGTTTATCAGAATATTTTATATTCGTGTTGTTTAACATCTGTGATGCAGGAAAACAAGTTGGAGGAATCCAATTGGATTCCTCAACATTTATTTTACTGTTTTCATATATTGTAGTATATGATGTGATATAAAATATGTTGATGATGATGTGTGTTTAAATGATATCGATCATTGTGATTTGTATTTTAAATACCGTAAGAAATAGTGACATGTAGAAAGGGGGTTTTCAAAGTATATTTTGAAAATAAATTAGTTATATAAAATCAATGGATTTTATATAGAAAAGTAAAAAGGGATATTATAGAAGAAAACATTCATAAAATCGAAAGAGTTTTGAAAAGGAAATATTTATTGAAAATAAATATGATAAAGATGAAAAGGGAATTATTTATAAATTCAAAGGATTTTATAAAGAGAAATATTTATTGGGATTATAAATAGAAGTATAAAGGGATTATTTATTTGGGAAAATAAATAAGAGTTATAAAGGAAAATATTTGTGAAACAAATAGAAAGGGGAAATATTTGTAAAACATTTACAAATAGAATTTAAAAAGGAAATATTTGTAAAACATTTGCAAATGGATTAAAAGGAAATATTTATTTGTTAAATAAATAGAAAAGATAAAAAGAAATATTTATTTGTTAAATAAATAGAATTGAAAAGGGAATAGTTATTTGTTAAGTAAACAAATAGAAAAAGAGATAATCCAAAGGAGATAATCCGAAGGAGATGATTCAAAGGACATAATCCAAAGGAGATAATAGAAAAGGAAATGATTCAAAGGAGTTAATTTAAAAGATTAAATCGAAATGAGTTAATCGAAATGAGTTAATCGAATATTAGTTATTCGGTTAGAGTTAACCGATTAGAGTTAGAGTTAACCAGTTAGAGTTAATCGAATAGAGTAAATCAGATAGAGTTAATAAGGTTAGAATTAATCAAATAGAGTTAATCAGTTAGAATTAATCAGATAGAGTTAATCAGTTAGAATTAATCAGTTAGAATTAATCAGTTAGAATTAATCAGTTAGAATTAACCAGTTAGAGCTAGAGTTAACCAGTTAGAGTTATTTAAATGGAGTAAATCGAGTAGAGTTATCAAATATCACCTATTCGAAGTAGAGTTATCGAATATAGTGTATTCGAGAGAAGAGTAATCAGATGTAGTTTATTCGAGAAGAGTAATCAAATATAGTTCTTTCGAGAAGAGTTATCGAATATAGTTATTCGAAAGTAGTTAATCGAATTTAGTTATTCGAAAGGAGTTAATCGAATATAGTTTATTCGAGTAGAATTAAAGGAGTTATCGAATATAGTTTATTCGAAAGGAGTTAAGTGAAAAGATTTAATCCAATAGAGTTAATCGATAAGAGTTAATTGAATAGAGTTAATCGAATATAGTTTATTCAAAGAAAGGTTTTCGAATCTAGTTATTCGTAAGAGAGATTATCGAATATAGTTATTCGAAGGGAGGAGTTATCGAATAGAGATTATTCGAAAAAGAGTTACGTAAGGAAGTTTGTTAAAGGTTTAAAAGATAAACATTGTCTATTCCGAAGTTAAAACATTGTTCAGTTAAGGTCTGAGAGGTAATTATACCCCAACTTGATTGACTTCCTTCTTAACTAAGGAAAGGGCTAAGATTTGATAGAAAAGGGTGGTTAAGTAAATTTAGTTAATAAGTGTAATGGTTTGAGTTGGCATAGCGATAGTTTGTTTAAACATCTGTCTAAGTCCAATGTAAGAGTTTCGGAAATGTTTCCCAAATAAGAAATGTTTTCTAATATAGAAAACAAGAAATGGAAATGTTTTCCAGTGTTAATAACATGTATTTTCTAAATTTAGAAAATAAGAAATGTTGAATATATGGAAATAGGAAATGACAAATGAAATAAATTTATGATAAATTAATTTAAAGGATAAAAGTTGATTGGTGATTGATCGATGTAATTTCCATCTGGAAATAAGATCGTTGTTTGCACACGTGTTTTTCTTTGATAGTTAACTCATCGACTAACGAAGTTTTCGACCATTTTAACGTTGTTAATATGGAGAGACCAGTTGGATTATTATCCAAAGAACCACTCCGTATTCGCATAAGCATTGCAAATCATATATGCCAAAGACAAGTGAAGACGGAGTCAAGTGCAAGGGCTGTTGCATAAATCTTAGATAACAATTTCTTAAGATGTTTGTACTGAATAGTGCCTTCGGTTTGTCTAGTCCCAGGACGACCTGTATGGAAGAATGTATGACAGAGTATATTTAATAGATCGCGTAAATTGATCTCTTCAAATGTATTTACGTTTGGTGGTAGAGGAATTTGTTTCTCTTAGTTGTATACCCATGGTATTTTTGGGGAAATCAATTTGTGATTTGGCGGGTATGACGATGTGACATTCAAAGTGAATAAATGTGTGATCTGCCAGAGATAAGCGTGGCCTCTTTCCTTACAACCGGGAAATGACAGAAATCGGGCAGGCAACATGGCTATGTAGGTCGCACCTATTAGGGTGTATAATCACCTTATCTAGAGTTTCATTTACTTCTAAAAATCTATTGTCGATGTTGTCCCATTCGGGAAACGGTTGCTGATCCCAACCGTTGTTGATATACATTCGATACACCCAAGCGAAATGAGTGGTCGGTCATGTGTGGCCGGGTTGCAAGATGTTCTTGTTGAACCCAGTGTATTCCTCTCTAGAGGTACACTAGCGAAAGGTGGTTCCATACCTTGTCATAGTTGGAAATCCATTACCCAATACGTGCTTGCAGTTTTGATTGTATACCATATATGTAGAACGTGAGATGAAAGCGTTTCTGCTAGATGATTATTATATTGTGGTTGATAGACATTATCATAATATCAAAAGGTTTTTGATATAAAGATATTTTGGATTCTCATAAGGGAAAAACCCATTCCGTTATACTGCGTGGTCTTATGAGATATCGTTTAATGGCTCAAACTGTTTTAAAACTGTTTTACTCATACCAATCCCATGACTGACCCGGAGTTTATTTTGTTTTGTTTCCCTAAACTCTTGGGTGCCCAATTTTGTACGGGTAGTCAAGTAGTCGGGATTTACATATACTTGAAGAGCTGGAGCAGGAGGCTTCAGAATTATATAGCTATGGTTATTTTCCGCTGTGTTGTAAGTGTTGTACTTTGGAAATGATATGTATATTCAAGTACAGATTTATATTTCAAATTTATGTTATATATTATATGTTATTCATTCCGCTGTGTGGTTCGTGTTACTCTGATGTTGGGTTGTTGTTCTTCTTCTATTCTAAGTTTCTATCTTATCTATTCTCACCCTCTAATTTCTTTCATTAACTACCGGTATTTTTTTGATGTTTGGTTAGTCGTCATTAAGTTTATGTCGGTAACCAAAGTCGACAAAAACCGGGTCGTTACAGTTAGTATCAGAGTTTATGGTTGAGTAATTACCTTGGCTCTGTGGCATGACTCAGTAGAGATGGGGTTAGTAATACCCTAGATTGAGTTTGAGTGTATATATATATGAGCGTGTATTTGTTATTCAATATTAAAATGATTTTATATTGTGAAGATTTATTGGTAGAGTTGTTTATGAGTTCTGGTCGATCAGTTTGATCCACTGTATCGGTAGGAATTTCTAAACACTCGAATACGATGGGTCGACACGATATGTTTTGAAAAGAGGGTAAACAAAATAATTTTACCCAAATTATATTTGATATAGAGAAGATATATATATATATATATATATATATTGGAATGAATATACATATTCGATATATTGGTAGTTATTATAATCGAATAAGATTATAAATATGTTAAATGGTTATGTAAATAACCGATCAGAATTCAGATAAGCATAATGAATTGAATTGAATCTGAAATTAAACTCAGAGTTGAAATTTAAACCCTAGAATTTGGAAGGTGTTTGTAAATGGATTTGGATTAAATATATGTGAATTTTAAAATCCTGGGAAATTTTAAATGGTTTTACAAACATCGGAAGTATATTTTGAAATAAATTTCAAAGTGGAAATGCTAGAAATGGTTTTGAAAAGCGATATAGTATTGAACTCACTTCAAAAGCTGGAAATAGATTCTAATGATGATCATGACATCATCGGTGTTCATTTTCGAGTTGTAAGTGACGGATTACTACCAAAGATTTTGTTTTCAAATATGTTTTGTGAAAACAAGGTGTTCAGAAATTCAAGGGTTTTGAATTGTTATTGTGATTTCAAATTGATTTGAAATAAAAACCAAGGAACTTAAATTCTAGAATTTAAATTTAACTTGTGAAGTTAATTCGAATGGGATGATGAAAGTAAATAATAAACCAGAATTTAACTTGAGATGATAAGTTAAGCAAAAATGAAATGGATTAGAGGATAATATGGAATGGAATTGAGATGATGAGTTAAGAGTTTGAAATTTGATATTGGAGTTTGAATGAAATTTGGCTTGGATAGAACCAAATGTTTGAGTTGAGGAGTTTGCTTGAGATGACATTGGTATATGCTAAATTAACAGCAGATGTAAAGGATATATGGATATGCCCAACAAAAAGGTACCAGTTTATATTATATATGGGTTTGAGATTTTGATGAGCCGAATTGGCAAGCCGCTTGGCTATTAGATTTTCTTTTGGGTTGAAGAAGGCCCAGAGAGGAGAGTTGGAGTTTGAGCTATTGACCAGTACAAAGGAGGTGTTTGCGAAATTTTTCAAAAAATTAAGGCATTAGAAAATTTTAGTTAGTCGGAATAAATTGATATTTTAGTCAATATTAATGGGTTCAGTTGAAACTGATGTTAAGGGGTAAACCAATAAATATTTACCCAGTAGATAGGGTCGTCTTCTAGCTTAGCAATTTTGAGGACGAAATTATTTTAAGGGGAGAGATTGTAATGACCCGCATTTTTAGCTGTCGAATAATTAATTAATTTAATTATTAAATATCGAGTTGGCGATATCGATAACTGGAATTAAGCAATAATTATATTTAATTAATATAAATAATAGAATAATATATTTCACGAATAATCAGGATTAGTGGAATTCACAATATTGTGTGAACTGGACAATTCAAAGTATATAATTCAGTTTAGAGTTGAATTATAATATCGAATATATTATTTGAATGAAGTTTGAAACTATAATTTTATTATAAATAAAATTGAGCTTGAAATGGCGCGGCAGTTCGTTATTTGGCAATTTGAACATCAACTAGAGGTACATGATTCGTTTTAAGCTGGATTTCTGTGAAACAAGAAACGTTCGGAGCTGGTGAAGTATATTTTTCTAGTGGAAGAGAAAAATTGAGATTTCGTCGTGTAGATTTTGATTTATGTACAAATAAAATTTTAGAAAAGTCGCTGTGGAATTTCTTTATAATTTAATTATATTTTTAAAAGGAATTTCATTATAAATCGAATATCGATTTATATCGGAATTTGAAGTATCGAGCTAGAAATTCATATAGGAATATAGTGGAGCTGAATAATATTCTATGTGAATATATGCGAGCATATATATTTATAAATATTAAATTAAAATGTTTTTAAATATATTTATATATTTAAAAGGGTTATTTAGAGCTTTAAAAATATCCAGTTTTGCAAACAACCTCAGAATTCGATGAAACTAATTTTTTTGGATCTGCAATATCAAATTATTGTTAGATTCCAAGTTTCGTGATTTTTAGAGGCAGTATGTGGTCGTACGGATTTTTAGAGTGAAAAACAGTTAGTATTTGGATAGTTAAAAATACGCTGTGTGAGCAAACAAAGTCGAAATTCGACGAAACCAGTTTCGTTGGGACCGTAGTGTCGAACTGTAGCTGCATGACCATTTTCGCGATTTTTGAATATCGTGTGTGATCACACGGATTTTTAGAAGACAAATAAATGAGATATTAGCTAAAGTAAAAAAATAAAGCAAAATTTCTAAAGCCTAGAAATGGCCACGCCATCATCGTTTTCAGCCTCACAAAGCCCGTTATATAATCTCTCTCTGAGCCGTCAGTTAAGAAAATGAAAATGTGAAACAAACCCACTTAATAAAATCAAAACAAATCCAAAAAATCTCTATAAATCTTAAAATATATGTATATTCGAGTTCAGGATAGATTTCTCTTCGATCTGGCATGCTCATTTAAGGGTGCGACGTCCGTTCAGGGAATGGGTTTTTGGCGTCAGCGAATTAAGGTTGAGGATTCAGTGAAAAGGGAGGGGTTCGGGATTGTTTGGAGTATGGCGTTGGATTCAAGAAGTGTTCCCGCACCTGTGTGCAAATTTTGGTGGTATTCGATCGAAATAAGTGTCGATCTTGTATTGTGCAGTGCATCGAGGTCCTGGAGGCGCAATGTATACGGTGGCACGGAGTTGAACTTGATGGACGGGAAGAGATGGAGAATTTGAAGGAGATTTCAACAGCGAAGGTGGATGTTGATATCGATGAGAGATGGAGGAATGGGAGGCCTTGAGTTCGACGATGTTGAGCTCATATAAAATTGGAGCGTACACGAGATTTATGGAAGAAGAGTTAGAAGGTAGCGGGTCTGGGTTTATGCAAAAGGGTATGGGCTGATTAAAAGGGTTAAGGCCCATTTGAACTTTAAATTCCATGTTTTAATTCACATTAATGTATATCAACTTCTAACTATCATAACTTGGCCATACATGAACTAAATTCAGCGAAACAAGATGCATTGGGATCGTATGGACGAGAGCACCACAATGGAACTGACTGTGAGTGGATTGGGGCTCGTTTGAATTTATGGCGAAATAAATTGTTTGATTCTAATCAAACAAACAGTTTATCGTTCTTTAACGATGATCGTCCAATGTGAGTAAAACTCACCAACTCTAAATAGTTGTATTTTTATAACGTATTTTTAGAACTGTTAATCATCTGTTGATTGTTGTGTGTTAACTGTTTGGTTGAATTGCTTGTGTATTGGTTGAAAATATAGATAACGATATATATATATATATATATATCGTTAATCGATTATTGATTCTGTTTATCAGAATATTTTATATTCGTGTTGTTTAACATCTATGATGCAGGAAAACAGGTTGGAGGAATCCAATTGGATTCCTCAACATTTATTTTACTGTTTTCATATATTGTAATATATGATGTGATATAAAATATGTTGATGATGATGTGTGTTTAAATGATATCGATCATTGTGATTTGTATTTTAAATACCGTAAGAAATAATGACATGTAGAAAGGGGGTTTTCAAAGTATATTTTGAAAATAAATTAGTTATATAAAATCAATGGATTTTATATAGAAAAGTAAAAAGGGATATTATAAAAGAAAACATTCATAAAATTGAAAGAGTTTTGAAAAGGAAATATTTATTGAAAATAAATATGATAAAGATGAAAAGGGAATTATTTATAAATTCAAAGGATTTTATAAAGAGAAATATTTATTGGGATTATAAATAGAAGTATAAAGGGATTATTTATTTGGGAAAATAAATAAGAGTTATAAAGGAAAATATTTGTGAAACAAATAGAAAGGGGAAATATTTGTAAAACATTTACAAATAGAATTTAAAAAGGAAATATTTGTAAAACATTTGCAAATGGATTAAAAGGAAATATTTATTTGTTAAATAAATAGAAAAGATAAAAAGAAATATTTATTTGTTAAATAAATAGAATTGAAAAGGGAATAGTTATTCGTTAAGTAAACAAATAGAAAAGGAGATAATCCAAAGGAGATAATCCGAAGGAGATGATTCAAAGGAGATAATCCAAAGGAGATAATAGGAAAGGAAATGATTCAAAGGAGTGTGACGACCCCAAACCCCGAGCTCACGGCGGCAAGGGTTATCTTTGAAATATAACACAGAAACAGATAATAGCAGAACAGAATTAAATACACCAGATAATGAACAATAGAATATACTGGATAAAAGTAATCATCAGAGTTACACAGTATACAGGATCTTACTTAGTACAAATACAGTTCAGCTATACATAAATGTCTACAGCGGAAAACAAACATAATATGTACAATAGGAGCTGAACAGCATAAAAAGAAATAAATGATAGAATCCAACTTCAGCTCCAGCTATCCAGAAAGAACCAGCTAAACCTGAATACAAGGCTGCCCGTGGAGCAAAAGGGGCACCCGAGTTTGAAAGTGAAACAAACTACGAGTCAGTCATGGGACTGGTATGAGAAATCCACTCAACGCATATATAATTGGCTAATCATAGGACCACGCCACTTTCGTGGAACGGGTTTACTCCATTGGATTGCCAGTGCTTTAAAACAAATCTTTCTTCTAAACGTCGCTATGCTTTTTATAAAAATGAAGCCGTTATAAGACTCAGTTCCCATCACACAATGCAACGCAAACCGGAGGATAGAGTTTTTACCTTATAACGGCCAAATATGCTTGATACGAATAAAACAAAGGCATTTGATATTATTGCTAGTGTTTATATGTTTTGAAAACAATTTCAAATCATAACTATCAATCATAGACGGCATTAATGCCCCATACCACTATGTCACCATATATAGGTATACAATCAAAACCGCACGGTGTCGTGTTTGGAAATTGGATTTCCGTCATGAACCAAGGCAAAAGATAGTCCTTACCGAATTCATGACTCTCTAGCCCGAGCCACAGGACCCAGACTCAGGTGGGCCCTTGGAGCGACAGGGCCGGTTCACCGATGTGGATTAAAATGCCTGAACAATACGTTTCCCCGCCCTTTGGGGCGTAAACGAGCCAACGAATGACTCCATCGGACCCGGATCGTCCGATCAAACCGAGGCGCCTCGCAACAGCAACAACCACATAGGTGAAAAGTATATAAATGTCAGGGCTGGTAGGTCACTGACACCACCCTAGCTAGAAAGAAACGCATGCCCTCCCTGAGGTCCTTCTCCCGTTTCTGGTTCATACCGGGGTGTGAGGCTCGCGATTTTACGTTATACACAAAGCTACGCCACACCGGCGGTGCTTTGATCATCACCACAAGACGTTGCTTTTCAACAGAAGCCCTGATCACTGCATCTTAGCATGCCACACAGGCAATTCACACCGTGCAACTGATGGCTATCAATCACACAGAACAAACTCCAATGTCAGACAACACTTTCCATTTGCAAGTCCGTTCTGGGTCTGAACGAAACCGGAGGCACTAAATACCTCGCAAACCCATCGATCACCACGTACGTCTGGACGATCACCACTCATTATCCATATTTCGGGATGCCTCCCAATCAGGACCTCGGTTACCATCCAAACGAGGTGAAGATCTCCGGTCTTCGACCATCGTCTTCATCTTCGACTTTCAATCGTCGGTCAATTATTTGAAATGAGGATTAACTCGGCCTTTTCAAATAATTCACGTATATTTAGAATTTCAAATCAATTTATTTCAATGGTTAAATTATTTGACAACACCAATTTTGTTCTTTAAGGTAATTTTCACACCAAACACATTCAACCATCAAATACCACATAAATCGAGCAAATTCAGTTTATTTCCATTCCATATCATTTATGATATTTTATAACGATTTATCGCTATTTTTATTTATTTTAGAATAGCCAATTTATTCAAAACGACGCTTCGGGCCATAACGCGGCCGTGGCGCTGTTTTTCTTCAGATTTGATTTACACATATCTGAAAATCTAACCGTTGGATCCTCACAAAATTTACATCATTAGAAAGGTCTTTTCAAAACGAATCCAACGGTTCCAGTTTCGGGAAAATCCGACGGTCGGATCTCCCGGTACAATCGTTTGAAGTTTCGATTTCAAAATACGAACTGCAACGTCGTTATTCGATTAAATATAATTATATTTATATATATATATATAAATATAATCGTTTCTGGCGCTGTTTTTCTTCAGATTTGAATTAAACGTTCTAGACAATCCAACCGTTTGATTTTACAAAGTTGGTGCCGTTGGAAAGATATTTCCAAGGCGAACCCAACGGTCGCGGTTTCGGGAAAATCCGATGGTCGGATCTCCCGGTACAAGCGTTTGAAATCATGGTTTCAAAATACGAACTGCACGGCCACGTTTCCTTTTAATTTTATTTATATTTATATATATAAATATAGTTCATTCTATAATTCCAACTATAGTTCATTCTATATTTTCAACTTCGTTTTCACTTTAAATATTTCACTAACGCCTTAATATTTCGAAAAATTTCGCCATAACCTCCTTTGTACGGGGAGGGGTTTGGAAATTTATTGGGCCGTGTTAGGTACCCAATAAATCCTAAAAAGCATTCACATATTTATAGTGATATATTCTGGTGTTTACGGGGGAGCATGTATAGATAATCACTCCAGAGAATAAATTCTCGTCACCCCGTTTCCGTGTGGAAATAAATAGTCCATGTGCCGTATCTAATAACTAGAGAGACGTGATTATTGTCAACTCCAGACCCGTGTGGGGTTTTTATTAATCTGGCAATTTATCGTTATATTTTACAGAGTCCATATCAGTCATCAGTTCAACCTGTAGTATATAATCATCGCCATACAAGCCTCTCGCTCGTATGGTAAATCTTCCACCTCGTCACACAAGCTCCAATTGCTTATGTGGAATATGATGAAGTATGCCTATCGTCAAGAAGTATGCCATGTAGCATAGTTCAAATTTAATTGTTACTATCCTATGGCGATATTTATTATTTCACACAGAATAACCAGCACTCCGCATCCAATGGCATTCACAGGAGTTGATATAAAAATAAAATTGCGCAGCCAACTCATCAAGGCTTACCTATTTGTCAGGCACGCAAATAATTTCTTTACTCTACAACTAATCCATTTTTCCTGTTCAACATATGTATATATACGCAGAACAAAGCCAATAATAATATTTCTAGCAAACTATTATTTATTTCAACACGTGTGTATTTTTATCAAAGCGTATACATGATAAAAGAAATATTTTTATCATCAGAATATTTATTCAACACGTGAATGTTTTTAACACTTCATATTCACAATAAAAATGTAGTTTTTATTGTCTATTCATTTTATTTTAAAATACGATAACATTCAACACATGAATTTCAACTCGACGAACGAATTTCAATTCAACACATGAATATTCTCTATAGTTTGTATATATATAAAAATGTGATTTTTATCGCTAAAACTATTTGTTTAAATTCAAATAATATTCAACACATGAATTTCAACTCAACGAATGAATTGCAACTCAACACATGAATATTCTTTCTACATATGTAATTTATTTCAACGAATGAAAATTATTCTAACACATGTATATTTCAGAAAATTTCGGCAGCATAACGGCAGGGTAGTTAAAACCGGGACCGTCCCTAGTACGGCTCCTCGCTCTACCTTAAAACCTCGCGGTTTTTGACAATGGGGATCATGCATCTAGTTCGCACGCAGGCGTCATGTATATATTTATTTCATTTCCACAAACTAATCCTATGTGGTTTCAACCAAATATTTCTCAACCACAAGCGGGTATTTTTCAATCACAATCAATCAATATCAACCACAAACAATCCCAAACAACCATTCGTTATCAATCAATTTTCACACCAATCACAATCAATAAATACCATCCATGGTTTGTGGATGAGGGGCGTATATATATATATATATATTTATTTATATATAGCAATTCACTTTTATTTCAACACAAATATAATTTTTACAACGCATATATAACTTATACATCGAACATACAACTTATACAACACTTATACATGAGGTGTACAACGCTTATATAACTCATACATCGACTATATAATTTATACATCGTCGTTTTCCATATTGTTTTTAAATAAGAAATCTCACATTGGGTTCCACTCCACCAAAAATAGCAGAAGGCTCAGAAAAATATGCGGTCTCTTCTAAAATGTAGAAGGCGTCCACGCGAGTCCACTGTCTCTTGTTTCACTGGATTTCGTTAACGTATGAAAAACATATGATCATATTGGCGTTAAATACTAATTTGGATAATTAAATTAAAATTAACCTAATTAACAACGCTTAATATAGCGTTTAAAAACGCTACCTCTTTCAAAATTGACTTCCTGTAACCCTCGACATTTGCTCTTCTGGAAATCCCTTCGCCGCCGCCGCCAGGTCAAACCGGACCTTCATCCAACCACACCCCATGACGCGCCACCGTGACCACCCCCTACTGCAACCACCACGTCGCGCTCGAAGGCGCCATCAGCCACCAAAATCGACCTAAGCCGAACCACTTCCCAGCGCTAGAACTCGCGATTTCCCCCACGATATTCGATCATACCCGTATCATATGGAAGTACTCTCGAATCTCTGTAATTTACTCTTCAGAACCTAGATCTAATTCGGTGTTATTTGGTGGCGATTTGGGAATTTATTTTCGAGCAGTTTTGACCGTCGGTTGAAGGAGATGGCGGCTAGGGTTTCTTGAACGTGGGTGGAGGGTTTTATAGATAATTAGTTTATATTTTATTATTATTTAAATCTTTTTAATTCGAAAATGATTTGTTTTATGTCACCAACCCCAATTTGAACCCAACAACTGTCGACCCTAGCATTTTACCCCCATTCCGAACACAATAGGATATGTTTCGTAGGCCCATTCGACTGTTTCAGTCAGTTTTCCTTCAAATTAAAATATAAAACATTCAATATTTAATTTGAACGTACGTTTCAATTTGCCGGAGCCACATACTGATTCGAAAAATTCCAGAAAAATAAATCTAGCTATGTTTTGATGATACGGTCCTAACAAAACTAGTTTCGTCGAATTCTGAGACCGTTTGCAAAAAGGCCCATTTTTGGTCGATCCAATTTAACTGTAATTGACCAAAACACAATTTCCTTTGCCACGCTCACATACTAGCTTCAAAAATTATGAAATTTGAAACTTAGCAATAACTTCTCATCCCGGACCCAACAAAAGTGGTTTCGTCGAATTTCGAGGTCGTATGTAAAATGGCCATTTTCACGGGCTATATAAATTCCATAGCGACCTTTCTGAAAATTCATTCGGCCATAACTTTTGCTTTCCGCTATGAAAATTCGATTTTTCAGATTCGTTAGAAAGGTATTCACTAACAGATTTAAATATTTTTGGTTTCGCTAAAATCCGTTTTGTTTTGCACCCGGTACAGTCCGACAAAGTTTGAATTCAATTTTTGAAACTTCAGCGCCCTTTCAGGCCTTGTTTATAATTTAAATTAATTATATTCGTTTTCAATTGTCGATTCAACCTCACTTTTCATCTTACTTATTTAAAATATTTATTTTAAATATTTAAAATCCATTATTTTAGCCAATTTAAAATTTTTAAATTGGTTCAGATTTTCTGGGTCGTTACAATCTCCCCCACTTAAAACTTTTCGTCCCCGAAATGGAACAAAGTCGAAAGTGGTTTGATAAATTTACAACCACACAACACAACAACCAATTTGATTTTAACCATCCAAAAATATACCAATCAAATCCTATATTCCCTTAAAAATCATTCAGAGTATAGAATAAATAGCGCATATCCATGGGAAGAAAATAGCAACGGAATAGAGAATTAAATGGTAATGCAAAGTAGGTTAAATGTACCTTGCACCAGAGTTAATCAGAGATATCTACTCGGCATCTAGGGTAAGCTTTCTGAATGCTCTCCTCAGTTTCCCAAGTACAATCTCGCGGATCTCCACTCCATTGCACTTTGACTAAGTGAACCTTCTTGTTCCTCAGCTCTTTGGTTTCTTTGCCGATAATCTTTAGTGGCTCTCTTCTCACAGCTAATTCTGGAGTAACTTCAATATCCTGCTGAGCTGCTTCTTCCACGGTCAAGTCTGGATCATGAACGTGCTTTCGAAGTTGAGATATATGAAATACATCATGAACTCCAGGCAACCAATCAGGCAATTTGACTCTATAAGCGAGAGTTCCGATCCGTTCCAGAATAGGAAACGGACCAATGAACTTGGGCGCTAACTTTCCAGTTTTACCGAACCGGATAACTCCTCTCATCGGCGATACTTTCAAATATACATAGTCGCCAACTTCAAAGGATACATCTCTTCTTCTCCTATCGGCATAGCTCTTTTGTCGGCTTTGAGCGGCGAGTAATCGCTTCTTAATAAAATCGACTTTATCAGCAGCTTCTCGGATCATATCAGGACCCAACACAAGTCTATTTCCGGGTTCGACCCAACAAGCAGGAGATCGGCACGGTCTACCATACAATGCTTCGAATGGCGACATTGTCAGACTCGCCTGGTAGCTGTTGTTATAAGAGAATTCAGCCAAATGCAGATGGTCTTCCCATGATCCACCGAAATCTATAACACAAGCCCGCAATAGATCTTCTAAAATACGATTCACCCTCTCAGTCTGACCGTCTGTCTGAGGATGATAAGCGGTGCTTAGGTTTAACTTCGTTCCCAGCTCGACTTGAAATGCTTCCCAGAATTTGCTAGTGAATATTGTATCTCTATCACTGACTATACTGAGCGGCACCCCATGTAGTCTAACTATTTCCCTGAAGTATATCTGCGCCAGACTCTGAGCAGTTCTGTTTGATCTGACAGGTATGAAATGGGCGGTCTTCGTGAAGCGATCTACGATCACCCAAATACTGTCATTTCCTTTTCTGGTCCTGGGCAGACCATCAATGAAATCCATAGAAATATGTTCCCACTTCCAACCTGGAACTTCTAGTGGTTGTAATAATCCAGCTAGTTTCTGTTGGTCGCTCTTGACTAGCTGGCAAGTAGGGCATCGACTTACGTATATTGAAACGTCTCTTTTCATAGCCTTCCACCAAAATGTTCGCTTGAGATCGTTGTACATTTTGGCCACCCCAGGATGGATACTCAGCTTGGACTTGTGACACTCATCTAACACTTCCCTTTTCAGCTCGGGAATGTCAGGAACACAAATCCTTCCTTTCAATCTCAGGGTCTCGTCGTTATCTATTTGAAAACACGAGGGTTCGCCTTTCTGAATCCTTTTAATCATGTCCTTAATAAAGTTATCCTCCGTCTGAAGAATAGATATTTTGTCAATCAAGGAAGTCGTGATAATAAAGCTGGCGATCATTACATTCTTTCGGCTCAGCGCATCGGCCACGTCATTGGCTTTCCCGGGAGTATATATAATTTCAAAGTCATATGCTGCAAGGAACTCCAGCCAACGTTGCTGCCTCAAATTCAAGTCCTTCTGTGTGAATAGATACTTTAACGACTGGTGATCTGTAAACAGTTCGAATCTCTCACCCAGAAGATAGTGCCTCCAGATTTTCAAGGCGAATACTATTGCCAATAACTCAAGATCATGAGTGACGTAGTTCTTTTCATGGTGCTTCAGTTGACGGCTAGCATAAGCAATCACTTGGCCCCTTTGCATTAACACTGCGCCAAGGCCTTCTCTAGAAGCATCAGTCCAGGTCTTTAAATCTTGGTTGCCATCGATGATGCTTAACATTGGAGCTGTTGTTAATCTCAACTTTAGCTCTTCGAAAGCCTCCTCACTTTCTGGAGTCCATTTGAATTTAGAATGCTTCTTCGTAAGCTTCGTTAAATGCCCAGATATCTTCGAAAAGTTTTTAACGAACTTCCGGTAATAGCTAGCCAATCCTAGAAAACTGCGGACTTCAGTGGGGGTACTGGGCTGTTTCCAATTCTGAATGGCTGTGATTTTGCTTGGGTCCACAACAATTCCTTCCTTTGATACGACGTGGCCTAGAAATTTTACTTCATCTTGCCAGAAGATACATTTGGAAAATTTGGCTTTTAATACATTCCGCCTCAGAATTTCTAGAACCTGTTCCAGATGCTTTTCATGTTCGGCCTTTGATTTAGAGAAGATTAGAATATCATCAATAAAAACCAGGACAAATTTATTCAATATTCCTCTGAATACTCTGTTCATTAGATCGACGAAGTAAGCGGGAGCGTTACATAAGCCGAACGGCATTACTAACCACTCGTAGAATAAGTCGGGACCTCTAAATGCTGTCATTGGAACACACTCTTCGGCAATTCGAAGTTGATGGAAGCCTGTAGCTAGGTCCATTCTTGAGAATACTTGTGCTCCATTTAATCGATCCAACAAATCATCAATCCGCGACAATGGATACTTGTTCTTTATTGTCTGCTTGTTCAGATCACGATAGTCCACGCATAGCCGTAGAGTACCATCATATTTTCGGACAAACACCACTGCTGCACCCCAATCAGAGAAACTAGGCCTGATCAGACCCTTCCATACTAGCTGTCGTGTTTGATTGTCTAATTCCTCCTTCTCTTTCAAGGACATTCTTCGAATAGCATGAACTACCGGCCTTGCATTGGGAATCAAAGCAATCTTGAAATCTATTTCTCTCTGCGGAGGTAAGCGAACAACTTCTTCGAACACATCCGCATACTTTTTGACGACAGGAATGTCTTTGATGAGGTCAGGAATATTCTCTGTGACCTCAGGGATATTTTCTATTTGAGCTGGAGAAACATCGAGAGCTGACCAGAAATCTTTTCTATTTGAAGTCGGGCCTTCACATGGTATGGTTATATAATTCCCCGATTGGGCCTTTGCTTTAACCACTCTCTCGGCGCATTTAACTTCAGCTTCATATCTAGTTAGCCAATCCAATCCCAGAATAAGATCGAATTCATTAAAATTCATGACGATAGAGATAATAGGGAATTTATAGC
Source organism: Allium sativum (assembly GCA_030737875.1). Taxonomy (NCBI): domain Eukaryota; kingdom Viridiplantae; phylum Streptophyta; class Magnoliopsida; order Asparagales; family Amaryllidaceae; genus Allium; species Allium sativum. Next base: position 1,020,897,678 of record CM060926.1, read on the forward strand.
AAGAAAAAGAGACAGGTACTGCACAGATCCAACTGAGATTGATGGAACCCCCAACTGGATTTTGGACCGTCATTGGTTCTTTGAGCTTTTTCAACCTCAAATCCAACTTCTTGACTACACTCTTTGCGATAAAGCTTCGTGACGCGCCTGTGTCAAATAGTACTTTAACTGGAATGTTTTTGACATTGAGCGTGCCTTCTAAAACATCAGACCTTTCCTGAGTAGACGAGGATGCAAGTACTTCTACCACTTCATTTATATTTACTGCTTTAGGTTTCTGAGATAGCGGGCAGTTTTTCGCAATATGCCCAGCCTGATGGCACTTATGGCATCCTCTTTTCTCTTCTAACCTCTTACCGGATTTAGAACCATCCTTAACTTGTTTATTTAGAGATCCGCAACTTATCGAGAGATGTCCTTGCCTATTGCAGTTATTGCATACGACAGTCGTTACGGGTTCTTTCCCAGATCCAGCCCTTTTCCTCTTGGCACTGGGCTTCTTACTGATCTCAGACGTTGTACTGGCCTCAGGATGATCTGTTTCAGACTCAATTTTATTACAAGAGTTGACTTCCTCCTCGTCGCGCAACATGCCTTTCTTATGGAGATCTTCATACTGATAAGCCATATAAATCATTTCTGTAAAAGGGAGCTTCACATGCCCCAATACTTTATTCTGATATTTCCTTTGAAGCCCGTAAATAAATCTCAAATTCTTTCTCCTCGTATTCTGAATTAGATGGGGAGCAAAGTGAGAAAGTTCGTTGAATTTCTTATGATATTCTGGGATGGTCATATCACCTTGTATCAAATAAGAAAATTCATCACATAATCTCTCGGTTGCTTCGGAAGGAGTAAATCTTTCTAGGAAAATCACTTTGAATCTATCCCAGGTGATATCACCTTCTGGATTATCCTTAATAACTGAATCCCACCAGAACAAAGCTTCTTCTTTGAGTGCCCAGGAGGCCAGTAATCTTTTCTGGTCATCCCTAAGCTTTAATGCTTCGAAGATTTTCTCAGCCGAACGAATCCAAGCTTGTGTTCTCATAATAGATTCTTCGCCCGAGAACGGCTTTCCACCCAGATTTCTATATTTCATATATGGGGCTTCTATATCCGGGTCAGTATTACTTCTTCTGTTTCTGGCACTCATTTTCTAGAGCGTCTGCAATTAGCAGATCAAGTGTCAGGTCAACAGAAAAGATATTTCAAAATATAGAGACAAATACTTCAATGTAAATGTGTCTATCGAGGTGCAATTTCATTCTGCTTTACTTATACTAGGATATTGCTGATCCTATCTGTATAGAGTTACCCGTCCTAGAACACTACTGGTTCTATTTTTGACGAGTTCGTTCAAATGTTATATTCCAGAACTAAGCTTAACCAAAGCTCTGATACCACGTTGTGACGACCCCAAACCCCGTGCTCACGGCGGCAAGGGTTATCTTTGAAATATAACACAGAAACATATAATAGCAGAACAGAATTAAATACACCAGATAATGAACAATAGAATATACTGGATAAAAATAATCATCAGAGTTACACAGTATACAGGATCTTACTTAGTACAAATACAGTTCAGCTATACATGAATGTCTACAGCGGAAAACAAACATAATATGTACAATAGGAGCTGAACAACATAAAAAGAAATAAATGATAGAATCCATCTTCAGCTCCAGCTATCCAGAAAGAACCAGCTAAACCTGAATACAAGGCTGCCCGTGGAGCAAAAGGGGCACCCGAGTTTGAAAGTGAAACAAACTACGAGTCAGTCATGGGACTGGTATGAGAAATCCACTCAACGCATATATAATTGGCTAATCACAGGACCACGCCACTTTCGTGGAACGGGTTTACTCCATTGGATTGCCAGTGCTTTAAAACAAATCTTTCTTCTAAACGTCGCTATGCTTTTTATAAAAATGAAGCCGTTATAAGACTCAGTTCCCATCACACAATGCAACGCAAACCGGAGGATAGAGTTTTTACCTTATAACAGCCAAATATGCTTGATACGAATAAAACAAAGGCATTTGATATTATTGCTAGTGTTTATATGTTTTGAAAACAATTTCAAATCATAACTATCAATCATAGACGGCATTAATGCCCCATACCATTATGTCGCCATATATAGGTATACAATCAAAACCGCACGGTGTCGTATTTGGAAATTGGATTTCCGTCATGAACCAAGGCAAAAGATAGTCCTTACCGAATTCGTGACTCTCTAGCCCGAGCCACAGGACCCAGACTCAGGTGGGCCCTTGGAGCGACAGGGCCGGTCCACCGATGTGGATTAAAATGCCTGAACAATACGTTTCCCCGCCCTTTGGGGCGTAAACGAGCCAACGAATGACTCCATCGGACCCGGATCGTCCGATCAAACCGAGGCGCCTCGCAACAGCAACAACCACATAGGTGAAAAGTATATAAATGTCAGGGCTGGTAGGTCACTGACACCACCCTAGCTAGAAAGAAACGCATGCCCTCCCTGAGGTCCTTCTCCCGTTTCTGGTTCATACCGGGGTGTGAGGCTCGCGATTTTATGTTATACACAAAGCTACGCCACACCGGCGGTGCTTTGATCATCACCACAAGACTTTGCTTTTCAACAGAAGCCCTGATCACTGCATCTTAGCATGCCACACAGGCAATTCACACCGTGCAACTGATGGCTATCAATCACACAGAACAAACTCCAATGTCAGACAACACTTTCCATTTGCAAGTCCGTTCTGGGTCTGAACGAAACCGGAGGCACTAAATACCTCGCAAACCCATCGATCACCACGTACGTCTGGACGATCACCACTCATTATCCATATTTCGGGATGCCTCCCAATCAGGACCTCGGTTACCATCCAAACGAGGTGAAGATCTCCGGTCTTCGACCATCGTCTTCATCTTCGACTTTCAATCGTCGGTCAATTATTTGAAATGAGGATTAACTCGGCCTTTTCAAATAATTCACGTATATTTAGAATTTCAAATCAATTTATTTCAATGGTTAAATTATTTGACAACACCAATTTTGTTCTTTAAGGTAATTTTCACACCAAACACATTCAACCATCAAATACCACATAAATCGAGCAAATTCAGTTTATTTCCATTCCATATCGTTTATGATATTTTATAACGATTTATCGCTATTTTTATTTATTTTAGAATAGCCAATTTATTCAAAACGACGCTTCGGGCCATAACGCGGTCGTGGCGCTGTTTTTCTTCAGATTTGATTTACACATATCTGAAAATCTAACCGTTGGATCCTCACAAAATTTACATCATTAGAAAGGTCTTTTCAAAACGAATCCAACGGTTCTAGTTTCGGGAAAATCCGACGGTCGGATCTCCCGGTACAATCGTTTGAAGTTTCGATTTCAAAATACGAACTGCAACGTCGTTATTCGATTAAATATAATTATATTTATATATATATAAATATAATCGTTTCTGGCGCTGTTTTTCTTCAGATTTGAATTAAACGTTCCAGACAATCCAACCGTTGGATTTTTACAAAGTTGGTGCCGTTGGAAAGATATTTCCAAGGCGAACCCAACGGTCGCGGTTTCGGGAAAATCCGATGGTCGGATCTCCCGGTATAATCGTTTGAAATCACGGTTTCAAAATACGAACTGCACGGCCACGTTTCCTTTTAATTTTATTTATATTTATATATATAAATATAGTTCATTCTATAATTCCAACTATAGTTCATTCTATATTTTCAACTTCGTTTTCACTTTAAATATTTCACTAACGCCTTAATATTTCGAAAAATTTCGCCATAACCTCCTTTGTACGGGGAGGGGTTTGGAAATTTATTGGGCCGTGTTAGGTACCCAATAAATCCTAAAAAGCATTCACATATTTATAGTGATACATTCTGGTGTTTACGGGGGAGCATGTATAGATAATCACTCCAGAGAATAAATTCTCGTCACCCCGTTTCCGTGTGGAAATAAATAGTCCATGTGCCGTATCTAATAACTTGAGAGACGTGATTATTGTCAACTCCAGACCCGTGTGGGGTTTTTATTAATCTGGCAATTTATCGTTATATTTTATAGAGTCCATATCAGTCATCAGTTCAACCTGTAGTATATAATCATCGCCATACAAGCCTCTCGCTCGTATGGTAAATCTTCCACCTCGTCACACAAGCTCCAATTGCTTATGTGGAATATGATGAAGTATGCCTATCGTCAAGAAGTATGCCATGTAGCGTAGTTCAAATTTAATTGTTACTATCCTATGGCGATATTTATTATTTCACACAGAATAACCAGCACTCCGCATCCAATGGCATTCACAGGAGTTGATATAAAAATAAAATTGCGCAGCCAACTCATCAAGGCTTACCTATTTGTCGGGCACGCAAATAATTTCTTTACTCTACAGCTAATCCATTTTTCCTGTTCAACATATGTATATATACGCAGAACAAAGCCAATAATAATATTTCTAGCAAACTATTATTTATTTCAACACGTGTGTATTTTTATCAAAGCGTATACATGATAAAAGAAATATTTTTATCATCAGAATATTTATTCAACACGTGAATGTTTTTAACACTTCATATTCACAATAAAAATGTAGTTTTTATTGTCTATTCATTTTATTTTAAAATACGATAACATTCAACACACGAATTTCAACTCGACGAACGAATTTCAATTCAACACATGAATATTCTCTATAGTTTGTATACATATAAAAATGTGATTTTTATCGCTAAAACTATTTGTTTAAATTCAAATAATATTCAACACATGAATTTCAACTCAACGAATGAATTGCAACTCAACACATGAATATTCTTTCAACATATGTAATTTATTTCAACGAATGAAAATTATTCTAACACATGTATATTTCAGAAAATTTCGGCAGCATAACGGCAGGGTAGTTAAAACCGGGACCGTCCCTAGTACGGCTCCTCGCTCTACCTTAAAACCTCGCGGTTTTTGACAATGGGGATCATGCATCTAGTTCGCACGCAGGCGGCATGTATATATTTATTTCATTTCCACAAACTAATCCTATGTGGTTTCAACCAAATATTTCTCAACCACAAGCGGGTATTTTTCAATCACAATCAATCAATATCAACCACAAACAATCCCAAACAACCATTCGTTATCAATCAATTTTCACACCAATCACAATCAATAAATATCATCCATGGTTTGTGGATGAGGGGCGTATATATATATATATATATATATTTTTATATAGCAATTCACTTTTATTTCAACACAAATATAATTTTTACAACGCATATATAACTTATACATCGAACATACAACTTATACAACGCTTATACATGAGGTGTACAACGCTTATATAACTCATACATCGACTATATAATTTATACATCGTCGTTTTCCATATTGTTTTTAAATAAGAAATCTCACATTGGGTTCCACTCCACCAAAAATAGCAGAAGGCTCAGAAAAATATGCGGTCTCTTCTAAAATGTAGAAGGCGTCCACGCGAGTCCACTGTCTCTTGTTTCACTGGATTTCGTTAACGTATGAAAAAGATATGATCATATTGGCGTTAATTACTAATTTGGATAATTAAATTAAAATTAACCTAATTAACAACGCTTAATATAGCGTTTAAAAACGCTACCTCTTTCAAAATTGACTCCCTGTAACCCTCGACATTTGCTCTTCTGGAAATCCCTTCGCCGCCGCCACCAGGTCAAACCGGACCTTCATCCAACCACACCCCATGACGCGCCACCGTGACCACCCCCTACTGCAACCACCACGTCGCGCTCGAAGGCGCCATCAGCCACCAAAATCGACCTAAGCCGAACCACTTCCCAGCGCTAGAACTCGCGATTTCCCCCACGATATTCGATCATACCCGTATCATATGGAAGTACTCTCGAATCTCTGTAATTTACTCTTCAGAACCTAGATCTAATTCGGTGTTATTTGGTGGCGATTTGGGAATTTATTTTCGAGCAGTTTTGACCGTCGGTTGAAGGAGATGGCGGCTAGGGTTTCTTGAATGTGGGTGGAGGGTTTTATAGATAATTAGTTTATATTTTATTATTATTTAAATCTTTTTAATTCGAAAATGATTTGTTTTATGTCACCAACCCCAATTTGAACCCAACAACTGTCGACCCTAGCATTTTACCCCCATTCCGAACACAATAGGATATGTTTCGTAGGCCCATTCGACTGTTTCAGTCCGTTTTCCTTCAAATTAAAATATAAAACATTCAATATTTAATTTGAACGTACATTTCAATTTGCCGGAGCCACATACTGATTCGAAAAATTCCAGAAAAATAAATCTAGCTATGTTTTGATGATACGGTCCCAACAAAACTAGTTTCGTCGAATTCTGAGACCGTTTGCAAAAAGGCCCATTTTTGGTCGATCCAATTTAACTGTAATTGACCAAAACACAATTTCCTTTGCCACGCTCACATACTAGCTTCAAAAATTATGAAATTTGAAACTTAGCAATAACTTCTCATCCCGGACCCAACAAAAGTGGTTTCGTCGAATTTCGAGGTCGTATGTAAAATGGCCATTTTCACGGGCTATATAAATTCCATAACGCCCTTTCTGAAAATTCATTCGGCCATAACTTTTGCTTTCCGCTATGAAAATTCGATTTTTTAGATTCGTTAGAAAGGTATTCACTAACAGATTTAAATATTTTTGGTTTCGCTAAAATCCGTTTTGTTTTGCACCCGGTACAGTCCGACAAAGTTTGAATTCAATTTTTGAAACTTCAGCGCCCTTTCAGGCCTTGTTTATAATTTAAATTAATTATATTCGTTTTCAATTGTCGATTCAACCTCACTTTTCATCTTACTTATTTAAAATATTTATTTTAAATATTTAAAATCCATTATTTTAGCCAATTTAAAAATTTTAAATTGGTTAAGATTTTCTGGGTCGTTACAATCTCCCCCACTTAAAACTTTTCGTCCCCAAAAAGGAACAAAGTCGAAAGTGGTTTGATAAATTTACAACCATACAACACATCAACCAATTTGATTTTAACCATCCAAAAATATACCAATCAAATCCTATATTCCCTTAAAAATCATTCAGAGTATAGAATAAATAGCGCACATCCATGGGAAGAAAATAGCAACGGAATAGAGAATTAAATGGTAATGCAAAGTAGGTTAAATGTACCTTGCACCAGAGTTAATCAGAGATATCTACTCGGCATCTAGGGTAAGCTTTCTGAATGCTCTCCTCAGTTTCCTAAGTACAATCTCGCGGATCTCCACTCCATTGCACTTTGACTAAGTGAACCTTCTTGTTCCTCAGCTCTTTGGTTTCTTTGCCGATAATCTTTAGTGGCTCTCTTCTCACAGCTAATTCTGGAGTAACTTCAATATCCTGCTGAGTTGCTTCTTCCACGATCAAGTCTGGATCATGAACGTGCTTTCGAAGTTGAGATATATGAAATACATCATGAACTCCAGGCAACCAATCAGGCAATTTGACTCTATAAGCGAGAGTTCCGATCCGTTCCAGAATAGGAAACGGACCAATGAACTTGGGCGCTAACTTTCCAGTTTTACCGAACCGGATAACTCCTCTCATCGGCGATACTTTCAAATATACATAGTTTCCAACTTCAAAGGATACATCTCTTCTTCTCCTATCGGCATAGCTCTTTTGTCGGCTTTGAGCGGCGAGTAATCGCTTCTTAATAAAATCGACTTTATCAGCAGCTTCTCGGATCATATCAGGACCCAACACAAGTCTATTTCCGGGTTCGACCCAACAAGCAGGAGATCGGCACGGTCTACCATACAATGCTTCGAATGGCGACATTGTCAGACTCGCCTGGTAGCTGTTGTTATAAGAGAATTCAGCCAAATGCAGATGGTCTTCCCATGATCCACCGAAATCTATAACACAAGCCCGCAATAGATCTTCTAAAATACGATTCACCCTCTCAGTCTGACCGTCTGTCTGAGGATGATAAGCGGTGCTTAGGTTTAACTTTGTTCCCAGCTCGACTTGAAATGCTTCCCAGAATTTGCTAGTGAAATATTGTATCTCTATCACTGACTATACTGGGCGGCACCCCATGTAGTCTAACTATTTCCCTGAAGTATATCTGCGCCAGACTCTGAGCAGTTCTGTTTGATCTGACAGGTATGAAATGGGCGGTCTTCGTGAAGCGATCTACGATCACCCAAATACTGTCATTTCCTTTTCTGGTCCTGGGCAGACCATCAATGAAATCCATAGAAATATGTTCCTACTTCCAACCTGGAACTTCTAGTGGTTGTAATAATCCAGCTAGTTTCTGTTGGTCGCTCTTGACTAGCTGGCAAGTAGGGCATCGGCTTACGTATATTGAAACGTCTCTTTTCATAGCCTTCCACCAGAATGTTCGCTTGAGATCGTTGTACATTTTGGCCACCCCAGGATGGATACTCAGCTTGGACTTGTGACACTCATCTAACACTTCCCTTTTCACCTCGGGAATGTCAGGAACACAAATCCTTCCTTTCAATCTCAGGGTCTCGTCGTTATCTATTTGAAAACATGAGGGTTCGCCTTTCTGAATCCTTTTAATCATGTCCTTAATAAAGTTATCCTCCTTCAGAAGAATAGATATTTTGTCAATCAAGGAAGTCGTGATAATAAAGCTGGCGATCATTACATTCTTTCGGCTCAGCGCATCGGCCACGACATTGGCTTTCCCGGGAGTATATATAATTTCAAAGTCATATGCTGGAAGGAACTCCAGCCAACGTTGCTGCCTCAAATTCAAGTCCTTCTGTGTGAATAGATACTTTAACGACTGGTGATCTGTAAACAGTTCGAATCTCTCACCCAGAAGATAGTGCCTCCAGATTTTCAAGGCGAATACTATCGCCAATAACTCAAGATCATGAGCGACGTAGGTCTTTTCATGGTGCTTCAGTTGACGGCTAGCATAAGCAATCACTTGGCCCCTTTGCATTAACACTGCGACAAGGCCTTCTCTAGAAGCATCAGTCCAGGTCTTTAAATCTTGGTTGCCATCGATGATGGTTAACACTGGAGCTGTTGTTAATCTCAACTTTAGCTCTTCGAAAGCCTCTTCACTTTCTGGAGTCCATTTGAATTTAGAATGCTTCTTCGTAAGCTTCGTTAAATGGCCAGATATCTTCGAAATTTTTTTAACGAACTTCCGGTAATAGCTAGCCAATCCTAGAAAACTGCGGACTTCAGTGGGGGTACTGGGCTGTTTCCAATTCTGAATGGCTGTGATTTTGCTTGGGTCCACAGCAATTCCTTCCTTTGATACGACGTGGCCTAGAAATTTTACTTCATCTTGCCAGAAGATACATTTGGAAAATTTGGCTTTTAATACATTCCGCCTCAGAATTTCTAGAACCTGTTCCAGATGCTTTTCATGTTCGGCCTTTGATTTAGAGAAGATTAGAATATCATCAATAAAAACCAGGACAAATTTATTCAATACTCCTCTGAATACTCTGTTCATTAGATCGACGAAGTAAGCGGGAGCGTTACATAAGCCGAACGGCATTACTAACCACTCGTAGAATAAGTCGGGACCTCTGAATGCTGTCATTGGAACACACTCTTCGGCAATTCGAAGTTGATGGAAGCCTGTAGCTAGGTCCATTCTTGAGAATACTTGTGCTCCATTTAATCGATCCAACAAATCATCAATCCGCGGCAATGGATACTTGTTCTTTATTGTCTGCTTGTTCAGATCACGATAGTCCATGCATAGCCGTAGAGTACTGTCAGATTTTGGGACAAACACCACTGCTGCACCCCAATCAGAGAAACTAGGCCTGATCAGACCCTTCCATACTAGCTGTCGTGTTTGATTGTCTAATTCCTCCTTCTCTTTCAAGGACATTCTTCGAATAGCATGAACTACCGGCCTTGCATTGGGAATCAAAGCAATCTTGAAATCTATTTCTCTCTGCGGAGGTAAGCGGACAACTTCTTCGAACACATCCGCATACTTTTTGACGACAGGAATGTCTTTGATGAGGTCAGGAATATTCTCTGTGACCTCAGGGATATTTTCTATTTGAGCTGGAGAAACATCGAGAGCTGACCAGAAATCTTTTCTATTTGAAGTCGGGCCTTCACATGGTATGGTTATATAATTCCCCGATTGGGCCTTTGCTTTAACCACTCTCTCGGCGCATTTAACTTCAGCTTCATATCTAGTTAGCCAATCCAATCCCAGAATAAGATCGAATTCATTAAAATTCATGACGATAGAGATAATAGGGAATTTATAGCAAGAAAAAGAGACAGGTACTGCACAGATCCAACTGAGATTGATGGAACCCCCAACTGGATTTTGGACCGTCATTGGTTCTTTGAGCTTTTTCAACCTCAAATCCAACTTCTTGACTACACTCTTTGCGATAAAGCTTCGTGACGCGCCTGTGTCAAACAGTACTTTAACTGGAATGTTTTTGACATTGAGCGTGCCTTCTAAAACATCAGACCTTTCCTGAGTAGACGAGGATGCAAGTACTTCTACCACTTCATTTATATTTACTGCTTTAGGTTTCTGAGATAGCGGGCAGTTTTTCGCAATATGCCCAGGCTGATGGCACTTATGGCATCCTCTTTTCTCTTCTAACCTCTTACCGGATTTAGAACCATCCTTAACTTGTTTCTTTAGAGATCCGCAACTTATCGAGAGATGTCCTTGCCTATTGCAGTTATTGCATACGACGGTCGTTACGGGTTCTTTCCCAGATCCAGCCCTTTTCCTCTTGGCACTGGGCTTCTTACTGATCTCAAACGTTGTACTGGCCTCAGGACGATCAGTTTCAGACTCAATTTTATTACAAGAGCTGACTTCCTCCTCGTCGCGCAACATGCCTTTCTTATGGAGATCTTCATACTGATAAGCCATATAAATCATTTCTGAAAAAGGGAGCTTCACATGCCCCAATACTTTATTCTGATATTTCCTTTGAAGCCCGTAAATAAATCTCAAATTCTTTCTCCTCGTATTCTGAATTAGATGGGGAGCAAAGTGAGAAAGTTCATTGAATTTTTTATGATATTCTGGGATGGTCATATCACCTTGTATCAAATAAGAAAATTCATCACATAATCTCTCGGTTGCTTCGGGAGGAGTAAATCTTTCTAAGAAAATCACTTTGAATCTATCCCAGGTGATATCACCTTCGGGATTATCCTTAATAACTGAATCCCACCAGAACAAAGCTTCTTCTTTGAGTGCCCAGGAGGCCAGTAATCTTTTCTGGTCATCCCTAAGCTTTAATGCTTCGAAGATTTTCTCAGCCGAACGAATCCAAGCTTGTGTTCTCATAATAGTTTCTTCGCCCGAGAACGGCTTTCCACCCAAATTTCTATATTTCATATATAGGGCTTCTATATCCGGGTCAGTATTACTTCTTCTGTTTCTGGCACTCATTTTCTAGAGCGTCTGCAATTAGCAGATCAAGTGTCAGGTCAACAGAAAAGATATTTCAAAATATAGAGACAAATACTTCAATGTAAATGTGTCTATCGAGGTGCAATTTCATTCTGCTTTACTAATACTAGGATATTGCTGATCCTATCTGTATAGAGTTACCCGTCCTAGAACACTACTGGTTCTATTTTTGACGAGTTCGTTCAAATGTTATATTCCAGAACTAAGCTTAACCAAAGCTCTGATACCACGTTGTGACGACCCCAAACCCCGTGCTCACGGCGGCAAGGGTTATCTTTGAAATATAACACAGAAACATATAATAGCAGAACAGAATTAAATACACCAGATAATGAACAATAGAATATACTGGATAAAAGTAATCATCAGAGTTACACAGTATACAGGATCTTACTTAGTACAAATACAGTTCAGCTATACATGAATGTCTACAGCGGAAAACAAACATAATATGTACAATAGGAGCTGAACAACATAAAAAGAAATAAATGATAGAATCCATCTTCAGCTCCAGCTATCCAGAAAGAACCAGCTAAACCTGAATACAAGGCTGCCCGTGGAGCAAAAGGGGCACCCGAGTTTGAAAGTGAAACAAACTACGAGTCAGTCATGGGACTGGTATGAGAAATCCACTCAACGCATATATAATTGGCTAATCACAGGACCACGCCACTTTCGTGGAACGGGTTTACTCCATTGGATTGCCAGTGCTTTAAAACAAATCTTTCTTCTAAACGTCGCTATGCTTTTTATAAAAATGAAGCCGTTATAAGACTCAGTTCCCATCACACAATGCAACGCAAACCGGAGGATAGAGTTTTTACCTTATAACAGCCAAATATGCTTGATACGAATAAAACAAAGGCATTTGATATTATTGCTAGTGTTTATATGTTTTGAAAACAATTTCAAATCATAACTATCAATCATAGACGGCATTAATGCCCCATACCATTATGTCGCCATATATAGGTATACAATCAAAACCGCACGGTGTCGTATTTGGAAATTGGATTTCCGTCATGAACCAAGGCAAAAGATAGTCCTTACCGAATTCGTGACTCTCTAGCCCGAGCCACAGGACCCAGACTCAGGTGGGCCCTTGGAGCGACAGGGCCGGTCCACCGATGTGGATTAAAATGCCTGAACAATACGTTTCCCCGCCCTTTGGGGCGTAAACGAGCCAACGAATGACTCCATCGGACCCGGATCGTCCGATCAAACCGAGGCGCCTCGCAACAGCAACAACCACATAGGTGAAAAGTATATAAATGTCAGGGCTGGTAGGTCACTAACACCACCCTAGCTAGAAAGAAACGCATGCCCTCCCTAAGGTCCTTCTCCCGTTTCTGGTTCATACCGGGGTGTGAGGCTCGCGATTTTACGTTATACACAAAGCTACGCCACACCGGCGGTGCTTTGATCATCACCACAAGACTTTGCTTTTCAACAGAAGCCCTGATCACTGCATCTTAGCATGCCACACAGGCAATTCACACCGTGCAACTGATGGCTATCAATCACACAGAACAAACTCCAATGTCAGACAACACTTTCCATTTGCAAGTCCGTTCTGGGTCTGAACGAAACCGGAGGCACTAAATACCTCGCAAACCCATCGATCACCACGTACGTCTGGACGATCACCACTCATTATCCATATTTCGGGATGCCTCCCAATCAGGACCTCGGTTACCATCTAAACGAGGTGAAGATCTCCGGTCTTCGACCATCGTCTTCATCTTCGACTTTCAATCGTCGGTCAATTATTTGAAATGAGGATTAACTCGGTCTTTTCAAATAATTCACGTATATTTAGAATTTCAAATCAATTTATTTCAATGGTTAAATTATTTGACAACACCAATTTTGTTCTTTAAGGTAATTTTCACACCAAACACATTCAACCATCAAATACCACATAAATCGATTCCATATCGTTTATGATATTTTATAACGATTTATCGCTATTTTTATTTATTTTAGAATAGCCAATTTATTCAAAACGACGCTTCGGGCCATAACGCGGCCGTGGCGCTGTTTTTCTTCAGATTTGATTTACACATATCTGAACATCTAACCGTTGGATCCTCACAAAATTTACATCATTAGAAAGGTCTTTTCAAAACGAATCCAACGGTTCCAGTTTCGGGAAAACCCGACGGTCGGATCTCCCGGTATAATCGTTTGAAGTTTCGATTTCAAAATACGAACTGCAACGTCGTTATTCGATTAAATATAATTATATTTATATATATATAAATATAATCGTTTCTGGCGCTGTTTTTCTTTAGATTTGAATTAAACGTTCCAGACAATCCAACCATTGGATTTTTACAAAGTTGGTGCCGTTGGAAAGATATTTCCAAGGCGAACCCAACGGTCGCGGTTTCGGGAAAATCCGATGGTCGGATCTCCGGGTACAATCGTTTGAAATCACGGTTTCAAAATACGAACTGCACGGCCACGTTTCCTTTTAATTATATATATATATATATAAATATAGTTCATTCTATAATTCCAACTATAGTTCATTCTATATTTTCAACTTCGTTTTCACTTTAAATATTTCACTAACGCCTTAATATTTCGAAAAATTTCGCCATAACCTCCTTTGTACGGGGAGGGGTTTGGAAATTTATTGGGCCGTGTTAGGTACCCAATAAATCCTAAAAAGCATTCACATATTTATAGTGATATATTCTGGTGTTTACGGGGGAGCATGTATAGATAATCACTCCAGAGAATAAATTCTCGTCACCCCATTTCCGTGTGGAAATAAATAGTCCATGTGCCGTATCTAATAACTAGAGAGACGTGATTATTGTCAACTCCAGACCCGTGTGGGGTTTTTATTAATCTGGCAATTTATCGTTATATTTTACAGAGTCCATATCAGTCATCAGTTCAACCTGTAGTATATAATCATCGCCATACAAGCCTCTCGCTCGTATGGTAAATCTTCCACCTCGTCACACAAGCTCCAATTGCTTATGTGGAATATGATGAAGTATGCCTATCGTCAAGAAGTATGCCATGTAGCGTAGTTCAAATTTAATTGTTACTATCCTATGGCGATATTTATTATTTCACACAGAATAACCAGCACTCCGCATCCAATGGCATTCACAGGAGTTGATATAAAAATAAAATTGCGCAGCCAACTCATCAAGGCTTACCTATTTGTCGGGCACGCAAATAATTTCTTTACTCTACAACTAATCCATTTTTCCTGTTCAACATATGTATATATACGCAGAACAAAGCCAATAATAATATTTCTAGCAAACTATTATTTATTTCAACACGTGTGTATTTTTATCAAAGCGTATACATGATAAAAGAAATATTTTTATCATCAGAATATTTATTCAACACGTGAATGTTTTTAACACTTCATATTCACAATAAAAATGTAGTTTTTATTGTCTATTCATTTTATTTTAAAATACGATAACATTCAACACATGAATTTCAACTCGACGAACGAATTTCAATTCAACACATGAATATTCTCTATAGTTTGTATATATATATAAAAATGTGATTTTTATCGCTAAAACTATTTGTTTAAATTCAAATAATATTCAACACATGAATTTCAACTCAACGAATGAATTGCAACTCAACACATGAATATTCTTTCAACATATGTAATTTATTTCAACGAATGAAAATTATTCTAACACATGTATATTTCAGAAAATTTCGGCAGCATAACGGCAGGGTAGTTAAAACCGGGACCGTCCCTAGTACGGCTCCTCGCTCTACCTTAAAACCTCGTGGTTTTTGACAATGGGGATCATGCATCTAGTTCGCACGCAGGCGGCATGTATATATTTATTTCATTTCTACAAGCTAATCCTATGTCGTTTCAACCAAATATTTCTCAACCACAAGCGGGTATTTTTCAATCACAATCAATCAATATCAACCACAAACAATCCCAAACAACCATTCATTATCAATCAATTTTCACACCAATCACAATCAATAAATATCATCCATGGTTTGTGGATGAGGGGCGTATATATATATATATTTATTTATTTATATGTAGCAATTCACTTTTATTTCAACACAAATATAATTTTTACAATGCATATATAACTTATACATCGAACATACAACTTATACAACGCTTATACATGAGGTGTACAACGCTTATATAACTCATACATCGACTATATAATTTATACATCGTCGTTTTCCATATTGTTTTTAAATAACAAATCTCACATTGGGTTCCACTCCACCAAAAATAGCAGAAGGCTCAGAAAAATATGCGGTCCCTTCTAAAATGTAGAAGGCGTCAACGCGAGTCCACTGTCTCTTGTTTCACTGGATTTCGTTAACGTATGAAAAAGATATGATCATATTGGCGTTAATTACTAATTTGGATAATTAAATTAAAATTAACCTAATTAACAACGCTTAATATAGCGTTTAAAAATGCTACCTCTTTCAAAATTGACTCCCTGTAACCCTCGACATTTGCTCTTCTGGAAATCCCTTCGCCGCCGCCACCAGGTCAAACCGGACCTTCATCCAACCACACCCCATGACGCGCCACCGTGACCACCCCCTACTGCAACCACCACGTCGCGCTCGAAGGCGCCATCAGCCACCAAAATCGACCTAAGCCGAACCACTTCCCAACGCTAGAACTCGCGATTTCCCCCACGATATTCGATCATACCCGTATCATATGGAAGTACTCTCGAATCTCTGTAATTTACTCTTCAGAACCTAGATCTAATTCGGTGTTATTTGGTGGCGATTTGGGAATTTATTTTCGAGCAGTTTTGACCGTCGGTTGAAGGAGATGGCGGCTAGGGTTTCTTGAACGTGGGTGGAGGGTTTTATAGATAATTAGTTTATATTTTATTATTATTTAAATCTTTTTAATTCGAAAATGATTTGTTTTATGTCACCAACCCCAATTTGAACCCAACAACTGTCGATCCTAGCATTTTACCCCCATTCCGAACACAATAGGATATGTTTCGTAGGCCCATTCGACTGTTTCAGTCAGTTTTCCTTCAAATTAAAATATAAAACATTCAATATTTAATTTGAACGTACATTTCAATTTGCCGGAGCCACATACTGATTCGAAAAATTCCAGAAAAATAAATCTAGCTATGTTTTGATGATACGGTCCCAACAAAACTAGTTTCATCGAATTCTGAAACCGTTTGCAAAAAGGCCCATTTTTGGTCGATCCAATTTAACTGTAATTGACCAAAACACAATTTCCTTTGCCACGCTCACATACTAGCTTCAAAAATTATGAAATTTGAAACTTAGCAATAACTTCTCATCCCGGACCCAACAAAAGTGGTTTCGTCGAATTTCGAGGTCGTATGTAAAATGGCCATTTTCACGGGCTATATAAATTCCATAGCGACCTTTCTGAAAATTCATTCGGCCATAACTTTTGCTTTCTGCTATGAAAATTCGATTTTTCAGATTCGTTAGAAAGGTATTCACTAACAGATTTAAATATTTTTGGTTTCGCTAAAATCTGTTTTGTTTTGCACCCGGTACAGTCCGACAAAGTTTGAATTCAATTTTTGAAACTTCAGCGCCCTTTCAGGCCTTGTTTATAATTTAAATTAATTATATTCGTTTTCAATTGTCGATTCAACCTCACTTTTCATCTTACTTATTTAAAATATTTATTTTAAATAATTAAAATCCATTATTTTAGCCAATTTAAAAATTTTAAATTGGTTCAGATTTTCTGGGTCGTTACAAGGAGTTAATTTAAAAGATTAAATCGAAATGAGTTAATCGAAATGAGTTAATCGAAATGAGTTAATCGAATATTAGTTATTCAGTTAGAGTTAATCGATTAGAGTTAGAGTTAACCAGTTAGAGTTAATCTGTTAGAGTTAATCGAATAGAGTAAATCAGATAGAGTTAATAAGGTTAGAATTAATCAAATAGAGTTAATCAGTTAGAATTAATCAGATAGAGTTAATCAGTTAGAATTAATCAGTTCGAGTTAATCAGTTAGACTTAATCAGTTAGAATTAATCAGTTAGAATTAACCAGTTAGAGCCAGAGTTAACCAGTTAGAGTTATTTAAATGGAGTAAATCGAGTAGAGTTATCAAATATCACCTATTCGAAGTAGAGTTATCGAATATAGTGTATTCGAGAGAAGAGTAATCAGATGTAGTTTATTCGAGAAGAGTAATCAAATATAGTTCATTCGAGAAGAGTTATCGAATATAGTTATTCGAAAGTAGTTAATCGAATTTAGTTATTCGAAAGGAGTTAATCGAATATAGTTTATTCGAGTAGAATTAAAGGAGTTATCGAATATAGTTTATTCGAAAGGAGTTAAGTGAAAAGAGTTAACCCAATAGAGTTAATCGATAAGAGTTAATTGAATAGAGTTAATCGAATATAGTTTATTCGAAGAAAGGTTTTCGAATCTAGTTATTCGTAAGAGAGATTAACGAATATAGTTATTCGAAGGGAGGAGTTATCGAGTAGATATTATTCGAAAGAGAGTTATGTAAGGAAGTTTGTTAAAGGTTTAAAAGATAAACTTTGTTTATTTCGAAGTTAAAACGTTGTTCAGTTAAGGTCTGAGAGGTAATTATACCCCAACTTGATTGACTTCCTTCTTAACTAAGGAAAGGGCTAAGATTTGATAGAAAAGGGTGGTTAAGTAAATTTAATTAATAAGTGTAATGGTTTGAGTTGGCATAGCGATGGTTTGTTTAAACATCTGTCTAAGTCCAATGTAAGAGTTTTGGAAATATTTTCCAAATAAGAAATCAGAAATGTTTTCTAATATAGAAAACAAGAAATGGAATGTTTTCCAGTGTTAATAAAATATATTTTCTAAATTTAGAAAATAAGAAATGTTGAATATATGGAAACAGGAAATGACAGATGAAATAAATTTATGATAATTTAATTTAAAGGATAAAAGTTGATTGGTGATTGATCGATGTAATTTCCATCTGGAAATAAGATCGTTGTTTGCACACGTGTTTTTTCTTTGATATTTAACTCATCGACTATCGAAGTTTTCGACCATTTTAACGTTGTAAATATGGAGAGACCGGTTGGATTATTATCCAAAGAACCACTCTGTATTGGCATAAGCGTTGCGAATCATATATACCAAAGATAAGTGAAGACGGAGTCAAGTGCAAGGGCTGTTGTATAAATCTTAGATAACAATTGCCTAAGATGGTTGTACTGAATAGTGCCTTCGGTTTGTCTAGTCCCAGGACGACCTGTATGGAAGAATGTCTGACAGAGTATATTTAATAGATCGCGTAAGTTGATCTCTTCAAACGTATTTACATTTGGTGGCGGAGGAATTCGTTTCTCTTAGTTGTATACCCGTGGTATTTTTGGGGGAATAAATTTGTGATTTGGCGGGTATGACGATGTGACATTCAAAATGAATAAACGTGTGATCTGTCAGAGATAGGCGTGGCCTCTAGCCTCACAACCGGGAAATGATAGAAATCGGGCAGGCAGCATGGCTATGTAGCTCGCACCTATTAGGGTGTATAATCACCTGATCTAGAGTTTCATTTACTTCTAAAAATCTATTGTCGATGTTGTCCCATTCGAGAAACGGTTGCTGATCCCAGTCGTTGGTGATATACATTCGATACACTCAAGCGAAATGAGTGGTCGGTTGAACCCAGTGTATTCCCCTCTAGAGGTACACTAGCGAAAGGTGGTTCCATACCTTTTCATAGTTGGAAATCCATTACCCAATATGTGCTTGCGGTTTTGATTGTATACTACATATGTAGAACGTGAGATGAAAGCGTTTCTGCTAGATGATTATTATATTGTGGTTGATAGACATTATCATAATATCAAAAGGTTTTTTATATAAAGATATTTTGGATTCTCATAAGGGAAAAACCCGTTCTGTCATACAGCGTGGTCTTATGAGATAACGTTTAATGGCTCAAACTATTTTAAAACAATTTTACTCATACCATTCCCATGACTGACCCGGAGTTTTTTTTTTTTTTGTTTCCCTTAACTCTTGGGTGCCCAATTTTGTACGGGTAGTCAAGTAGTCGGGATTTACAGATACTTGAAGAGCTGGAGCAGGAGGCTTTAGAATTATATAGCTATGGTTATTTTTTGCTGTGTTGTAAGTGTTGTACTTTGGAAATGATATGTATATTCAAGTACAGATTTATATTTCAAAGTTATGTTATATATTATATGTTATTCGTTCCGCTGTGAGGTTTTATTACTCTGATGTTGTGTTGTTCTTCTTCTTCTATTCTAATTTTCTATCTTATCTATTCTCACCCTCTAATTTCTTTCATTAACTACCAGTATTTTTTTGATGTTTGGTTAGTCGTCATTGAGTTTATGTCGATTACCAAAGTCGACAAAAACCGGGTTGTTACATCCGCAGATCATGGATGACTTGTTTGTTTGATTGATGTGTTGTGAAAATTGATTGTGTGATGTGGAATGAATTATTATCTTATAGTTATAATTTTTAACTTGTGTATAAAATAAATATTCATAAACAAATCGGACGAGTTGTTTATGTACACACATTTGACTGATATTGATTGGGACGATAAATTTTACACATCGCCCAACTACACAAATACTATTCTGTGTTTGTTGATTTGAAACCCCACACGGGTTATGGGAAGATATTTGGCGTACACTAATCCCAATTATTTAGTTGTATGTTGTAATAACCCGGAAAATCTGGGCCAGTTTAAAATTTTTATTTTGGCAATTTTAGTGAATTTTGAACATTTAAAATGATTTGTTTTAAATAATTACAACGAGAAATTTATTTTGAATATAATTCGAACGTATATATTATATACGTCGTCGTTAGAATATAAATATTTATATATAATTATAAATAGAATTGAAAATGGCGCGGTAGTTCGATAATTCGATTTCAAACTTCAATTGAATGTACCGGGTGCAAAACAATCCGGATTTTAGTAAAACCAAAAATATTAGAGTCTATTTGAGAATATCTTTCCAACGAATCCGAAAAATCAAGATTTCATAGCGGGAATCAAAAGATATGTCCAATTGAAAATTCTGAATAGTCGTTATGGAATTCAGGCCCTTAAAAATGGGAATTTTGCAAACGACCTCGGATTTCGACGAAACCACTTTTGTTGGGTCCGTGATGTCAAATTATTGCTAGGTTTTAAATTTCATAATTTGTCGAATCAATATGCGAGTGCTGCAACGGAAAACGCATTTGACCAGTTTCAGTTGATTTTAATCGACTGGAAAATGGCCATTTTTCCAACGATCTCAGAGTTCAACGAAACTAGTTTTGTTAGGACCGTATCGTCAATACGAAGCTAGAAATTATTTTTCGGGAATTTTTAGAGTTAGTATGTGACCCCGGTAAATTGAAATGAGTGTTTAGATTCAATATATATAGAGTTATATGTTGATTTTAACGGAAACTGATCGAAACAATCGAATCAGCCGACGAAACATATCCCATTGTGTTCGGAATGGGGGTGAAACGCTATGGACGACAGGCGGTGGGCCTCGTTTAGAGGTCGTATGTAAAAGTCAACTTTTTTGCATTTAAAATAATAAATATAATAAAATAAAATAAACCCCTTCCTTTTCTCCTTAACCAGCCCCCCCCCCCCCCGTTTCTTCAAATCAAAAAAAAAGAAGGCGCAGCCGCGCCCCCCCTCGACGGCGGTCGATGCCGCACCGCGCCCACCACCCTCGCCACCTCCGCCCTCTCCCCCTCTAATCGAACGCGCCGCCCAACCTCCTGCTTTCCCCCTCTCCTGATCGAACCCGACGCAACCCTCAACACCCTCGCCCAAACCCTCCGCCTCCGCCCAGTCAACCCCCACGCCCCCTCCCCTTCTTCTTCTACTCGATTTCAGCCCCCCCCCCTCTCACCAGAAAATCGACGCCTCCACCCACCTCCGATTGGCCCCGGCGCACAGCTGTCCTCCCCCCCCTTCGCAGGTCAACGCGCTGAAATCCCCCTTTCCGATTTGAACTGTAAGCCTATTTTTATTCTATTTATTTTTAATTTCATTTATTTACAATGTGATTAGTGTTTAAGTTTAAAATCAATTTTTAATTCGTGTAAAACATAGTTCAATATCTGATTTTATATATATATATATATATATGAAAACATAGAGTAAAAATATAATTTTTTCTAATGAAAAGGTATAATTTTTAGTGTGAAAAAAAAAATCTGAAATTTATATAGTGTTATGTTTTTTTTAGGATAAAGGCTTGATTTTTATATATGTAAATGGCGAATGAAGTTTTTATTTTTAGCTACATAGTTGTAAATAAAAAGGCAAGATGTTTATAAATAAAAAGGCGAGATGTTTATAAATAAAAAGGCGAGATGTTTATTAATAAAAAGATTAGATTTTTAGAAATAGAAAAGATTAGATTTTTAAAATAGAAAAGATTAGATTTTTAAAATAGAAAATATTAGATTTTTGAAATTGAAAAGGCGAAACCTTTATAATTGAAAAGGCGAAATCTTTATATGAAGCATAGCGATGTAAAAATAGAATTTTTATCTATATAGTAGCGAAGTAAAAATTCGATTTTTATGTATTGAATAGCGAAGTAAAAATTCGATTTTTATATATTGAATAGCGAAGTAAAAATTCGATTTTTATATATTGAATAGCGAAATAAAAATGTGATTTATATATATGTAGTGACTACGGGCAACGAAAGTGACAAAAGGCGAGAGCAGTGATGATTCCCTACATTGGAAGAGTCGTGGAATTCGGATAGCTATCAGTGAGAACTTCTCACTCTAAAATTCTTTTTCTAGTTATATATATATACTAAGATGCAGACGGTGTTTAGTAGCACCCGACACCATCGTCCACAGACCATGGACTTGTTTGTTTGGTTGTGTAGTTGGTTAGATTGTTTGATTTGAATTTGAATTGTTTGGTGAATTGAAATTGATTTGATTGATATGTGTATGGCGTGGGCCATCACTAGACCGGGGATAAGGCTAGGCCTTGTCCCGTTTCTAGTATTGTGCCGTTATGCCGCCGAAATTTTCTAAAGTAAGTTAGAAAAATAAAAACATCATTTTTATTTTGTAAATGAACTGAATAGAAATTCATGTGTTAAAATATAATATTTTATTGTTAAAAATATAATTTTTAACGTGAATGTGAATAAATAAATATTCATTTACAATCCGGACGGTTTGTTTATGTACACCTATTTGAAGGACATTGATTGGGACGATAAATTTTACACATCGCCCAACTACACAAATAAAATGTGTGTTTGATTGTTTGAAACCCCACATGGGTATTGGGATAAAATATGACATACACTAATCCCAATAATTAGTTGTATGTCGATCGATTGATTGACAGGCTGTTATAAGCGTTAGATATCTATATTTGATGCTTATACAGTGTAGTGCACTTTGGATGATGGTTGATTATTTATCGTTGCTATTATATACATGTGTTGTATGGAATCCATATAGTTAACGCTATATGGTAATTGATTGGGCCTCATTCCAATTTAAAAGGTAAAGAATATTATAAAATAAAGGTTCATGTGTTGACAGTACTCATCTGTTGAGATTAGTCATGTGTTGAACGAAATATTTTAACAATAAAATTTACATCTTTATTAGATATAAAATTAGAAACTAACTGGAAAATAGATAAGATGAGTGGTCTCCTGGGTATTGATCTGATGTTGGTTTCGGCCTTCGGGGTTAATATTCAAGGAATCGTTCTCTTACTAATTTACGGTTGGAGTCTAATTTGAAATCAAACGATAGATACCATAATTTTTATAAAATATATTAAATAACAAAAATAGTCACATGTGGACAGTACTCATCCGTTGAGATTAGTCATGTGTTGACAAAAATATAGATTCATTTGTTGAATAGAATAATGGAATTATTGAAATATATAAAGTCGTATTGATTAGAGATGCGCTATTTTGACGCGAACGATATTTATATCGATTATATTCGTTTTTAAATTTAAATTGAATCAAATAGAAAACCAATTTGAATTGATTTGAATATATAACGAATTTGAATTGAATCGAATAGAAAACCAATTTGAATTAAATCGACTAGAAAACCAATTTGAATTGAATTGAATAGAAAACCAATTTGAATTGAATCGAATAGAAAACCAATTCGAATTGAACTGAAACCCAATTCCAATTGAATTGAAAATGAATTCAAATTGAATTGGAATTTGAATTGAATAGAAAATGAATTGAATTTGAATAGAATAGAAATTGATTTGAATAGAATAGAAAATGAATTGAATTTGAATAGAATAGAAATTGATTTGAATAGAATAGAAAATGAATTGAATTTGAATAGAATAGAAAATGAATTGAATTTGAATAGAATAGAAATTGAATTGAATTGAATAGAAAACGAATTTGATTTGAATTCGAATTGAATTGAAAAGAAAACGAATTCGAATTGAACTGAAAAGAAAACGAATTCGAATTGAATTGAATTGAAAAGAAAACGAATTCGAATTGAACTGAAAAGAAAACGAATTCGAATTGAATTGAATTGAAAAGAAAATGAATTCGAATAGAATTAAAATCGATTTGAATTGAAATCAAATAGAAATGAATTTTAAAAAGGATTTATAATAGAAAATTCAATTTTGATTTGAATTTGAAATAAAGGTTGAAATTGTTTTTGAAAAGAATTTAAAACTATTTATAAAATTCGTTTTAAATAGAAATCGACGAAATATATATTATATATATAACATAATGGCCTGAATAGAACGCGCCGCGCCGCGGCAGTTCGTAAATTTCGACCATTGACTTCGAACGGACATTACGGGAGATCCGACCGTCGGATTCTCCTAAAACTAGAACCGTTAGGTTCGTATCGAAAAGAGATTTCTAAAGACTATTAGAAATTTAAAATCTAATGGTTAGATTTGGAGATACGTCCAAATCAAATTTGGAAAAGGTCGCTGTAAGTGCAGTTCGATGGCCGTTGTTGGAAATCGACTGTACGGGCCTTGATAAAATTATTAAAAATAGTAATAATTAGTGTAAAATCATAAGAAATGATTTGGGAAAAATTGGGATGAAAAACTCCATATTTGAAAAGATAAAAATAGATTTTTATCGAAATGAACTAGTTTTGATCTAAAATTAAAACCCGTTTATTTTTAAATAAATAAATTGGATTTGAAATGGGTTGTAAATAGAATTGATTTGTGGGTTTATCGTGAACAGTGTATTAAACAACACTTGTACTTTAACCCGATAATAAATAGAATGTGATTTGGGTTTATCGTGAACTATGTTTTAAATAACACTAGTTCTTTAACCCAGTAAAAGGAGTTTTAATGAATCTGCAATTAGATTGAAATGTGAATAGATAATTTAAATTATCAAATTTGGAAAATGAGCGAGAATGGAATATCACCAGTTTTGCTCCAAAGCGATAGTTAAATCTTTAATTAGATTTGAACGTGAAATGGTAATTAATTTTACCGATAACACAGTTGTGTTAGATATGGAGTATTACCAGTTTTCTCCATGGGATATATAGGTTGGGATTGGGAAATAAAATAAATAATTACTTCGGTGTGGTTCGCTAATCTCGACTAGTTTGGGAAAAACCATAATTTGGTTTGAAATGACATCCAAAGGAAGATTAAAGGATAAATTTTAAAGAATTTATCTTGGATAAAATTAATGGGAACCTTTCCCTAAGAATTGAGATTTAGAAACTAACTGTAGGTTAGTTAAGAAGAATGGTTTCCTGGGTATTGGTCTGATGTTGGTTTCAGCCTTCGGGGTTAATATTTGGGGAATTGCCCTCTTACTGATTTACGGTTAGTGACTAATGAAATGGAATGAGGCGTATGTTGTGTTTGTGTAACACTTGTTTTTAATATACGCGGGTTGTTCGGGAAGGTCGGGTTTATACCCATTCTGAATAACCGATTTGACGATATGTCGAAGATGAAGACGGTGATTGAAGACCGGAAGTCTTCACATCGTTTGGGTGATTACTTATGATCTTGATTGGGCTGTACACCCAAGATGAGGGAATCAGTTGGGTGTCATCCAAACATACTTGGAGATCGATGGATATGCGAGGAAAGTGCCTCCGGTTTCGTTCAGACCCAGAACAAACTAGTAAATGGATAGTGTGTCTGACATTGGATTTTATTCTGTGTTGATTGATTTCTGTTAAATATATATCTGTTTGGCGGCGGAGAATTTATTCTCTTGCTTAACGCCCTTCCCTAAGACGTACGAGCTTAGAGGTTATATATCGATAGATATCAATCGCATGGTATGAATTGCCTGTGTGGCACGCTGAGTTGCATGGATCAAGGCTTCTGTTGAAAAGCAAAGTCTTGTGGTTGATGATCAAAGCACGGCCTTTGTGGCGTAGCTTTGTGTATAACGTGAATTCGCGAGCCTCACACCTCGGTATGAGTTAAAAACGGGATACGGACCGTTGGGAGAACACGACGTTTCTTTCTAGCTTTGGTGGTGTCAGTGACTTACCAGCCCTGACATTTATATACTTTTCACCTATGTGGTTGTGGGAATGAGGCGCCTCGATCATAGGTCTGTAAGGACCGGGAAACGTGTGTTCAGGAATAATTAATCCTCAAACGTAAGAGAGGACCGGCCCAACCGATCAAAGTGGCTGCCCAGAGTGCGTAGTCCTGAGCATTTGCTAGAGTGTCTCGAAGCGGAGAGGAGCTTTCCCCTTTCCTCGACTCATGACGGAAATCCAATTTCCAATATGTGTATTTCGGTTTTATTTGTAGAGCCTAGTATGGCGACATAGTGGTATGGGGCACTTATGCCGTCTATGATTTATATTTATGATTGAAATTGTTTTGACACTATACACTTATTATAGTATCAAATGATTTGTTTTAAACGTACCAAGCATGTTTGGCTATTATAAGGGAAAACCCTATCCTCCGGCTTGCGTTGCATTGTGTGATGGGACCTGGGTCTTATAATAGCTTCATTTTTCGAAAAAGCATTGCGCTGTTTATTCTATGCACTGGTATTCTTGGGAGAAAACCCGTTCCGTGTTATACGGTGTGGTCCCTTGAATTACTCTCTTTTAAAGTAAAGTTTTAAATAACTGTTTTAGTTCTCACACCAGTCACATGACTGACCTGTAGTTTATTGTTTTAACCTAAACTCTGGGTGCCCCTATTTTCTATACAGGCAGCTAGTAGTTTTGGTTTTGCAGATTTATATTCACAGGATCCTGGTTTACTGCTGGAATGATATTCGGAAAGCTCTGTATCCGTATATCACCTTCAGTTGTTCTTTGTATATTTTTCCGCTGCTATGTAATTTATTGTAATCTCTGATATTTATCGAATGTAATTTATTCATTATACTCTGTATATTCTTGTATTCTGAAAGAATTGTTGTAATAAGCAACGAAATGTTCTTCTGTTTATGTTCTGATTTGTCTTGTCCTCACAGTAATTTGTTCTTTCTCATCTCTTCGGAGACCGGGGAAGTTCAGGTCGCTTCATATGTCGATCGATTGGTCGACAGACTGTGTAAGCGTTAATTATTTATATTTAATTCTTATGCAGTTGTGTGGTGCACTCTGGATGATGGTTGATTATTTATCGTTGCTATTATGTACATGTGTTGTATGGAATCCATATAATTAACATTATATGGTAATCGATTGGGCCTCATTCCAATTTAGAAATTAAAGAATATTTTAAATTAATATTCAGAACAGGAAACTAGATATTCATGTGATGAATAAACAGTGTTGACAATACTCATGTGTTGAGAATATTCATGTGTTAAAACGTATCATGTGTTGAACGAAATATTTATACAATAAAATTCACATTTTTATTGTAAGTAAGAATTAATAAATATTCATGTGTTGAATAAAATATATATTCATGTGTTGAAGAAAATATTCATTTGTTGAATAGAATAACGAAGTTATTGAAATATATAAAGCCGTGTTGATTAGATTTGCGCCATTTTGACATGAATGGTATTTATATCGATTTTATCCATTTTTATAATGAATAGCGAAAGGAATTGATTTCAAAATATAATGTTTTGAAAATATTATCATTTATATATCGATGATATGGAATATTCAATTTTGATTAGAAATTGAATAGGAAGTTGAAATTGTTTTGAAAACGAATTTAAAACGATTTATAAAATACGTTTTAAAAGGAAATCGACGAAATATATAATATATTATATATATATAATGGCCTGAATAGAACGCGCCGCACTGCGGTAGTTCGCGAATTTCGACCATTGACTTCGAATGGACATTACGGGAGATCCGACCGTTGGATTCTCCTAAAAATAGAACCGTTGGGTTCATATCGAAAAGAGCTTTCTAAGGAATGCAAGAAATTCGAAATCTAACGGTTGAATTTGGAATTATATGCAAATCAAATTTGGAAAAGGTCACTGTAAGTGCAGTTCGATGGCTGTTTAAGGAAATCGACTGTACGGGCCTTGATAAAATTATTAAAAATAGTAATAATTTGTGTAATATCATAAGAAATGATTTGGAAAGAATTGGGATGAAAAATCCCATATTTGAAAAGATAAAAATAAATTTTTATCAAAATGAACTAGTTTTGAACTAGAATTATAATCCATTTATTTTTTTAAAATAAATAAATTGGATTTGAAATGGTTTTAAAAATAACCATAATTTCCAATTTTTGAATTGGAATTGATTTTTGGGTTTATCGTGAACGATGATTTAAATAGCACTTGTTCTTTAACCCGATAATTAATGGAATGTGAATTGGGTTTGTTGTGAACTGTGTTCTAACGACATTCGTTCTTTAACCCGATTTACAGTGAAATGTGATTTGGAATTTATAAATCTTTTGTTAAGATTTAAAGGAGATTTTCCAAAGTAAATTTTTCCAATTTAATAAAATAAATTAGAATGGAATGGAATTCGATTTGGTAATAATCTAAGTGAATTTCTATGGATGAGGACTGCTAATATATATGGAATTTAAAAGGCTTTGCCGTTATTCCATTTATATTGTTAGTCGGATATGGAAGTTTATATCGATTATATATATCGATTTGTTTTCCATGAAGATCCCATCGTTAATGGAATGTGAATTGGGTTGTCGTGAATGGTATCTTTAATAATACCGTTCTTAGACCCAACGGAGTTAAGAAAATCAGAAACTAACTGGAGATTAGTTAAGTTGAATGGTTTCTTGGGTATTGATCTGATGTTGGTTTCGGCCTTCGAGGTTAATACTTAGGGAATTGTTTACTTGCTAATTCACAGTTAAAGGCTGATGGAATGGAATGTGATTTTGGGTTTATAGTGAACCGTGTTTTAAATTGGTTCTTTAACCCAGTTAAAGACATGATATGATTTCCCAAGTTAAACAATCATTAATATTGATTTTTGGGAAGATTAAAACCAAGTGGAGTTTTAATGAATCTTTAATTAGATTGAAATGATCGAGAATGGAGTATCACCAGTTATGCTCCAGGCGATAGTTAAATCTTTAATTAGATTTGAACGTGAAATGGTAATTGAATTTACCAATAACACCATGGTGTTAGATATGAAGTATAACTAGTTTTACTTCATGGGATGAATAGGTTGGGTTTGGGAAATTTAACAAGTGATTACTTCGGTAAGGTTCGCTAATCCTGACTAGTTTGGATAAACCATAATTTGGTTTGAATTGATATTCAAAAGAAGATTAAAGAATAAATTTAAAGAATTTATCTTTGATAAAACTAATGGGAACCTTTCCCAAAGTATAAGAATATTCGAATAAAAGAATATTCTAAATTGGAATGAGGCGTATGTTGTGTTTGTGTAACACTTGCTTATTATATACGCGAGTTATTCAGAAAGACTGGGATTATCCCATTCTGAATAACTAATTCGACGATGTGTCGAGGATGAAGACGGTGGTCGAAGACCAGACGCCTTCACATCGTTTGGATAATTACTGATGATCTTGAATGGGTTGTACGCCCAAGAGGAGGGAATCAGTTGGTGATCGTCCAGACGTACTTGGAGATCGATGGATATGCGAGGAAGAAGGTTCCTCCGGTTTCGTTCAGACCCAGAGCGGACTTGTAAATGGATGTGTGTCTGACATCGGATTTCATTCTGTGTGATTGATACCGGTTGCATAGCGTGAATTGCCTGTGTGGCATGCTGAGATGCAAATGATCAAGGCCTCTATTGAAAAGCAGAGTCTTGTGGTTGATGATCAAAGCACGGCCTTTGTGGCGTAGCTTTGTGTATAACGTAAATTCGCGAGCCTCACACCCCGGTTGTGAACCAGAAACGGGAGAGGACATCAGGGAGGGCATGCGTTTCCTTCTAGCTAGGGTGGTGTCAGTGACCTACTAGCCCTGACATTTATATTATTTTCACCTGTGTGGTTGTTGGATTGCGAGGCGCCTCAGATATATCGGTGACTATGTGGAGCCGATGGAGTCATAAGACTCATTTACGCCCAAAAGGGCGGGGAAACGCAGTGTTCGGGCATTTTAATCCGCATCAGTAGACCGGCCCTGACGATCCAAGGGCTCACCTGTGTCTGGGTCCTGAGACTCGGGCTAGACAGTTTCGAAGCGGTGAGGACGATCCGTTGCCTCGGTTCACAGATGGAAATCCAACTTCCAATACGTGACCATGCAGTTTTGATTGTAGAGCCTTGTATGGCGACATAGTGGTATGGGGCACTTATGTCGTTTATGATTGATACTTGTGATTGAAATTGTTTCGACACTATACAATTATAGTAATAATAAAAGATGAAATTTAGCGTATCAAGCATTCTTTGGCAATTATAAGGTAAAACCCTATCCTCCGGCTTGTGTTGCATTATGTGATGGGGCCTGGGTCTTATAATAGCTTCATTGTTCTTTATTTATCATTGCGTTGTTGTTTTATGCACTGGTATTCTTGGGAGGAAACCCGTTCCGTGTTATACGGCGTGGTCCCTTGATTTACTGAATTTTAAGAATCAAATTAATAACTGTTTTAGTTCTCACACCAGTCACATGACTGACCTGGAGTTTATTGTTTTAACCTAAACTCTGGGTGCCCCTATTTTCCGCGGGCAGCTAGTAGTTTTGGTTCTGCAGATTTATATTCATAGGTTCTTGGTTTACTGCTGGAATGATATTCGGAAAGCTCTGTATCCGTATATCTCCTTCAGTTGTGCTTTGTATTGTTTTTCTGCTGCTATGTAATGTAATTTAAATCTCTGATATTTTTCTGATGTATAATATTCATTCATACTCTGTATATTCTTGTATTCTAATGGAATTGTTAGAATTAACAATGAAATGTTCTTCTGTCTGTGTTCTGATCCGTCTTGTCCTCAAAGTCAATCCAGGCTTTCCTTTGCGGGGAAGTTTTGGGTCATCTCAGTTTGGTATCGAAGCTTTGGTTTACAAAGCTCAAGAACAAGACATATTAGAACCGAACGAAAGAATTCATCAGAGATTGGATTAGTAATATCCAATGAGAATGACTCGTTAGAGATGGGATCAGTAGTATCCTAGAACGAGTGTGAAGAGTATATTTTTAAAATAAAAACAAATTTTGTTTTGAAAATTCAAATCAATTATTCGTATTTGAATATTATTTTTATATTGAATTTGGACAATCAAGTATATAGATATTTTAATATACGTCTGATCCACATGTATTTGAAGCCTCGAATATACTAGATAGATATAGAATCACACTCTAGTTGTCGGGGGTAATCCTGATGATGATGCATCATCATCAGCATTCATGTTCGAGTTTCGAAAGTGGGATTTCTATATATTTCCAATTGACTGGTGTGAGAACCAAAACTAGATAGGGCTTATTGTTGTGATTTGGCACCAAAAATGTGATTTTTGACTCAATATCAAAGTTTTGAATTTGAAATGTTAATCAACTAATTGATTGTTGATTGTTTGTTTGATTATTGTTTTGATTAATTAAAATGTTGAACCATTAGCCAAATTGATCCAAATAGTGAATTATATTGGAAATTTATGGCATTTGCATGCATATACATGTACATACATTGAACAGGTCATGGCAAGGAGGCTAGAGAAGAGGAATAAAATTGTTTGCCCGACAAATAGGTACATGTCTATTGCATTTCTTGGGTTTTGGATGATTTTATGAGCCGATTGGCTAGCCGCTTGGCTATTTCTTTTTCTTTTTGGATTGGAAAGGCCAGTATGGCAATTTCGGAATTTTCCCTGTGCTCCCGTGCGGGGGAGGTTATGGTGAAATTTTTCGAAAATTTAGGGTGTTAGCCAAATTTTTGAAAAATTAGAAAAGTTCTTAGAAACTGAAAAGTTGAAGAACTTAAGCGATAATGAAAATACTAGAAGTTGAGTTGATTAGTTAAACAACTTTCAGCTTCATTCCTTTTCGGGGATGAAAAGTTTTAAGTGGGGGAGATTGTAATAACCCGGTAATCCGAGCCAATTTAAAATTTTTATTTTGGCAATTTTAATGGATTTCGAATATTTAAAATGAATTATTTTAAATAATAACGACGAGAAAATTATTTTGAATAGAATTAGAACGTATATATTTATTTGAATCGTCGTTAGAATATAAATAATTATTTATAATTATAAAAGGAATTGGAAATGGCGCGGTAGTTTGAAAATTCGATTTCAAATTTCAAATGAATGTACAGGATTCAAAATAAACCAGATTTTGGCGAAACCAAAAATATTAGAATCTAATTGAGAATATCTTTCCAACGAATCCGAAAAATTGAAATTTCATAGCGGGAATAAAAAGTTATGCCAAGTTGAAAATTCAGAATAGTCGCTATGGAATTCTGGCCCTTAAAAATGGAAATTTTGCAAATGACCTCTGTTTTCGACGAAACCACTTTTGTTGGATCTGGGATGTCAAGTTATTGCTACTTTCCAAAATTCGTGATTTTCTGAATCAATATGTGAGCGTGGCGAAGTAAAACGTGTTTTAACAGTTCATTCAATTTCGATCAACCAGAAAATGGCCATTTTTCTAACGGTCTCAGAATTTGACGAAATTAGTTTTGTTAGGACCGTATCGTCAATACGAATCTAGAAATAATTTTCGGGAATTTTTAGAGTCCGTATGTGGTCCCGGTAAATTGAAATGTGCGTTTAAAATTTAATATATAGATTTATATTTTAATTTCAATCGAAACAGTCGAACTGGATTATGGGACATATCCCATTGTGTTCGAAATAGGGGGTAATTAGCTTGGGACGATAGTCGGTGGGTTCGTTTTTGAGTTCGAATGAGAAAGGTAACGTTTTAGAAATTAAAACAATAAAATATATATAAATATTTATTGACCCCGCTTTACCTCGTTCAGTCAAGATCCGTTTCCCCCCCCCCCCCAATTGAGAAAACTCGATCCCCTTTTCCCGTCGCCCTCAGCCTCCCCCCTTCCGTCGATCACCACCGGAGCGCCTCCCCCCTAACGTCGACGATCTCCAACACCTCGGCCACCCCTTCCTCCGCTTCTCTCCCTCTAAAAACGCGAGCACCCAAAGCCGACGTGAACCCAAATCTGCAGCACCTCACCCACCGCCGGCCAACTGAGACTCCACCGCCCCTCCCTAAGCCCAGTGTCGCCTCCCTCACCCCCATCTCCGACCCCGAGGCCCCCTCTTCAATAAAAATGTAATTTTTTTATTTTCTACGTGTGGAAACCCGCTGAAACTCTCCGCCGACACCACCATCTCGCTGTTGCTGGCCAATTGAGCATCCCCCGAGCATCCTCCGATCGTAGTGAGCGTTTACTTTCATTTTTATTTGTTTAAGTAATTAAAAATGCGATTTTACTTATAAAAATCGTATATTAAAATATGATTTTCACTTATATGGATAGCGTGAAAAATATAGGATTGTTAGCGATAAAAATATGATTTTTATATATATAATAGCGAAGTAAAATTTTTTATATACATGAAAGGTAGGATTTTTATAAATGAAAAGGAATGATTTTTATTTATAGAAAGATTATATCTTTACAAAAGAAGAGACCATATTTTTATGAAAGGAAAAGGTTACATTTTTGAAATA
Organism: Allium sativum; assembly: GCA_030737875.1. Classification (NCBI taxonomy): domain Eukaryota; kingdom Viridiplantae; phylum Streptophyta; class Magnoliopsida; order Asparagales; family Amaryllidaceae; genus Allium; species Allium sativum. The sequence continues at coordinate 1,020,931,278 of CM060926.1, forward strand.
GAAAGACAAGATCTTTAATTTAGAAAAGGTTATATTTTCAAATATAAAAAGACTTGATTTTAATTAAGCAAAGGTAAGATTTTTAAACCATATAAAGATGTGCTTTTTTATTTATTTGAATACCATATAAAAATGTGATTTTCATAGAAAAGGTTTAGAATAAAAATATAATCTTTATAATGAAAACATCATGTTAAAGATGCTATTTTTATCATCTTGAAGGCGAAGTAAAAATATGTGATTTTTACATATGTAGTGAATACGAGCAACGAAAGTGACAAAAGGAGAGAACGGTGAAGATTTTCTACATATGAAGAGTCGCAGAGTTGGGTTTAGCTCTTGGTGAGATCTTCTCACTTTTATTTTATTTTCTAGTTTGAAATATATACTATGATGCAGACGGTGCTTAGCAGCACCCGACACCCGTCGTCCACAGACCATGGATGACTTGTTTGTTTGATTGATGCGTTGTGAAAATTGATTGTGTGATGTGGAATGAATAAATATTTATAGTTAAAGATATAATTTTTAACTTATATATAAAATAAATATTCATAAACAAATCGGACGAGTTGTTTATGTACACACATTTGACTGATATTGATTAGAACGATAAGTTTTACACATCGCCCAACTGCACAAATACTATTCTGTGTTTGTTGATTTGAAACACCACACGGGTGTTGGGATGATATTTGGCATACACTAATCCCAATTATTTAGTTGTATGTCGATCGATTGGTTGACAGACTGTGTAAGCGTTAATTATTTATATTTAACGCTTATGCAGTTGTGTGGTGCACTCTGGATGATGGTTGATTATTTATCGTTGCTATTATATACATGTGTTGTATGGAATCCATATAATTAACATTATATGGTAATTGATTGGGCCTCATTCCAATTTAGAAAATAAAGAATATTTTAAATTAATATTCAGAACAGGAAACTAAATATTCATGTGTTGAATAAACAAAATAGTCATGTGTTAACAATACTCATGTGTTGAGAATATTCATGTGTTGAAACGTATCATGTGTTGAACAAAATATTTATACAATAAAATTCACATTTTTATTGTAAGTAAGAATTAATAAATATTCATGTGTTGAATAAAATATATATATTCATGTGTTGAAGAAAATATTCATTTGTTGAAATAGAATAACGAAGTTATTGAAATATATAAAGCCGTGTTGATTAGATTTGCACCATTTTGACGTGAACGATATTTATATTGATTTTATTCATTTTTATAATGAATAGCGAAAAGGAATTGATTTCAAAATATAATGTTTTGAAAATATTATCATTTATATATCGATGATATGGAATATTCAATTTTGATTAGAAATTGAATAGGAAGTTGAAATTGTTTTGAAAACGAATTTAAAACGATTTATAAAATACGTTTTAAAAGGAAATCGACGAAATATATAATATATATATTTATATATAATGGCCTGAATAGAACGCGCCGCGATGCGGCAGTTCGCGAATTTCGACCATTGACTTCGAATTGGCATTAAGGGAGATCCGACCGTTGGATTCTCCTAAAACCGGAGCCGTTGGGTTTGTATCGAAAAGAGCTTTCTAACAAATGCAAGAAATTAGAAATCTAATGGTTGGATTTGGAATTACCAAATCAAATTTGGAAAAGGTCGCTGTAAGTGCAATTTGATGGCCATTTATGGAAATCGACTGTACGAGCCTTGATAAAATTATTAAAAATAGTAATAATTTGTGTAAAATCATAAGAAATGATTTAGAAAGAATTGGGATGAAAAATCCCATATTTGAAAAGATAAAAATAGATTTTTATCGAAATGAACTAGTTTTGAACTAGAATTATAATCCATGTATTTTTTTTTAAATAAATAAATTAGATTTGAAATGGTTTTAAAAATAACTAGAATTTCCAATATTTGAATTGGAATTGATTTTTGGGTTTATCCCGAACGTGATTTAAATAACACTTGTTCTTTAACCCGATAATTAATGGAATGTGAATTGGGTTTGTTGTGAACTGTGTTTTAACGACATTCGTTCTTTTAACCCGATTTACAGTGAAATGTGATTTGGAATTTATAAATCTTTTGTTAAGATTTAAAGGAGATTTTCCAAAGTAAAGTTTTCCAATTTAATAAAATAAATTAGAATGGAATGGAATTCGATTTGGTAATAATCGAAGTGAATTTCTATGGATGAGGACTGCTAATATATATGGAATTTAAAAGGCTTTGCCGTTATTCCATTTATATTGTTAGTCGGATATGGAAGTTTATATCGATTATATATATCGATTTGTTTTCCATGAAGATCCCATCGTTAATGGAATGTGAATTGGGTTGTCGTGAATGGTATCTTTAATAATACCGTTCTTAGACCCAACGGAGTTAAGAAAATCAGAAACTAACTGGAGATTAGTTAAGTTGAATGGTTTCTTGGGTATTGATCTGATGTTGGTTTCGGCCTTCGAGGTTAATACTTAGGGAATTGTTTACTTGCTAATTCACAGTTAAAGGCTGATGGAATGGAATGTGATTTTGGGTTTATAGTGAACCGTGTTTTAAATGACATTGGTTCTTTAACCCAGTTAAAGACATGATATGATTTCCCAAGTTAAACAATCATTAATATTGATTTTTGGGAAGATTAAAACCAAGTGGAGTTTTAATGAATCTTTAATTAGATTGAAATGATCGAGAATGGAGTATCACCAGTTATGCTCCAGGCGATAGTTAAATCTTTAATTAGATTTGAACGTGAAATGGTAATTGAATTTACCAGTAACACCATGGTGTTAGATATGAAGTATAACTAGTTTTACTTCATGGGATGAATAGGTTGGTTTGGGAAATTTAACAAGTGATTACTTCGGTAAGGTTCGCTAATCCTGACTAGTTTGGATAAACCATAATTTGGTTTGAATTGATATTCAAAAGAAGATTAAAGAATAAATTTAAAGAATTTATCTTTGATAAAACTAATGGGAACCTTTCCCAAAGTATAAGAATATTTGAATAAAAGAATATTCTGAATTGGGATGAGGCGTATGTTGTGTTTGTGTAACACTTGTTTATTTTATACGCGAGTTATTCAGAAAGACTGGGTTTATCCCATTCTGAATAATTGATTCGACGATGTGTCGAGGATGAAGACGGTGGTCGAAGACCGGAGGTCTTCACAAAGTTTGGATAAGTACTGATGATCTTGATTGGGCTGTACACCCAAGATGAGGGAATCAGTTGGTGATCATCCAGACGTACTTGGAGATCGATGGATATGCGAGGAAGAAGGTACCTCCGGTTTCGTTCAGACCCAGAACGGACTTGTAAATGGATGTGTGTCTGACATTGGATTTCATTCTGTGTGATTGATATCGGTTACATAGCGTGAATTTCCTGTGTGGAATGCTGAGATGCAAATGGTCAAGGCTTCTGTTGAAAAGAAGAGTCTTGTGGTTGATGATCAAAGCATGGCCTTATTGGCGTAGCTTTGTGTATAACGTAAATTCGCGAGCCTCACACCCTTGTTGTGAACCAGAAACGGGAGAGGACATCAGGGAGGGCATGTGTTTCCTTCTAGCCAGGGTGGTGTCAGTGACCTACTGGCCCTGACATTTATATTATTTTCACCTGTGTGTTTGTTGGATTGCGAGGCGCCTCGGATATATCGGTGACTATGTGGAGCCGATGGAGTCATAGGACTCATTTATGCCCCAAAGGGGAGGGAAACGCAGTGTTCAGGTATTTTAATCCACATCGGTGGACTGGCCCTGACGATCCAAGGGCTCACCTGTGTCTGGGTCCTGAGACTCGGGCTGGACAGTCCCGAAGCGATGAGGGCAATCCCTTGCCTTGGTTCACAGATAGAAATCCAACTTGCGGTTTTGATTGTAGAGCCTAGTATGGCGACATAGTGGTATGGGGCACTTATGCCGTCTATGATTGATACTTATGATTGAAATTGTTTTGACACTATACACTTATAGTAATAATAAAAGATGAAATTTAGTGTATCAAGCATTCTTTGGCTATTATAAGTTAAAACCCTATCCTCCGGCTTGTGTTGCATTGTGTGATGGGACCTGGGTCTTATAATAGCTTCATTGTTCTTTATTTTGCATTGCGCTGTTGTTTTATGCACTGGTATTCTTGGGAGGATATACGGCGTGGTCCCTTGATTTACCTAATTTTAAAATAATGATTAATAAATGTTTTCGTTCTCACACCAGTCACGTGACTGCCCTGGAGTTTATTGTTTTAACCTAAACTCTGGGTGCCCGTATTTTCCGCGGGCAGCTAGTAGTTTTGGTTCTGCAGATTTATATTCACGGGATCCTGGTTTACAGCTGGAATGATATTCGGAAAGCTCTGTATCCATATATCTCCTTCAATTGTGCTTTGTATTGTTTTTCCGCTGCTATGTAATGTAATTTAAATCTCTGATATTTTTCTGATGCATATTATTCATTCATGCTCTGTATATTCTTGTATTCTGATGGAATTGTTGTAATTAACAATGAAATGTTCTTCTGTCTATGTTCTGATTCGTCTTGTCCTCAAAGTCAATCCGGGCTTTCCTTTGCGGGGAAGTTTCGGGTCGTCTCAACTTCACTCAAAATTACTTTAAGTGAAATCTATTGGAGATGACAAATTTCTTAGTGGGTTTGTTATTCAAAAGACACATGGAGTTATATGCGTACATGTGTTGTCCCATCTTTGGTCCAAGTCATCTATACCACTTGAGTTAATCGATAATCGTTGGACAAGACTACACTTAGTTGAATGAAGTAGAAATAAAGATGTTGGGGTTGTGGGACAAATAAAAGTTTTATTGAATGATGTAAAAGTTTAGATAAACCACATCAACTTTTAAAAAAAATGGAAGTAGTGGTACCTCAAACTTCTATTCTTTGTTTTCTGAAGAGCGAGGTGAAAACTAAAGGAAGGAAGAGTAAAAAAACAACCTATATGTCAACAAAAAGAATGTATTCCTCGTTTGAGCTAGCAAAGTCTTACATCACATGATCTTTTTATTCAACAAATCATCAACAATCTAAAGAAAGAAAAACTTCAGATTCGAAAACCCATACAGGTGATAAAATGTCAAATATTATATTCTTTTATTACTGTATTAATTTTTTTTATGTAATTGGAAAACTGTAATCTTGACATGGATTTTTATATAAGCCCAATTCCAATAGAGACCAGGCCATATGTAACTGATATTGTAGATTTTCGTGCCTATGGTAATTGCACTTTTCGTTGTATTGCCACATTGCTTGGAATGGATGAGTCTAGTTGGCCTAAAGTTCGTCGAGATTTATATGAAGAGTTATATGAAAATCAAGAACTGCATGAGCATGTTTTCATATAACATAATAGATGTAACAAATTACGAATGCAACTACAACATGAAGAAGAATGATTTGCTTCTCGGGATAAGTGGATGACAATGCCAGACATGGGGTTATGTTGCCGCGACAGAGTATAACATTGTCATATTCAACATAACCAACGGTTAAAGCTAACTATACCACCGATCAAAGGTACAGTATCTAATTCAACATGCCAAATTGTCAACAATAATCATTTTGTATAAGTGCTCATTTTTTTTCCAAGTTTATGGTTATGTTGTATTTTATTGTTTTCAAGCCATAGGTTAAGCTAGAAACAAAACATTTTGTATTGCCAGTTTATGTGAAATGGTTCACAATTCGGTATTTGGATGCAAGCACTTGGAAGTACATATATGGCGATCGAAGGCAAGTGTGGGATAAAAAAAATCAGTTTGTAAAATGGAGCTAATGTTTGATTATGTTTATGAGTTGTGGTTGTATTGGATAGTTGCATTGCGCTTGATTATTTTTTATTATGAAAACCAAGTTTGTAGTTGGATTGGATATTATGTTTGCGAATTATGTTTGTGATTGTGGCATTGCGCATGAATTGAAACCGAGTTGCCTTGTTTATGAAAACTAAAATGCATTTGAATTGTATTCTTTGTTTGAATTATATTGTTTGGATTAAATATAGTTTGGTTGAATGAGTTGAGTATATATGGAGTTTAGTATATATGGTCTGAAATATAGTTTCTGATTCAGAACCTTGACAACATGGTATATGTTTCAATAATTTCATGGTAATATTTTTTTTGTCACCCCCATAGGTCGACAAACCCCAGGTCGATTAAGAAATGTGTGGTTCCTTATACATTCCCGCATTAGCACTGTGTGGTTGATCCATGAACACCATACTCAAACTACATGGGTAATAACAAATTTGATTTTTTTTTTTTTAAAAAACTGAACCCATAGCAATAACACTGTAATACATACAATAATACAAACACAAGCACAAAAACAAATGTTCAGATCTGACAAATACATCACTAGTACAATCAATACAAATACAAATACTTAGATTCACACCCATACAAACATGATTCCCAGCATTTGTTGTAATGATTTGTGATTGCGGATTATGTTTGAGAACTATGTTTGTGATTATGTTTATGAAAATATGCTTTGTGGATCAAAACATTGTTTGATTGAGTTAAAAATATGGTTTGTAGCTCTAGCATAGATTAAAGAATTCGTTTTCTGGTTTTTGTTTCAAAAACCTGACAACCACACAATCATACTACATAAGTATTTTCTTAATTCACCCATATAGGATCAAAATGTGGTTGTGCCCCAAGGTCGGATGACCAATACGTGGGTAGGCAAAGATTCACTTATGGGATCTACATGAGCCTTGAATCACTTACGCAGTCACATTGTATGGCTACTAAAATCTTAAAGTTTCCTGACAACCACATACACATGGTACATGGTAATTACATTGGTTGCGCTAGCAGTACATGGGAATTTATAAATCCTCGCTTTGGCACTGCATGATTTACTAATGAACCATGTACCTGCAATGCGTGGGCAATATAAAAACTGAAATTCTTTTTTTAGCAAACCTGAAGCCATTACACACACACACACGGTGATACATACAACGATACAAATATTGAAGTACACATAATTATCAGAACTAATACAACCACAAATACGTGGTATGTTTCATACAAACATTGATTTAACCATTTGGATTCCACACCCATAAGAATACAAATACATAAACATTTAAACTCCACAATAATTCTCAGCGTTTGTAGTAAACACAAAACATTCATGCAAATACACAAATAATGCCGGTAACTACTCCATACAAATGCATAAAACATAGACACTCATTCATAAAACATATAAATTTTGTTTGTTAACTGTGCCTATAGATATAGCACCCACTAGGAATTCTAGTCATTGCAACTCTATCTTCATTTGCATTTTATAGCAACGAGTGTACATCCGTCAATGTCTGGAAAAAACAAATCACATTCTCAAATTTAAATTCATGTCTTACCATGTATAATGGCTCATAAAACGGGCTAAAAACTTAGTTCCCTAAGCATGATAATGTTTGATGAAAATTTTGGTTTTTGCACATAACCACACTGTGAAACCGTAACCACTCAAAATAATCATTTGTGAAACTCAAATATGATTAGTTGAGTGGAATGGATTGATCATGCTAGAACATGATTATATGACTACATCCATATACTTCCCAACAACTGACAATAAACACGACCATATATAGTCGATGTATGATCTCAATGAGAAGTGGTACTAACAGGAGGAATAGGAGGTCTAGGAATATTTTTCACTCATCCAAACTGTCTCAAAACCACATTAGGGTTGTACGACTCTACAGTATTAAGGAAAAGAGTGCACCAGATACACCAAGCAATATCAGAAAATGGATGATAGTCACGTGCATATACATATGGGGTCAATGATTACCTAATCAAGTTTTAGAATCAAACGGATATTAATATGATAACAAATATGCTAAATAAGAATATTAGTACTAAATAAGAATATTACCTGATTAATTTGAATCTTATCAAGAGATATTCGTATATCTTTAACCAATACATGACCATCGGAAGATGGATGATAGTCACGTGCATATATATATGGGATCTAACCACACCCTTCTCTTATCAGTTTTTGTAGTATTGACTCAATTAGATTTGATCTTGTGATCTTTGGTTACAAACATCCTATAACCATTGAGTAGCACTTGAATTCAAAGAGCGTTTGATTTAGGATTGAAAGAGAAGAAGAATGATATGATTTCTATTGAAATCGGTAGAGTATTAGTGCATAAAGTTAAGTAATTAAGAACAATAATGGTGGAATGTTTAGAGAGGAAGAATAAGATGAAAAGTAATTAAAAAATTTGAATTCTAGAGGTATTATAGTTTTCCAACAGCCATGACCATTCAGAAAAAGATTTAAATTCAAAAGACACAACTTTTCAAAATTTTAAAAACAAATTAACGGCTCCTATGTCGACATACATAAACTTGTATGTCAACATTCCATTGAAAATTTTAAAAATATTTTTTTTAAATTAAATCAGCTAGCGTCTAAATAAATTATGGAAATTCCAGAGTTAAAACGAACTATTTTCCTTTATATTAAAGTAGACTATACCAAGTAAAAATATATTTAAAAACATATATAAAAATGAATTTAAATGATTAAAAACTAAATATAAAAATGATATAAAAGTATAAACATCAATATGGAAATTGAAAACATACATAACTATAATAAAATTAGTAATAAATTTATAAGTAAAATTTATTTAAATTAGGAGTTAACATATATTAAGTATAAATTCAAAACCAGGTGTTAAAACATTTCTAAGGAAGTATAAATTTAAAATAAGGAAGTAATTTTGAAATCATTTGAAAATATATTAAAAACAAGGTAGTAATTTTGAAATCATTTGAAAAGGAATTTGAAATCAGAATTAAGTTTGAAATCAAAATTCAGTGCTAGCCAGAGTTTTAACAATATATCTAGACACATTTACTCTATAATTCTTGAACACTTGATTTCTTGATACTCATAAGTCTTGAAACTTGAACTGTTCTACTTTGAAATCTTGATTCTTTGAATTGTACAGTCTTCAATAATCAATACCCGCATAGATTTCCTGTGTATACATATATATAATCTAGATACCAGTGTAAATATATATTTTATAATAATAATTGAAACAAAGTTGACAAGGTTGTTGTCATCAAAACCATCACCATCTACATCTCAGTCTCTAACATTCTCCCCCCTTTTTCATGATGACAACCTTGGTTATAAAATATGCATACCCTATGTCTTGATTTTCCAGTTACTCCCCTTACTATAATATCTTCCTTAACAAATAACTACTCCAACTATCTTCCCCTTAAACTATGCCCTATTTTATAATTCTCCCCCTTTGTCATCAACATTTTTTTTATAATTTTGACTAAACTACAATACTCCCCATTAAACTAAGGCATATTTCTAGAACGAAGACTAAAATGATTTACTAATACTAACTTAACTAAGATAATAACTAAGCTATAATAATTATAAATTATAATATTCAAAATATTCTATAAGTAACGACTTGAATAAATATGAACTATAATACAAATGAAACCAAACCATTCAAAAATTTGAATTTCAAAATGCACATATGTCGACATGCCTTTTGATTTTTGAATAGTTGATTTGATTTTTGATTTCTTGATTTATTTATATCCCATGTTTTTTATTTAATTAATTCCTAGTATAATAATTATTATAAAAATATTTTTTATATTATTATTATATTATTAAATAATAATTATTTTAAAATTTGAAATTTGAATTTTAAATTCAAATTTTCAAATAGAGCAAAAAATCAAACAAGCAAATATCCATTCAAACAAAAGTAAAATTATGATAAAGGCTTACCTATTTTTAGATATGTTCTTTGATTTCTTCTAATTCGCGAATTGCTATGAAGAGTATATTTGAATTATTTGTTTCCTGTTCTCCATTACTGGATGATGAATCAGAATCATCCAAAGTTGCTGCATGTGCTCTTTTTCTCTTCTTTGATAAATTATCATTTATTGGTTGATTTTGTTTCTCCGCATATATATAGAATCTTTTCAGGTGGCCTAATTCGTTGCAATTATAATATCTGACATTATTTGGGGTTTCATTGTTTTTCATAGAGTTTCATTTCTCATTTCTTTTGAAATTATTTCTTTTTCTATATCTTAGGAATTTTCTAAAATTCCTTGTCATTAGGCTGTCTCTTCATCATCATCACTATCTTCGTCAGAATCCTCAGTTGCTGCTTTAAATGTTATCAGTTTCTTTTCCGATGACTTATTTTCTTTTCTTCCTTGCATCAGAACTTTAAACGACATTAGATTACCAATTAGTTCCTCAATTTTCATTGTAATGATGTCATTCGCCTCTTCAATTGCAAGTGTCTTTTGATCGCAATCAGAAGTTAATAAATTCAGAACTTTTCTGACTTAATCTTCCTCAGAATAGTATTTTTCTAAAGCTATTAGTGAACGCACAATTTCCTGGAAACTGTAGTATACATCGGAGATAGACTCATTCTGATTCATTTTAAATAATTCAAACTGATTGATTAACATGGATATTTTGGTTTGTTTATGCAACGTCCCATATTTTTATGGTATAATAATTAATTTATTTAATTATTTAAATAATGATTTACAGATTCAAATGGTTGTTCAATTAAATAATATTGAATATATAATTAATATAAATAATATAATAATATGTTTAATTCTGAAATAGTCAGAATTAAGTTGAATTCACAATATTGTGTGAATTGTATTATTTATAAGATATAATTCAGTTAAAATTGAATTATATTTATATTAACAAATTTATTTTTAATTGTCAATTGAACGTATAATTTATGTTATAATTATAATCGAGCCCGTAATGGCGCGACAGTTCGTAATTTGGCGATTCGAACTTTAAACGAATATACAGAATCCGTTTTAAGTCGAATTTCTGTGAAACAAGAAACGTTCGGAGCTGGTGAAGTATATTTTTCTAATGGAAGAGAAAAATCGGGATTTCGTCGTGTATATTTTGATTTATGATCAAATCAAATTTTCGAAAAGTCGCTATGGAATTCCTTTATAATTTATAACGATTTATTTATATTACAAAATGATTTTTTAATATAAATTGAATACTGATTTAATCTGGATTTGAAATGTCGAGTTATAAATTCAAATAGAAATATTTTGGAGCTGTATTATATTCTATGCGAATATATACAATAATATTAATTTATTAATATTTAATTTAATTATTTTTAAATATATTAATATTTAAATGGGTTTGTTTAGAGCTTTAAAAATAGCATTTTTCGCAAATGACTTCCGTTTTTGACGAAACTAATTTTGTTGGATTCGGAATATTAAATTATTGTTAGATTTCGATTTTCGTAATTTTTGGATTTAGTATGTGGCCATATGGGATTTTAATGTTGAAAAGTCGAGTGTGTACGACTTGTGCAGGATCTATAATATGGCTATGCGGAATATGATAACAATATATATATATATATCACAGATAACTTTAAATGCAGTAAAGTAAAGTAAAGTAAAGACACCAGGATTTTATACTGGTTCGGACTTCCCGTCCTACGTCCAGTCCCGAAGCTCCTCTTCGGCTTTTCACTAAACAACACCCTCACTTCACCCGGAGGAACAGGTTCACTACTTGATTTGCGGGCTACAAGTTTACCCACTTGATTTCACGGGCTACAAGCTTACCCACTTGATTTCACGGGCTACAAGCTTACCCACAAGACGATTACAAGAGTTTGACCTTGAATGTGTTCTTTCTTCAACACTGAATAGTCAATGATTGAGTACACCCTTCCTATAATCTTATCCTCAAATGTATTTTGATGTTTAGAAAGATTAGGAAGTAAATTATCGAGTTGAATCACAAGTGTATTAAATATGCTTGGAGATTCAAACGATAATTGAATGCTTTTGAGTGCTTTTTGAGAGAAAAGGATAATGCAAGATAGATCAGAAAATAGAGAGCAAATTCGATGATTTGAATGATTGCAAACTCATGTATTTATAGAAATCGAGAGGTTGCAATTGTTGATGAAAAGTTGCATCTAAAATAAGTGATTATTCATGAAGAGAAATGGATGCAACTCTTAAAGGAAGAAGATGACTTTTCATGAAAATTTAAAAAGCTGTTGACCTATAGAATTTTGTAGGTCGACATGTTTTTAGCCGTTGGAGTTCAAAAACCTGTTGACCTATAAAATTTTGTAGGTCGACCTATTTTTGACCGTTACATTTTAAAATCCTGTTGACCTATAAAAAATTGTAGGTCGACATGTTTTTGACCATATGCATAAAAAATGTTTTCATGAGTGATATTTTTAAGCAATTAGAAGTATGATCATTTGAGGATAGATTTTAACATTATATCAACTTCTAACCTATGAAGTCATCTCGTCTTCTTTTTGTCGATGTAGAAGCTTCTTCTTGTCATAAATCAAAATAACCATCGAAGCTTTGACTCAACATTCTCCCCCTTTTTGATTGATGACAACATGGCCTAATAAAGGTATTGTTCCTTGTATATTGCTCCCCTGTATATATGCTCCCCCTGAATTATATATAATCTGCATAGCATTCGTTAGTAATATTTTCTCCCCCTTTGTCATCGACAAAAAGGGTGTCTATAAGAGAAAGCAATAATTCAAAGAGAAACCATACAACAAAATACATAGATTGTGTTATACATTCAAGGCAAACCAAAAATAAACACACCAGAAGTACCAGGAAGTAGCATAGTTAAATACATAAGCAAATTAAAAAACTTGAAAGATAAAAACGAGACGACTATTGTGATGGCCAATCCGAATCACTATCTTCTTCTTCATCTTTGTTTCCTTCCTCCTCTTGTTCCTCATTGTTGCTATCACCATTGTCCTTCTCAATATCGTCATGAGCTCCTTCTTCAATATGCGACAGTCCACGACCACGAGTATGTTGGGTACTTGCTCCAGAGCTAGTACCTTCTTCAGATGAGGACCATGTAAACGTAGGTGGCATTGGTCGTTTTCCTGGGTCTTGAGCAAGTGGTGCGGAGGTTGATGCACAAGAGATTGCATCCCAAATCGTTCCAAAGAAGGACTTTAATTTGTTGAACCGCTTATCAAGTTTAGAATCTAAGCGGTCAATTTTATTATCAGTTCTTTTGAGTTTAGCTTCGAGTAAGAATTGATTACGTGCAATTTGCTCAAGAGTGTCCTTAGTTGAAGAAGTAGGAGGCGGAATTAAAACGTCTTCAGGCCTTTGCGTGGGAACTTGAGAAGAGGAAGTCTGTGGAGGTCCTTGTTCGACATATCGCTCAAAAGGAATAATATTCAAATAAGGAAACGGTAGCTTCATCCTCTTTTTAGATGCTTTATCAATACATTTTGGTATTGAGATTTTAGATTCGGGAGATCTTACGTGACATTCCATGAGACAACGCATAATATACTCGTTATAAAACAAGTGTGGCCTTGAACGTTTATTTACCATCACAATCTCGTCGAAAATCATCTCAATCCAATTTACCTTGATATTTGCATAAATGGCATACAGTGCCTTAAAGTTTTCTCTGTAAACTGCATCAAAGTTTCCAGTCCTTGGAAGAAGAGAGTGTGTGATACAAAGGTGTAGAAGTCTGGCAGATGGTCTTAGATGGATACCTTTAGTACTTGACTTATGGTCTTCTATGAAAAGGTGACTATTTTTGTCGCGAATATGTATAGGGCAGAAATCACTACCGAATTGAATACCTTCGTTATGGGTTCGAAGAATTTCTGCCATCCGGTCTTTGGAGAGAAAGATGTGTTGACCACAAACAACGGACCATAAGCAATCATCCGAGTTTTGGGGTTTAAATTTGTCTAAATTGAGATTAGCATAGAATAGTTTTATCAAAGTATGGCTTATCTCAACATGATTGTCTTCAAAATTTAGAAGAGACTCTATACCCGCTCTGTTTGATAGTCCACTAACATCGTAGAGGGCGAAATCAGAGAATTTGAGAAAAGAACCGTGGTGAATTGTATAGTCTTTCATCTTGTTCCATCTCTTCACCGCAAGAGGATCCATTAGCCATTGTTTGATTTGAGTATCAATAGGTTGAACAGGGGCTTGAGAAGAAGATGTTTTGGACTTCTTTTGCTTTGGAGCCATTGGAGAGGTTAGGAAATTTGAAGAATTCTAATAGATCAGGTTATAAAGAGTATAGAGAATGAAAAGAAATGACCTTTGATGAAGAGTTGTGAAGTTTGAAAAGGGAATGGACGTGTTGATTGGGTGAAAAGGAAGTTTCCAGCGAAACCGGTCGACAGATATCAATGAGCCGGTCGACCAGTAAAATCTCTGGAAAAATTGATGCACGTGTTTTCGAACTGACCGGTCGACAGGTTGGAGTTTGGGCGGTCGACAGGAAATAGTTCTGGAAGACAAACATACATATGTTTGGTCTGATCGGTCGACAGGAGGAATAAGGAGCGGTCGACAGGTAAAAGTTCTGTTTGATAAAGAACTTAAACTTGAACTATGGCGGTCGACATGATTTAAATGACCGGTCGACAGTTATTAGTTCTGGAAATGTTTGAAATCAATTCTTTAGGCATAACGGTTGACAGGGGAGTATGATGCGGTCGACCGTTTTTAATTCTGGTTTCAATATAAAGGCTAAGAATCCTTAACCGGTCGACAGCGTGAACAAGATCGGTCGACAGGTGCAGAGAAAATTTGTTTTTCTGGCTTTTGAAAAGATATATATATATTAAAACAAATTTTATTCAATAACAAGATTTCAAAACACCAAATACTTGAAGAACAAAATACAAATTTATTTTTTAAAGAAGAGTTTAAACGATATAAATTATTTCCTTGGCTCCCATGAATTCTTTGGTTCCCAATGGCTAAACCTTCCACTAGCTCCTTCATTGTTTTGATAATTTCTATCCCATGAATTTGGAGTTCGTGAAGACGATGGTATTGGCATTGGCTCATGTACATTATGTCTGTCAGAGCCACAAAAGAGAGTAGCTAATCGTTCGAGGTACGTCAAACGAGAAGTCGTCAGTTTTTGCTCATAAAACATTTGTTGTTGATAATAATGCATTTCATCTATCTTCTCCTTAGTTCGTGGAGAACAAAATAAAACTTTCTTGCTCTTCTTAGAAGTAGGAGTAGTTCCTGGCGTTCGAGAAGGCGGATGAAAGCCAGGTGGATGCTCTGGTGTTTTTGGGGAGTTATATTCAGTCGGTTCGGAACTTGTGATTGAAATGTGGGAATTTTCAGCACATTTCTCACAGATGTGTGCCATGAGATTATTTAAAAGTTATAGAAGTTTGAGAGAATGAATGAAAGCACTCAAAAATAGTCATATATATAGTAGGAGTTTTCTATTTTAAGATAATAAATAAATGGTTTGTATATGTTTTACCATAGAAAAATCCTCTGCTATATATAGTAAAAAGACATTGGTTTCTGATAAACAAAATACGAATTCTTATAAAAATTAATCTTCGAGTTCTTTTCGTGAAACCAATCCTAGCTCTCTACGTAACTTGATAAAGCTTGACTCTAGTAGAGGCTTTGTAAATATATCTGCTAGTTGATTTTCCGTGTTGACATATTCGAGGTTTATATTTCCCTTTTCAATGTTATCTCGTAGAAAATGATGACGAATGTCAATGTGTTTAGTCCGAGAGTGATTAACTGGGTTTTTGGATAAATTTATCGCACTAGTGTTATCGCAATATATAATGGAATTCGATAAATTCATACCAAAATCTTTAAGTGTTTGTTGCATATATATAACTTGTGTACATGCCAAAGCTGCTGAAATATACTCTGCCTCGCATGTTGATAGTGAAACACAATTTTGTTTCTTACTAAACCAAGAGACAAGTGATTTTCCAATGAAATGGCACGTACCACTTGTACTCTTTCTATCCGTTCGTGATCCTCCGAAATCAGCATCACTATATGATACTAATTCGAATACACAATCCTTAGGATAGAAAAGACTGAAATCTTTGGTGTTATTAAGATATTGAATAATTCGTTTCACTGCTCGCAAATGTGATTCCTTAGGATCAGCTTGAAAACGTGCACACAAACAAACACTCATCATAATGTCAGGACGACTAGCTGTTAAATATAGGAGAGAACCTATCATACTACGATACGTCTTTTGGTCTATACTCTTTCCACTTTCATCCTTTTCAAGATGACTAGTGGTACTCATTGGAGTCGGTTTTCCAGAAGTATTTTCAAGTCCGAATCTTTTAACAAGATTTTCACAATATTTTTCTTGATTTATGAAAATACCATTTGAAAGTTGTTTAATTTGAAGACCAAGAAAGTATGATAACTCTCCCATATGTGACATTTCAAATTCTTTGGTCATGATATCTGAAAATTCTTTACAAAGTCTCTCGTTTGTTGAACCAAAGATTTTGTCATCCACATATATTTGAACAACAAGTATCTCTTTGTGCGAATGTTTAATAAATAATGTTTGATCAACCTTTCCTATTTGAAATCCAGAGTTGATAAGATGACTTCGTAGTCGTTCATACCAAGCACGTGGTGCTTGTTTTAAACCGTACAAAGCCTTCTTAAGCTTGAAAACATGATCTGGATATTTTTCATGTTTGAATAAAGGTGGTTGTTCAACATATACTTTTTCTTTTATAAAACCATTTAGGAACGCACTCTTGACATCCATCTGATATAATTTAAAATTATGGTGACAAGCAAAAGATAGAAGTATTCGAATTGCTTCTAGTCTAGCAACAGGTGCAAAAGTTTCTTCATAATCGATACCCTCTTCTTGATTATATCCTTGTGCTACTAACCGTGCTTTGTTTCGTGTTATGTTTCCTTGTTCATCAGCCTTGTTTTTGTAAACCCATTTAGTTCCGATAACTGATTGATCGGTTGGCCTTGGAACAAGTTCCCATACATCATTGCGTTCGAACTGATTTAGTTCTTCTTGCATAGCAATGATCCAATATTCATCGGTAGCAGCTTCTTTAGGATTCTTAGGTTCGATGTTTGAAATAAATGCAACATGTCCCATTTGGTTAAGTTGACTTCTAGTTCTAATTTGAGATGATACTTCTCCAATTACATTTTGAACCGGATGATCTCTCAATATTCTTGGAGGAGATCTCACTCTAGGTGGAGAAACTATCACAGGAGGTTGAGGAATATCGTTGATAATTTCGGAGTCAGAATCCTCATTTGTGACAACAGTGTCATTTGTATTGATATTTTCGTCATCATCAATTTTTATATTAGAAAACTTGTAGTATTCATCGAAAGATATATGAAGTGATTCTTCAATAATTTTGGTTCTTTTATTGAATATACGATAAGCCTTACTTCGATCCGAATAACCAACAAAGATTCCTTCGTCAGCTTTTGAATCAAATTTTCCAAGGTGATCTTTCGTATTTAAAATAAAACATTTCGAACCAAAAACTCTGAAATAAGAAATATTTGGTTTTCTTTCATTGAATAACTCATATGGTGTATTTTTAGTTAGAGGTCGAATGGAAACTCGATTCAAAACATAACACGCAGTTGCTACAGCTTCTGCCCAAAAATGTTTTGATAGAGTGCTTCCATTTAATAATGTTCTTGCACATTCTTGTAATGTTCGATTTTTCCGTTCTACAACCCCATTTTGTTGTGGAGTTCTAGGAAAGGAAAAATTGTGTGATATACCTTTCTTTGCACAAAAATGTTCAAATTCATTATTTTCGAACTCTCCGCCATGATCACTTCTTATATTTTTGACTTTAAGTCCCTTCGATTTCTGAATACGTTTGACGAAAGATTTGAATTTTTCGAAAGTGTCACTTTTATTTTTCAAAAACATAGTCCAAGTGTAACGAGAATAATCATCAACAATTACAAACACATACCGACTATGATTTATGGATTGTATTTGAGTAGGTCCAAATAAATCCAAATGTAATAGTTCAAGTGGTTGTAATGTCGAGATTACCTTCTTAGATTTAAATGATGACTTGGTTAATTTTCCGATTTGGCAAGCGTCACAAAGATTGTCAACTTTGAAACTCAGTTTTGGTAAACCTTTGACTAGATCATTTTTAGCTAGCTTGTCAATAGTTTTAAAGTTTATATGACAGAACCGTTTGTGCCATATCCATGGATCATTTTCCTTAGCAATAAGGCACTAACACTTACACTGAAGGTCAATCTACACAAAGACCTCCTTTCTTTAATGGCCTAAACTATAGTTATTGGGCAACACGTATGGCTTTCTATATGCAATCAACAAGTTATGATGCTTGGAATGCTACTCAGAAAGAAATAGTTAATCCAACTACTAAGTATGCAGAATGGACTCCTGCTGAGAAAACAGCAGCAACAGTAAATGCAAAAGCAATAAATATGTTGTTTTGTGCATTAGATCAAAATGAGTATAACCGTGTTAGTATCTGTACCACTGCTTATCAAATTTGGCAAACGCTAAAAACCACTCATGAAGGTACTAACAAGGTTAAACAAGCAAAAATAGCTTTGTTGAAAAGCCAATTCCAAAATTTCAAAATGAAGCCAAATGAAACAATCAATGAGATGTATTCAAGGTTTCAAACCATTCATCATGCTCTTATTGGATTAGGACAAAAATATTCTGACTTTGATGTAGTTTCAACAATCCTACATTCACTGACTAATGAATGGGAAGGAAAAGTATTAGCCATAGAAGAAGCTAATGATCTTTCTACCATGAAGCCAGATGAATTGATAGGAAATCTAATGTCCTACGAAGCAAATTTACAGGCTAGAAGAGAACAAAAAGAAGAAAAGAAAAATGTTGCTTTTCATGCCGAAAAAGATGAAGACATTTCAGATTCTGAAGATGAAGACTTAGCACTTATTGCAAAAGGTTTTAAGAAGTTCTTGAAGCAAAGAAAAGCTAGTCGATACGACAAAACGAAGTTTGGATCAAATAAACCATCATCTTCAATTATGGAATGCTTCAACTGTCACAAAAAGGGACATTTCCAAAAAGATTGTCCGGATAAAAAGAAGAAATCCGAAAAATTCAAGAAGGACAAATCAAAGAAAAGAGCATTCTCAGTAACATGGGATGATTCAGACTCATCTTCATCTGATAGCGAAAGTGACTCAGACACTGAACAAGCAAATGTATGTTTTATGGCAACAGAGGATGAGGTACAAATTCCTACTCTTGAGGATATGCTTGATATTTATGATAAATTAATGGTTAAATTTAAAGATACAAAACATCAATTAAAAGAAGTCAAGACAATGTTGAATAGATCAGAATTAGAAAGAGATATGTTAAAAGATGAGAAGAAAATATTAGAAGAGGAACTTGAAAAGGCTCAAGAATCATCTTCTAATTCTAATTCTCAACTATCTCTTTTGACTCAAGAAATTGAAGTTCAAAAAGAAAAGAATGATATTCTCACTACTGAAAATCATGAGCTTAAAGCTAAAGTCAAGATTCTAGACCTTGAAAAAGCTAGTTTACAATCAAAGTTAGACGACATTACTAAAAATGTTTCTAACTTTAACAAAGGTCGAGAAAATCTGACAAAAATCATTGAGAATTCACAATCAGCTACAAATAAGCAAGGATTGGGATATAAGAAACAAGTTATCAAGAAACATCTTGGTAAAAGAAGAAAGAAAAATAAGTTAGTAAAAGAAACTGAAGCTAAGAAAAATCTGAGTTTATTATATTTCAAACCAAAACCGAGTGTGAAATCTCAAAAGAAGAATGTCAAAGTATGGGTTCCTAAAACAAATAATATTTTGATTAGGAACAAGTACATTCAAAATTTCTTGAGTACTGTGCATCGTAATCCAAATTATTTGTATAAAGGGGATACCGGACCCGTATGGGTTTGGACTCCTAAGACCTAACTCTTAGGACCCTATAAAAAGTGGGTACCATGGATTTAACTTTATTTTTTGTAGGTCCCACTAAAGAAAAGAGGAAGATGGATTTTGGACAGTGGTTGCTCGAAGCATATGACTGGAGACAAGAGCATATTGACGAATATTACATACATTGATGGGGGCTCAGTCACTTTTGGAGATAATTCAAAAGGCTTCATCATCGGCAAAGGCGATGTGAGCAATTACGGTACATCTAATTTACCTCTTATTACGAATATCATGCTAGTTAGAAATCTAAAACATAACTTACTTAGTATTAGTCAGTTATGTGATAAAGGGTTTACAATTTCCTTTTCAAATGACAAATGTAACATTCTTGACCAAGATAAAAATTTAGTTTTTGAAGGATATAGAGACAGAAATATATATATTTTAAATATGAATTTTAATCAAAATTCAAATATGTGCCTTATTGCTAAGGAAAATGATCCATGGATATGGCACAAACGGTTCTGTCATATAAACTTTAAAACTATTGACAAGCTAGCTAAAAATGATCTAGTCAAAGGTTTACCAAAACTGAGTTTCAAAGTTGACAATCTTTGTGACGCTTGCCAAATCGGAAAATTAACCAAGTCATCATTTAAATCTAAGAAGGTAATCTCGACATTACAACCACTTGAACTATTACATTTGGATTTATTTGGACCTACTCAAATACAATCCATAAATCATAGTCGGTATGTGTTTGTAATTGTTGATGATTATTCTCGTTATACTTGGACTATGTTTTTGAAAAATAAAAGTGACACTTTCGAAAAATTCAAATCTTTCGTCAAACGTATTCAGAAATCGAAGGGACTTAAAGTCAAAAATATAAGAAGTAATCATGGCGGAGAGTTCGAAAATAATGAATTTGAACATTTTTGTGCAAAGAAAGGTATATCACACAATTTTTCCTTTCCTAGAACTCCACAACAAAATGGGGTTGTAGAACGGAAAAATCGAACATTACAAGAATGTGCAAGAACATTATTAAATGGAAGCACTCTATCAAAACATTTTTGGGCAGAAGCTGTAGCAACTGCGTGTTATGTTTTGAATCGAGTTTCCATTCGACCTCTAACTAAAAATACACCATATGAGTCATTCAATGAAAGAAAACCAAATATTTCTTATTTCAGAGTCTTTGGTTCGAAATGTTTTATTTTAAATACGAAAGATCACCTTGGAAAATTTGATTCAAAAGCTGACGAAGGAATCTTTGTTGGTTATTCGGATCGAAGTAAGGCTTATCGTATATTCAATAAAAGAACCAAAATTATTGAAGAATCACTTCATATATCTTTCGATGAATACTACAAGTTTTCTAATATAAAAATTGATGATGACGAAAATATCAATACAAATGACACTGTTGTCACAAATGAGGATTCTGACTCCGAAATTATCAACGATATTCCTCAACCTCCTGTGATAGTTTCTCCACCTAGAGTGAGATCTCCTCCAAGAATATTGAGAGATCATCCGGTTCAAAATGTAATTGGAGAAGTATCATCTCAAATTAGAACTAGAAGTCAACTTAACCAAATGGGACATGTTGCATTTATTTCAAACATCGAACCTAAGAATCCTAAAGAAGCTGCTACCGATGAATATTGGATCATTGCTATGCAAGAAGAACTAAATCAGTTCGAACGCAATGATGTATGGGAACTTGTTCCAAGGCCAACCGATCAATCAGTTATCGGAACTAAATGGGTTTACAAAAACAAGGCTGATGAACAAGGAAACATAACACGAAACAAAGCATGGTTAGTAGCACAAGGATATAATCAAGAAGAGGGTATCGATTATGAAGAAACTTTTGCACCTGTTGCTAGACTAGAAGCAATTCGAATACTTCTATCTTTTGCTTGTCACCATAATTTTAAATTATATCAGATGGATGTCAAGAGTGCGTTCCTAAATGGTTTTATAAAAGAAAAAGTATATGTTGAACAACCACCTTTATTCAAACATGAAAAATATCCAGATCATGTTTTCAAGCTTAAGAAGGCTTTGTACGGTTTAAAACAAGCACCACGTGCTTGGTATGAACGACTACGAAGTCATCTTATCAACTCTGGATTTCAAATAGGAAAGGTTGATCAAACATTATTTATTAAACATTCGCACAAAGAGATACTTGTTGTTCAAATATATGTGGATGACAAAATCTTTGGTTCAACAAACGAGAGACTTTGTAAAGAATTTTCAGATATCATGACCAAAGAATTTGAAATGTCACATATGGGAGAGTTATCATACTTTCTTGGTCTTCAAATTAAACAACTTTCAAATGGTATTTTCATAAATCAAGAAAAATATTGTGAAAATCTTGTTAAAAGATTCGGACTTGAAAATACTTCTGGAAAACCGACTCCAATGAGTACCACTAGTCATCTTGAAAAGGATGAAAGTGGAAAGAGTATAGACCAAAAGACGTATCGTAGTATGATAGGTTCTCTCCTATATTTAACAGCTAGTCGTCCTGACATTATGATGAGTGTTTGTTTGTGTGCACGTTTTCAAGCTGATCCTAAGGAATCACATTTGCGAGCAGTGAAACGAATTATTCAATATCTTAATAACACCAAAGATTTCAGTCTTTTCTATCCTAAGGATTGTGTATTCGAATTAGTATCATATAGTGATGCTGATTTCGGAGGATCACGAACGGATAGAAAGAGTACAAGTGGTACGTGCCATTTCATTGGAAAATCACTTGTCTCTTGGTTTAGTAAGAAACAAAATTGTGTTTCACTATCAACATGCGAGGCAGAGTATATTTCAGCAGCTTTGGCATGTACACAAGTTATATATATGCAACAAACACTTAAAGATTTTGGTATGAATTTATCGAATTCCATTATATATTGCGATAACACTAGTGCGATAAATTTATCCAAAAACCCAGTTAATCACTCTCGGACTAAACACATTGACATTCGTCATCATTTTCTACGAGATAACATTGAAAAGGGAAATATAAACCTCGAATATGTCAACACGGAAAATCAACTAGCAGATATATTTACAAAGCCTCTACTAGAGTCAAGCTTTATCAAGTTACGTAGAGAGCTAGGATTGGTTTCACGAAAAGAACTCAAAGATTAATTTTTATAAGAATTCGTATTTTGTTTATCAGAAACCAATGTCTTTTTACTATATATAGCAGAGGATTTTTCTATGGTAAAACATATACAAACCATTTATTTATTATCTTAAAATAGAAAACTCCTACTATATATATGACTATTTTTGAGTGCTTTCATTCATTCTCTCAAACTTCTATAACTTTTAAATAATCTCATGGCACACATCTGTGAGAAATGTGCTGAAAATTCCCACATTTCAATCACAAGTTCCGAACCGACTGAATATAACTCCCCAAAAACACCAGAGCATCCACCTGGCTTTCATCCGCCTTCTCGAACGCCAGGAACTACTCCTACTTCTAAGAAGAGCAAGAAAGTTTTATTTTGTTCTCCACGAACTAAGGAGAAGATAGATGAAATGCATTATTATCAACAACAAATGTTTTATGAGCAAAAACTGACGACTTCTCGTTTGACGTACCTCGAACGATTAGCTACTCTCTTTTGTGGCTCTGACAGACATAATGTACATGAGCCAATGCCAATACCATCGTCTTCACGAACTCCAAATTCATGGGATAGAAATTATCAAAACAATGAAGGAGCTAGTGGAAGGTTTAGCCATTGGGAACCAAAGAATTCATGGGAGCCAAGGAAATAATTTATATCGTTTAAACTCTTCTTTAAAAAATAAATTTGTATTTTGTTCTTCAAGTATTTGGTGTTTTGAAATCTTTTTATTGAATAAAATTTGTTTTAATATATATATATATCTTTTCAAAAGCCAGAAAAACAAATTTTCTCTGCACCTGTCGACCGATCTTGTTCACGCTGTCGACCGGTTAAGGATTCTTAGCCTTTATATTGAAACCAGAATTAAAAACGGTCGACCGCATCATACTCCCCTGTCAACCGTTATGCCTAAAGAATTGATTTCAAACATTTCCAGAACTAATAACTGTCGACCGGTCATTTAAATCATGTCGACCGCCATAGTTCAAGTTTAAGTTCTTTATCAAACAGAACTTTTACCTGTCGACCGCTCCTTATTCCTCCTGTCGACCGATCAGACCAAACATATGTATGTTTGTCTTCCAGAACTATTTCCTGTCGACCGCCCAAACTCCAACCTGTCGACCGGTCAGTTCGAAAACACGTGCATCAATTTTTCCAGAGATTTTACTGGTCGACCGGCTCATTGATATCTGTCGACCGGTTTCGCTGGAAACTTCCTTTTCACCCAATCAACACGTCCATTCCCTATTGAAAAGTCGAGTGTGTACGACTTGTGCAGGATCTATAATATGGCTATGCGGAATATGATAACAATATATATATATATCACAGATAACTTTAAATGCAGTAAAGTAAAGTAAAGTAAAGTAAAGACACCAGGATTTTATACTGGTTCGGACTTCCCGTCCTACGTCCAGTCCCGAAGCTCCTCTTCGGCTTTTCACTAAACAACACCCTCACTTCACCCGGAGGAACAGGTTCACTACTTGATTTGCGGGCTACAAGTTTACCCACTTGATTTCACGGGCTACAAGCTTACCCACTTGATTTCACGGGCTACAAGCTTACCCACAAGACGATTACAAGAGTTTGACCTTGAATGTGTTCTTTCTTCAACACTGAATAGTCAATGATTGAGTACACCCTTCGTATAATCTTATCCTCAAATGTATTTTGATGTTTAGAAAGATTAGGAAGTAAATTATCGAGTTGAATCACAAGTGTATTAAATATGCTTGGAGATTCAAACGATAATTGAATGCTTTTGAGTGCTTTTTGAGAGAAAAGGATAATGCAAGATAGATCAGAAAATAGAGAGCAAATTCGATGATTTGAATGATTGCAAACTCATGTATTTATAGAAATCGAGAGGTTGCAATTGTTGATGAAAAGTTGCATCTAAAATAAGTGATTATTCATGAAGAGAAATGGATGCAACTCTTAAAGGAAGAAGATGACTTTTCATGAAAATTTAAAAAGCTGTTGACCTATAGAATTTTGTAGGTCGACATGTTTTTAGCCGTTGGAGTTCAAAAACCTGTTGACCTATAAAATTTTGTAGGTCGACCTATTTTTGACCGTTACATTTTAAAATCCTGTTGACCTATAAAAAATTGTAGGTCGACATGTTTTTGACCATATGCATAAAAAATGTTTTCATGAGTGATATTTTTAAGCAATTAGAAGTATGATCATTTGAGGATAGATTTTAACATTATATCAACTTCTAACCTATGAAGTCATCTCGTCTTCTTTTTGTCGATGTAGAAGCTTCTTCTTGTCATAAATCAAAATAACCATCGAAGCTTTGACTCAACAAATGTGAAAAATAGTCAATAATTTGACTTTAAAAATACGTTGTGTGATCAAACAGACTCTTAATTTGACGAAACAAGTTTCTTGGGTCTATAATGTCGAACTGTAGCTGCATGTCCATTTTTATCGAATTTGGATATTGTATGTGATCATAGGAATTTTTAACAACAAATACAAGTAGTTGTTCAATAAAAATAAATAAAATAATGAATATAATTTTTTTTAAATTCTCCTATAAATATACTATCCTACCCTAAAACCTAATTTCAATTTTCTCCTCTGGTCAAATACATCGGCCGCCATCTTCTATTTACAAAACGTGAGTTTTCATCTTTGAAAATTCATTCGAATTCATATAAATTTTTATAAAATCCAAAACAAGCATTTTTCAGTTCAGAAGTGATTCTCTTCCATCCTATATTGAGTTCGTTGGGTTCGAGCTAAATTGGGTTCACTATATTCAACACAGCATGGGTTATAGATGAGCTAGGGTTGAATCTTTTAGGAAATCGAGGCATTTGTGCGCGAATTCCAGACTTTAGCGAGGTTTTTGACAAGATTTAATATCATTTGAGAAATTTTGGTGATTTTTTGCAATAAAAATTGTCGCAAATATTACTGTGGGAACCCAGGCGAGCTCGAAGTCGCGAACTGGGTGGGTAGTGCGAGCTCAATGGACTAAGGACCAAGATGAAGCTCTTGAGGCCACGAATTCAATGGTGAGGTCGGTTTCCCTTTTCGTGACCTGGTGGAGAAGGTATGGAGCCGATGGTGGTTAGGGCCATGAAAGAAGCAGTATACAGACAGGGTATTTGAGAAGAGGATGGAGTGGCGATTTCTGTTTTAGGCAAGCACGACGAGGTGTGCTAACCGTGTGAAGACAGTGAAGGAGATATTGTTTTCTTTGGGTTAGTTTTGAAAGGCATAAGCAAATATTCAGTAGTAAGCTTTTTGGAATGGGAAATCACATTTGTATCAGGAAGAAAGGAGATAAAAGCATGGTCAATTATACCAATACTGGTAATTACTTTAATGTTGTGATATTGAATTGCCTAAAAAGTCTTCAGGAGTTGATCTTCCTGAGTTGTTAGGAAGTGAAACAGTTTTAGTATAAGTGAAACCAAAGCATTTGTATAAACTATTTAAAAAGGTTTAGCACTGTTGTGATCGATGGTGGAGTACGGGTTTCAATGATTTGTGCATCGTGGAAGGGAGGTGAAAGGTTGCGTTAATGGTGATGTGCGGCTTCGTTGTTGCTGCCGGAGGAGACTGTGTTTTACACTATAAATGGAAGGAGGATAATTAGAACATAATTTATTTATCATGGTAATTAGAAGTTTAATAATGTGTTAGTTAATTATAAACTCATTTAATTCATAATAAATGTTGTAATAACTGTAACTAATTTGGTTTTGATTAGAATTGGACGAAATGAACTACGTTGGGATCATATGGACGAGCTCTACAAAATGGAACTTGGTCGGAGTGTATTGGAGTTCGTTACAATTTATGGCGAAATAAATTGCCTAATCTGAATTGACGATCGTTAATCGTTATTTAACGATAACCATCCAATCTGAGTAAATCTCACTAATTCTATACATTTTATATTTTTATAAATATAATCTAGTGTTGATAAATGATGATTGATTGCTGCGTGTTGATTATTTGGTTGAATTGCCGATTTATTGGTTGAAATTATAAATAACGATATATATATAAATCGTTAATCAAATATTGATTCTGTTTATCAGAATATTTCATATTGAAATGAAATCGATGTTATTTATATTGTTTAACGTCTGTGATGCAGGGAAACAGGTTGGAGGGATCCAACTAGATTCCTCAATATTTATAATACTGTTTGTTTTCATATATTGTGATATACGATGTGATATAAAACCTGTGATTGATTATGATGACACTGGTCTGGTTAATTGGTATTTTAAATACCATAAGAAATACTGGAATGCAAATAGGGAATTTTTTAAGTGTATTTTGAAAATGAAATATTTATAGGAAACAAATATGATATTGAAAATGGAATATTTATTTGGAAAATAAATAGAATTACAAAAGTAATATTTATTTGGAAAATAAATAGAATTATAAAAGGAATATTTATTTGTAAAATAAATAAAATTATAAAAGGAATATTTATTTGGAAAATAAATAGAATTATAAAAGGAATATTTATCTGGAAAATAAATAGAATTATAAATGGAATATTTATTTGGAAAATAAATAGAATTATAAAAGGAATATTTGTTTGGAAAATAAATAGAATTATAAAAGGAATATTTGTTTGGAAAATAAATAGAATTATAAAAGGAATATTTATTTGGAAAATAAATAGAATTATAAAAGGAATATTTGTTTGGAAATTAAATAGAATTATAAAAGGAATATTTATTTGTAAAGTAAATGGAATTATAAAAGGAAATATTTGTAAAATGAATAGAATTTTATAAAGGGAGAATTTTACATTAGGAAGGTTTACACCTGCGCTTCGCACATGAGTATAACATGATATGGATTTAAAGTAGATATTAGATAATGATATGTTTTAATATATATGATTGGAAAGATAAATTTATAAACGATGTTTATAAATTAAATAAAATATTTATCATTTGATAAATTGGATATAAAAAACTGAATTTATATAGAGGAGTGAAAATTGGTTTTAACACCGATGTTTTTAATATAATTTGAACGTAGCATTTTTAAAGGGAATTAAACGAGATTTTAGTGTAGAAGTATAAAATAAGATTTTATATGAAAATTCTATAAATAAAAGTATGAAAAGAAATTGGGTTTGGGATATTGTTTTTAAAATACGAAATCTAACCGTTTTATTATATAAAGAAATATTATTCACATTCTATGTGAAAAATTAGATTAAAGTAAATATTTTGCAAATAAAATATAATAAAGGAATTTGGGGTTTTGAATTAGGAATTTAAATGGAATTACTGAAATTAGAAACTGACTGGAAATTAGTTGAGTCGAATGGCTTTTTGGGTATCGATCTGATGTTGGTTTCGGCCTTCGGGGTTTATACTTGGGAAGTTGTTCTCTTACTATAGTTTACAGTTAGAGACTGATAGAAGTGGGAAGATATTGATGCAAGAATTAGAAATTGAAACGTTTTCCAAAGTTAATAACGTATATTTTCTAATTTTAGTAAAATAAGGAATTTATGAATGTATGGAAACGATAAATGGAAAATTGGGAAATGAAATGATGATTGATCGGTAAGATTTCCATTTGGGAATATGACCGTTGTTTGTAACGACTCGGAAAATCTTAACCAATTTAAAAATTTTAAATTGGCTATTTTAGTGGATTTTAAATATTTAAAATAAATATTTTAAAAAATAATGATGAAAAGTAAGTTTGAATCGAAGTTGAAAATAAATATAATTACTTTGAATTATAAACAAAGCCTGAAATGGCGTAGTAGTTTCAAATTTTGAATTCAAACTTCGACTGTCTGTACCGGGTGCAAAACAAAACGAATTTGAGTGAAACCAAAAATATTTAAATCTGTTAGCGAATACCTTTCTTACGAATCTGAAAAATCGAAGTTTCATAGCTGGAATCAAAAGTTATGTCCAAATGAATTTTCAGAAAGGTCGCTATAGAAATTATATCACCCTTGAAAATAGACATTTTGAAAACGACCTCGGAATTCGACGAAACCACTTTTGTTGGATCCGGGATGTGAAGTTATTGCTAGGTTTCAAATTTCATAATTTTTGAAGCTAGTATGTGAGCGTGGCAAAGGAAAATGTGTTTTGGTCAATTATAGTTAAATTGGATCGGCCAGAAAAGGGCCATTTTACAAACGGTCTCGGAATTCGACGAAACTAGTTTTGTTGGGACCGTATCGTCAAAACATAGCTAGATTTATTTTTCTGGAATTTTTCGAGTTAGTATGTGACCCCGGCAAATTGAAATGTACGTTAAAATCAAATATTGAATGTTTTATATTTTAATTTGAATGAAAACTGACTGAAACATTCGAATGGGCCTTCGAAACATATCCCATTGTGTTCAGAATGGTGTAAAACGCTAGGGACGACAGTCGTTGGGTTTGAATTGGTGTTCGTGTGTAACAAGGGGTATTTTCGGATTTTTAAAACTTTATAAATAAATAAAAAAAGTCATTGGTCCACATCAGCCCCCTCCCCCCCTCCCCCCGACTTTCTCTCTCCCCATAGCTCGATTGAAGGCGAAAAACCGATCCCCTGTTCCCGTTCATTTTCTGATCAATCCACGCAATAAAAACCCATCCTCCAGTTGAAGATTTTGTAGAGCTAGGGAAGATCTTCAAATCCATATATAGTTTGGATTTTTTTCGTGCAGAATTGGAGGAGAATTCGAGCTCGAAAGTCGAGCCCTTCATCTCGCCGCCGCGGTCAGCCGGAGCCACCGGACTGGCCCCACTTCCTGGCGCACGTGCGCCTCTCCTAGCTCTACGCTGTGGCGCTGGCCGATCGTTCTGAAGTTGCATGGATTTCGAGAAAAGTGCAAACCTAGTTTTGAACGAACGTGTGAGGTAAAGGCTGAAACTATTTAATAGCAGTTTAAAGCGCTACGTTTTTGTTTTCACTTTAAAAATCATATCTTTTTCGTTTGTTGACGAAATTCAGTGAAACAAGAGACAGTGGACTCGTGTGGACGTCTTCTACATTCTAAAAGAGACCGCATATTTTTCTGAGCCTTCTGCTATTTTTGGTGGAGTGGAACCCAATGTGAGATTTCTAATTTATAAATGATACGGAAAACAATGATGTATAAATTATATAGTCGATGTATGAGTTATATAAGCGTTGTACACCTCATGTATAAGCGTTGTATAAGTTGTACGTTCGATGTTTTAACAATAAAAATCACATTTTTACTCTATATATACAAACTATAGAAAACATTCATGTGTTGAATCGAAATTCATTCGTTGAATAGAAATTAATGTGTTGAATGGTATTCGTGTTTCAAATAAACTGTTTTAACAATATAAAAATCACCTTTTTATTGTATATATACGAATTTTGAATAACATTCATATGTTGAATCGAAATTCATTCGTTGAATAGAAATTCATGTGTTGAATGGTATTCGGGTTCGAAAGAAATTATTTTATAATAAAAATCATATCTTTATCATCTATATAGACTATATAAAATAGTCGTGTTTAGAAATAAATTGTTTTATAATAAAAATCATATTTTTATCACCTATATGAAATATATAAAATAATCGTGTTTCGAAATAAATTGTTTTACAATAAAAAACACATTTTTTCTATATACATG
Organism: Allium sativum; assembly: GCA_030737875.1. NCBI lineage: Eukaryota > Viridiplantae > Streptophyta > Magnoliopsida > Asparagales > Amaryllidaceae > Allium > Allium sativum. Next base: position 1,020,961,969 of record CM060926.1, read on the forward strand.
AATGTTTAAAAATAGCGAAGTGTTGAAATAATTGTCGGTTGGATAAAAAATATCATTTTTATCAAATGTATGAAAAGAATATAGTTTTGAAATCGAAGAATCGATATATATATACAAATAGAATTGAAATATATCGAATAATGAAGCTGCAGTTCGTGTTTTGAAACCGTGATTTCAAACGATTAGTGCGGGAGATCCGACCATCGGATTTTCCCGAAACCGAAACCATTGGGTTCGCTTTGGAAATATCTTTCTAACGACACCAGCTTTATAAAGATCCAGCGGTTAGATTTTCAGATATGTGTAAATCAAATCTGAAGAAAAACAGCGCCAGAATCGATTATATTTATATATATATAATTAAATTAAATCGAATAACGACGTTGTAGTTCGTATTTTGAAATCGAAACTTCAAACGATTATACCAGGAGATCCGACTGTCGGATTTTCCCGAAACTGGAACCGTTGGATTCGTTTTGAAAAGATCTTTCTAATGATATAAATTTTGTGAAGATCCAATAGTTAGATTTTCAGATATGTGTAAATCAAATCTAAAGAAAAACAGTGCCACGGCCGCGTTATGGCCGAAACGTCGTTTGAATAAATTGGCTATTTTAAAATAAATAAAAATAGCGATAAATCGTTATAAAATATTATAAACGATATGGAAGTGAAATTTAGAAACTAACTGAAGGTTGGCTAAGTCGAATGGTTTCCTGGATTTTGATCTGATGTTGGTTTCGGCCGTCGGGGTTAATATTTGGGAAATCGTTCTCTTACTGATTTACGGTTAGCGACTAATGAACTGGAATATAGAGTATGTGTGTTTGTGTTGCACTTTTTTATTATATACGCGAGTTGCTCAGAAAGACTGGGTCTATCCCATTCTGAATAACTGAATCGACGATAAGAAATCGAAGATGAAGACGGTGGTCGAAGACCGGAGATCTTCACCTCGTTTGGATGGTAACTGATGTCCTGATTGGGAGGCATCCCGAAGTATGGATAATGAGTGGTGATCGTCCAGACGTACGTGGAGATCGATGGGTTTGCGAGGTATATAATGCCTCCGGTTTCGTTCAGACCCAGAACGGACTTGCAAATGGACGGTGTGTCTGACATTGGAATTTATTCTGTGTGATTAATAGCCATCAGTTGCATGGTGTGAATTGCTTGTGTGGCATGCTAAGATGCAGTGATCAGGGCTTCTATTGAAAAGCAAAGTCTTGTGGTCATGATCAAAGCATCGCCTGTGTGGCGTAGCTTTGTGTATAACGTGAATTCGTGAGCCTCACACCCCGGTATGAACCAGAAACGGGAGAAGCACCTCAGGGAGGACATGCGTTTCTTTCTAGCTAGAAGTGGCATCAGTGGTTTTACACACCCTGACGAATTTGACTTATGTGGTTGTTGCTGTTGCGAGGCTCCTCGGATATATCGGTGACTATGTGGAGCCGATGGAGTCATTTGTTGGCTCATTAACACCCCAAAGGGCGGGGGAACGTAGTGTTTAGGAATTTTAATCCACATCGGTGGACTGGCCCAGTCGCTCCAAGGGTCGATGCGCTCTGACCCTGAGACATGGGCTAGATTGTCTCGAAGTCGGTAAGGACTATCTTTTGCCTTGGTTCATAACGAAATCCAATTTCCAAATACGACACCGTGCGGTTTTGATTGTATATATATATATATGGCGACATGATATATGGTACCCATGCCGTCTATGATTGATAGTTATGATTGAAATTGTTTTTGAAACATATAAACACTAGCAATAATATCAAATGCTTTTGTTTTATTCGTATCAAGCATATTTTGGCCATTATAAGGTAAAAACTCTATCCTCCGGTTTGCGTTGCATTGTGTGATGGGAACTGAGTCTTATAATGGCTTCATTTTTATAAAAAGCATTGCGATGTTTAAAAGAATTATTTGGTTTAAAGCACTGGCAATCCGATGGAGTAAACCCGTTCCACGAAAGTGGCGTGGTCCGGTGATTAGCCATATTATAAATGTGTTAAGTTGATTTCTCATACCAGTCCCATGACTGACTCGTAGTTTGTTTCACTTTCTAACTCGGGTGCCCCCTTTTCTACATGGGCAGCCTTGTATTCAGGTTTTTATCTGGATCTTTCTGGATAGCTGGAGCGGAAGATGGATTCTATCATTTATCTCTTTTATGCTATTCAGCTCCTATTGTACATTATGTTTGTTTTTCGCTGTAGACATTTATGTATAGCTGAACTGTATTTGTACTAAGTCAGACCTGTATACTGTGTAACTCTGATGATTATGTTTACCCAGTGTATTATTTGTTCATTATCTGGTGTATCTATTTATTTCTGTTCTGCTGTTATCTGTTTCTGTGTTATATTCCAAAGATTACCCTTGTCACCGTAAGTACGGGATTTGGGGTCGTCACAACGTGGTATCAGAGCTTTGGTTAAGCTTAGTGCTGGAGTATAACATATTAGCGAACTCGTCAGAAATAGAACCAGTAGTGTTCTAGGACGAGTAACTCATTACAGATAGGATCTGTAATATCCTAGTATGAGTAATGCAGAATGAAATACACACAATAGACACATTTACATTTGAAGTATATGTTTCTATGTTTTGAAATATCTTTTCTATGACCTGACACTTAATCTACTGTTTGCAGAAGTACTAGGAAATGAGTGTCAGAAACAGAAGGAATGCAGAACCAGATCTAGAGGCTTTATTTAAGAGATATCGAAATCTGGGTGGAGAACAATTCTCGGGCAATGAATCTATTATTCAAACTCAAGCTTGGGTGAGCTCTGCAGAAAGAATATTTGAGCGTTTCCAGCTGAGAGATGATCAGAAAAGATTAGTAGCATCTTGGGCGCTTAAAGAAGAAGCTTTAATCTGGTGGGAAACAATCATCAAGGATAATCCAGAAGGTGATATCACCTGGGATAAATTCAAAGATATTTTCCTAGAAAGATTTACTCCTCCTGAAGTGACGGACTGATTATGTGATGAATTCTCTTATCTGATACAAGGAGATATGACCGTTCCCGAATATCATAAGAAGTTCAACGAACTTTCTCGCTTTGCTCCTCATCTGATTCAAGATCCAAAGAGGAAGAATCTGAGATTTATTCATGGCCTGCAAAGAAAATATCAAAATAGTGTGATGAGGAATGTGAAGCTTCCTTTTTCTGAAATGATTTATATGGCTTATCAGTAAGAAGATCTCCATAAGAAAGGTATGTTGTGCGACGAAGAGGAAGTCAATTTGAGTAACAAAGTGGAGTCTGTGACTGATAGTACTGAGGTAAGTAAGAAACCCGGAGCCAAAAGAAAAAGGGCTAGATCTGAGAAAGAACCAGTAACGATAGCCGTATGCAATAACTGCCATAAGCAAGGGCATTTGCAAGGAAATTGCAGATCTTTAAAGAAACAAAGAAAGGAGGGATATAGAGCCAATCGAAAGCAAAGGAAGAAGAGATTTAGATCTGATGAGGAGTTTCAAGAGAATAGGGAGTGCAAGCAATGCCATAAGACTGGTCATCTTACAAAGGATTGTCTGCTCTTAAACAAGCCTGAAATAGTTCTGGTAAATGAAGTAGCAGAAACCTCAGCACCCTCAGCTAGTCAGGGAAGATCTGATGTTTTAGAAGGCACGCTTACTGTCAAAAACATTCCAGTCAAAGTACTGTTTGACACAGGCGCGTCACGAAGCTTTATTGCAAAGAATGCGGTCAAGAAATTGGACTTGAAATTAAGGAAGCTCAGAGAACCCGTCACTGTCCAAAATCCGGTTGGGGGTTCTCTCGATCTTAGCTGGATTTGTGCGGTACCTATCTCTTTTTCCTGTTATAAGTTCCCTACCATCTCTATCATCATGAATTTTACTGAATTTGATCTTATTCTGGGATTGGATTGGTTAACCAAATATGAGGCAGAGGTCAGATGCGCCGAGAGAGTTGTTAAGGCAAAGGCCCAATTAGGGAATTATATAACCATTTCCTGTGAAGGTCAGAATAATAATAGAAAAGACTTCTGGGCAGCTCTCGATGTCTCTGCAGCTCAAATAGAAAATATCCCTGTAGTCACAGAGAATATTCCCGACCTCGTAAAAGATATTCCTGTCGTCAAGAACTATGCGGATGTGTTCGAAGAAGTTGTTCGCTTACCTCCGCAAAGAGAAATTGATTTCAAAATTGCTTTAATCCCGAATGCAAGGCCAGTAGTTCACGCTATTCGAAGAATGTCCTTGAAAGAGAAAGAGGAATTAGACAATCAAACAAGACAACTTGTATGGAAGGGTCTGATCAGGCCTAGTTTCTCTGATTGGGGTGTAGCAGTGGTGTTTGTCCCAAAATCTGACGGTACTCTACGGCTATGTGTGGATTATCGTGATTTGAACAAGTAGACAATAAAGAATAAATATCCATTGCCGTGAATCGATGATTTATTGGATCGTCTGAATGGAGCACAAGTATTTTCAAGGATGGACCTAGCTACAGGCTTCCATCAACTTCGAATTGTCGAAGAGTGTGTTCCTATGACAGCATTCAGAGGTCCAAACTTATTCTATGAGTGGTTAGTAATGCCGTTCGACTTATGTAACGCTCCAGCTTACTTCGTCGATTTGATGAATAGAGTGTTCAGAGGAGTCCTGAATAAATTTGTTCTGGTTTTTATTGATGATATTCTAATCTTCTCTAAATCAAAGGTCGAACATGAAAAACATTTGGAACAAGTTCTGGAAATCCTCAGAAGGAATGTATTAAAAGCCAAACTATCCAAATGTATATTCTGACAAGATGAAGTGAAGTTTCTAGGCCACGTCGTATCAAAAGAAGGAATTGCTGTGGATCCAAGTAAAATCACGACTATTCAAAATTGGAAATAGCCTAGTACTTCAACAGAAGTACGTAGTTTTCTCGGATTGGCTAGTTATTACCGGAAGTTTGTTAAAAACTTTTCGAAGATATCTGGTCACTTAACGAAGCTTACAAAGAAGCACTCAAAATTCAAATGGACTCCAGAATGTGAGGAGGCTTTTGAAGAGCTAAAGTTAAGATTAACGACTGCTCCAGTGTTAACCATTATCGACGGCAATCAGGATTTAAAAGTCTAGACAGATGCCTCTAGAGAAGGCCTTGGAGCAGTGTTAATGCAAAGAGGTCAAGTGATTGCGTATGCTAGCCGCCAGCTGAAGCCGCACGAGAAAAACTATGTAACTCATGATCTTGAGTTATTGGCTATCGTATTCTCTTTGAAAATCTGGAGACACTATCTTCTGGGTGAGAAATTCGAACTGTATACAGACCATCAGTCATTGAAGTATTTGTTCACTCAGAAAGACTTGAATCTGAGGCAGCAACGTTGGCTAGAATTCCTTGCAGCATATGACTTTGAGATTCTATACACTTCAGGGAAAGCGAATGTTGTGGCTGATGCGTTAAGCCGAAAGAATGAAATGATCGCAGTTTTATAATCACGACTTCATTGATAGATAAAATATCTGCTCTTCAGAAGAATGATCACTTCATTCGGAAGATCAGAGAGATAATTCAGAAAGGCGAGCCCTCGAGTTTTCGAGTTGATAATGATGGGATTCTAAGGCTTAAAGGTCGAATCTGTGTCCCTAACATTTCTGAGCTCCGAAAGGAAGTCCTGGATGAATGCCACAAGTCGAAACTTAGTATCCATCCTGGAGTAAGAAAAATGTATAATGACATCAAACACACTTTCTGGTGGAAGTCGATGAAGAGGGACATTTCTTTATATGTTAGTCGATGCCCTACTTGCTAACTAGTAAAAAGCGACCAACAGAAACTAGCTGGATTGTTGCAACCGCTGGATGTTCCAGGCTGGAAGTGGGAACATATTTCCATGGACTTCATAGATGGTTTGTCCAAAACCATAAAAGGAAATGACAGTATTTGGGTGATCGTAGATCGTTTCACGAAGACCGCCCATTTCATACCTGTCAGATCAAATAGAACTGCTCAGAGTCTGGCGTAGATATATTTCAAGGAAATTGTTAGACTACGCGGAGTGCCGCTCAGTATAGTCAGTGATAGAGATCCAATATTTACTAGCAAATTCTGGGAGGCATTTCAAGTCGAACTGGGAACAAAGTTGAACTTGAGCACCGCTTATCATCCTCAGACAGATGGTCAGACAGAGAGGGTGAATCGTATACTAGAAGATCTATTGCGGGCTTGTGTTTTAGATTTCGGTGGATCATGGGAAGACCATCTGCATTTGGCTGAATTCTCATATAACAACAGCTACCAAGCGAGCCTGACAATGTCACCATTCGAAGCATTGTATGGTAGACCGTGCCGATCTCCTGCTTGTTGGGTTTGAACCTGGAAATAGGCTTGTATTAGGACCAAATATGATCCGTGAAGCTGCCGACAAAGTCGATTTCGTAAAGAAACGATTACTCGTCGCTCAAAGCCGACAAAAGAGCTATGCCGATAAGAGAAGAAGAGATATATCATTTGATGTTGGCGACTATGTATATTTGAAAGTATCGCCGATGAGAGGAGTTATCCGATTCGGTAAAACTGGAAAGTTGGCGCCCAAATTCATTGGTCCGTTTCCTATTCTGGAACGGATCGGAACTCTCGCTTATAGGGTTAAATTGCCTGATTGGTTTCCTGGATTGCATGATGTATTTCACTTATCTCAACTTCGAAAGCACGTTCATGATCCAGACTTGATCGTGGAAGAAGCAGCTCAACAGGATATTGAAATTACCCCAGAATTAGCTGTGAGAAGAGAGCCGCTAAAGATCATTGGCAAAGAAACCAAAGAACTGAGGAACAAGAAGGTTCACTTAGTCAAAGTGTAATGGAGTGGAGATCCACGAGATTGTACTTGGGAAACTGAGGAGAGCATTCAGAAAGCCTATCCTAGGTGCCGAGTGGATATCTCTGATTGACTCCGGTGCAAGGTACATTTACTATACTTTGCATTACCAATTAGTTCTCTACCCTGTTGTTATTTTCTTTCCATGGATGTGCACTTGTAATTCTATAGTCTGAATGATTTTAAAAGAATATATAAATTGATTAGTATATTTTTGAAAAGTTAAAAACAAATTGCTTGTTGTTTGCATTGTGTGATAGTAAATTGGATTAATTAAATTATTGAAACGATAGTTAATTTAATTAATAAGAGAATGGATGGTAGGATTTATTCGATTAACTCACACATTGAACTGATTTAAAAATAGATAGAAAAATATACATGTGCATTATATATGTTTGAACAGGTAAATGGATAGCTGTTGAGTAAAGATTTTATTTGCGTGCCCGACAAATAGGTAAACCTTAATGAGTTGGATGCGAAATATTATTATATCAACTCCTGTGAATGCCATTGGATGCGGAGTGCTGGTTAATCTGTGTGTAATAATAAACGTCGCCATAGATAGTAACAATTAATTTTGAACTACATTACATGGCATACTTCTGGAAGATAGGCATACTTCATCATATACCACATAAGCATTTGGAGCTTGTGTGACGAGGTGGAAGATTTACCATACGAGCAAGAGGCTTGTATGGCAATGACTATATTTTACAAGTTGAACTGGTGACTGATATGGACATATAAAATTGTAATGATAAAATTGCCAGATTAATAAAAACCCCACACGGGTCTGAAGTTGACAATAATCATGTCTCTCTAGTCATTAGATACGGCACATGGATTATTTATTTCCCACACGGGACGAGGCGACGAGAATTTATTCTCTGGAGCAATTAAAATACACACTCCCTCAGGCTTTGACAAGGTGACGAGAATTTATTCTCTAGAGTTATTATCTATACACGCTCCCCTGTAAACACCAGAATATATCACTATAAATATGTGCATGCTTTATAGGATTTATTGGATACCTAATACGGCCCAATAAATTTCCAAACCCCTCCCCGTACAAAGGAGGTTATGGCGAAATTTTTCGAAAATTCCGGGTGTTAGCCAAATTTTTGAAGAATTTGAAAATTCTCAAAAACTGAAAAGTTGGAGAATGGAAGCCAGATCGAATGTAGAGTTGATTAATCAAACCGTTTTCGACTTTGTTCCTTTTCGGGGACGAAAAGTTTTAAGTGGAGGAGATTGTAACGACCCGGAAAATCTGAACCAATTTAAAAAATTTTAATTGGCTATTTTAGTGGATTTTAAATATTTAAAATAAATATTTTAAATAATAATGACGAAAAGTAAGTTTGAATCAAAGTTGAAAATAAATATAATTACATTGAATTATAAACAAGGCCTGAAATGGCGCGGTAGTTTCAAAATTTGAATTCAAACTTCGACTGACTGTACCGGGTGCAAAACAAAACGGATTTGAGTGAAACCAAAAATATTTAAATCTGTTAGTGAATACCTTTCTTACGAATCTGAAAAATCGAAGTTTCATAGCGGGAATCCAAAGTTATGTCCAAATGAACTTTCAGAAAGGTCGCTATAGAAATTATATCGCCCTTGAAAGTAGACATTTTGCAAACGACCTCGGAATTCGACGAAACCACTTTTGTTGGATCCGGGATGTGAAGTTATTGCTAGGTTTCAAATTTCATAATTTTTGAAGCTAGTATGTGAGCGTGGCAAAGGAAAATGTGTTTTGTTCAATTACAGTTAAATTGGATCGGCCAGAAAAGGGCTATTTTACAAACGGTCTCGGATTTCGACGAAACTAGTTTTGTTGGGACCGTATCGTCAAAACATAGCTAGATTTATTTTTTTGGAATTTTTCGAGTTAGTATGTGACCCCGGCAAATTGAAATGTACGTTCAAATCAAATATTGAATGTTTTATATTTTAATTTGAATGAAAACTAACTGAAACATTCGAATGGGACTTCGAAAAATATCCCATTGTGTTCGGAATGGGGGTAAAACGCTAGGGACGACAGTCGTTGGGTTTGAATTGGTGTTCGTGTGTGACAAGGGATATTTTCGGATTTTTAAAACTTTATAAATAAATAAAAAGAGTCATTGGTCCACATCAGCCCCCCCGACTTTCTCCCTCCCCGTAGCTCGATCGAAGGCGGAAAACCGCTCCCCCGTTCCCGTTCATTTTCTGATCAATCCACGCAATAAAAACCCATCCTCCAGTTGAAGATTTTGTAGAGCTAGGGAAGATCTTCAAATCCATATATAGTTTGGATTTTTTCGTGCAGAATGGAGGAGAATTCGAGCTCGAAAGTCGAGCCCTTCATCTTGTCGCCCCGTCAGCCGGATCCACCGAACTGGCCCCACTTCCTGGCGCACGTGCGCCTCTCCTAGCTCTACGCTGTGGCGCTGGCCGATCGTTCTGAAGTTGCACGGATTTCGAGAAAAGTGCAAACCTAGTTTTGAACGAACGTGTGAGGTAACGGCTGAAACTATTTAATAGCAGTTTAAAGCGCTACGATTTTTGTTTTCACTGTAAAAATCATATCTTTTTCGTTTGTTGACGAAATTCAGTGAAACAAGAGACAGTGGACTCGTGTGGACGTCTTCTACATTCTAGAAGAGACCGCATATTTTTCTGAGCCTTCTGCTATTTTTGGTGGAGTGGAACCCAATGTGAGATTTCTAATTTATAAACGATATGGAAAACAACGATGTATAAATTATATAGTCGATCTATGAGTTATATAAGCGTTGTACACCTCATGTATAAGCGTTGTATAAGTTGTACGTTCGATATACAAGTTATATATGCGTTGCAAAAATTATATATGTGTTGAAATAGAAGTGAAATGCTTATATAAATATATATATATATATATATATATACGCCCCTCGTCCACAAACCATGGACGATATTTATTGGTTGTGATTGGTGTGAAAATTGGTTGATTATGAATGGTTGATTAGAATTGTTTGTGGTTGAAATTGATTGATTATGGTTGAAAAATACCCGTTTGTGGTTTAGAAATATTTGGTTGAAACCACATAGGATTAGTTTGTGGAAATGAAAAAAAATATACATGCCGCCTGCGTGCGAACTAGATGCATGATTTCCCATTGTCAAAAGCTGCGAGGCTTTAAGGTAGAGCGAGGAGCCGTACTAGGGACGGTCTCGGTTTTAACTACCCTGCCGTTATGCTGCCAAAATTTTGAATAATATTCATGTGTTAGAATTATTTTCCTGTGTTGAAACTATATTCGTGTGTTGAATAGAAAACCTTCATGTGTTGAATCGAAATTCATTCGTTGAATAGAAATTCATGTGTTGAATGGTATTCGTGTTTTAAATAAATTGTTTTAACAATAAAAATCACATTTTTACTCTATATATACAAACTATAGAAAACATTCATGTGTTGAATCGAAATTCATTCGTTGAATAGAAATTCATGTGTTGAATGGTATTCGTGTTTTAAATAAATTGTTTTAACAATAAAAATCACATTTTTACTCTATATATACAAACTATAGAAAACATTCATGTGTTGAATCGAAATTCATTCGTTGAATAGAAATTCATGTGTTGAATGGTATTTGTGTTTTAAATAAATTGTTTTAACAACAAAATCACATTTTTACTCTATATATACGAACTATAGAAAACATTCATGTGTTGAATCGAAATTCATTCGTTGAATAGAAATTAATGTGTTGAATGGTATTCGTGTTTCAAATAAACTGTTTTAACAATATAAAAATCACCTTTTTATTGTATATATACGAATTTTGAATAACATTCATATGTTGAATCGAAATTCATTCGTTGAATAAAAATTCATGTGTTGAATGGTATTCGGGTTCGAAAGAAATTGTTTTATAATAAAAATCATATTTTTATCATCTATATAGACTATATAAAATAGTCGTGTTTAGAAATAAATTGTTTTATAATAAAAATCATATTTTTATCACCTATATGAACTATATAAAATAATCATGTTTCGAAATAAATTGTTTTACAATAAAAATCATATTTTTTCTATATACATGAATGGTTAAAAATAGCGAAGTGTTGAAATAATTGTCGGTTGGATAAAAATATCATTTTTATCAAATGTATGAAAAGAATATAGTTTTGAAATCGAAGAATCGATATATATATATATAAAAATAGAATTGAAATATATAGAATAATGAAGTTGCAGCTCGTGTTTTGCAACCGTAATTTCAAACGATTAGTGCGGGAGATCCGACCATCGGATTTTCCCGAAACCGAAACCGTTGGGTTCGCTTTGGAAATATCTTTCTAACGACACCAACTTTATAAAGATCCAACGGTTAGATTTTCAGATATGTATAAATCAAATCTGAAGAAAAACAGCGCCAGAATCGATTATATTTATATATATAAATATATAATTAAATTAAATCGAATAACGACGCTGCAGTTTGTATTTTGAAATCGAAACTTCAAACGATTATACCAGGTGATCCGACCGTCGGATTTTCCCGAAACTGGAACCGTTGGATTCGTTTTGAAAAGATCTTTCTAATGATATAAATTTTTTGAAGATCCAACGGTTAGGTTTTTAGATATGTGTAAATCAAATCTGATGAAAAACAGCGCCATGGCCGAAGCGTCGTTTGAATAAATTGGCTATTTTAAAATAAATAAAAATAGCGATAAATCGTTATAAAATATTATAAACGATATGGAAGTGAAATTTAGAAACTAACTGAAGGTTGGCTAAGTCGAATGGTTTCCTGGATTTTGATCTGATGTTGGTATCGGCCTTCAGGGTTAATATTTGGGAAATCATTCTCTTACTGATTTACGGTTAGTGACTAATGAACTGGAATATGGCGTATGTGTGTTTGTGTTGCACTTGTTTATTATATACGCGAGTTGCTCAGAAAGACCGGGTCTATCCCATTCTGAATAACCGAGTCGACGATAAGAAATCGAAGATGAAGACGGTGGTCGAAGACCGGAGATCTTCACCTCGTTTGGATGGTAACTAATGTCCTGATTGGGAGGCATCCTGAAATATGGATAATGAGTGGTGATCGTCCAGACATACGTGGAGATCGATGGGTTTGCGAGGTATATAGTGCCTCCGGTTTCGTTCAGACCCAGAACGGACTTGCAAATGGACAGTGTGTCTGACATTGGAATTTATTCTGTGTGATTGATAGCCATCAGTTGCATGGTGTGAATTGCTTCTGTGGCATGCTAAGATGCAGTGATCGGGGCTTCTGTTGAAAAGCAAAGTCTTGTGGTGATGATCAAAGCATCGCCTGTGTGGCGTAGCTTTGTGTATAACGTGAATTCGCGAGCCTCACACCCCGGTATGAACCAGAAACGGGAGAAGGACCTCAGGGAGGACATGCGTTTCTTTCTAGCTAGAAGTGGCGTCAGTGGTTTTACACGCCCTGACGAGTTTGACTTATGTGGTTGTTGTTGTTGCGAGGTGCCTCGGATATATCGGTGACTATGTGGAGCCGATGGAGTCATTTGTTGGCTCATTTACACCCCAAAGGGCGGGGGAACGTAGTGTTCAGGAATTTTAATCCACATCGGTGGACCGGCCCTGTCGCTCCAAGGGTTGATGCGCTCTGACCCTGAGACATGGGCTAGATTTACTCGAAGTCGGTAAGGACTATCTTTTGCCTTGGTTCATGACGGAAATCCAATTTCCAAATACGACACCGTGCGGTTTTGATTGTATATATATATGGCGACATGATATATGGTACCCATGCCGTCTATGATTGATAGTTATGATTGAAATTGTTTTTGAAACATATAAACACTAGCAATAATATCAAATGCTTTTGTTTTATTCGTATCAAGCATATTTTGGCCATTATAAGGTAAAAACTCTATCCTCCGGTTTGCGTTGCATTGTGTGATGGGAACTGAGTCTTATAATGGCTTCATTTTTATAAAAAGCATTGCGATGTTTAAAAGAATTGTTTGTTTTAAAGCACCGGCAATCCGATGGAGTAAACCCATTCCACGAAAGTGGCATGGTCCAGTGATTAGCCATATTATAAATATGTTAAGTAGATTTCTCATACTAGTCCCATGACTGACTCGTAGTTTGTTTCACTTTCAAACTCGGGTGCCCCCTTTTCTACACGGGCAGCCTTGTATTCAGGTTTTTATCTGGCTCTTTCTGGATAGCTGGAGCTGAAGATGGATTCTATCATTTATCTCTTTTATGCTGTTCAGCTCCTATTGTACATTATGTTTGTTTTCCGCTGTAGACATTTATGTATAGCTGAACTGTATTTGTACTAAGTAAGATCATGTATACTGTGTAACTCTGATGATTATTGTAACACCCCACGCCCGTTAGTGTCACTCACAAAGGGAATGCACTAAGTTCTGTGGAGCATTTAAGGTAAAAGATGTAGATAAATTACAAGACAGACAAAATTAAAACAGTGGGAAATAAAACTTTTCTTTATTGATGAAATAGTTTGTACAACAATTTCTTTTCAATACCAGAGTATTATCTGTCTTACAAAATAAAGAAGCATAAAAATAACATTTGTATTCCCCAATGTAACATAAGCCATAGCAGCGGAAAAGAGAGTCTGCAGCGATGTATCCAAGATTCTTCAAGCTTGGGAGGAGAACTGAGCCTAAGTAATAACATTCCCTCCCTACGGACTTGGGGAGGGGGAGACAGAAGACAAGAAAGAGAAAGAAAACAGAGTCAGACATTAAGTCTGGTAAGTTCAGTAACTTTCAGCATGTGAACAGGAAAAAGCAACATGACATGAATTAACTGAATATAAGATAATACCATAATGATAGGGCTAACAAGATAACATAAGATTTATGCAAGATATGCTAAGGCAAGATAAGATATGCTTCCCTATTTTCTCTGCTTCGCTATTACCCTGTTATTCTGGATTCTATGTCCCTGCACCACCTAACTAGTGTCCCAACTAGAAATCTGTATAAAATGATAACGTGGTCCCAATCCCCTAAGTTGTGGTTGTTTCAGGTGTACATCTATTATTTATTTCCTAGATCTAATCTAGGGTTTTTCTATCGAGTGCTCCCTAGATTCAACTAGGATTTACACGACTTATCTAATGCTTCACAGATTCAGGGTTTATGCCACCTAGGTCCACTAGGGATTACGCTACCTGTCGAACGATGCCCCTAGTCTAGGACACACTACCTAGAGTGGTATATGTTCCTAGACTTTCCCCACGTATGCGTCGCGAATCATTTATCGCTGTCTAGATGCACATGTCCTGAAATGTGCGACCCGAGTCCCGTGGTAGGGCAACTCTAGAAACACGAAACTCGGTCGGGAGCTTTTCAGATATCTGCCGGTGTAGATGCTAAGGTCTGTTTTTCTACCAGTGGTTATGGTCCCACGTGACCCCTCCCTCAACTAATGAAAGGCAATCCAAGAGAATCAAGCGCGAGAACTGTACTTTTGCTACCCTATGCCCTACTTTCCTATTGGCCAGCCTCACCCATAACTAGATAGCAAGTATATGGTCTATTGGGAGTTCTCTGCCTTTCCGCATACGTACAACGATTGACTAAAGATGGTAGGTAGACAACGAGTTGCTATCATAGGGCTACTGGTCTCGCCGAATCACGCTGGTCTATCCTAGTCTTTAGGTTGCCTTATATTGCAACCAAGGCATACCCTTGGTTCTTCTAACGCAGACCTTAACCTATGTGAGCCCAGGAGGATCATCTGCCACCTCACAGAGGGATACCAAGAGTATCCTCACGTCCGCTCGAAGCCTCAGGCTTCGTAACCCAATTCGTTGGAGCCTTCTTTAAGATCAGATGGACGTTCGCTCCTACTCGTGATGTACTAAGGATTACTACTTAGTTTCTCTAACTAAGGTTTACCACTTAGTTTGTTGAATCATCGTTTTCTTAACTAAGGTTTACGACTTAGTTCATATTAACTAAGGTTTACTAGTTAGTTCTTGTTCTTGTCAAGTTGGGTTGGTTAAGTGTCATTAGTCAATTCGAGTCAACTTAACCCCTTTCGTTTGTCATATTAAACTGGTTAAGTGTTATCAGTAGTTCATGTTGACTTAACCCCTACCACAAACCTAGTTATATTGGTTAAGTATTTTCTTATCACTTAACCCTACCCATTTATCTTGTATTGGTTAAACGTTCCCTTTAACCTAACCTTGCCCATCTGTTTTAACTGTCATGTTATAGTGGTTAAGTGTTCCCTTAGCTAACTTAACCCTAACATCTGTTTAATTAACATGTTCTAATGGTTAAGTATTGTCCCTTCATGTTTTTAACTTAACCCTGTTCATTTATCCTGCTATGACGGCCAAATTTACTTAACCCCACCTTCTAGTCTTAGTTAACATGTTAAATTGGCTAAGTGTATTAAACTTACTTAACTCCTACAAGTCTTGTCTTGTTAACATGTTAAGTGGTTAAGTGTCCAGATTAGCCTAACCCCACTCATCGGATTTAGTTAACATGTTGAGTTGGTTAAGTGTTTTAGTTAACTTAACCCTACCATTCTTGTTCTAGCTTTAATTAATAAATTAAAGCCGCGACCACTCACATTAGACAGATATTGTTGCGATCACTGGATGTGCCGGTTGGTTCCGGGCAGGTTTATATCGCAACTCAGTCTAACCTCGGGTTAGGCATATTCGTGTTTTCTAAGTTCAAAGGGTTTTGATTAATTTTCAAATCAGGTTTTGAAAGTAACCATCCCGTCCGTCGGATCAGTTAGGGATAGCCAGGGAGAGCAGGAAACTTGTATTTTCCAAACCCAAGCCTAGACACTATCCTCTCTGTCACCCTAGAACTTTCTGGTGTATGTATTATTAAAAGAGATGTCATTAATAAACCTTTCTTTTGTATATATATAAATTGTTAACAATTTATCCTCAAAGTTTAACCATTTATCCTCAAAGTCCATTTTCCCTTTTTTAAATAAATTTGGCATATACCATATTCATTTGCCATGCCCACTAATGGACTTATATTCTAGGCCCAAATCTTGATTTGCCTATCTTACAGTTTATAGCAATTTAGATCCAACATCCTCATTTACAGTTCATGCCAAAACTAGATTTTATATTCTAGTTTACAGTTTATGCCAAACTAGATTTCATATTCTAGTTCACCGTTTATGCCCAAAACTTAATTTGCATACCAACTACCTACTTTGTGGCCCATTTAACCATTTACCATTTACGCCCAATGTATGTAAATTATTCACAATTATGCTAATATACTTATCATGCTAAATTTAGCCACCCAATTCTGATTTAATATTCTAATTTCAGTTCATGTCAAAACCAGTCTTGTTATTCTAATTTTCATCTTAATAGTCATGCTATAATGCATGTTCCCAAATTATGCCAATTTCCAAGTTTAGTCAATTTCATGTTTTTCCCAAAACGTATTCCCATCGTTCGTATAATCGTGATTCAACCTAGATTATAAATAAATCTAGATTCGTGAAAAAAAGGGAATGAACCAAAATGCCATGAAAGAATAGACATAATAACTGGCATAAGATGATAATTCACAGGCATATAGATCTGGTAATATTACGACATGAAAAGGGTTGAATAGTATAGGTTCAAGAACATGGGTAGACCTAACTTAATAGGTAAATTCCCAAGATCAAGATCCAAGGATAACTAAGAATAAACTGAAATAGAAAGTCAAGCCTAGATCCAATATATTGCCAGTTTGGGGTACAACATGGTTTTGTAACTACAGTGTCATGGGCATAAATAATAATCTTATATCCATAGTCATAGGCAATAAATCCTCACAGTTAATGAATCACAGTCATAGGCGATGTTCATAGTCAAAGGAAAATAATTCTCACAGTCATCAGTCACAGTCATAGCCAATGTTCATAGGCAATGTTCATAGTCAAAAAGGCATATGGTTTTAAGGTCCCTAGTTTCATAGTCACAGTCTTATTGGTCATCGAACCATAACAGTTCTTAATTAGGTCCAAAGATATAAGCACTGATTCAAACAGAAAGATTTTGCATATTCTTTTATTCCTTTAATTTCATGTCACGAATAGAGAAAACGTTCAAATCTAAAAAGTAACCGACTTACAGAGATTATATTAGATTCGTAGAAAAACAGTCATTGAACTCGTTTGAATCTTCACTTGAATCCTAACTTGTTTTGAATCTCCTCTTGAAAGTCTTGAGTAGCATTTCCTCGTCTTGATTTATTTTATATATTATTTTATTTATTATTTAATTTAGTGGAGGAGAAGAAGCCATGTCCACCAAGAATATTTGCAGCATAAGGTTAGAGAAGAATTGTGAATAGTGAAGGAGACTAGGGGCTGTTTATATAGGATTAGGCGGACGAATCTAGGCACAAAATGAGACCAGGTACATCAGAATGCACCCAGGCCCAAAAGTGGGTTTTGCACCCAGGTCGACTGGGCAGTCGACCTGGTCAGGGGGGTCGACTACCCAGTCGACTCCCCAGTCGACCTGGGTCCTGGGCGGGAATTTTCCCGCCCAGCCCGCTTCTGGGTTTGAATTCGAATTTTGAATTCGAATTTCGAGCTGTTTTCGATTCTGAAATTTCCTGAAACTTCGGAGGGTCATATCTCCCTCATACGGACTCCGATTCTCGCAAACTCGGACTCATTTCCAAGCAGAATTTCGATACGCACGCAATGGCGTAACCCTTTCCCTTAATTTTTCCTCTAACATTTTATTATACCTTAAATTTTGAAACTTAATGTTACAGAATTACGGGGTGTTACATTCTCCCCCTCTTAAAAGGATTTCGTCCCCGAAATCTTTAAGTTAGGAAGAATGTGTCCTACCATCCCATCATCCATCTAATCAACCATTCAATCACAGGCATTCATTGTCCTTATAAGATTTCTAATGCTTTCATGTTCATATGCATAGTGTGTGTATATGTCTTTATCTAATGCAAAATCAGGCGGTATCTGATTCAGTTGACCTCCTTAATGCGAATTATGTATGTGCCATGCATCCAATCATGTATGCAAACATCCCTAGTTATGTAAATACTACATGTGTGCATAGTCATTCATCCATATGCAACATCCATATGATAACATACCAAGTTAAATCCGTTAAGCAAATACATATATGCGAATGAAATATGAAAGTAACTAAGTTGTTCTAGCGCATATGTTGTGTATATGCACCCACGAGCAACCACTTGCAATCATCAATCATAACATGTTTCAAATACATGTTAACATCCATTGGCTTCTACCTAAGGATCGATGATACATCCTAGAGGATATACCTAAGAAGCTAGAAACAATTAGGCATAAAACTCCTAGAGAAAGGATATACCCTTAAGAAAAAGGGTATGAAGCATGTATCTAGTCTACAGTCTCTTAAGTCGCATCTTCTTGAGCTTCACTCCACTGTACCTTAACCAATTGTTAATCGGATAACTGGCCTTCCAAATTCAACGGGATACATCTGCGTACTCATGGACTATTCTAACGGATAGAAAATCGTCGATCAATGTATTAAGAAATTCTAGATAGCTAAGCCTAACCGATCCTTTTAGGATCACACGAAATCTCGAGGGTATTTCCAAGGCATGTCAAAAAGTCTAACTTTCAGAATTACTAGCCAACCAGCCTCATAGCTCATGGAACCAAAACATAAGCATTACGCTTAAACTCGACACTTAATGTGGTTGTTCTCAAATCCCTATAAACCAAAGGTGAACGGGCCGAACCACCAATTTGGATCTGAGACTATTAGGGACCTTCTACTATACTAAGGTGCAGAGATTCAACTATGGAAGCAGACATGAACAAATGCGAGGCGCTAAAACCAAAAGAAAGAGTACGAACAGAAAAACTAGACTCCTCCAACAGAACTTTACTACCTTTTTCCTAGGTACGCTTAGTGGTGAAAGCATGTACTTGCCCTTTTAAAAACCTTGTTCTTTGTCCTTAATTATATGCCCTATTATATCCTAGTAAAAGTACTTCCTCTTGTCTTAGGCTTTATAATTCCTTCCTCCTTCGTGAGCCAAGTCCATATCCATGAATTCCTCATCCTTGGGTTGTGCCCCTTAGCCAAACTCCTCATCCTCTTCCTTGTGTAATCATGTTGACAAATCTCTCGAAAGCTGCCTCCATCGTATAGAAAACCCTACAAAGCTTGAAAGAAAACTGGCCGCAAGTGAAACTACTACGGCTATATATAGGAATCGGGCACTACTTCGCCCTTCGATGAGGTTACCTCCAAGAGATCTAGGAGCCTTAGAGACTCAAGAAAGAAGGCAACAAGCACTCAAACAGAGAATAAAAAGATAGTGCATATGGCTTTGGGGAATATGCCTTTTAAAACAAAAATTTTCTTTTGAAAAATGCTTCTTTTAAAACCGTTTTGAAAACAATTTTTCAAATCTTTTATCTGATCCAGTAACCTTTAGCTCTGATACCACGTGTAACACCCCATGTCCGTTAGTGTCACTCACAAAGGGAATGCACTAAGTTCTGTGGAGCATTTAAGGTAAAAGATGCAGATAAATTACAAGACAGACAAAATTAAAACAGTGGGAAATAAAACTTTTCTTTATTGATGAAATAGTTTGTACAACAGTTGCTTTTCAATACCAGAGTATTATCTGTCTTACAAAATAAAGAAGCATAAAAATAACATTTGTATTCCCCAATGTAACATAAGCCATAGCAGCGGAAAAGAGAGTCTGCAGCGATATATCCAAGAGTCTTCAAGCTTGGGAGGAGAACTGAGCCTAAGTAATAACATTCCCTCCCTACGGACCTGGGGGGAAGACGGAAGACAAGAAAGCGAAAGAAAACAGAGTCAGACATTAAGTCTGGTAAGTTCAGTAACTTTCAGCATGTGAACAGGAAAAAGCAACACGACATGAATTAACTGAATATAAGATAATACCATAATGATAGGGCTAACAAGATAACATAAGATTTATGCAAGATATGCTAAGGCAAGATAAGATATGCTTCCCTATTTTCTCTGCTTCGCTATTACCCTGTTATTCTGGATTCTATGTCCCTGCACCACCTAACTAGTGTCCCAACTAGAAATCTGTATAAAATGATAACGTGGTCCCAATCCCCTAAGTTGTGGTTGTTTCAGGTGTACATCTATTATTTATTACCTAGATCTAATCTAGGGTTTTTCTATCGAGTGCTCCCTATATTCAACTAGGATTTACACGACTTATCTAATGCTTCACAGATTCAGGGTTTATGCCACCTAGGTCCACTAGGGATTACGCTAACTGTCGAACGATGCCCCTAGTCTAGGACACACTACCTAGAGTGGTATATGTTACTAGACTTTCCCCACGTATGCGTCGCGAATCGTTTATCGCTGTCTAGATGCACATGTCCTGAAATGTGCGACCCGAGTCCCATGGCAGGGCTACTCTAGAAACACGGAACTCGGTCGGGAGCTTTTCAGATATCTGCTGGTGCAGATGCTAAGGTCTGCTTTTCTACCAGTGGTTATGGTCCCACGTGACCCCTCCCTCAACTAATGTAAGGCAATCCAAGAGAATCAAGCGCGAGAACTGTACTTTTGCCACCCTATGCCCTACTTTCCTATTGGCCAGCCTCACCCATAACTAGATAGCAAGTATATGGTCTGTTGGGAGTTCTCTGCCTTTCCGCATACGTAAAACGATTGACTAAAGATGGTAGGTATACGACGAGTTGCTATCACAGGGCTACTGGTCTCACCGAATCACGCTGGTCCATCCTAGTCTTTAGGTTGCCTTATATTGCAACCAAGGCAAACCCTTGGTTCTTCTAACGCAGACCTTAACCTCTGTGAGCCCAAGAGGATCATCTGCCACCTCACAGAGGGATACCAAGAGTATCCTCAAGTCCCCTCGAAGCCTCAGGATTCGTAACCCAATTCGTTGGAGCCTTCTTTAAGATCAGATGGACATTCGCTCCTACTCGTGATATACTAAGGATTACTACTTAGTTTCTCTAACTAAGGTTTACCTCTTAGTTTGTTGAATTATCGTTTTCTTAACTAAGGTTTACGACTTAGTTCATATTAACTAAGGTTTACTACTTAGTTCTTGTTCTTGTCAAGTTGGGTTGGTTAAGTGTTGTTAGTCAATTCGAGTCAACTTAACCCCTTTCGTTTGTCATATTAAAGTGGTTAAGTGTTATCAGTAGTTCATGTTGACTTAACCCCTACCACAAAGCTAATTATATTGGTTAAGTATTTTCTTATCACTTAACCCTACCCATTTATCTTGTATTGGTTAAACGTTCCCTTTAACCTAACCTTGCCCATCTGTTTTAACTGTCATGTTATAGTGGTTAAGTGTTCCCTTAGCTAACTTAACCCTAACATCTGTTTAATTAACATGTTCTAATGGTTAAGTATTGTCCCTTCATGTTTTTAACTTAACCATGTTCATTTATCCTGCTATGACGGCCAAATTTACTTAACCCCACCTTCTAGTCTTAGTTAACATGTTAAATTGGCTAAGTGTATTAAACTTACTTAACTCCTACAAGTCTTGTCTTGTTAACATGTTAAGTGGTTAAGTGTCCAGATTAGCCTAACCCCACTCATCGGATTTAGTTAACATGTTGAGTTGGTTAAGTGTTTTAGTTAACTTAACCCTACCATTCTTGTTCTAGGTTTAATTAATAAATTAAAGCCGCAACCACTCACATTAGACAGATATTGTTGCGATCACTGGATGTGCCGGTTGGTTCCGGGCAGGTTTATATCGCAACTCAGTCTAACCTCGGGTTAGGCATATTCGTGTTTTCTAAGTTCAAAGGGTTTTGATTAATTTTCAAATCAGGTTTTGAAAGTAACCATCCCGTCCGTCGGATCAGTTAGGGATAGCCAGGGAGAGCATGAAACTTGTATTTTCCAAACCCAAGCCTAGACACTACCCAGTCGACTCCCCAGTCGACCTGGGTCCTGGGCGGGAATTTTCCCGCCCAGCCCGCTTCTGGGTTTGAATTCAAATTTTGAATTCGAATTTCGAGTTGTTTTCGATTCTGAAATTTCCTGAAACTTCGGAGGGTCATATCTCCCTCATACGGACTCCGATTCTCGCAAACTCGGACTTGTTTCCAAGCAGAATTTCGAGATGAACGCAATGGCGTAACCCGTTTCCCTTAATTTTTCATCTAACATTTTATTTTACCTTAATTTGTGAAACTTAATGTTACAGAATTACGGGGTGTTACAATTATGTTTACCTAGTGTATTATTTGTTCATTATCTGGTGTATCTATTTATTTCTGTTCTGCTGTTATCTGTTTCTGTGTTATATTCCAAAGATTACCCTTGTCACCGTCAGTACGGGATTTGGGGTCGTCACATTGTTTGTACACATGTTTTCCTTTGATATTTAAATTACCGACTATCAAAGATTTTGACCATTTCCATTGTCATTACGGAGAGTTTGGGATCAGATTTATTATTTCAAAACCACTCCGTAGAGGCATTAGCGTTGCGAATCAAATATGATGAAGATAATTGAAGATGGAGTTTTTGCAAGGGCTATCCTGGCGATCCTAGGTAGAAATTGCCTAAGATGGATTTACAAAATAGTACCTTCGGTCTGTCCAGTCCCAGGATGACCTGTATGGAAGAATGTCTGATAGAGTACATTTAATAGATCGCGTAAATTGATCTCTTCAAATGTATTTACGTTTGGTGGCGGAGGAACTCGTTTCTCTTAGCTGTATACCTGTGGTATTTTGGAAATCAATTTGTGATTTGGGACATTCAAAGTAAATAAAGGTGTGACCTATATGTTATAGCCTCTAGCCTCACAACCAGGAAATGGTATAAAAACGGGTAGGTTGCATGCCTAAGTGGTTAGCTGCCAATTAGGTGTATTATCACCTATGATCTAGAGAAATTTCGTTTACTACTTAAACCTATTTCGATGTTGTCCCTTTCGGGAAACGGTTGCTGATCCCAACTGTTGGTGATAATACATTTGGTACACTCAAGCGAAATGAGTGACCGGTCATGTTTAGCCTGGGTTGCAAGATGTTCTTGTTGAACCCGGTGTATCCCTCTCTAGAGATACACTGTCGGAAGGTGGTCCCATACCTTGCCATTTGGAATCCATTACCCGATAAGCGCCCGCGGTTTGTGATTATATATTATGTATGTGGAACATGAGATGAAAGCGTTCTGCTAAATGATTATTATATTATGGTTGATAGACACTATTATAATATTAAATTATGCTTTGATATAAAGATTATCGTTTCTTTTAAAAGGATTTTTGAAAGTCAAATCAAGTGTTTTGGATTCTCATAAGGGAAAAACCTGTTCCGTGTTATACGGCGTGGTCTTATGAGATATCGTTTATTTTCTCAAACTGTTTTAAATTGTTTACTCACACCAGTCCCATGACTGACTCGGAGTTTATTTTGTTTTGTTTTCCCTAAACTCTTGGGTGCCCAAATTTGTACGGGCAGTCAAGTAGTCGGGATTTTACAGATACATGAAGAGCTGGAGCAGGAGGCTTCAAGATTATATAGCTATTGTTTATTTCTGCTGAGTTGTAAGTGTTGTACGCTGATAATGGTATTGTATACATATACTGTTTTAATTTCAAGTTATGTTGTATACTATATTTTATTCGTTCTGTTGTGAGATTCGTGTTATTCTGATGTTGTATGTTCTTCTTCTTCTTCTATTCTAATTTTCTATCTTATCTGTTCTCACCTTCTAACTTCTTTCTATTAACATTCCAGTATTTCCAATGCTTGGATAGTCGACATTGAGCTTATGTCAATAACCAAGGTCGCGAAATTTCCGGGTCATTACAGTGGTATCAGAGCTGAAGGTTAAGTAATTACCTTGGCTCTGTGGCGTGACTCAATAGAGATGGGGTTAGCAATAACCTAGATTGAGTTGTGTGTATATATACGAGTAAACATATTTGTAGATTTTATAAAAAAGGTTTTATATTGAGGAGATTTATTGATTAAGTTGTTTATGGGTTCTGGTCGATTTGTTTGATCCACTGTATCGGTAGGGGTTTATAAACACTTGAATACGATGGACCGACACAGTATGGTTTGAAAAGAGGGTAAATGAAATAATTTTATCCAAAATATATTTTGACAAAAACAAAGCATAGATATTTGATATATTATAGTATATTGGATGTGTTGGTTGTTATACTAATCAAATAAGATTATAATTGAACGGTTATGTAAATAACCAATCAAAATTCGTATAAGTGTTACAAAATGAATTAAATCTGAATTTAAATCAGAACTGAAATTAAAACCCTGAAAAATTGAATAAGTGTTTGTAAATGGACTTGGATAAAATATATGAGAATTTTAAAATCCTCGGAGATTTTAAATTGTTTACAAGCATTGTGAATAATATTTTGAAATGTATTTCAAAATGGAAATGGTTAGAAATGGTTTTGAAAGTGATATAGTACTGAACTCACAACGGTCACTGGAAAATAATTTCGATGATGATCCGGACATCATTGATGTTCATTTTCGAGTTTCAAAGTGACAGATTACTGCTAAAGATTTTATTTTTGAATTTTTTTGGAGAAAACAAGTTGTTTTGAAAACTAGAAAGGAATATTTGACTTTAGAAAAAGAAAAGTTGTTTAAAATTCCCAGGGAAAGGTTGTTTGAATTAAAAACAAATTTAAATAGAAATTTGTGAAACCGAGCTGGAATTGAATTAAAACCAATTAACTGAAAATTGAATTGGATTATAATGATATCAAATGAAATTGGATTGTGAGATAGGAATCTAAACTGGTATTGGATTGATGAGTTAAGAGTTTGGAATCAAGAATGGAACTTAAGTTAAAATACGATTGGCTTGGATAAGCGAATAATTAGTGTTGAGGATGAATTGATTGGGAATGACATTTGTTTATGCAGAATTAGCAGCAGATGAAAATGATATAATAATATGCCCGACAAAAAGGTACAAGTTTATTTATATATGAGTTTGGTGATTTATGAGCCGATTTGGCAAGCCGCTTGGCTGTTTGATTTTCTTTTGGATTGGAGAAGGCCTAGAGAGGCGAGTTGTAGTTGTACCGATTGAGCCGTACAAAGGAGGTGCTGGCGAAATTTTTAGAATTTTTGAAAATTTTCATGAGTCAAAATAAATTAATAATTTAATTGAAATTAATTGGTACAGTGAAACTAAAATTTAAGAAGTAAACAAATGATTTTTAACCCAGTTAATAGGGTTAGTTTTTTACCTTAGCAATTTCATGAACGAAATTATTTTAAGGGGGAAGAATGTAACGTCCCATATTTTTACAGTATAATAATTAATTTATTTAATTATTTAAATAATGATTTAGAGATTCAAATGGTTGTTTAATTAAATAAAATTGAATATTTAATTAATATAAATTATATAATAATATATTTAATTCCGAAATAATCAGAATTAAGTAGAATTCACAATATTGTGTGAATGGGATTATTTATAAGATATAATTCAGTTAAAATTGAATTATATTAACGAAATTATTTTTGAATGTCAGTTGAACGTATAATTTATATTATAATTATAATCGAGCCCGTAATGGCGCGGCAGTTCGTAATTTGGCGATTTGAACTTTAAACGAATATACAGAATCCGTTTTAAGTTGGATTTCTATGAAACAAGAAACGTTCGGAGCTGGTGAAGTATATTTTTCTAATGGAAGTGAAAAATTGGGATTTCGTCGTGTAGATTTTGATTTATGATCAAATCAAATTTTCGAAAAGTCGCTATAGAATTCGTTTATAATTTATAACGATTTATTTATATTATAAAAGGATTTTTAATATTAATTAAATACTGATTTAATCTGGATTTGAAATGTCGAGTTATAAATTCAGATAGAAATATTTTGGAGCTGTATGATATTCTATGCGAATATATATATGATAATATTAATTTATTAATATTTAATTTAATTATTTTTAAATATATTAATATTTAAATGGGTTTATTTAGAGCTTTAAAAATTGCATTTTTTGCAAATGACCTCCGTTTTCGACAAAACTAATTTTGTTGGATCCGGAATATTAAATTATTGTTAGATTTCAGTTTTCGTAATTTTTGGAGTCAGTATGTGGCCATACAGGATTTTAATGTGAAAAATAGTCAATAATTTGACTTTAAAAATACGCTGTGTGATCATACATACTCTTAATTTGACGAAACAAGTTTTGTTGGGTCCGTACTGCCGAACTGTAGCTGCATGTCTTTTTTTATCGAATTTGGATATTGTATGCGATCTAGGAATTTTTAACAACAAATACAAGTTGTAGTTCAATAAAAATAAATAAAATAATGAGTATAAAATTATTTAAATTTTCCTATAAATATACTATCCTACCCTTAAACCTAATTTCAATTTTATTCTCTGGTCAAATACATCGGCCGCCATCTTCTATTTACAAAGCGTGAGTTTTCATCTTTAAAAATTCATTCGAATTCATATAAAACTTTATAAAATCCAAAACAAGCGTTTTTGAGTTCAGGAAGTGATTCTCTTCCATCCTATTTTGAGTTCGCTGGGTTCGAGCTAAATTGGGTTTGCTGTATTCAAAACAGCGTAGGTTATAAATGAGCTAGGGTTGAATCTTGTAGGAAATCGAGGCATTTGTGCCTGAATTCAAGACTTTAGCGAGGTTTGTGACAAGCTTTAATATCATTTGAGAAATTTTGGTGGATTTTTGCAACAAAAACTATCGCACGTATTACTGTGTGAACCCAGGCGAGCTCGAAGTCGCGAACTGGGTGGGTAGTGCGAGCTCCATGGACTGAGGACCAAGATGAAGCTCTTGAGGCTTCAGATTCAATGGTGAGGTCGGCTTCACTTTTCGTGACCTGGTGGAGGAGGTAAATGGATGGAGCCGATGGTGGTTAGGGCCATGAAAGGAGCAGTATACGGACAGGGTATTTGAGAAGAGGATGGAGTGGCGATTTCTATTTTGGGCAAGCACGACGAGGTGTGCCAACCGTGTGAAGATAGTGAAGGAGATATTATTTTCTTTGGGTTAGTTTTGAAAGGCATAAGCAACAGTTCAGTAGTAGGCTTTTTGGAATGGGAAATCACATTTGTATCAGGAAGAAAGGAGATAAAAGCATGGTCAATTATACCAATACTAGTAATTACTTTAATGTTCTGATATTGAATTGCCGAAAAAGACTTCAGGAGTTGATCTTTCTGAGTTGTTAGGAAGTGAAACAGTTTTAGTATAAGTGAAACCAAAGATTTGTATAAACTGTTTAAAAAGGGTTTGCACTGTTGTGATCGATGGTGAAGATTTGTGCATCGTGGAAGAGAAGTGAAAGGTTGTGTTAATGGTGATGTGCGGCTTCGTTGTTGCCGCAGGAGGAGACTGTGTTTTACACTATAAATGGAAGGAGGATAATTAGACCATAATTTATTTATCATGGTGATTAGAAGTTTAATAATGTGTTAGTTAATTATAAACTCATTTAATTCATAGTAAATGTTATAATAACTGTAACTTATTTGGTTGTGATTAGAATTAGTCGAAAGGAACTACGTTGGGATCATATGGACGAGCGCTACAAAATGGAACTGGTTCGGAGTGTATTGGAGCTCGTTACAATTTATGGCGAAATAAATTGCCTAATCTGAATGGACGATCGTTAATCGTTATTTAATGATAACCACCCAATGTGAGTAAATCTCACTAACTCTGTACAGTTTATATTTTTATAAATATAATCTAGTGTTGATAAATGATGATTGATTGATGTGTGTTGATTGTTTGGTTGAATTGCCGATTTATTGGTTGAAATTATAAATAAAGATATATATGTATAAATCTAAATCAAATATTGATTTTGTTTATCAGAATATTTCATATTGAAATAAAATTGATGTTATTTATATTGCTTAACGTCTGTGATGCAGGGAAACAGGTTGGAGGGATCCAACTGGATTCCTCAATATTTATAAAACTGTTTGTTTTCATATATTGTGATATACGATGTGATATAAAACCTGTTGTAACACCCCACCTCCGCCAGTGCCACTCTTACAAGGGCATTGACTTTGGAGAGGCGTTTAAACA
The DNA here is from genome assembly GCA_030737875.1 of Allium sativum. Lineage (NCBI taxonomy): Eukaryota > Viridiplantae > Streptophyta > Magnoliopsida > Asparagales > Amaryllidaceae > Allium > Allium sativum. Next base: position 1,020,989,978 of record CM060926.1, read on the forward strand.
AGGTAAACATGCATGCAGATATCACAAGACAGGACATATAAGTAAAAACAGAGTAAATATAGCAGTGGATAAAAACTAGCATATCAAAACCATAAGTTAAGTTACAACACAGTACTTGATCATTATTTTCCATAAACAAAGTCTAGAAACATAAAACTGGAAATTTGAAAGGAAAACATAAAGTAGCTATCCCCAAGGTAGAAAACCATAGCGAGCTCAAGTCCAAAGCATACATGAGCTATCCAAGAAAAGCAGCTAAGATCCAAGCTAAGTACTGGTATTCCCGCCCTGTAAACCTGGAGGGGGGGGGAAACGAAAGAAAAGAGGCGAAAGAAAATGGGTCAGTCAAAAGACTGGTAAGTCCTACCTACTATTGTACAACAACTAATAAGGTTAACTGTATATGTAAACAAGGATGAGTCATAGGATGATAACTGGCATGGTAAAAAGTCAACAAGATAGATCAAGTGTGGCACCGCATATACAAGGTTGAGGTTTGCACCAAGTGTACTAGTATCACAAGTCATGTCAAGTGTAAACAAGAAGTGATCCCCAGGCCCAAGTTTGGCCCAACATCATGAATGACCTAAATCAAGGTCCAACTAGCACGGTCTAGTCGATCGGCTCCCTAAAGCCTAACTCGTCAAGTGTCGGTGTCTTACGGCCCAACTACGAAGTGTAGCTAAACTGTGCTAGGTCCACCCTAGGGTGTATCAAGTCCTAGGGTGTCAACCAATGACACAAACCAAGCACGCACAGTTTAAACCTACTGGTGCCCGTGCCTGCTTTTTCAACTCCGGACCATGTGCACGACCATGGCCCGCCTGAACCTACACCGGCGCACCTACACAGCCGTCGTTTTGGTCGCTTACATGTCATCCCAGTAATCGTGCCCCACCCTAGCCTAGTCCCTAGGGTATCATGATACAACCAAGAGGGTTACTGGTGCAAAGGACCACGTAACTAGGGTTTCCTTAATGGGTTAAACGTGGTTAACCCAACTCATCCAAGTACCAAGTTGGTTAAGTGTACCCAAGGTTCATGACTTAACCCTACCAACCCATCGTGTTTAATTGGTTAAGTATTCAAGCGGTCCATGACTTAACCCTACCATGTGGCATTAATTAATTTAATGCACCCAACCTCTCACATTAGACCTTGTTGTGGTTACTAGTTAGGCCGGGCGGGTCCGGGTAGGTTTACACCACAACTTAGTCTAACCTCGGGTTTCACGTGCAACATGACCAACTACTCACATTGGGTCCTATTGCTTGTAGCCACTAGTTAAGCCGGTCGGTTCCGGGTAGGTTTATGCTACAAGCTCAACCCAACCTCGAGTTGGCCGTCCTCATGTTTTCTAAGTGTCATGTCCATCATGTTTTCAAAACACATTACAAATTTTCAAGCAATTGGGTAGACCTAACTTAATAGGTAAATTCCCAATGGGTAGACCTAACTTAATAGGTAAATTCCCAAGCTTATGTTTTTATGTCTTTTAAGTTTACCCAACCCCAAACGCAATCCCTTCGCTTCATATATCGCAATAGTGCATAAAGGATAGAAAGAGGGAACTTGGCAAAATCATGACATAAAGGTGTTGGAGCCACAAGTTAAACATGGTGGCATATGAGACAAAGATGTGATCATAAACTTGCATATCATGTTATCAACTTGCAAGATATTCATAAGCATGCATAACATCATTTTAACTTGCATAGTGTTCATATGCATGCATAACATCATTTTAACTTGCATAGTGTTCATATGCATGCATAACATGGTTTCAACTTGCATAAGGTTCATATGCATGCATAACATCAAACTTGGCAAATAGGCGGAACATGGCCATAGATAGCATGAGATAAGGGCTAGTAACATGCATATAACATTATATGCATGTTAACACAAGGGTTATGAGAGTTTCAAAGTTGCATTATGCAACATTTCCAACCAAAGATCATATCTTTCTATGCATAAAGCCAAGGTAACGACTTTACTAACATGCATAGAGTAAGCTTATGCATAAAATCATAAGATCAAGGCACATATCATGATTAACCCCAAACTCAACTTGAAACATAACATATTAACTTCATAGTTAAAATACAAGAGTAGAAATAGGCTTACTATGCTATGAAGACTCAAATGAGTATAGCAAATGTAAGAAACCCCCTTATGCAACTAATTAAAACCCCAAAATGCAAGCAAACTTGATCAAGACTCCTCCTTTATGATACCAATAGAGAAACAAGACTTTAATGCAAGCTAAAGAGGATCATACAAGCCTAAATACACTTGTATGCATGGAAATTTCTTGAAAATTGATTTAGGAATTTATGAAGAGAGTGGAGGCCATGAGAGAATTGATTTTGCCATAGTTTAGTTGTAGGATAGATTAATGAGGATTTAGGGTAGGTTAGGGTCTTATTTATAGATTAGGCTAGTGATTTAGACCATAGGATTAAACCCTAGTTCTCATCTTAGCCCTCCAAATCGAATCTGGCCCCGAAGCTCAACACAAACCCAAAATGGTGCACCAGGCAGAACTGGGCGTCTGAGCCAAGTCGACAGCCAAGTCGATAGGGATGTCGACCTGGTCAGACCCAGTCGACTCCCAAGTCGACAGGGCTGTCGATTTGGGTACTGTGGCGGGAATTTTCCCGCCTTGGCCCAACTGGCCCAATTTCCAAGCTTAGATTTGAATTTGAAAATCTGTTTTTATTTAGAAATTTTCTGAAAACTTTGTTGGGTCTTAATCGGGTCATACGGACTCCGATTTTCGAAAACTCGGACTCTATTTCGCGTATTTTTCCGAGACGAACGCAATGGCATAGCCCGTTTCCCTTGATTCAGATTTATAAATTAAATTCTGCCTCGATTTCTGTTATAACAGGTTATTGAAAATACGGGTTGTTACATTCTCCCCTCCTTAAAGGATTTCGTCCCCGAAATTCTCAAGTTAGGAAGAACGTATCCTACCATCCAACATCCATCCACTCAAAACATCATCCACGAGCAATCATTGTCCTTACAAGATTCTAAATGCTGTATGAACATATGCAAAGGTGTGTGTATATGTACTTATCTAATGCAAATATCATCAATGCAGATTATGTTAGTGAAATGAATCCATATGTATGCAATTCCTAATATAATGTATAACATCTATATGTGTGCACATCACATACATCCATATGCAACATCCATGTGATAACACAAAAAATTTCATCCATGAATAAGCATAAACACTCATGCATATGCAATATGAGGGGTGTGTGAGCCGATCTAGTGCCTAATCGTGTATAATGCATCCACGAGTAACCACTTGCAACCACTTGCAGCCACTTGCAACCATCAAGCATAACATGTTTCAAACACATGTTTCATCCAAAGGATTTCTACCTAAGATTCTCATGACAAGATTAGCACGATAATTAGATAAACATGGATAGCAAAGAGAAAGATATGCTAACAAAGAAAGGAGATTGAGAGTGTACCCTCAAAAAGGAATGGATAAAGCCCACGCATCTTCTCCTCGGTTTCCCAAGTTGCGTCTTCTTCGGCTTCACCCCATTGAACCTTCACCAACTTGACCTCTCGATTCCTTAGCTTCTTGGCCTCCGTCCCCAAGATACGAATCGGAGCTCTCCTCAAAGTAGCTTCTTTCTCCACTTCCACATCTTCCAGAACACTTGGCTCAACAACCTCTGCTGACTCATGTAAACACTTCCGGAGATGCGAGACATGAAAAACATCGTGTACTCCGGCAAGCTTCTCGGGCAATTTCACTCTATAAGCCATCTGCCCGATCCTCTCTATAATAGGGAAGGGTCCAACAAATCTCGGCGCTAACTTCCCAACGGCTCCAAATCGGACCACATTCCGCAAAGGAGAAACCTTCACGAAAACCATATCTCCAACACCAAACTCCAAATCAGATCTTCGCTTATCAGCATAGGATTTCTGTCGGTCTTGGGCCGCTTTCATCCGTCTTCGAATCAACTCGATTTTCTCGGATGCATCTCTGATCATATCAGGCCCAAGTATAAGCTTATCTGTAGTCTCCCACCAACATGTAGGCGACTTGCACGGCCTCCCATATAAAGCTTCAAATGGTGCCATCCCTATGCTTGCTTGATAACTGTTATTATATGCAAACTCGACAAGAGGAAGATGGTCTTCCCAAGTACCACCAAAATCCAGAATACAAAGCCTTAACAGATCCTCGAGTACCCTATTCACCCTTTCGGTTTGACCGTCCGTCTGTGGGTGATAAGCAGTACTTAGATTCAACCTCATGCCCATGGCTTCTTGCAAGCTATTCCAGAACTGACTTGTAAAGATTGGGTCACGGTCACTGACTATACTAGAAGGGACTCCATGAAGTCTCACAATGTCACGAAGATATACAGACGCTAGCCAAGATGCGGTCCTCTTGCTCTTTACCGGAATGAAATGAGCACTCTTCGTAAGTCTGTCCACAATGACCCAAATGCTCGTATTCCCTTTCCTTGACCTTGGTAGCCCATCAATAAAATCCATGGAAATACTCTCCCACTTCCAAAGTGGAACGTCTAGAGGATGCAATAGCCCGCCGGGCTTCTTCGACTCGGCCTTAACTTGCTGGCAAATGATACATCTAGAAACAAACTCTGCCACATCCTTCTTCATCCCAGGCCAAAAGAAAATACGCTTCATATCTTTATACATCTTATCTCCGCCTGGATGTATAGTCAACTTAGAGCGATGCGCTTCCTCAAGAACTTTTCTTACTAGATCTTCTACCACTGGAACACATAACCTTCCATCTCTCCTCAGCCAACCCTTGTCATCAATAGAATATCGAGCGAGATGACTAGACGTCTCTCCTCGAATCAGCTTATCCATGATCTCAACTATCTGTGGGTCTTCCTTTTGTGAAGTCCCTACTTGATCAAGAAAGGTAGGTCTGAGTTCCAGAGATGCTAAAGAACCGGTCATCGACTCAATTGCCAAAGAGAAATCAAAGGTTGCCACATACTCTAAATTCTTCATCTCAACGAATAGAGGACTTAGGGTCAACCTCTTTCTGCTTAGTGCATCAGCCACAGCATTACCCTTGCCAAGGGTATAAGCTATCTCGAAGTCATATGATGCCAAGAATTCCATCCACCTTTGCTGCCTAAGATTCAGATCTTTCTGCGAGAAGAGATACTTGAGTGATTTGTGATCAGTATACAACTCAAACCTTTCGCCTAAAAGATAGTGGCGCCAGGACTTGAGCGCAAAAACAATCGCCGCCAACTCCAAGTCATGAGTGGGGTAGTTCTTCTCATGAACTTTAAGTTGCCTACCCCCATAACATATCACTCTTCCCACCTGCATTAGAACAGCGCCTAACCCCGTGCCACAAGCGTCGGTATACACGGTAAACATCTTACCGCCATCGGGTAATGCCAAAACTGGAGCTGTGGTAAGGGCCCTTTTGAGCCTTTGAAAAGCGAGCTCACACTCTAAGTCCCATGCAAAGACTAAGTTCTTCTTCGTCAATCTAGTGAGGGGGGCTGAAATCTTAGCGAAGTCTCTAATGAACTTCCTATAATAGCCTGCCAGACCGAGAAAGCTTCGCACTTCGGTTGCATTCCTAGGAGTCATCCAGTCTTGAACTGCAACCACTTTCCCGGGATCCACAGCTATACCCTGCTTAGAAACTATATGCCCAAGAAACCGGACTTCCTTTCTCCAAAAGTGGCATTTGGAGAACTTGGCTTTCAACTGATGGGCTCTAAGCATATCCATCACTTCCCTGAGATGTCTAGCATGCTCTTCCTCGTCTTTTGAGAAGATCAGAATATCATCCACGAAGACCACGACAAACTTGTTCAAGAACTCCCTGAACACCCTACTCATCAAGTCCACGAAATATGCGGGTGCATTAGTCAAGCCGAACGGCATGACAAGCCATTCGAAGAATCCATCTGGAGTCCTGAACGCAGTCTTGTCTATACTGTCTTCAGCTACCCTGAGCTGATGGAATCCAGTAGCAAGATCAAGCTGAGAGAAAACAGAAGCACCAACAAGCTGGTCGAAGAGGTCATCTATCCTCGGTAATGGATGCCTATTCTTCTTGGTCAGCTTGTTCAACTCTCGATAATCAACACATAGACCAAGCGAGCCGTCCGCCTTAGTAGCGAACACCACAGGAGCATCCCATTCGGAAATGCTTCACCTAATAAAATTCTTCTCAAGTAGCTCCTTGATTTGCTTACTGAGCTCTCTCCTTTCACGCGGGGCCATGTGCCTAACTGGTAAGGAGACTTGCTTAGCGTTATCAACCAGATAAATGCGGAAATCTATCTCTCGCTTAGGGGGTAACCCCTTAACTTCTTCAAAAACATCAGGGTATTCTCGAACCACCCTTACAGATTGCAGATCATCGATAGACGAGTCAAGAGATTCAAGATAACATAGCATGACGGGATCTAGCGGGTTGCAAGAAATCTCTAGGGTATTACCAAGGCGAGTCATGAGTCTCACCACCCTATGCTCACAATCGAGAATGGCTCCATAGCGGGATAACCAATCCATGCCCAAGATCAACCTGTATCCCGTGAACCCGAGAACATAAGCATCACACGCGAATTCTACGGTCAAGATAGAAATCCTCAAATCCATACAGAACATAGATAAATGGGCTGAACCCCCAATCGGATTCGAAACACAAACGGGATCCTCAACTAAGCTAGTACTTAGGTGCAAACTTTCAACAATGTTAGAAGAAATAAAACTATGCGATGCGCCAGAATCAAATAAGGTGCGAACAGGATAATCAGAAATATAAACAAGACTTTCTACAGAAATGCTACCTCGATCCTGAACTGGAGCGGCGTTGAGAGCATGCACTTGCCCTCCGGATGAACCTGCACGTTGAGTCTGTCCATGCCCCTGCTTCTTAGGGCAATCCTTGCTAAAATGTCCTGTCTCTCCACAGTGAAAGCACCCACCCAATTTCATTCTCTTCTTCCTACAGTCCTTGGCTATGTGCCCAACAATCCCACAGAAGTTGCACCTTCTTGGGTCCTTTGCCTTGTTCTTGTTGCCCTTGTTGTTCTTGTTACTCTGATTACTCTGATTACTCTGATTCCCTCCCCACTTGGAGTCTGTCTTCTTAGGCTGAGTCTCATTGGGCTTGACTTCTTTCTTCCCATTCTTATCCTCTCCCTGCAGCAATGCCATGTCTACTAGGCTCTCGAAAGTGGCCCCCATGGGTATGTGTGACATGGCTAGACCTTGTAATGGCTCATTTAACCCTCGTGCAAAACGTAGAGCCTTCTTCTCGGGAGTATTGACCATGTCCAAACCGAATCGGGCGAGCTGGTTGAACTTATTCACATACTCTCTCACTGTCATGTCTCCTTGCTTCAAAGCTATGAACTTCTCTAGTTGCAAATTTGCCTCTGCAGATGATAGAAACTTAAGCCCAAACCTTGCCCTAAAGTCGGCCCAGGTTTCTACGGGCCTAGTAGCATTGGTGACCTCCCACCAATAAGCAGCTTCCTCCTTTAGTAGCCAAACCGCCAACAGAACCTTTCTACGGTCCTCTATATCAAAGATGGCAAAGAGATCTTCGGTCTCCTTCAACCAATTCCTTGCTTCCACGAAAGTCTCTGTCCCAATAAAATTTTTGCCACCCATGGCCTTGAAGTCCTTGCAAACCTTGGCGAAATCGGCTTGCGGTTGCTGAGGAGGAGGAGGGGGTGGAACCTCAGTGATAGTGGGAGTGGTTGCTGGACCTGCATTATTGGCCCTAACTTCCAAATACCTCTGGAACCATCTGGGAATGGTGACTCCCTCGGGAAGATTGAGATCGGCCATGCTGAAAAAGGGAAAAGATAGATTTAGAACGAGGAAACGAAGGATAGTGCTTATGGCTCTTGGGGGATAGCCTTTCAAAATAAACTAGACTTTTCTTTGGAAAATACTTAATTGGTTTTGAAAATAGCTTTTAAAAATAACTTTAAAACCCTTTTTTGCTCCAATCTCGTAAACCTTATGCTCTGATACCAAATGTAACACCCCACCTCCGCCAGTGCCACTCTTGCAAGGACATTGACTTTGGAGAGGCGTTTAAACAAGGTAAACATGCATGCAGATATCACAAGACAGGACATATAAGTAAAAACAGAGTAAATATAGCAGCGGATAAAAACTAGCATATCAAAACCATAAGTTAAGTTACAACACAGTACTTGATCATTATTTTCCATAAACAAAGTCTAGAAACATAAAACTGGAAATTTGAAAGGAAAACATAAAGTAGCTATCCCCAAGGTAGAAAACCATAGCGAGCTCAAGTCCAAAGCATACATGAGCTATCCAAGAAAAGCAGCTAAGATCCAAGCTAAGTACTGGTATTCCCGCCCTGTAAACCTGGAGGGGGGGGGGGGGGAAACGAAAGAAAAGAGGCGAAAGAAAATGGGTCAGTCAAAAGACTGGTAAGTCCTACCTACTATTGTACAACAACTAATAAGGTTAACTGTATATGTAAACAAGGATGAGTCATAGGATGATAACTGGCATGGTAAAAAGTCAACAAGATAGATCAAGTGTGGCACCGCATATACAAGGTTGAGGTTTGCACCAAGTGTACTAGTATCACAAGTCATGTCAAGTGTAAACAAGAAGTGATCCCCAGGCCCAAGTTTGGCCCAACATCATGAATGACCTAAATCAAGGTCCAACTAGCACGGTCTAGTCGATCGGCTCCCTAAAGCCTAAATCGTCAAGTGTCGGTGTCTTACGGCCCAACTACGAAGTGTAGCTAAACTGTGCTAGGTCCACCCTAGGGTGTATCAAGTCCTAGGGTGTCAACCACTGACACAAACCAAGCACGCACAGTTTAAACCTACTGGTGCCCGTGCCTGCTTTTTCAACTCCGGACCATGTGCACGACCATGGCCCGCCTGAACCTACACCGGCGCACCTACACAGCCGTCGTTTTGGTCGCTTACATGTCATCCCAGTAATCGTGCCCCACCCTAGCCTAGTCCCTAGGGTATCATGATACAACCAAGAGGGTTACTGGTGCAAAGGACCACGTAACTAGGGTTTCCTTAATGGGTTAAACGTGGTTAACCCAACTCATCCAAGTACCAAGTTGGTTAAGTGTACCCAAGGTTCATGACTTAACCCTACCAACCCATCGTGTTTAATTGGTTAAGTATTCAAGCGGTCCATGACTTAACCCTACCATGTGGCATTAATTAATTTAATGCACCCAACCTCTCACATTAGACCTTGTTGTGGTTACTAGTTAGGCCGGGCGGGTCCGGGTAGGTTTACACCACAACTTAGTCTAACCTCGGGTTTCACGTGCAACATGACCAACTACTCACATTGGGTCCTATTGCTTGTAGCCACTAGTTAAGCCGGTCGGTTTCGGGTAGGTTTATGCTACAAGCTCAACCCAACCTCGAGTTGGCCGTCCTCATGTTTTCTAAGTGTCATGTCAATCATGTTTTCAAAACACATTACAAATTTTCAAGCAATTGGGTAGACCTAACTTAATAGGTAAATTCCCAATGGGTAGACCTAACTTAATAGGTAAATTCCCAAGCTTATGTTTTTATGTCTTTTAAGTTTACCCAACCCCAAACGCAATCCCTTCGCTTCATATATCGCAATAGCGCATAAAGGATAGAAAGAGGGAACTTGGCAAAATCATGACATAAAGGTGTTGGAGCCACAAGTTAAACATGGTGGCATATGAGACAAAGATGTGATCATAAACTTGCATATCATGTTATCAACTTGCAAGATATTCATAAGCATGCATAACATCATTTTAACTTGCATAGTGTTCATATGCATGCATAACATCATTTTAACTTGCATAGTGTTCATATGCATGCATAACATGGTTTCAACTTGCATAAGGTTCATATGCATGCATAACATCAAACTTGGCAAATAGGCGGAACATGGCCATAGATAGCATGAGATAAGGGCTAGTAACATGCATATAACATTATATGCATGTTAACACAAGGGTTATGAGAGTTTCAAAGTTGCATTATGCAACATTTCCAACCAAAGATCATATCTTTCTATGCATAAAGCCAAGGTAACGACTTTACTAACATGCATAGAGTAAGCTTATGCATAAAATCATAAGATCAAGGCACATATCATGATTAACCCCAAACTCAACTTGAAACATAACATATTAACTTCATAGTTAAAATACAAGAGTAGAAATAGGCTTACTATGCTATGAAGACTCAAATGAGTATAGCAAATGTAAGAAACCCCCTTATGCAACTAATTAAAACCCCAAAATGCAAGCAAACTTGATCAAGACTCCTCCTTTATGATACCAATAGAGAAACAAGACTTTAATGCAAGCTAAAGAGGATCATACAAGCCTAAATACACTTGTATGCATGGAAATTTCTTGAAAATTGATTTAGGAATTTATGAAGAGAGTGGAGGCCATGAGAGAATTGATTTTGCCATAGTTTAGTTGTAGGATAGATTAATGAGGATTTAGGGTAGGTTAGGGTCTTATTTATAGATTAGGCTAGTGATTTAGACCATAGGATTAAACCCTAGTTCTCATCTTAGCCCTCCAAATCGAATCTGGCCCCCAAGCTCAACACAAACCCAAAATGGTGCACCAGGCAGAACTGGGCGTCTGAGCCAAGTCGACAGGGCTGTCGACCTGGTCAGACCCAGTCGACTCCCAAGTCGATAGGGCTGTCGACTTGGGTACTGTGGCGGGAATTTTCCCGCCTTGGCCCAACTGGCCCAATTTCCAAGCTTAGATTTGAATTTGAAAATCTGTTTTTATTTAGAAATTTTCTGAAAACTTTGTTGGGTCTTAATCGGGTCATACGGACTCTGATTTTCGAAAACTCGGACTCTATTTCGCGTATTTTTCCGAGACGAACGCAATGGCATAGCCCGTTTCCCTTGATTCAGATTTATAAATTAAATTCTGCCTCGATTTCTGTTATAACAGGTTATTGAAAATACGGGTTGTTACACTTGTGATTGATTATGATGACACTGGTCTGGTTAATTGGTATTTTAAATACCATAAGAAATACTAGAATGTAAAAAAGGGATTTTTTTAAGTGTATTTTGAAAATGAAATATTTATAGGAAATAAATATGATACTGAAAATGGATATTTATTTGGAAAATAAATAGAATTATAAATGGAATATTTATTTGGAAAATAAATAGAATTATAAAAGGAATATTTATTTGTAAAATAAATAGAATTATAAAAGGAATATTTATTTGGAAAATAAATAGAATTATAAAAGGAATATTTGTTTGGAAAATAAATAGAATTATAAAAGTAATATTTGTTTAGAAAATGAATATAATTATAAAAGGAATATTTATTTGAAAAATAAATAGAATTATAAAAGGAATATCTATTTGGAAAATAAATATAATTATAAAAGGAATATTTATTTGGAAAGTAAATAGAATTATAAGAGGAAATATTTGTAAAATGAATAGAATTTTATAAAAGGAGAATTTTACATTAGGAAGATTTACACATGCGCTTTGCACACGGGTATAACATGATATGGATTTAAAGTAGATATTAAATAAAAATATGTTTTAATATATATAAATTGAAAAGATAAATTTATAAATGATGTTTATAAATTAAATAAAATATTTATCATTTGATAAATTGGATATAAAAATCTGAATTTATATAGAGGAGTGAAAATCTGTTTTAACACCAATGTTTTTAATGGAATTGGAATGAAACGACCTGAACTTCCCTGTGAAGGAAAGCATAGATTGAGTTGAGGAAAAGACGAATCAGAACACAAATAGAAGAACATTTCATTATATATTACAAAAATTCCATCAGAATACAAGAATATACAATGTGAATAAATAAAATACATTCGATAAATATCAGAGATTACAATAAATTACATAGCAGCGGAAATTATTACAAAACACAACTGAAAGGAATATGCGGATACATAGCTTTCCGAATATCATTCCAGCTGTATACCAAGATCCTGCGAATATAAATCTGCAAAACCAAAACTACTAGCTGCCCGTGCGAAAATAGCGGCATTCAGAGTTTAGGTTAAAACAATAAACTCCAGGTCAGTCATGTGACTGGTGTGGGAACTAAAACAGTTATTAATCTTTATTTTAAAGTTAGGTAAATCAAGCGACCACGCTGTATAACACGGAACGGGTTTCCTCCCAAGAATACCAGTGCATAAAACAACAGCGCAATGCTAAATAAAGAACAATGAAGCTATTATAAGATCCAGGTCCCATCACACAATGCAACACAAGCCAGAGGATAGGGTTTTACCTTATAATAGCCAAAGAATGCTTGATACGCTAAATTTCATCTTTTATTATTACTATAAGTGTATAGTGTCAAAATGTAACGACCCGGAAAATCTGAACCAATTTAAAAAATTTAAATTGGCTAAAATAGTGAATTTTAAGTATTTAAAATAAATATTTTAAATAATAATGATGAAAAGTAAGTTTGAATCAAAGTTGAAAATAAATATAATTACTTTGAATTATAAACAAGGCCTGAAATGGCGCGGTAGTTTCAAAATTTGAATTCAAACTTTGATTGACTGTACCGGGTGCAAAACAAAACGGATTTGAGTGAAACCAAAAATATTTAAATCTGTTAGTGAATATCTTTCTAACGAATCTGAAAAATCGAAGTTTCATAGCGGGAAGCAAAAGTTATGGCCAAAGGAATTTTCTGAAAGGTCGCTATGGAGTTTATATAGCCCGTGAAAATGGCCATTTTGCAAACGACATCGGAATTCAACGTAACCATTTTTGTTGGATCCGGGATGTTAAATTATTGCTAGGTTTCAAATTTCATAATTTTTTGAAGCTAGTATGTGAGCGTGGCAAAGGAAAACGTGTTTTGGTCAATTACAGTTAAATTGGATCGACCAGAAATGGACCATTTTTTCAAACGATCTCAGAATTAGTCGAAACTAGTTTTGTTGGGACCGTATCGTCAAAACATAGCTAGATTTATTTTTCGGGAATTTTTAGAATCAATATGTGGCCCCGGCAAATTGAAATGTACGTTCAAACTAAATATTGAATGTTTTGTATTTTAATTTGAAGGAAAACCGACTGAAACAGTCGAATGGGCCTACGAAACATATCCCATTGTGTTCGGAATTAGGGTTAAACGCTAGGGACAATAGTCGTTGGGTTTGGATTGGAGGTCGTGTTAGAAAACCCTCTTTTAAAAGCTCCCGGCCAATCAAAATTTTATTAAAAAAAGGGAAAATCCTCTCTCTCTTCACCCGATCGACGACGAAAAAGCTTCAAAAGCTTCCCGTTCATTTTCTGATCAATCCACGCGAAATTAGACCGAGCTCCAGTTGAAGATTTTGTAGAGCTAGAGAAGATTTTCAATTCCATATATAGTTTGGATTTTTTCGTTCAGTATTGGAGGAGAATTCGAGCCCGAAAGTCGAGTCCTTCATCTCGCCGCCGCCGCTTCCTCCGATCATCGAACGCCGCCGCACCACCAACGCCTGGAGCGCCTCTCCTCCCTCTTCCTCGTGGCGAAGGCCGATCGACGTATCGTTACACGGATTCAAAGAAAAATCAAAACCTAGTTTTGAACGCATCAGCGAGGTAACGACTGAAACTATATTATAGCAGTTTAAAGCGCTACAGTTTTTGATTTCACTGTAAAAATCATATCTTTTTCGTTTCTTGACGAAATTCAGTGAGACAAGAGACAGTGGACTCGTGTGGACGTCTTCTACATTCTAGAAGAGACCGCATATTTTTCTGAGCCTTCTGCTTTTTTTGGTGGAGTGGAACCCAATGTGAGATTTCTGAATTATAAACGATATGGAAAACGACGATGTATAAATTATATAGTCGATGTATGAGTTATATAAGCGTTGTACACCTCATGTATATACGTTGTATAAGTTGTATGTTCGATGTATAAGTTATATATGCATTGTAAAAATTATATATGTGTTGAAATAGAAGTGAAATTCTTATATATATATATATACGCCCCTCGTCCACAAACCATGGACGATATTTATTGGTTGTGATTGGTGTGAAAATTGGTTGATTACGAATGGTTGATTAGAATTGTTTGTGGTTGAAATTGATTGATTGTGGTTGAAAAATATCCGTTTATGGTTGAGAATTATTTGGTTGAAACCACATAGGATTAGTTTGTGGAAATGAAAAAAATATACATGCCGCCTGCGTGTGAACTAGATGCATGAAATCCCCATTGTCAAAAGTTGCGAGGCTTTAAGGTAAAGCGAGGAGCCGTACTAGGGACGGCCCCAGTTTTAACTACCCTGCCTTTATGCTGCCGAAATTTTGAATAATATTCATGTGTTAGAATTATTTTCATGTGTTGAAACTATATTCGTGTGTTGAATAGAAAACCTTCATGTGTTGAATAGAAATTCATTCGTTGAATAGAAATTCATGTGTTGAATGGTATTCGTGTTTTGAAATAAATTGTTTTATAATATAAAATCATATTTTTATCATCAATATGAATTATATAAAATAGTCGTGTTTTGAAATAAATTGTTTTACAATAAAAATCACATTTTTACTATATATATACAAACTATAGAAAACCTTCATGTGTTGAATAGAAATTCATTCGTTGAATAGAAATTCATGTGTTGAATGGTATTCATGTTTTGAAATAAATTGTTTTATAATAAAATCATACTTTTATCATCAATATGAATTATATAAAATAGTCGTGTTTTGAAATAAACCGTTTTACAATAAAAATCACATTTTTACTATATATATACAAACTATAGAAAACCTTCATGTGTTGAATAGAATTTCATTCGTTGAATAGAAATTCATGTGTTGAATGAATGGTATTCGTGTTTTGAAATAAATTGTTTTATAATAAAAATCATATTTTTATCATCAATATGAATTATATAAAATATTCGTGTTTTGGAATAAATTGTTTTACAATAAAAATCACATTTTTATTATATCAATGAATTGTTAGAAATAGTGAAGTGTTGAAATAGAAGTCAGTTGGATAAAAATATCATTTTTATCGAAGGTATGAAAAGAATATGGTTTTGAAATCGAAGAATCGATTATATATATATATATAATTAAAATAAATCGAATAACGAAGTTGCAGTTCGTATTTTGAAACCGTGATTTCAAACGATTAGTGCGGGAGATCCGACCATCGGATTTTCCCGAAACCGTAACCGTTGGGTACGCTTTGGAAATATCTTTCCAACGACACCAACTTTGTAGAGATCCAACGGTTGGATTGTCTGGAATGTTTAATTCAATTCTGAAGAAAAACAGCGCCAGAATCGATTATATTTATATATATATAATTAAATTAAATCGAATAACGACGCTGCAGTTCGTATTTTGAAATCGAAACTTCAAACGATTGTACCAAGAGATCCGACTGTCCGATTTTCCCAAAACTGAAACCGTTGGATTCGTTTTGAAAAGATATCTCTAATGATGTAAATTTTGTGAAGATCCAACGGTTAGATTTTCAGATATGTGTAAATCAAATCTGAAGCAAAACAGCGCCACGGCCGCGTTATGGCCCGAAGCGTCGTTTGAATAAATTGGCTATTTTAATTAAATAAAAATAGCGATAAATCGTTATAAAATATTATAAACGATATGGATGTGAAATTTAGAAACTAACTGAAGGTTGGCTAAGTCGAATGGTTTCCTGGGTTTTGATCTGGTGTTGGTTTCGGCCTTCGGGGTTAATATTTGGGAAATCGTTCTCTTACTAATTTACGGTTAGTGACTAATGAATTTGAATAAGTCGTATGTGTGTTTGTGTAGCACTTGTTTATTATATACGCAAGTTGCTCAGAAAGACCGGGTTTATCCCATTCTGAACAACTGAATTGACGATAAGAAATCGAAGATGAAGACGGTGGTTGAAGACCGGAAATCTTCACCTCGTTTGGATGGTAACTGACGTCCTGATTGGGAGGCATCCCGAAATACGGATAATGAGTGGTGATCGTCCAGACGTACGTGGAGATCGATGGGTATGCGAGGTATATAGTGCCTCCGGTTTCATTTAGACCCAGAACGGACTTGTAAATGGACTGTGTGTCTGACATTGGAATTCATTCTGTGTGATTGATAGCCATCAGTTACATGGCATGAATTGCCTGTGTGGCATGCTAAGATGCAGTGATCAGGGCTTCTGTTGAAAAGCAAAGTCTTGTGGTTGATGATCAAAGCACCGCCGGTGTGGCGTAGCTTTGTGTATAACGTGAATTCGCGATCCTCACACCCCGGTATGAACCAGAAACGGGAGAGGACATCAGGGAGGGCATGCGTTTCCTTCTAGCTAGAGGTGGTGTCGGTGCTTGAACTGGCTGACATTTATATTATTTTCACCTATGTGGTTGTTGCTGTTGCGAGGCGCTTCGGTTATATCGGTCGATCCGGGACCGATAGAGTCATTCGTTGGCTCATTTACGCCCCATAGGGCAGGAAAATGCATTGTTCAGGCATTTTAATCAACATCGGTGGACCGGCCTAGACGATCCAAGGGTTTGACTGAGTACTTGCCCTGAAACTCGGGCTAGATAGTCTCGAATTCGGTAAGGACTATCTTTTGCCTTGGTTCATGATGGAAATCCAATTTCCAAATACGTGATTGTGCGGTTTTGATTGTATATCTATATATGGCGACATAGTGGTATGGGGCATTAATGTCGTCTATGATTGATACTTATGATTTGAAATTGTTTCTGAAACATATAAACACCAGTAATAATATCAAATTGTTTTGCTTTATTCGTATCAAGCATATTTTGGCCATTATAAGGTAAAAACTCTATCCTCCGGTTTGCGTTGCATTGTTTGATGGGAACTGAGTCTTATAATGGCTTCATTTTTATAAAAAGCATTTGCGATGTTTAAAAGAATGATTTGCTTTAAAGCACTGGCAATCCAATGGAGTAAACCCGTTCCACGAAAGTGGCGTGGTCCTGAGATTAGCCATATTTTAAATGTGTTGAGTAGATTTCTCATACCAGTCCCATGACTGACTCGTAGCTTGTTTCACTTGCAAACTCGGGTGCCCCTTTTTCTACACGGGCAGCCTTGTGTTCAGGTTTTAGCAGGCTCTTTCTAGATGGATGGAGCTGAAGATGGATTCTATCATTTATCTCTTTTTATGCTGTTCAGCTCCTATTGTACATATTATGTTTGTTTTCCGCTGTAGACATTTATGTATAGTTGAACTGTATTTGTATTAAGTACGATCCTGTATACTGTGTAACTCTGATGATTATGTTTATCCAGTGTATTCTTGGTACATTGTCTGGTTTATTTATTTATTTTTGTTCTGCTATTATCTATTTATGTGTTATATTCCAAAGATTACCCTTGCCGTCGTCATTACGGGGTTTGGGGTCGTCTCACAAAACAATTTCAATCATAAGTATTAATCATAGACGGCATAAGTGCCCCATACCACTTTGTCGCCATATATAAGTTTACAATCAAAACCGCAATTGTCACATATTGGAATTTGGATTTCCATCTGTGAACTGAGGCCAGGGATAGCCCTCACCGCTTCGAGACAATCTAGCCCATGTCTCAGGAACAGCCGCAACTGCCCCATGAATCGTCTGGGTCGGTCCATCGATGTGGATTATTATGCCTGAACACTGCGTTTCCCTGCCCTTTGGGGCGTAAATGAGC
This sequence comes from Allium sativum, assembly GCA_030737875.1. Taxonomy (NCBI): domain Eukaryota; kingdom Viridiplantae; phylum Streptophyta; class Magnoliopsida; order Asparagales; family Amaryllidaceae; genus Allium; species Allium sativum. The sequence goes on from CM060926.1 coordinate 1,021,007,729, forward strand.
CAAATGACTCCATCGGCTCCACATAGTCACCGATATATCCGAGGCGCCTCGCAATCCAACAACTACACAGCTGAAAAATAATATAAATGTCAGGGCTGGTAGGTCACTGACACCACCCTAGCTAGAAGGAAACGCATTCCCTCCCTGATATCCTCTCCCGTTTCTGGTTCACAACCAGGGTGTGAGGCTCGGGAATTAATGCTACACAAAGCTATGCCACAAAGGTCGTGCTTTGATCATCAACCACAAGACTCTGATTTTCAACAGAAGCCTTGATCATTTGCATCTTAGCATGCCACACAGGCAAACCACTCCATGCAGCCGATATCTATCAATCACACAGAATGATATCCAATGTCAGACACAAAGTCCATTTACAAGTCCGTTTTGGGTCTGAACGAAACCGGAGGCACCTTGTACCTCGCATATCCATCGATCTCCAAGTACGTCTGGACGATCACCAACTGATTCCCTCCTCTTGGGTGTACAGCCCAATCATGATCATCAGTAATTATCCAAATGATGTGAAAACCTCCGGTCTTCGACCACCGTCTTCATCCTCGACACACCGTCGAATCAGTTATTCAGAATGGGATAAACCCGGTCTTTCTGAATAACTCGCGTATATAATAAACAAGTGTTACACAGACACAACATACGCCTCATTCCAATTTAGAATATTCTTTTATTCAAATATTCTTATACTTTGGGAAAGGTTCCCATTAATTTTATCAAAGATAAATTCTTTAAATTTATTATTTAATCTTCTTTTGAATATCAATTCAAACCAAATTATGGTTTATCCAAACTAGTCGGGATTAATGAACCTTACCGAAGTAATCATTTGTCAAATTTCCCAACCCCAACCTATTCATCCCATGAAGTAAAACTGGTCATACTTCATATATAACACCACGGTGTTATCGGTAAAATCAATTACCATTTCACGTTCAAATCTAATTAAAGATTTAACTATCGCTTGGAAAAAACTGGTGATACTCCATTTTCGATCATTTCAATCTAATTAAAGATTCATTAAAACCCCACTTCGTTTTAACCTTCCCAAAAATCAATATTAATGATTGTTTAACTTGGGAAATCATATCCTGTCTTTAACTGGGTTAAAGAACCAATGTCATTTAAAATACGGTTCACGATAAACCCAAAACCACATTCCATTCCATCAGCCTTTAACCGTAAATTAGCAAGTGAACAATTCCCTAAGTATTAACCCCGAAGGCCGAAACCAACATCATATCAATACCCAAGAAACCATTCAACTTAACTAATCTCTAGTTAGTTTCTGATTTTCTTAACTCCGTTGGGTCTAAAAACAGTATTATTAAAGATACTATTCACGACTACCCAAAATCGCATTCCATTAACGATGGAATCTTTATAGAAAACAAATCGATATATATATCATCGATATAAACTTCCATATCTGACTAATAATATAAATGGAATAACGGTAACGCCTTTTAAATTCCATATATATTAGCAGTCCTCATCCACAGAAATTCACTTCGATTATTAGCAAATCGAATTCCATTCCATTCCAATTTATTTTATTTAAACTGGAAAACTTTACTTTGGAAAATCTCCTTTAAATCTTAACAAAAGATTTATAAATCCCAAATCACATTTCACTGTGAATCGGGTTAAAGAACGAATGTCGTTAAAACACAGTTCACAACAGACCCAATTCACATTTTATAATTTATCAGGTTAAAGAACAAATGTTATTTAAAACACCGTTCATGATAAACCCACCAATCAATTTCAATTCGATTCCAATTAAATATCATTTAATTGGTATACTTCATTAAATCTAAATAAAAAGATTTAATCTTTTCTCAACTGGGTTTAAGAACAGTGTTAATGAAGACACCATTCATGACAAACCCAAATCCCATTTGATATTAAATACAAGGCTCTGAATAGAAAATATATCGGCTTATATCCAATATCAAATACCACAACCAACAAATATCGTATTGGAAATAACGATATAAATATATCTTTCAAATTTCCATAACAATATCTGTATAATCACGAAATCCAATATCGAAATATTCCAAAGACAAATTTGATTCAAATCCATTCCAATTCAATTATCAGAAATTCTGGTTACTTTTAAAACCCTTTCAAATCCAATTTATTTATTTTAAAAATAAATGGGTTATAATTCTAGTTCAAAACTTGTTCATTTCGATAAAAAATATATTTTTATCTTTTAAAATCTGGAATTTTTCATCCAATTCTTTCTAAATCATTTCTTATGATTTTACACAAATTATTACTATTTTTAATAATTTTATCAAGGCCCGTACGGTTGATTTCCATCAACGGCCATCGAACTACATTTACAGCGACCTTTTCCAAATTTGATTTGGACATAATTCCAAATCCAACCATTAGATTTCTAATTTCTTGTGTTCGTTAGAAACCTCTTTTCGATACGAACCCAACAGTTCTGGTTTTAGGAGAATCCGACGGTCGGATCTCCCGTAATGTCCGTTCGAAGTCAATGGTCGAAATTTGCTGACTGCCGCAGCGCAGCGCGTTCTATTCAGGCCATTATATATATATATTATATATTTCGTCAATTTCCTTTCAAAACGTATTTTATAAATCGTTTTAAATTCGTTTTCAAAACCATTTCAACTTTCTAATCAATTTCTAATCATAATTGATTATTCCATATCATCAGTATATAAATGATAATATTTTCAAAACATTATATTTTGAAATCAATTCCTTTTCGCTATTCATTATAAAAATGAATAAAATTGTTATAAATATTGTTCGCGTCAAAATGGCGCATATCTAATCAACACGGCTTTATATATTTCAATAACTTCGTTATTCTATTCAACAAATGAATATTTTCTTCAACACATTAATATATATTTCTTTCAACACATGAATATTCTCAACACATGACTATTTTGTTTATTCAACACATGAATATGATTTATTTTCTAAATTGGAATGAGACCCAATCAATTAACATATAATGTTAATTATATGGATTCCCTACAACCCATGTATATAATAGCAACAATAAATAATCAACCATCATCCAGAGTGCACTACACAATTGTCTGTCAACCTATGGATTGACATACAACTAATTATTGGGATTAGTGTATGTCCAATATCATCACAATACCCGTGTGGGGTTTCAAACAACCATACATAGGTTTTATTTGTGTAGTAGGGCGATGTGTAAAATTTATGGTCTCAATCAATATTAGTTAACTATGTGTATATGAACAAATCATCCTATTTGTTTATAAATATTTATTTTATATACACGATAAAAAAAATATTTTTAACTATAAAATATTTTCAACTATAAAATATTTTATTCCATTCCACATCACACAATCAACTTTCACACCACAAACAACAAACAAACAATTCGTCCATGGTCTGTGGATAACGGGTGTCGGGTGCTGCTAAGCACCGTCTGCATCCTAGTATATATTTCAACTAGAAAATAAAATAAAAGTGAGGAGTTCTCACCTTGGGTTTCCACTCCATCATTCCTTAGCGTCGCTCAGATTCGCTGTTTTGATTCCAGCGCAATCTGTTACCACGAAATTTATATTAAAAATCATATTTTTATAATTTCTATTCAAACAAATAAAAATCATTTCTTTACTTTATATTCAAACAAATAAAATCACTTCTTTACTTTATATTCAAACAAATAAAAATCACTTCTTTACTTTATATTCAAACAGATAAAAATCACTTCTTTACTTTGTATTCAAACAGATAAAAAATCACTACTTTACTTTGTATTCAAACAGATAAAAAATCACTCCTTTACTTTGTATTCAAACAGATAAAAATCACTTCTTTATATTTTCAAATAATCACTTCTTTATAAAAATAAAAATCATAACTTTTCTAGTTCAAAAATCAACTCTCTTTAATTATAAAAATCTAATCCTTTGGATTTTAAAGATCTAATCTTTTATATGTTTTCATATATATAAAAATCCTATTTTTATTTTGAAATCATATTCATGAAAATCGAATCTTTACCTCGCTAATTTCTATATAAAAATCAGATCTTTATCTTGCTAATCTCTATATAAAAATCGTTTCTTTTCACATATAAAAAATTCATTCTTTCATCATATAAAAATTTAATCTTTTTTTCTTTCTTTTCCCTATTTAAAAATCCAATCTTTTTCTATATTATTTATATTTAAAATCAGGTTTTTATTAAGTTAAATAGCATAAAAAATTGATATAAACAAAGAACACCTTTTTCTTTTGCAAAAATCGAAATCTTTTTGGAAGAGGGCCCCACAGTGGTGCTGGCGTGGTGGGGACCGGCGCAGGGGAGGTCTGAGGCGGTGGGGCGTCACTGCAGGTCGGCGGTGGCTTGGTGGAGGCGGCGGCTGCCCTTGGGTTGGCGACGGATCGTTCTCGCGTGAAAAGGGGCTTGGGCTCGAATCTGAGGAGGGAGGAGAGAGAGAGGAGGTCGATGGCGAGGGGGAGGGTGTCGGAGGTGAGGGCGGCGACGCGTTGCCAGGAGGCGCGGCATTAAGGGAGAGGGTGGCGGGTATTCTCGTTTGGAAGGGGGAACGGGTTTGACTGAGCTGAAGGAATAAAGAGGGGCTAATAGATTGTATAATATATATAATAATTTTTTTATTATTCTAAAAGTAACTTTTTAATTCGAACTCCGATTCAAACCCAACGACTGTTACCCCTAATTAATTACCCCCATTCCGAACACAATGGGATATGTTTCGTAACCCAATTCGGTCGTTACGCTAGGTTTTATCAAAATTAAAATATAAATCAATATATGAAATTTAAACGCATAGTTTAATTTACTGAGGCCATATACGGACTCTAAAAATTTCAGAAAAATTATTTCTAGCGTCGTATTGACGATACGGTCATAACAAAACTAATTTCGTCAAATTCTGAGACCGTTTGAAAAATGGCCATTTTCTGGTCGACTGAAATTGACTGAAACTGTTAAAAACCGTTTTCCTTCTCCATGCTCACATATTGATTCATAAAATTATGAATTTTGGAATCTAACAATAACTTGACATCCTAGATCCAACAAAAGTGGTTTCGTCGAAAACCGAGGTCATTCGCAAAATTTCCATTTTTAAGGGCCAAAATTCCATAGCGACTATTCTGAAATTTCAACTGGGCATAACTTTTTATTCCCGCTACGAAATTTCAATTTTTCGGATTCGTTGGAAATATATTTCCAAATAGATTCAAATATTTTTGGTTTTGCCACAATCCGATTTATTTTGAATCCTGTACATTCATTTGAAATTTGAAATTGAAATTTCGAACTACCGCGTTATTTTCAATTCCTTTTGTAATATAAAATAAATATTTATATTCTAACGTCGATTCAAATAAATATATTCATTCTAATTCTATTCAAAATAAATTTCTCGTCATCATTATTTAATATAATCCATTTTAAATATTCAAAATTGATTAAAATTGCCAAAATAAAAAATTTAAATTGGCTCGGATTTTCGGGTTGTTACATTGAACTTAGCTTTTTTAAAGGGAATTAAATGAGATTTTAGTGTTAAAAGTATAAAATAAGTTTTTATATGAAAATTCTATAAATAGAAGTATGAAAAAAAAATTGGATTTGGGATATTGTTTTTAAAATACGAAATCTAACCGTTTGATTATATAAAGAAATATTATTCACATTCTATGTGAAAAATTAAATTAAAGTAAATATTTTGGAAATAAAACATTATAAAGGAATTTGGATTTTTAAATTAGGAATTTAAATGGAATTACTGAAATTTGAAACTGACTGGAAATTAGTTGAGTTGAATGGCTTTCTGGATATCGATCTGATGTTGGTTTCGGCCTTCGGGGTTTATACTTGGGAAGTTGTTCTCTTACTAGTTTATAGTTAGAGACTGATAGAGGTGGGAAGGATGCGTGAATTAGAAATGGAAACGTTGTCCAAAGTTAATAACGTATATTTTCTAATTTTAGAAAATAAGGAATTTATGAATATATGGAAACGATAAATGGGAAAATGGGAAATGAAATGATGATTGATCGGTAAGATTTCCATTTGGGAATATGACCGTTATTTGTACATATGTTTTCCTTTGATAGTTAAATTACCGACTATCAAAGTTTTTGACCATTTCCGTTGTCAATACGGAGAGACCGGGATCAGATTTATCATCTGAAAACCACTCTGTATGGGCATTAGCGTTGCGAATCAAATATGTTGAAGATAATTGAAGACGGAGTTTATGCAAGGGTTGTTCTGGCGATCCTTGGTAGAAATTGCCTAAGATGGATTTACAGAATAGTACCTTCGGTCTGTCCAGTCCCAGGACGACGTGTATGGAAGAATGTCTGACAGAGTATATTTAATAGATCGCGTAAGTTAATCTCTTCAAACGTATTTACGTTTGGTGGCGGAGGAACTCGTTTCTCTTAGCTGTATACCTATGGTATTTTTGGGGAAATCAATTTGTGATTTAGGATATGACGATGTGACATTCAAAGTAAATAAAGGTGTGATCTATACGTTATGGCCTCTAGCCTCACAACTAGGAAATGGTATAAAATCGGGTAGGTCGCATGGCTAAGTGGTTAGCTGACAATAAGGTTGTATTATCACCTGATCTAGAGAAATTCCATTTACTTCTTTAACCTATTTCGATGTTGTCCCTTTCGGGAAATGGTTGTTGATCCCAACCGTTGGTGATAATACATTCGGTACACTCAAACGAAATGAGTGACCGGTCATGTTTAGCCTGGGTTGCAAGATGTTCTTGTTGAACTCGGTGTATTCCTCTCTAGAGACACACTGTCGGAAGGTGGTCCCATACCTTGTCATTTGGGATCCATTACCCGATAAGCGCCTACGGTTTATGATTATATATTATGTATGTGGAAGTGAGATGAAAGCGTTCTGCTAAATGATTATTATATTGTGGTTGAAAGACACTATTATAATATCAAATTATGCTTTGATATAAATATTATAATTTCTTTTAAAAGGATTTTTGAAAGTCAAATCAAGTGTTTTGGATTATCATAAGGGAGAACCTATTCCGTGTTATATGGCGTGGTCTTATGAGATATCTTTTATTTTCTCAAACTGTTTTAAATTGTTTGCTCACACCAGTCCCATGACTGACCCGGAGTTTATTTTGTTTTGTTTTCCCTAAACTCTTGGGTGTCCAAATTTGTACGGGCAGTCAAGTAGTCGGGATTTGACAAATACATGAAGAGCTAGAGCAGAAGGCTTCAGGATTATATAGCTATTGTTTATTTCCGCTGAGTTGTAAGTGTTGTACTCTGATAATGGTATTGTATACATATACTGTTTTGATTTCAAGTTATGTTGTATACTATATTTTATTCGTTCCATCGTGAGATTCGTATTACTCTGATGTTGTATGTTCTTCTTCTTCTTCTATTCTAATTTTCTATCTTATCTGCTCTCACCTTCTAACTTCTTTCTATTAATGTTCTGGTATTTCCGATGCTTGGATTGTCGACATTGAGCTTATGTCAATAACCAAAGTTGCGAAATTTTCGGGTCATTGCAGTTTAAATTTTCTTATTCCTTCATGAGTCACTTGCAAAGTTTTCCAGATTTCATATGCAGATTTACAAACAAATACCCTATTAAATTCATTCTTGTATAATGATCAGAATACAGTGCTAACCAGGGTCTTAACAATAAATCTACACATATTTACTCTATAATTCTTGAACTTTTAAACTCTTGATTTCTTAATACTTATGTGCCTTGAAACTTAAACTCTTTTACTTTTTCATCTTGATTCTTTGAGCTGTACAATCTTCAATAATCAATACTTGCATAGATTTCCTGTATATATATATTCTAAATAACATTGTTAGTATATAATTTATAATAATAATTGAAACAAAGTTGAAAGAAGGTTGTTGTCATTAGAACCATCAACATCTCAGTCTCTAATAAGAAACTCACGTAAAAAAGTACTTTAGTGCAAACATGTTTTGCTTCAACATCCTCTCAAATGCTTCTATCAATAATGGTTTTCAACATTTAATCATTCGAAATTAAATCAATATTAGATTGGTATAAGCAAAACATTTTGCATGGAACATTTCTGTTATTCTATCCTAAGCTATCTTTTTTGAAACATTCTATGACATGATTTGATTGTTTCCTTAAATGTTAATTATACAATAAATGGGGATGCACATCTAATCTTGTTGTTGAATAAAATTAAAACCTTGACCAAGTTGAGACTATTGAGATATTGATCATGTGGTTAAATAGAATTGGTTATATGAAATGGACCCACGGAGAAAAAGGCCTATAATAGCAAATTAATACACCAGTATTTCTAACCATTAATTCTACTACATAAGCATAGATGTTTCCTTTATGGGAATCAAGTTAAATATTTTGTTTTGCATATTTTGGCAGAAGCTCCATTGTGATTGCTAAGCATAGGAGAATGTGGAATGTAAAAAATTGGAAAATATACCCATAGAATTAAATAGTATATGAAATTCATAAATAAATAAATAATAAGTTTTCATACAACACTTAACAATGAATACCATCTCAAATATTGAAAGTTAGTCTTGATTATTATTTTGCATCTATTTGAAAAAAATACCAATGAGTGCTTTGTCCCAAAAACGTCTTTAGAAGCCTTACATTTATTGCATAGAATAATTAAATTAATATTGAATTGAAATAAATTATTCATCGGTGTTTTAAATTCTCATACAAACTGGGTTTACACATACGTTTAATTTGGCTCGTATGCAAATGGAAAAAATGCACCGGAAATTATGAAAACAAAAGCATGATTTCTAACCTTGAAAAGAACCGGCTACTTCTAATATTAGAAAAAGATAATATGGTTTCCTTTCACTGTTATATTGTTATTAAGTATCAATTTAGGTTTCTCTCACAATTATGACACCAACAGACACACTCTGTATGTTGCATATTAAGTACCGCTTATAAATAGAAGAAGCATTATTACTTTCAAGTAAAAAAAATCGTTTAGGAATCGCATACGGTGACCTATAGTACAGATCAACAATCAGGCAACTACTTTTATTGCAAAAGCACGTATTCTTGCTAAACTAGTTTGAGTTCATACCCATGAACAACTCAAACTAGACTGAAACTGATTCATGTAAAATGTTAACTTAGCTTAAAAGCATAACAAGGACTTTGACCTTTTAATAGCAAAGGCCATTCAAATTATAAATGCATAAACTAAAGTTCATAAATCTCTATCTCCATGACTCTACCATTGCCAAAAAGTTTATCCATTAACAACAAGTAAAAACCAAATACAGGGAAAATAAAGATCGCCTAAAACTGGATGACTAGGGCTTCTTTGCACAATAGAAAAAGGATAATGGAAAAAAGAAAAAAAGAAAAAGAATAAATATGACTAGAGTATATATAACACTATATCAACAAGAAAACAATGAAAATCAATTTTTGCATACTTAGAGTCGAACGACTTCGATTTCGAGCTCTTGGGAAGCTTTAGATCTGGAAAATTTGAAGTTTTCGATCTAGAAAAATGGATTTTTCTGATCAAGAAAATTGATGTTTTTTATCATGGAAAAAATGGATTGTCTTCTTCTTTCTACGAGATCTAGAAATGGAGGCTTGGAAAAATGATATGCTACGTTGGGAATGAGGGGTGTATGGAAAGGCGTATTTATTTTTAGAATGATTTTAAGCTGCTACAAAAAGTAGAATGGATGGTGAGCGTGATATAAAAATTTGCAATGGACTTTCGCAACGGACCTAAGATGTTGCAAATCTTCTGCACTTGGGGGTTGCAAAACATCTTGTATGGTGTGTTGACGTCTAATAGCTTGTACGGCCTGCTCATCATTAGCATGTTTAAATCTATTGAATAACAAAGATAAACTCAATTTATAGCCCACTCAGTCGTTCATCTCCATTCTAGCTTCTTCTCTACTAATGCCTGTACATTTTGAAACAACTTTAATGCTTGCTACATATTGTATGCAATACCCTGTACAGGCTTACCTTTTATTGGATTGTGTAATAAAGAAGTTGATCAAGGGTTATAGTGATCTCGCCAAATGACATGAGAAATGTATTGGTTTTAGATACCAACATTCTACGAAATTGAATATAAGATATTTATTCACATTTCTATATCAACACTTAATAATTGGGAAAAGACCATATAACTCATATGTCGATAAATTATGACATTATCTAGAATTTTCCACTCAACAATCATATGAGCATGATTAACTGCTGTAAATGGTGCTCGTTTCTAATAAACAAACATAATATATTTATTTGTTACTTATTAAGGAAGAAACTAGAACTGTGAAGTAGTTAGTTAATCGTACTTTGCCCATTAATATAGGCAAAGCTAATGAGTACAATAACATTAGTATACTTTGGCTCTTCATTGTCTGTTGCTTCTTCTTCTTGCTCCCCTCCTCTTTCTCTGTAGGTACATCCTCTTCGCTTTTATGTTGACCAGTCTTTGTTTCCTTATCGCTGGACTCACCTTCCCCCTCACCATAGCCATTACCTCCCTCACTGTCGCCATTACCCCCTTCATCATCGCAATTAGCTCCCTCTCTATCGCTATTAGCGCCTGTTAGGGACTGATATGTTGATGATGGTTTTGATGACAACAAACTTACTTCAACCCTGTTTCAATTATTATTATAAAATATTTACTAACACTATTATGTGTAATATATATGTATGTATATGTATATATAAGAAATCTATGCAGGTTATGATCATTGAGGATTATACAGTTAAAGAATCAAAATTTCAAAGCAGAAGAGTTCAAGATTCAAGACTCATGAGTATCAAGAATTCAAGAGTTCAAGAAAAATAGAGTAGTTGTGTCTAGATAAGTTGTTAAAACTCTGGTCAGCACTGGATTCTATTTCCAACTTCTTTCACTATTCTCAAATAATTTCAAATGGTTTCAAATTACTTAATTGTTTTTTAAAAACTATTTTCGAATAATTTCAAAATTTCTTTCTTATTCTAAATTTATATCTCCTTATACTTAAAATTAAAAATATATCTCAAACTTCTATTTCAAAATTATACTTTATATCTTTTAACTCCTAGTATTTATTTAATTCTAATTTTATCATAGTTACTTATGTTTTAAATTTTCATTATTTATGTTAAGTTTTAAATATGTTCGTAATTATATATATATATATATACTTTTATCACTTAATATTTAGATTGTTAATCATCTTTTTAAATATATATATATCTACTTGAAATACTCTATTTAATATAAAGGAGTAAATTTTGTTTTAACTCAGAAATCAATAGAATTTATTTAAACATTGTTCACTTTGATTTAAAAAAATTATTTTCGAAAATACACTAGCGTATGTCGACATATACAAAGTGGTATGTCGGCATATGTACCGTTGACCATTTTTTAAAATTTTGAAAAGTTATGTCCATCGAATTTAAATCTTTTCTGAAAGGTTGATTGTTGGAAAACTACATAAAGGCTTCAGAATTCGAATTTCTTAATAACTTCTCATCTCCTTCTTCTTCTTTAATCCTCTTACCATTATTCTTCTTAAATTCTCTAATTTATCCTTACATTCTTCCGATTTCCAAAGAAAATTATATCAAACTCTTTCTCTTTCAATTCTCTATCAAACTTTGTCTAAAATTGAAGTGCTACTCAAGAGTTATAGGATTTCTGTAAACAAAGATCACAAGATCAAGTTATATCGAGTCTGTCCTCAAAAATTAAAAAGGAAAGAGTGTGGTCGTGTCCCTTATAAATCGACTAGATGCGATTTTGTCTCGGAAATCTATTGTGTGTAAAGTTGTTGTCCGAAAAATCAACCAAGTCTCATTGTACTCAGAAGTTATTATGGTGTGCCCTTATAGCCCTAAAATCAAGGATTGTAATTTGGATATTATCTGAATAAAAATCCACATCAACCAGCTTTTTGTGGGATTGGATGTAGGGGAGTCTCGAACCAGTATAAAATTCCAATGTGTAATCGATTTTGTGATTGTTGATAGTTTTGATTTGCGTAACATTCAGTTTAATCCAAAAAGATTTCAAGAAATTAATGAAATTCATAAAACACTATTCTCCCCACTTTAGTGTTTAAATTGAGTTAAGATCCTTAATCCGCGTCTTCAACAATTGGTATTAAAGAATAGGTTTTCAAATTTCTCATAATCTGAATTTTTGAAAACTTTAAATGGCAACCAACACCGGATTTTTTAATAATAATAGTTCTTTTGTAGAGGTTAGTCCATTGTTTGACCACCACTATTGGATGGTAGTAATTATTCTTATTGGGCTTGTGTAACGACCTGGATATTTCAGCTATTTAATTTGAATATTTAAATCTATTTTAAATATTATATTTGGAAATATTTATAGAATTTAACATTGAATTTGTTTATTTAAATGGCGATTGAATGTTTAAATTTATATTTAATATAAAAGAACTTGTAACGGCGCGGTAGTTCATAAAATTGAGTTTTGAACTTCAGTTGAATATACAGAATCCGCTATAAGTCGGAATTCTATGAAATAAGAAACGTTAGAATATATTTGATTATAATTTTCTAATGAAAGTGAAAAATCGAGGTTTCAGCTTATATATTGTAAGTTATGTCCAAATAAAATTTTAAAATAGTCGTTATAGAATTCTTTAATAAATTTTAACGTCTATTTAATAAATATAAAAGGAATTTATATATAATTCGAATATCGTTTAACTCGAAAATGTTTATGTTGAGATATAATTCCATATTGGTTGGATTATAAGTGATATATTATTACATTTGGATATATATGTATATACACGATGATAATATTTTCTTATTTGACTGTTTTGGAATCAAATTAATATTATATCGATAAAGCGTTAGAAATAGCTGATTTTCAAACAACCTCCGTTTTCAATGAAATAAATTTTATTGGAATACGTGCAGATAATTATTATTTATTTTCCAGTATGGAGCCAACTGGATTGTTTTGTCAGTGGACGAAATTTAAAATGGTGAATGAACAAATAATTTGGAATTAAAATAAAGTCATTGTGCAAACAGAGTCTGTTTTCGACGAAAATAATTTCATTGGATCCGAAAGTCAAGACATAGGAGTGTGTTTGGTTTCGTTGTGTTTGGAGTTGATATGTGACAGTGCATATATTTAACGCGTAACGTTAAACAACGATATATATTAAATTAATTGTAAATAATTAAACTTCCGCCCTAAGCAATATGAAGTGAAGTTTGTAGAACCTATATTTCCTACCTTAAGCTACACATGCTGATGACTAAACACGGCTAATCAACTCACCCTGCTTGCCATGTTTCTTCGACTTTGCCATGACTTAGACAACAACTTTCAGGAAGAATTTTAAAAATAACCTACAAGCCTATCCTACAGCTAGTAGTACGCCTACTTTTTTTTGTCTACAATTCTGCGCATGCATTCCATTTTTCCGAGCAGATAGAAACGATAGGACAGAGCAGCGCTCAACCTCAATACGCAGCTACCTATCCCTCTACATACCTTAATACTTCATCTTTAAGCAAGGAATAAAATTGCATAGCTACCTAATACATTTTTTCAACCTCTACTTCTCCAGCTAATCTAAAGCCTACCCACATGCTATCACTGTGTACCCGATTATGTAAGCCCCAATCCTCCCTTGTCTATAAATACATACTGCCTCATCCCATTTACATTTGGTTTCATAGCAAAATGGGTACCCATTTCCTTCTCGTCAACAAATAAAATGGAAACCCGAAGCCTCACAATTAAATAAACTTCGTATCTCCTCAAACACCTTGTATATTTTTATTTAATAGTAGCATGAAGGCATGGAGGAGTGAAGCTCAGGTGGGTTGAAGTCGTGCGGTGGTGCTCAGACATGGTAGTTGGGTTCGGTGAAGGTGGTTTGAACTCAATACGAGCAACAATAGGAAGGAGAGGTGGGATCCCAGAGCCAGTATTGGCAACGAAGTGGTTAAGCAACGGTTGCGGGTTGGGTTATAGTGGAACTTGCATAGTGTTTGGTAGCCTGTCTGGAACAAAGAAAAGGCGGAAGAAGAATTGCAGTGGGTTCTAAATATGAAGTTGGGGAAATGCAAGGCAAGAACGTGGGGATGGTGAGGAGATGAGGTGCTGAATGTTTCGTGCATGGAGAATATACGTACTGGGTAGATTTCGAAAGTGGGAGAAGAAAGGATATAAGAGGGGGAATGTGAGTGGGCTGAATATAGGCATGAGCTTTTGCAGGGCCGGCCTTGAAGTATTTGTGACCTAAGGCAAGAAAAAAAACTAAGGCCCTACCTTAGTTTAAAAAAAACAAACAAACAAAATGTTCAAAACAAAGTTACATTGTTAAACATAAGTATATACATGTTCAAAGCAAAGTAACATTGTTAAACATAAGTAAAAACATGTTCAAACACATTAGAATAATTGCACAAGTTGGATTACATAGATACAAAATGATATGGTTATGATTACATAGATAATAAACAAAATACTTTCACATTATACTTGACCGCCTAACTTTTTGATTGGTAAAATTACTAAGCAAAACACTTAAATCAGGTGATTCTAAAATCTTCATTTCAATATTAATTATGGCCAATCCATTTAATCTTTCTTGTGACATGGTCGTACATAGAAAATATTTGATTAGTTTTAATTTCGAAAAGCTTCTTGTAGCCGAGGCAACTGTCACTAGAATAGTTAATAATATTCTATAAGCAACCCATGCTGTGAAGACCCGTAACTTCCCCGTGAAGGAAAGAGCGGATACTTTGAGAACAACACACATCGGAACGCAAACAGAAGAACATTTCATTGCTTATTACAACAATTCCATCAGAATACAAGAATATAACAGAGCATGAATAAATAATACACAGAAAAATATCATAGATTTAAATTATATTTAAATACATCGCAGCGGAAAAAACAATACAAAGCATAACTAGAAGAGATATACGGATACAGAGCTTTCCGGATATCACTCCAGTTGTAAATCAGGATCCTATGAACATAAATCTGCAAAACCAAAACTATTAGCTGCCCGTGTGGAAATAGGGGCACCCAGAGTTTAGGTTAAAACAATAAACTCCATGTCAGTCATGTGACTGGTATGAGAACTAAAACAGTTATTAATCTTTGTTTTTAAAGTTAGGTAAATCAAGGGACCACGCCGTATAACACGGAACGGGTTTCCTCCCAAGAATACCAGTGCATAAAACAAACAGTGCAATGCTAAATAAAGAACAATGAAGCTATTATAAGACCCAGATCCCATCACACAATGCAACGCAAGCCGGAGGATAGGGTTTTCCCTTATAATAGCCAAATATGCTTGATACGCGAAATTTCATCTTATATTATTACTATAAATGAATAAAACAACTTCAAATATAAATATATCAATCATAGACGGCATGGGTACCATATTTCATGTCGCCAATACTAGGCTCTACAATCAAAACCGCAAAATGTCATATTTGGAAATTGGATTTCCATCATGGTGGCTCCTAATTCGAAAGATCGATCGCGTAGTGCCATCTACAACGGCTTACGTCTCAGCTAGAGAAAACACCGTAACGCACATCCGCACTTTTGGGAAATCGAGTATCACTGCGGCTTACGTCTCGGCGAGAGAAAACACCGCTTACTCTATCCCTCTGAGCACTAAGCTCAATCTCGGTCGACCGAATCCACGACACCACGAAGGTGCCCATCCTCTAAAAAGCATACTGATCAAACCATTAGTTTACCACCATACCGGGGTGTGAGGCTCGCGAATCAACGCTATACACAAAGCCGTGCTATATTAAAGCTGTGCTTTGATCATCATCCACCAAACTTTGCTTTTCAACAAAAGTCTGGATCACTGCATCTCAGCATGCCACACTATCAATCCATATCGTACCACTGATTTCTGCCAATATATAACCTCTGAGCTCGTATGTCTCAGAGAAGGGCGTTAAGCAAGAGAATGAATTCTCCATCGCCAAACAGATATATATTTAGCAGAGATCAACGAATACAATATAAAGGAATACAATGTCAGACACACCATCCATTTACAAGTCCGTTCTAGGTCTGAATGAAACCGGAGGCACTTTCCTCGCATATCCTTACAATCAACAAGTACGTCCGGACGGCTACCACTTCAGTCCCCTTCAAGGTAGCTACTCCCATCGTGAGCATCAGTAGCACCCATCCATTCGATGTGAAGATCATCGGTCTTTCACCGTCTTCCATCTCTTCGACTCATCGTCGAATCAGTTATTCAGAATGGGTTATACCCGGCCTTTCTGAATAACTCGCGTACCTTATAATCAAGTGATATAAAACACAACATACGCCTCACTCCAATTCATCAGTCACTAAACGTAAATTAGTAAGAGAACAATTCCCCAAATATTAACCCCGAAGGCCGAAACCAACATCAGATCAATACCCAGGAAACCATTCTTCTTAACTAACCTACAGCTAGTTTCTAAATTTCATATTATTAGGGAAAGGTTCCCATTAATTTTATCAAAGATAAATTCTTTACAATTTATTCTTTAATCCCCTTTGGATGTGATATCAACCCAAATTATGGTTTTCCAAACTAGTCGAGATTAGCGAACCACACCGAAGTAATTATTTATTTTATTTCCCAATCCCAACCTATTCATCCCATGGAGCAAAATTGTTATTACCCCATAACTAACACCACGGTGTTATTGGTAAATTTAATTACCATTTCACGTTCAAATCTAATTAAAGATTTAACTATCGCTCAGAGCAAAACCGGTGATACTCCCCTTTCGATCATTTCCAAATTTTGATGATTTAAATTACCAATTCTCATTTCAATCTAATTAAAGATTCATTAAAAACTCCACTCAGTTTTAATCTTTAACTGGGTTAAAGAACTAATGTCATTTAAAACACAGTTCACGATAAACCCAAAATTCCATTTGATATCAAATGCAAGGCTCTGAATAGAAAATGTATCGGCTTATATTCAATATCAAATTCTGATTATTTTTAAAACCACTTCAAACCCAATTTATTTAATTAAAAATATTGGATTTTAATTCTAGTTCATAACTAGTTCATTTCGATAAAAATATATTTTTATCCTTTCAAACAGGGAATTTTTCATCCTAGTTCTTTCCAAATCATATATTTTGATTTTACACAAATTATAGATATTTTTAATAATTTTATCAAGGCTCGTACAGTCGATTTCCAATAACAGTCGTCGAACTGCACTTACAACGACCTTTTCTAAATTTGATTTGGACGCATCTCCAAATCCAACCATTAGATTTCAAATTTCTAATATTCGTTGGAAAGATCTTTTCGATACGAACCCAACGGTTCCGATTTTAGGAGAATCCGACGGTTGGATCTCCCGCAATATTCGTTCGAAGTTAATGGTCGAAATTCGCGAACTGCCGCGGCGCGTTCTATTCAGGCCATTATATTATACATATATTATATATAATATATACTTCGTCGATTGCTATTTAAAACAAATTTTATAAATCGTTTTAAATTCGTTTTCAAAACGATTTCAACTTCATTTCAGATTCAAATCAAAATTGAATTTTTCCCAATATAAATTCGTTTTAAATTCATTTCAAATTGATTTCAATTCAAATTCGATTCTATTCAATTCTAATTGGAATTCATTTCTATTCAATTTCAATTCGAATTCGTTTTATATTCAATTCAATTCGAATTCACTTTATATTCAATTCAATTCGAATTCACTTTATATTCAATTCAATTCGAATTCGTTTTATATTCAATTCAATTCGAATTCACTTTATATTCAATTTAATTCGAATTCACTTTATATTCAGTTCAATTTGAATTCACTTTATATTCAATTCGAATTCGCTTTATATTCAATTCAATTCGAATTCACTTTATATTCAATTCAATTCGAATTCGCTTTATATTCAATTCAATTCGAATTCATTTTAAAAACGAATATAATCGATATCAATATCGTTCGCGTCAAAATAGCGCATTCCTAATCAACACGGCTTTATATTTTTCAATAACTTCGTTATTTTATTCAACAAATGAATATTTATTCTATTCAGCACATGAATCTATATTTCTTTCAATATACGACTAATCTCAACGGATGAGTACTGTCAACACGCGACTATTTTTGTAATTTATTATATTTTATAAAAATTATGGTATCTATCGTTTGATTTCAAATCAGACTCCAACAGTAAATTAGTAAGAGAACGATTCCCTAAATATTAACTGTAACACCCCATAAATCAGTTAATACTAATATTCACAAATGAAAGAATAATTAATTTCAAATATAAGAATATTGGGAAAGGGCTGCGCCATTGTGTTCATCTCGGAAAAATACGCGAAATAGAGTCCGAAATTTTGTAAATCGGAGTTCGTATGACCGAGATATGGCCTCGAGAAGTTTCACGAAAAATTCAAATTTTAAAACAGATTTCAAAAACACAGAAATGGAGGCAAGCGGGAAAACTCCCGCCCAGACCAGGTTGACCTGGGGGTCGACTTGGGAGTCGACCTGGAGGGGGCCAGGTCAACTTGGGAGTCGACCTGGGAGTCGACCTCCCTGGTCGAGCCCAGGTGACCTGGGTGCATCTGGTTGGGTTTTCGGGCTGTGTTTTGAGGGCTGGTCGAAATCTAATGGCTCTAATCTATTCTAGGGTTAATATAATGGCTTAAATGCATCCTAACATCTATAAATAAGTGGGTAGACTCTAACCCTAAATCACTTGAAAAATTGGAGAGCTACCGACATGCCGTTGCCATGGAGTTCAGCGTAGCCGTCACAAACTAAAGAAGAAGAAGGCCTAATCTACAAACTAAATCTACTCAAATCAAATCAAAAGCTCTCTCTCTTTCTATTTCTCTTCTTTAAAGATTGTGAGTATGATGAATCTCACAATATTATTATAAAATAATTCGATTAAGTTATGAATGGATCACAAGAAAGTGATATGAATTGTTATGTATTTGTAAATTATGTTGTGGATCTCTTATGCTATTATGTTATCATATATGTTGTTATGTTGTAGTGATTATGTTGTAAATAATCCTATGCTATGTCATATGTGATTAATCATGCTATGCTATGTTATAAATCATGTTATGCCATGTTGTAAATCATGCTATGCTATGTTGTAAATCACATCATGCTATGTTGCAAACTACGATATGCTATGTTGTAAATCTTATATATGTTGTAGATCTCATATTATCACATATGTTTAAATACTTATGTTATATGATTATGATATCATGTTAAGTTGTGTTGAATCGTACAAGTTGTAAAATCATGATGTTGTTATTTATGCAAATTGGATCATGTTTTAAAGTTTATGTTTTTTTTATAATAGATCTTGATTATGGGAATTTGCCTATTGAGTTAGGTGTACCCATATACATGAATCTACAAATTAATTGGATCTTGAATATGGGAATTTGCCTATTAAGTTAGGTGTACCCATATACATGAATCTATGATTAAATGAATTTTGATTTTTGGTAATTTGCCTATTGAGTTAGGTGTACCCATATAAAACCATATTGTTAATGACGTTGATTCACACATGTCCTATACAAGTTTATGAAATTTGCTCAAAATCATATTATGTGAATTATGAATAAGTTGACACCCATAGACCCATGACATGTATAACCTTATGCAAGTTGTAATTTTGGATGTATGCAAGTTTCACCCCTTGTTATGGTTTATTTAGCCATATATACATGTTATTATTGTGATAATCTCTTTTATGCTATGAGTTAGACTATTCGAGTCTAACATATATTTTGCGAATAAACGTTCAAACGTGGGGTAGGGGTGATATTAGGAATTAATAAATTGGGTGCAATTTTGTATGATTTTGCATACCTTAATTGGATGTCCATAATTGAGTCAATTATGGACATTGCTAAATTTGGAATTAATTAATAATTCAAGTAGGGAATTATTAAAATTGGGGAAAGTGGATTATTAATAATAATCAATGCTTAGGACACGAGGTTGGACCCGTTTGTGACGTAAACCTGCCCGGACCCGCCCGGCAAATCCAGTAGTCACAAATGTCGGCCCAATGTGAGAGGTCCTAGGCCCAAACTAAAGCATAACAGTTGTAAAGACACGAGGTTAGACTCTTTTATGGTGTAAGACTGCCCGGACCCGCCCGGCAAATCCAGCTGCCATAAATGCCAGTCTAATGTGAGAGGTCTTTATGAGGTTATGGCCTTAATGAATTAAGGAATACTTAACCAGATAATCATGTAAGGTGGGACATGGGGGTTAAGTAGGTGCCTTGGGTGGCATGAGGAATCTAGTGGTTGCCTTTAGAGGCATTTGAAATACGATTAGACTTAACCAAATACACATGTAAATGAACATGACTAAGTGGGTTAAGTGGGTGGACTAATGGGACAAGCTTAGGTGGAATGCTTATGGGAAATAATGGGGGCCCATTTCAACCAGTATCCCAAAACGTATCTTTGTGGGCTCGACCCAAGTCGAGGACGGGACACGCATACTGGGTTTGACTATAAGAGGCCAAAACAGGGAGCGGTGGCAACGCAAGTCCAACGGGTTTCATATGCGTGTGTGGACCCGGGCTGGTAGGTAAGACGTTGTTGCATCGTGTAGGTATAAGCCGTGCATCTCCGTTACATCAGGTTGCCACTTTAGGGGAATGATACACCCCACTGTGGGGCCAGCACGGGTATCTACGAGTAGGGAGCCGATCGAAAAATAGAAAGTGGGGTACACCTAGTGGAGATAGGGGCAGGCGGCACCTATGTAGTCAGCTAGGAGTACGTAAAGCCATTAAGAAAGTTTCTAAGTGAAGCTAAGTGGGATAAATCTTTAGGGTGACTGGTGTGGTGCAGTATAGTGTTTATCCTTTAGTATTTAGGAGCGCCTATAACGTTGCCTTTAGCGATTGTCTATGTCCTTAATCTGCTCTTTCATAGACATTTCCTTGTTTTCCAGCTTATGCCTTAGTCCAGTTATTTTGATAGTAGTATTATAGAATTATCGTACTCGCCAGACTTTATGTCTGACCCCCCTCTTTTCCACATTTTTCTCTCTCCAGGTCCTCAGGTTGGACCCAGCTCTAGTGGAGCCTGATTGGATTGCTTATCTCTTTTGGAAAGCTAGGACTGCTGAAGTAAAGTCCAGCTTGTTATCTTCTTTAATGGCTATTTATGTAATGGGATTATGTATTTATTTCATCAAGATGGATATTGTACTTGACTCTGATTTATGGTATTAAGATGTAATCAAACATGTTTTGACATCTGCTGCAATGAAATAAAGTTTTTAATTTCCAAGTACTATCTTATATCTGTCTTGATGTAATTTTACTGTTCTATATTCACTTATAACCTCCATGGAAGTTAATGCATTCCCCTTGTGAGTGACATTAATGGACGTGGGGTGTTACACGTGGTATCAGAGCATAAGGTTACCAGAACAGATAAAAAATTTTAGAAAAATATTTTTCTAAAGTATTTTTGGAAGAAGTGCTTTCAAAAACATGTTATTTAAAGAGAGTTTTTATGAAAAAAATAATCCCAAATAGCCATATCCTTATCTTTATCTTTCGAATTCTCCATTTTGAATCTTTCCTTTTTCGTTTCAGCATGGCTGAAGATCTTAATCTCCCAGAAGGTGTGACGGTTCCAGGGTGGTTTAAGAGATATTTGGAGGCTAGGGCCACCTCTGCAGGCCCAGCAGATGCTACTCCACCCCCAGTTGCACCCATTCCTCCTCCTCCTCCTCGTGTTGACACTTTTGCAAAGACGTGCAAGGAATTTAAGGCTATGGGAGGAAAAACTTTTCAAGGGACTGAGACGTTTGTGAAGGCCAGAGACTGGCTTAAGGAGACTGAGGAATTGTTGGATATCTTTGAAGTGGAAGATGGGAAGAAAGTCCGTTTAGCTGCTTGGTTAATGAAGGGAGAGGCCTCGTTTTGGTGGGAGGTCACTAACGGGGAACGTCCAGTTGATTCATGGGCGGATTTCAGACGAAGGTTTGAGGCAAAGTTTCTTTCAAGGGCAGAGGAGAATTTAAATATGGAAAAAATCCTGGCATTAAAGCAAGGGAGCTCATCACTGAAGGAATATGTCAATAAATTTAATCAGTTAGCAAGGTTTGGCTTGGAGTTGGTGAACACGCCAGAGAAGAAAGCTTTGAGGTTCGTTAGAGGCTTGAATGAACCGTTGCAAGGGTTGGCTATGACCCACATCCCTATGGGAGCCACCTTTGAAAGGCTAGTAGAAATGGCACTTATGCATGAGGATAAGGCAGTTGAAAAGAAAGGGGATCAGAAGAAACCCCAACAGCAAAATAAGAAGGGTGGTAAAAACAATAATGGCAAAGGGAAGAAGAGATGCTTCAATTGTGGGACACCTGGCCACCTAAGCAAAGATTGTAGAAAGAAAAAGAAGACTGGTTGTTTTCATTGTGGAGATGCGGGACATTTGGTGAAGGACTGCCCAAAGAAGGGGCAGAGGGCAGGGTCTACCTCGGGAGGACAGGTGCAGGCTCTTATGGCACCAGGGCAGGCGAGGGGGCAAGTTCAGGCTATTGCGGCCCCACCGCTGCAAGAAAGAGGTAGAACAATTTCTGTTGAAAGCTTAGTTTTTTTGTTTGATCATCCTGTCCGTACCTTATTCGATTCTGGCGCATCTCATTCGTTTATCTCTGCATCATTAGTTGAATTACTGCACTTGAACACCAGTTTAGTAGAGGATCCCTTGGTTGTT
Organism: Allium sativum; assembly: GCA_030737875.1. NCBI lineage: Eukaryota > Viridiplantae > Streptophyta > Magnoliopsida > Asparagales > Amaryllidaceae > Allium > Allium sativum. The sequence goes on from CM060926.1 coordinate 1,021,030,612, forward strand.
TCAAATCCAATTGGGGGTTCGGCTCATTTGACCATGATATGTTTGGATTTGAAAATCTCTATACTTAGCGTTGAATTTAGATGTGATGCTTATGTATTGGGCTTCACGGGCTATGGGCTAATTTTAGGAATGGATTGGTTATCTAGAAATGGGGCCATTCTTGATTGTGAAAGGAGAGTAGTTAGGCTTGTGACTCGCCTCGGTAACACTCTCGACATCTTTTGTAATCCCATAGATTCCGTTATGCTAAGTTATCTTGAATCGCTTGACGCGTCTGTAGAGAATCTGCGATCGGTAGAGGTGGTCCGGGAATATCTGGATGTGTTTGAGGAGGTGAAGGGCTTACCTCCAAAGCGGGAGATAGACTTTTGAATTTATCTTGTGGATAATGATTAACCCGTATCTTTGCCAGTGCGCCACATGGCTCCTCGTGAAAGGAGGGAACTCAATAAGCAAGTGAAGGAGTTGCTTGAGAAGGGGTTCATAAGACGTAGTATATCGGAGTGGGGTGCTCCAGTAGTATTTGCCACAAAGGCGGATGGGTCCCTTAGACTTTGTGTGGACTATAGAGAACTAAACAAGCTTACTAAAAAGAACCGACACCCACTGCCGAGGATTGACGATCTCTTTGATCAGTTAGTTGGCGCCTCAGTGTTTTCGCAGTTGGACTTAGCCACTGGCTTTCATCAACTGAGAGTGGCTGAGGATAGTATAGATAAGACTGCTTTTAGGACTCCTGACGGATTTTATGAATGGCTAGTGATGCCCTTTGGTTTGACAAACGCCCCCGCATATTTTGTTGATTTGATGAGTAGGGTGTTTAGGGAGTACCTTAACAAATTCGTGGTAGTCTTTGTGGATGACATCTTAGTCTTTTCTAAGAACAAAGAAGAGCATGCCCTACATCTTAGGGAAGTGTTGGAAACCCTTCGAGCGCATAACCTTAAGGCAAAATTTTCTAAGTGTCACTTCTGGAGGAAAGAAGTACGGTTCTTAGGGCACGTGGTTTCCAAGGAAGGGATAGCAGTGGATCCCGCAAAGGTGGTGGCCATCCAAGATTGGAAGGTCCCTAAAAATGCAACCGAAGTAAGAAGTTTCTTGGGGTTGGCTGGCTATTATAGGAAGTTTATCAGAGACTTCGCAAAAATATCAGCTCCATTAACACGGTTAACGAAGAAGAACCTGGTTTTTATGTGGAACGAAGATTGTGATGATGCGTTCCAACGTTTAAAGAGAGCCTTAACTTCAGCCTCAGTCTTAGTGCTGCCAGACGGGAATAAACCGTTTACCGTCTATACTGATGCTTGTGGGACGGGACTTGGCACAGTCCTCATGCAAGAGGGAAGCGTAATAGCCTATGGTGGAAGGCAGTTGAGGGTTCATGAAAAGAATTACCCTACGCATGACCTTGAGTTAGCCGCAATTGTTTTCGCGCTTAAGTCTTGGCGTCACTATCTTCTTGGTGAGAAATTCGAACTGTTCACTGACCACAAATCATTAAAATACTTATTCTCTCAGAAGGATTTGAATTTAAGGCAGCAACGGTGGATGGAATTCTTAGCCTCCTACGATTTTGAAATAGCATATACCCCGGCCAAGGGTAACGTGGTAGCAGACGCCTTAAGTAGGAAAAGGTTGTCCTTGAGTCCGTTGTTTATTGAACGACAAAGCTTAGAATTCATCTCCATGTTTGACTTTAGACCCTCCGTTGACCTAGTACCTGATTTGTTAGCATCCTTGGAGGTTAGACCTACACTTCTAGGACGAGTTGGTGAGGCACAGCAAGACGACCCACAGTTGGTTGAGATAGTAGAAAAGCTCAAAGGAGGGGAGTCGTCTAGCCATCTTCGTAGGTATACCCTAGACGATAAGGGTTGGTTACGAAGGGATAGTAGACTTTGTGTACCACAAGACGAAGACTTAAGGAAGGCCATTCTTGATGATGCTCATCACTCAAAGATGACCATTCATCCCGGCGGAGACAAGATGTACAAAGATATGAAGCGGGTTTTCTTTTGGGCCGGTATGAAAAAGGATGTGGTCGAGTACGTTGCTAGATGCTTGGTGTGCCAACGAGTAAAAGTGGAACAAAAGAAACCCGGTGGGTTGCTTCACCCATTGGAAGTTCCATTATGGAAATGGGAAAGCGTCTCAATGGATTTTGTGGATGGATTACCAAGATCAAGGAAGGGTAATACGGGGATTTGGGTTATAGTAGATAGACTTACTAAGAGCGCCCATTTTATTCCCGTGAAAAGTAAGAGGACTGCTCCGTGGTTGGCTTCTGTATACATTAAAGAGATAGTTCGTTTGCACGGTATTCCTTCTAGTATAGTAAGCGACCATGATCCCATCTTCACTAGTGAATTTTGGAAGAGTTTACAAGAGGCGGTAGGGACTCAGCTATGTTTGAGCACCGCATATCATCCTCAGACGGACGGCCAGACCGAGAGGGTGAATCGTATTCTAGAGGATCTTTTAAGGCTTTGTATCCTAGACTTTGGGGGTACATGGGAAGAGCACCTTCCATTGGTAGAATTCGCATATAATAATAGCTTTCAGTCTAGTATTGGCATGGCACCTTTCAAAGCTCTTTATGGAAGGCATTGCCGTTCGCCTATATGTTGGTGGGAATCTACCGATAAAATCCTACTTGGGCCCGATATGGTTAGGGAAACCTCGGAGAAGATTGATTTGATTCGAAGGAGGATGAAAGCAGCACAAGATAGGCAGAAATCGTATGCTGATAAGAGGAGGACAGATCTTGAGTTTGACATTGGGAACATGGTTTTTATCAAAGTATCTCTGTTACGGAATGTTGTTCGCTTTGGGTCCGTTGGGAAATTAGCGCCAAGGTTTGTACGACCGTTTCCTATAAAAGACAGGATTGGGAAGATGGCGTATAGGGTGGAGTTGCCTGAGAAACTTAGTGGAGTACACGACGTATTCCATGTATCACATTTGAGGAAGTGTTTGCACAAGACCGCGGAGGTGGTAGAGCCGAGCTTGCTTAAAGAGGTGGAAATAGAGCGTGATGCAACAATTAGACGAGCTCCTACATGCTTCTTGGGTCGGAGATCAAAAAGTTGAGGAATCGAGAGGTCAGACTAGTTAAAGTGCAATGGGGAGATGATGAGAGCAACGCTACTTGGGAGACAGAAGAGAAGATGCGTTCGTTGTACCCTTTTCTTTTTGAGGGTATGTCTTTTAATTTCTCCATTATCGCTTAGCTTATCTTATCTTATCTTTAGTATATCCTCTCGTTAGTATCTTTGACCTTTAGTTAGGATAAATCCTATGGTTGAAACATGTGTTTGAGACATGTTATGTGTGATGGATGCAAAATGGATGCAAGTGTTTGCTAGTGGTTGCTCGTGGATGCATATATACACACACTTTAGGCACTAGATCGGCTCAGTCACTACATATTGCATATTGCATAAATGAATGTATTTAGTATAATGGATGTATAATGGTTGTACCATCATATAGATGTTGCATTTGGTTGAATGGATGTGCACGCATATAGAAGAAGTATGTAAGTAATTAGGATCTTTTGCATACATAATGGATGCATGGCACTGTCATGAATTGCATTAAGGAGGTCAACTGAATCAGTGGACCGCCTGATTTTGCATTAGATACGGACATATACACACACTATGCATTTAAACATAAAAGCATTAGAAGTCTATAAGGACAGTGGATGCCAGTGTTTGATGATTGAGTAGATGGTTGATTGGATGTTAGGTTAAACATTCTTCTTGACTTGAAGATTTCGGGGTCGAAATCCTTTAAGGAGGGGAGAATGTAACACCACGTAAATCAGTTAATACAAATATTCACAAATGAAAGAATAATTAATTTCAAATATAAGAATATTGGGAAACGGGCTGCGCCATTGTGTTCGTCTCGGAAAAATACGCGAAATAGAGTCCGAAATTTTGTAAATCGGAGTTCGTATGACCGAGATATGGCCTCGAGAAGTTTCACGAAAAATTCAAATTTTAAAACAGATTTCAAAAACACAGAAATGGAGGCAGGCGGGAAAACTCCCGCCCAGACCAGGTCGACCTGGGGGTCGACTTGGGAGTCGACCTGGGGGGGCCAGGTCGACCTGGGAGTCGACCTGGGAGTCGACCTCCCTGGTCGAGCCCAGGTGACCTGGGTGCATCTGGTTGGGTTTTCGGGCTGTGTTTTGAGGGCTGGTCGAAATCTAATGGCTCTAATCTATTCTAGGGTTAATATAATGGCTTAAATGCATCCTAACATCTATAAATAAGTGGGTAGACTCTAACCCTAAATCACTTGAAAAATTGGAGAGCTACCGACATGCCGTTGCCATGGAGTTCAGCGTAGCCGTCACAAACTAAAGAAGAAGAAGGCCTAATCTACAAACTAAATCTACTCAAATCAAATCAAAAGCTCTCTCTCTTTCTATTTCTCTTCTTTAAAGATTGTGAGTATGATGAATCTCACAATATTATTATAAAATAATTCGATTAAGTTATGAATGGATCACAAGAAAGTGATATGAATTGTTATGTATTTGTAAATTATGTTGTGGATCTCTTATGCTATTATGTTATCATATATGTTGTTATGTTGTAGTGATTATGTTGTAAATAATCCTATGCTATGTCATATGTGATTAATCATGCTATGCTATGTTATAAATCATGTTATGCCATGTTGTAAATCATGCTATGCTATGTTGTAAATCACATCATGCTATGTTGCAAACTACGATATGCTATGTTGTAAATCTTATATATGTTGTAGATCTCATATTATCACATATGTTGAAATACTTATGTTATATGATTATGATATCATGTTAAGTTGTGTTGAATCGTACAAGTTGTAAAATCATGATGTTGTTATTTATGCAAATTGGATCATGTTTTAAAGTTTATGTTTTTTTTATAATAGATCTTGATTATGGGAATTTGCCTATTGAGTTAGGTGTACCCATATACATGAATCTACAAATTAATTGGATCTTGAATATGGGAATTTGCCTATTAAGTTAGGTGTACCCATATACATGAATCTATGATTAAATGAATTTTGATTTTTGGGAATTTGCCTATTGAGTTAGGTGTACCCATATAAAACCATATTGTTAATGACGTTGATTCACACATGTCCTATACAAGTTTATGAAATTTGATCAAAATCATATTATGTGAATTATGAATAAGTTGACACCCATAGACCCATGACATGTATAACCATATGCAAGTTGTAATTTTGGATGTATGCAAGTTTCACCCCTTTTTATGGTTTATTTAGCCATATATACATGTTATTATTGTGATAATCTCTTTTATGCTATGAGTTAGACTATTCAAGTCTAACATATATTTTGCGAATAAACGTTCAAACGTGGGGTAGGGGTGATATTAGGAATTAATAAATTGGGTGCAATTTTGTATGATTTTGCATACCTTAATTGGATGTCCATAATTGAGTCAATTATGGACATTGCTAAATTTGGAATTAATTAATAATTCAAGTAGGGAATTATTAAAATTGGGGAAAGTGGATTATTAATAATAATCAATGCTTAGGACACGAGGTTGGACCCGTTTGTGACGTAAACCTGCCCGGACCCGCCCGGCAAATCCAGTAGTCACAAATGTCGGCCCAATGTGAGAGGTCCTAGGCCCAAACTAAAGCATAACAGTTGTAAAGACATGAGGTTAGACTCTTTTATGGTGTAAGACTGCCCGGACCCGCCCGACAAATCCAGCTGCCATAAATGCCAGTCTAATGTGAGAGGTCTTTATGAGGTTATGGCCTTAATGAATTAAGGAATACTTAACCAGATAATCATGTAAGGTGGGACATGGGGGTTAAGTAGGTGCCTTGGGTGGCATGAGGAATCTAGTGGTTGCCTTTAGAGGCATTTGAAATACGATTAGACTTAACCAAATACACATGTAAATGAACATGACTAAGTGGGTTAAGTGGGTGGACTAATGGGACAAGCTTAGGTGGAATGCTTGTGGGAAATAATGGGGGCCCATTTCAACCAGTATCCCAAAACGTATCTTTGTGGGCTCGACCCAAGTCGAGGACGGGACACGCATACTGGGTTTGACTATAAGAGGCCAAAACAGGGAGCGGTGGCAACGCAAGTCCAACGGGTTTCATATGCGTGTGTGGACCCGGGCTGGTAGGTAAGACGTTGTTGCATCGTGTAGGTATAAGCCGTGCATCTCCGTTACATCGGGTTGCCACTTTAGGGGAATGATACACCCCACTGTGGGGCCAGCACGGGTATCTACGAGTAGGGAGCCGATCGAAAAATAGAAAGTGGGGTACACCTAGTGGAGATAGGGGCAGGCGGCACCTATGTAGTCAGCTAGGAGTACGTAAAGCCATTAATAAAGTTTCTAAGTGAAGCTAAGTGGGATAAATCTTTAGGGTGACTGGTGTGGTGCAGTATAGTGTTTATCCTTTAGTATTTAGGAGCGCCTATAACGCTGCCTTTAGCGATTGTCTATGTCCTTAATCTGCTCTTTCATAGACATTTCCTTGTTTTCCAGCTTATGCCTTAGTCCAGTTATTTTGATAGTAGTATTGTAGAATTATCATACTCGCCAGACTTTATGTCTGACCCCCCCCCTCTTTTCCACATTTTTCTCTCTCCAGGTCCTCAGGTTGGACCCAGCTCTAGTGGAGCCTGATTGGATTGCTTATCTCTTTTGGAAAGCTAGGACTGCTGAAGTAAAGTCCAGCTTGTTATCTTCTTTAATGGCTATTTATGTAATGGGATTATGTATTTATTTCATCAAGATGGATATTGTACTTGACTCTGATTTATGGTATTAAGATGTAATCAAACATGTTTTGACTCCTGCTGCAATGAAATAAAGTTTTTAATTTCCAAGTACTATCTTATATCTGTCTTGATGTAATTTTACTGTTCTATATTCACTTATAACCTCCATGGAAGTTAATGCATTCCCCTTGTGAGTGACATTAATGGACGTGGGGTGTTACATTAACCCCGAAGGCCGAAACCAACATCAGATCAATATCCAGGAGACCACTCATCTTATCTATTTTCTAGTTAGTTTCTAATTTAATATATGATAAAGATGTAAATTTTATTGTTAAAATATTTCGTTCAACACATGACTAATCTCAGCGGATGAGTACTGTCAACACATGAACCTTTATTTTATAATATTCTTTATTTTCTAAATTGGAATGAGGCTCAATCAATCACCATATAGCGTTAACTATATGGATTTCATACAACACATGTATATAAATAGCAACGATAAATAATCAACAATCATCCAAAGTGCACTACTCTGTATAAGCATCAAATATAAATATCTAACGCTTATAACAGCCTGTCAATCAATCGATCGACATACAACTAATTACTGGGATAAGTGTACGCTGTATTTTATCCCAATACCCGTGTGGGGTTTCAAATCAACAAACACAGATTTTTATTTGTGCAGTTGGGCGATGTGTAAAATTTATCGTCCCAAATAATATCAATCAAATGTGTGTATATAAACAAATCGTCCGATTCGTTTATATTTATTTATTTCATTTTATAAACATGTTAAAAATTCTATTTTTAACTATACAATATTTATTTTCCATATAAATATTTTATTTCATTTCACAACACACGATCAACTACACATCAAAATCAAACAAACAAACAAGCCGTCCATGGTCTGTGGACGACGGGTGTCAGGTGCTGCTAAGCACCGTCTTCATCCTAGTATATAATTTTAACTAGAAAACAATAATTAAAGTGAGAAGTTCTCACCGAAGGTTCCACTCCGCCGTGCTTTGCTTTTTGAACTGCTGAACCGCCTAGATCTGCCTGAAATTCCAATGCAGTCTTTTTCATGCTGTTTATAATAAAAATTATATTTTTATTACTTCATTTCAATAAATAAAAATCATATTTTCCTCTCGCCATTCTCTATATAAAGATTTCGCCTTTTCTATTATAAAGATTTCGCTATATATATAATAAAAAATCAGATTTTTATTTCGCTATATATATAAAAATCGTATTTTTATATTCTCTACCTTATAAAAATTATATTTTTATAATCTCTACTATATAAAAATCATATTTTTATTATCGCCACTATATAAAACTTATATTTTTAACCTTTCTATATTATAAAAATTATATTCTTAACCTTTCTATATATAAAAATTATATTTTTATTTTCTCTATTATATAAAAATCCTATTTTTAATACTCTACCTATATAAAAATAATATTTTTGTATCTTCTATTATATAAAGATCATATTTTTAATTGCTATAAGTAGAAAAATCATATTTTTATACCTTCAAAAATAATTTCAACTTGCCAACAATGGTTTCTTTCAATGATAAGAATCTTTGTGCTATTAAAAATCCGATCTTTAACTTTAGAAATCAAATCTTTTATATTTTAAAAATCATTTCCTTTCGTTTATAAAAATTCCATCTTTACATTTATAAAAATTCGATCTTTACTTAAATAAAAATCTAATCTTTACTTGTTAATGAATAAATAAAAATCATTACTTTAGGAGATTAAAAATCAAAGAGTTTCATATATAAAATCAAAGCTTTCATATATAAATTATATAGTAAAAAATCCTATTTTTCCATGTTATGCATATAGTAAAAAATCCTATTTTTATCTACACAAAAATATTTCCTTTATATGATAAAAATCACATTTTATAAGCGCCATATGCAATTAAAAATCACATTTTTATTTGAAAACAATGTGTAAAAACCATATTTTTAATTGCATAAGTGAATGAAATTCGAAATAAAACTCACCAGCAATACGAGGTAGCGGAGGAGGCTCGGAGAAGGGCTAAAACAGGTCGGGGTTGCTTTTGCAAACCTTGAAAACAATAAAAATTCGATTTTTTTCTCTCAAAGGGGGGTCCACGGCTGAGGTGGCAGTCGAGGTTGGTGGCGTTGGGTTGCTGGAGGGTGGCGGATTAAGGGGGGGAGGGAGCTGGAGGCGGAGGGAGGTGGCTAGGAGAGCGCGGCACGTTGGATCGAAGTGGCGTGGGTTTTCTTATAGGAGGAGAGGGGGAGATGGAAGCGGAGGGGGTGGAGGCGCGGGGTGGAAGTTGGCCGGCGGGGCGTCGACGGGGAGGTAGCGACGAGCGGTTGTTTTTTTTTCTTTCTTTAAAAATCGATCTGAGATCTAACGGGGGGGAAGAAGAGTTGACTTAACAAGGGGGAGAGAGAAACTTTGGAGTGAGGCTTTTATATATTTTAATTATTTAATTTTAAATTTTAAATTTCAAAGTCCAAAAAGTAACTTTTTATTTTGAACTCGAAACTAGGCCCACCGCCTGTCGTCCATTGCTAATTACCCCCATTCCGAACACAATGGGGTATGTATCGTAGGCTGATTCGATCGTTTCGATCAGTTTTCATCAAAATCAACACATAACACTATATATTGAATTTGAACGCGCATTTCAATTTACCGGGGCCACATACTAACTCGAAAAATTCCAGAAAAATATTTTCTAGGTTTGTATTGGCGATACGGTCCTAACAAAACTAGTTTCGTCAAATTCTGAGACCGTTTGAAAAATGGCCATTTTCCAGTCGATTAAAATCAACTGAAACTGGTCAAACGCGTTTTCCATCGCCACACTCACATATTGAATCGAAAAATTATGAAAATTCGAATCTAGCAATAACTTGACATCACGGATCCAACAAAAGTGATTTCGTCGAAATCCGAGGTCGTTTGCAAAATTTCCATTTTTAAGGGCCAGAATTCCATAGCGACTATTCTGAATTTTCAACTGGACATATCTTTTGATCCCCGCTATGAAGTTTTGACTTCCCGGATTTGTTGGAAAGATATTCACAATTAGATTCTAATATTTTTGGTTTCACTGCAATCCGGTTTATTTGGCACCTGGCACGTTCAATTGAAATTTGAAATCGAATTATCGAACTACCGCGCCATTTTCAATTCCTTTTATAATTAAATAAATATTTATATTCTAATGACGGCGTATGTAAATATATACATTCTAATTTATTCAAAATAAATTTTTCGTTGTTATTATTTAAAATAATTCATTTTAAATATTCAAAATTCACTAAAATTGCCAAAATAAAAATTTTAAACTGGCCCAGATTTACGGGTTGTTACAATCTCCCCCACTTAAAACTTTTCGTCCCCGAAAAGGAATGAAGCCGAAAGTTGTTTAACTAATCAACTCAACTTCCACTTTTTCTGTTACGGCTTAAGTTCTTCAACTTTTCAGCTTCTAAGAACTTTTCAAATTTTTCAAAAATTTGGCTAACACCCTAAATTTTCGAAAATTTTCGCCATAACCTCCCCTGCACCGAGAGCACCGGGAAAATCCCGAAATTGCCATACAGGCCCTCTGATCTCAAAAAGAAAAAGAAAAAGCCAATCGGCTCATAAAATCATCATCACCCAAACTAAACAGTAAATTATGGTAAACATGTACCTATTTGTCGGGCAAACAATTTTATTTCTCTGCTCTAGCCTCCTTGCTATGACCTGTTCAATGTAAGTACATGTATATGCAAGAAAATGCGATAAATTTCCAATACAGTTCGATGTTTGGTGCTAAATTCAACTTGGTTCAACATTTTCGTTACCTTAGTTATATTATACAATACCAATACATTTTAAAACAAAAAGCATAATTACGTTCATACAAGCATCATACATACACACATATATCCAAAACGCTAGTTCATTACATTAAAACCCAACTTTCTAGGATGTCGTGCCTTCTTCTTGCATGATTTCCAAAGTTGATAGCTCCTTTCCCTTGGATTTCTTATCACCCTTCTTTAACGGGCAATCTCGGGCTAGATGCCCTACTTTTTTGCATCGAAAGCACTTCTTTTCCTTTCCTAAATTTGTGGGTTTCTTCTTTACCTTCGGACACTTATGTACGAAATGCCCCATCTCTTTGCATTTGAAACACACTATGTCCATTCTCATCATTTTCTCCCTGCTTTTCTTTCTCTCAGGGCATCGAACGGCATAATGTCCTTCTTTTCTGCATATATGGCAATAAATACCCACGTACGTTCCTAAGTTCAACTCACGTTCTTTTTCTGCTTTCTGGTGAGCTCTCCTCACTTGTTTCGGGGTCATCCAGAATTCAATATGAGATAAGCCATAGTCGTCCATATCCTATATAATATTTTTAGGATTTTTGTCAAGAGAGTTTGCATTATGTTTCACTTAACAATCATCTTGATTATACTTCGTTTATCATTCCAGTATTTTTATTAGTTGAATCAATAATCAAACATCACATCCATCAATCAATTTGTTGATTAGATTTTCAAATATATACGATTTTTTATATACTCAAAAATCAGATTTCAGTGTCAAGTCACCAACAGTAAATTTCAGTTAAGTTTTGTTCTCACACCAGTCGATTGGAAATTTTATAGATATTCACTTTTGAGACTCGAACACAAACACTGATGATGTGATACCAATAATCAGTATCGTCTCCGGGTGACTAGAGTGTGATCCTATATCCATCTAGTATCGGAGGCTTCGAATATACGCCCTGTCAGGCCTATACTCAAAATCTCCCTATACTACAAATTCAATATAAATAAATATTCAAATACGTATAAAACGATTTAAATTTCCAAAACAAAGTTATCTTCATTTTAAAAATATACTCTTCACATTCGTTCTAGGATACTACTGATCCCATCTCTAACGAGTCATCCTCATTGGATACTACTAATCCAATCTCTGATGAATTCTTTCGTATGGTTCCAATGTGTCTTGTTCTCGAGCTCTGTAAACCAGAGCTCTGATACCAACTGTAAAGACCCGTAACTTCCCCGTGAAGGAAAGAGCGGATACTTTGAGAACAACACACATCGGAACGCAAACAGAAGAACATTTCATTGCTTATTACAACAATTCCATCAGAATAGAAGAATATAACAGAGCATGAAGAAATATTACACAGAAAAATATCAGAGATTTAAATTATATTTAAATACATCGCAGCAGAAAAACAATACAAAGCACAACTAGAAGAGATATATGGATACAGAGCTTTCCGGATATCACTCCAGCTGTAAATCAGGATCCTGTGAATATAAATCTGCAAAACCAAAACTACTAGCTGCCCGTGTGGAAATAGGGGCACCCAGAGTTTAGGTTAAAACAATAAACTCCAGCTCAGTCATGTGACTGGTGTGAGAACTAAAACAGTTATTAATCTTTGTTTTTAAAGTTAGGTAAATCAAGGGACCACGCCGTATAACACGGAACGGGTTTCCTCCTAAGAATACCAGTGCATAAAACAAACAGCGCAATGCTAAATAAAGAACAATGAAGCTATTATAAGACCCAGATCCCATCACACAATGCAACGCAAGCCGGAGGATAGGGTTTTCCCTTATAATAGCCAAATATGCTTGATACGCGAAATTTCATCTTATATTATTACTATAAATGAAGAAAACAACTTCAAATATAGATATATCAATCATAGACGGCATGGGTACCATATATCTTGTCGCCAATACTAGGCTCTACAATCAAAACCGCAAAATGTCATATTTGGAAATTGGATTTCCATCATGGTGGCTCCTAATTCGAAAGATCGATCGCGTAGTGCCATCTACAACAGCTTACGTCTCAGCTAGAGAAAACACCGTAATGCACATCCGCACTTTTGGGAAATCAAGTATCACGGCGGCTTACGTCTCGGCGAGAGAAAACACCGCTTACTCTATCCCTCTGAGCACTAAGCTCAATCTCGGTCGACCAAATCCACGACACCACGAAGGTGCCCATCCTCTAAAAAGCATACTGATCAAACCATCAGTTTACCACCATACTGGGGTGTGAGGCTCACGAGTCAACGCTATACACAAAGCCGTGCTATATTAAAGTTGCGCTTTGATCATCATCCACCAAACTTTGCTTTTCAACAAAAGTCTGGATCACTACATCTCAGCATGCCACACTATCAATCCATATCGTACCACTGATTTCTGCCAATACATAACCTCTGAGCTCGTATGTCTCAGAGAAGGGCGTTAAGCAAGTGAATAAATTCTCCACCGCCAAACAGATATATATTTAGCAGAGATCAACGAATACAATATAAAGGAATACAATGTCAGACACACCATCCATTTACAAGTCCGTTCTAGGTCTGAACGAAACCGGAGGCACTTTCCTCGCATATCCTTACAATCAACAAGTACGTCCGGATGGCTACCACTTCAGCCCCCTTCAAGGTAGCTACTCCCATCGTGAGCATCAGTAGCACCCATCCATTCGATGTGAAGATCATCGGTCTTGCACCATCTTCCATCTCTTCGACTCATCATCGAATCAGTTATTCAGAATGGGTTATACCCGGCCTTTCTGAATAACTCGCGTACCTTATAATCAAGTGCTATAAAACACAACAAACACCTCATTCCAATTCATCAGTCACTAACCGTAAATTAGTAAGAGAACAATTCCCCAAATATTAACCCCGAAGGCCGAAACCAACATCAGATCAATACCCAGGAAACCATTCTTCTTAACTAACCTACAACTAGTTTCTAAATTTCATATTCTTAGGGAAAGGTTCCCATTAATTTTATCAAAGATAAATTCTTTACAATTTGTTCTTTAATCCCCTTTGGATGTGATATCAACCCAAATTATGGTTTTCCAAACTAGTCGAGATTAGCGAACCACACCGAAGTAATTATTTATTTTATTTCCCAATCCCAACCTATTCATCCCATGGAGCAAAACTGTTATTACCCCATAACTAACACCACGGTGTTATCGGTAAATTTAATTACCATTTCACGTTCAAATCTAATTAAAGATTTAACTATCGCTCGGAGCAAAACTGATGATACTCCCCTTTCGATCATTTCCAAATTTTGATGATTTAAATTACCAATTCTCATTTCAATCTAATTAAAGATTCATTAAAAACTCCACTTAGTTTTAATCTTTAACTGGGTTAAAGAACTAATGTCATTTAAAACACAGTTCACAATAAACCCAAAATTCCATTTGATATCAAATACAAGGCTCTGAATAGAAAATGTATCGGCTTATATTCAATATCAAATTCTGATTATTTTTAAAACCACTTCAAACCCAATTTATTTAATTAAAAATATTGGATTTTAATTCCAGTTCATTTCGATACAAATATATTTTTATCCTTTCAAAGAGGGAATTTTTCATCCTAGTTCTTTCCAATTCATATATTTTGATTTTACACAAATTATAGATATTTTTAATAATTTTATCAAGGCCCGTACAGTCGATTTCCAATAACGGTCGTCGAACTGCACTTACAGCGACCTTTTCTAAATTTGATTTGGACGCATCTCCAAATCCAACCATTAGATTTCCAATTTCTAATATTCATTGGAAAGCTCTTTTCTATATGAACCCAACGGTTCCGATTTCAGGAGAATCCGACGGTCAGATCTCCCGCAATATCCGTTCGAAGTTAATGGTCGAAATTCGCGAACTGCCACGGCGCGGCGCGTTCTATTCAGGCCATTATATTATATATATTATATATAATATATACTTCGTCGATTGCTATTTAAAACGAATTTTATAAGACGTTTTAAATTCATTTTCAAAACGATTTCAACTTCATTTCAGATTCAAATCAAAATTGAATTTTTCCCAATATAAATTCATTTTAAATTCATTTCAAATTGATTTCAATTCAAATTCAATTCTATTCAATTCCAATTGGAATTCATTTCTATTCAATTTCAATTCGAATTCGTTTTATATTCAATTCAATTCGAATTCACTTTATATTCAATTCAATTCGAATTCGTTTTATATTCAATTCAATTCAAATTCACTTTATATTCAATTCGAATTCACTTTATATTCAATTCAATTCGAATTCACTTTATATTCAATTCGAATTCGCTTTATATTCAATTCAATTCGAATTCACTTTATATTCAATTCAATTCGAATTCGCTTTATATTCAATTCAATTCGAATTCATTTTAAAAACGAATATAATCGATATCAATATCGTTCGCGTCAAAATAGCGCATTTCTAATCAACACGGCTTTATATTTTTCAATAACTTCGTTATTCTATTCAACAAATGAATATTTATTCTATTCAGCACATGAATCTATATTTCTTTCAATTTATGACTAATCTCAATGGATGAGTACTGTCAACACGCGACTATTTTTTTTATTTATTATATTTTATAAAAATTATGGTATCTATCGTTTGATTTCAAATCAGACTCCAACAGTAAATTAGTAAGAGAACGATTCCCTAAATATTAACCCCGAAGGCCGAAACCAACATCAGATCAATATCCAGGAGACCACTCATCTTATCTATTTTCCAGTTAGTTTCTAATTTAATATATGACAAAGATGTAAATTTTATTGTTAAAATATTTCGTTCAACACATGACTAATCTCAACGGATGAGTACTGTCAACACATGAACCTTTATTTTATAATATTCATTATTTTCTAAATTGGAATGAGGCTCAATCAATCACCATATAGCGTTAACTATATGGATTTCATACAACACATGTATATAAATAGCAACGATAAATAATCAACAATCATCCAAAGTGCACTACTCTGTATAAGCATCAAATATAAATATCTAACGCTTATAACAGCCTGTCAATCAATCGATCGACATACAACTAATTACTGGGATTAGTGTACGCCGTATTTTATCCCTATACCCGTGTGGGGTTTCAAATCAACAAACACAGATTTTTATTTGTGCAGTTGGGCGATGTGTAAAATTTATCCGTCCCAAACAATATCAATCAAATGTGTGTATATAAACAAATCGTCCGATTCGTTTATATTTTATTATTTCATTTTATATACACGTTAAAAATTCTATTTTTAACTATACAATATTTATTTTCTATATAAATATTTTATTTCATTTCACAACACACGATCAACTACACATCAAAATCAAACAAACAAACAAGTCATACATGGTCTGTGGACGACGGGTGTCAGGTGCTGCTAAGCACCGTCTGCATCCTAGTATATAATTTTAACTAGAAAACAAGAATTAAAGTGAGAAGTTCTCACCGAGAGTTCCACTCCGCCGTGCTTTTGCTTTTTGAACTGCTGAACCGTCTAGATCTGCCTGAAATTCCAATGCAGTCTTTTTCATGCTATTTATAATAAAAATTATATTTTTATTACTTCATTTCGATAAATAAAAATCATATTTTCCTCTCGCCATTCTCTATATAAAGATTTCGCCTTTTCTAATATAAAGATTTCGCTATATATACAATAAAAAATCAGATTTTTATTTCGCTATATATATATAAATCGTATTTTTATATTCTCTACCTTATAAAAATTATATTTTTATAATCTCTACTATATAAAAATCATATTTTTATCATCGCCACTATATAAAAATTATATTTTTAACCTTTCTATATTATAAAAATTATATTCTTAACCTTTCTATATATAAAAATTATATTTTTATTTTCTCTATTATATAAAAATCCTATTTTTAATACTCTACCTATATAAAAATAATATTTTTATATCTTCTATTATATAAAGATCATATTTTTAATTGCTATAAGTATAAAAATCATATTTTTATACCTTCAAAAATAATTTCAACTTGCCAACAATGGTTTCTTTCAATGATAAGAATCATAGCTTTGTGCTATTAAAAATCCGATCTTTAACTTTAGAAATCAAATCTTTTATATTTTAAAAATCATTTCCTTTCGTTTATAAAAATTCCATCTTTACATTTATAAAAATTCGATCTTTACTTAAATAAAAATCTAATCTTTACTTGTTAATGAATAAATAAAAATCATTACTTTAGGAGATTAAAAATCAAAGAGTTTCATATATAAAATCAAAGCTTTCATATAAAAATTATATAGTAAAAAAATCCTATTTTTCCATGTTATGCATATAGTAAAAAATCCTATTTTTATCTACACAAAAATATTTCCTTTATATGATAAAAATCACATTTTATAAGCGCCATATGCAATTAAAAATCACATTTTTATTTGAAAACAATGTGTAAAAATCATATTTTTAATTGCATAAGTGAATGAAAATCGAATTAAAACTCACCAGCGATACGAGGTAGCGGAGGAGGCTCGGAGAAGGGCTAAAACAGGCCGGGGTTGCTTTTACAAACCTTGAAAACAATAAAAATTCGATTTTTTTCTCACAAAGGGGGGGTCCACGACTGAGGTGGCGGTTGAGGTTGGTGGCGTTGGGTTGCTGGAGGGTGGCGGATTAAGGGGGGAGGGAGCTGGAGGCGGAGGGAGGTGGCTAGGTGAGCGCGACGCGTTAGATCGAAGTGGCGTGGGTTTTCTTAGAGGAGGAGAGGGGGAGATGGAAGCGGAGGGGGCGGAGGCGCGGGGTGGAGGTTGGCCGGCGGGGCGTCGACGGGGAGGTAGCGACGAGCGGTTGTTGTTTTTTTCTTTCTTTCTTTAAAAATCGATCTGAGATCTAACGGGGGGAAGAAGAGTTGACTTAGCAAGGGGGAGAGAGAAACTTTGGAGTGAGGGTTTTATATATTTTAATTATTTAATTTTAAATTTCAAAGTCCAAAAAGTAACTTTTTATTTTGAACTCGAAATCAGGCCCACCGCCTGTCGTCCATAGCTAATTATCCCCATTCCGAACACAATGGGATATGTATCGTAGGCTGATTCGATCGTTTCGATCTGTTTTCGTCAAAATCAACACATAACACTATATATTGAATTTGAACATGCATTTCAATTTACCGGGGCCACATACTAACTCGAAAAATTCCAGAAAAATATTTTCTAGGTTCGTATTGGCGATACGGTCCTAACAAAACTAGTTTCGTCAAATTCTGAGACCGACTGAAAAATGGCCATTTTCTAGTCTATTAAAATCAACTGAAACTGGTCAAACGCGTTTTCCTTCGCCATGCTCACATATTGATTCGAAAAATTATGAAAATTGGAATCTTGCAATAAATTGACATCACGAATCCAACAAAAGTGGTTTCGTCGAAATCCGAGGTCGTTTGCAAAATTTCCATTTTTAAGGGCCAGAATTCCATAGCGACTATTCTGAATTTTCAACTGGACATATCTGTTGATCCCCGCTATGAAGTTTTGATTTCCCAGATTCGTTGGAAAGAGATTCACAATTAGATTCTAATATTTTTGGTTTCACTACAATTCGGTTTATTTGGCACCTGGTACGTTCAATTGAAATTTGAAATCGAATTATCGAACTACCGCGCCATTTTCAATTCCTTTTATAATTAAATAAATATTTATATTCTAATGACGGCGTATGTAAATATATACATTCTAATTCTATTCAAAATAAATTTTTCGTCGTTATTATTTAAAATAATTCATTTTAAATATTCAAAATTCACTAAAATTGCCAAAATAAAAATTTTAAACTGGCCTAGATTTTACGGGTTGTTACAATCTCCCCCACTTAAAACTTTTCGTCCCCGAAAAGGAATGAAGCCGAAAGTTGTTTTACTAATCAACTCAACTTCCACTTTTTCCGTTACGGCTTAAGTTCTTCAACTTTTCAGCTTCTAAGAACTTTTCAAATTTTTCAAAAATTTGGCTAACACCCTAAATTTTCGAAAAATTTCGCCATAACCTCCCCTGCACCGGGAGCACCGGGAAAATCCCGAAATTGCCATACAGGCCCTCTGATCTCAAAAAGAAAAAATAAAAAGCCAAGCGGCTAGCCAATCGGCTCATAAAATCATCATCACCTAAACAAAACAGTAAATTATGGTAAACATGTACCTATTTGTCGGGCAAAAAATTTTATTTCTCAGCTCTAGCCTCCTTGCTATGACCTGTTCAATGTAAGTACATGTATATGCAAGCAAATGCAATAAATTTCCAATACAGTTCGATGTTTGGTGCTAAATTCAACTTGGTTCAACATTTTCCTTACCTTAGTTATATTATACAATACCAATACATTTTAAAACAAAAGGCATAATTACGTTCGTACAAGCATCATACATACACATATATATCCAAAACGCTAGTTCATTACATTAAAACCCAACTTTCTAGGAAGTCGCGCCTTCTTCTTGCATTATTTCCAAAGTTGATAGCTCCTTTCCCTTGGATTTCTTATCACCCTTCTTTAACGGGCAATCTCGAGCTAGATGCCCTATTTCTTTGCATCGAAAGCACTTCTTTTCCTTTCCTAAATTTGTGGGTTTCTTCTTTACCCTCGGGAACTTATGTACGAAATGCCCCATCTCTTTGAATTTGAAACAAACTATGTCCATTCTCATCATTTTCTCTCTGCTTTTCTTTCTCTCAGGGCACCGAATGGCATAATGTCCTTCTTTTCTGCATATACGGCAATAAATACCCATGTACGTTCCTAAGTTCAACTCATGTTTTTTCTGCTTTCTGGTGAGCTCTCCTCGCTTGTTTCGGGGTCATCCAGAATTCAGTATGAGATAAGCCATAGTCGTCCATATCCTATATAATATTTTTAGGATTTTTGTCAAGAGAGTTTGCATTATGTTTCACTTAACAATCATCTTGATTATACTTCATTTATCATTCCAGTATTTTTATTAGTTGAATCAATAATCAAACATCACAGCCATCAATCAATTTGTTGATTAGATTTTCAAATATATACGATTTTTTATATACTCAAAAATCAGATTTCAGTGTCAAGTCACCAACAGTAAATTTCAGTTAAGTTTTGTTCTCACACCAGTCGATTGGAAATTATATAGATATTCACTTTTGAGACTCGAACACAAACACTGATGATGTGATACCAATCATCAGTATCGTCTCTGGGTGACTAGAGTGTGATCCTATATCCATCTAGTATCTGAGGCTTCGAATATACGCCCCGTCAGGCCTATACTCAAAATCTCCCTATACTAGATTGCCCAAATTCAATATAAATAAATATTCAAATACGTATAAAACGATTTAAATTTCCAAAACAAAGTTATCTTCATTTTAAAAATATACTCTTCACACTCGTTCTAGGATACTACTGATCCCATCTCTAACGAGTCATCCTCATTGGATACTACTAATCCAATCTCTGATGAATTGTTTCGTATGGTTCTAATGTGTCTTGTTCTCGAGCTCTGTAAACCAGAGCTCTGATACCAACTGTAAAGACCCGTAACTTCCCCGTGAAGGAAAGAGCGGATACTTTGAGAACAACACACATCGGAACGCAAACAGAAGAACATTTCATTGCTTATTACAACAATTCCATCAGAATACAAGAATATAACAGAGCATGAAGAAATATTACACAGAAAAATATTAGAGATTTAAATTATATTTAAATACATCGCAGAGGAAAAACAATACAAAGCACAACTAGAAGAGATATACGGATACAGAGCTTTCCAGATATCACTCCAGCTGTAAATCAGGATCCTGTGAATATAAATCTGCAAAACCAAAACTACTAGCTGCCCGTGTGGAAATAGGGGCACCCAGAGTTTAGGTTAAAACAATAAACTACAGCTCAGTCATGTGACTGGTGAAAGAATTAAAACAGTTATTAATCTTTGTTTTTAAAGTTAGGTAAATCAAGGGACCACGCCGTATAACACGGAACGGGTTTCCTCCCAAGAATACCAGTGCATAAAACAAACAGCGCAATGCTAAATAAAGAACAATGAAGCTATTATAAGACCCAGATCCTGTCACACAATGCAACGCAAGCCGGAGGATAGGGTTTTCCCTTATAATAGCCAAATATGCTTGATACGCGAAATTTCATCTTATATTATTACTATAAATGAAGAAAACAACTTCAAATATAAATATATCAATCATAGACGGCATGGGTACCATATATCATGTCGCCAATACTAGGCTCTACAATCAAAACCGAAAAATGTCATATTTGGAAATTGGATTTCCATCATGGTGGCTCCTGATTTGAAAGATCGATCGTGTAGTGCCATCTACAACGGCTTACGTCTCAGCTAGAGAAAACACCGTAATGCACATCCGCACTTTTGATAAATCGAGTATCACTGCGGCTTACGTCTCGGTGAGAGAAAACACCGCTTACTCTATCCCTCTGAGCACTAAGCTCAATCTCGGTCGACCGAATCCACGACACCACGAAGGTGCCCATCCTCTAAAAAGCATACTGATCAAACCATCAGTTTACCACCATACCGGGGTGTGAGGCTCGTGAATCAACGCTATACACAAAGCCGTGCTATATTAAAGCTGCGCTTTGATCATCATCCACCAAACTTTGCTTTTCAACAAAAGTCTGGATCACTGCATCTCAGCATGCCACACTATCAATCCATATCGTACCACTGATTTCTGCCAATATATAACCTCTGAGCTCGTATGTCTCAGAGAAGGGCGTTAAGCAAGAGAATAAATTCTCCACCGCCAAACAGATATATATTTAGCAGAGATCAACGAATACAATATAAAGGAATACAATATCAGACACACCATCCATTTACAAGTCCGTTCTAGGTCTGAACGAAACCGGAGGCACTTTCCTCGCATATCCTTACAATCAACAAGTACGTCCGGACGGCTACCACTTCAGCCCCCTTCAAGGTAGCTACTCCCATCGTGGGCATCAGTAGCACCCATCCATTCGATGTGAAGATCATCGGTCTTGCACCATCTTCCATCTCTTCGACTCATCGTCGAATCAGTTATTCAGAATGGGTTATACCCGGCCTTTCTGAATAACTCGCGTACCTTATAATCAAGTGCTATAAAACACAACATACACCTCATTCCAATTCATCAGTTACTAACCGTAAATTAGTAAGAGAACAATTCCCTAAATATTAACCCCGAAGGCCGAAACCAACATCAGATCAATACCCAGGAAACCATTCTTCTTAACTAACCTACAGCTAGTTTCTAAATTTCATATTCTTAGGGAAAGGTTCCCATTAATTTTATCAAAGATAAATTCTTTACAATTTATTCTTTAATCCCCTTTGGATGTGATATCAACCCAAATTATGGTTTTCCAAACTAGTCGAGATTAGCGAACCACACCGAAGTAATTATTTATTTAATTTCCCAATCCCAACCTATTCATCCCATGGAGCAAAACTGATATTACCCCATAACTTACACCACGGTGTTATCGGTAAATTTAATTACCATTTCACGTTCAAATCTAATTAAAGATTTAACTATCGCTCGGAGCAAAACTGGTGATACTCCCCTTTCGATCATTTCCAAATTTTGATGATTTAAATTACCAATTCTCATTTCAATCTAATTAAAGATTCATTAAAAACTCCACTTAGTTTTAATCTTTAACTGGGTTAAAGAACTAATGTCATTTAAACCACAGTTCATGATAAACCCAAAATTCCATTTGATATCAAATACAAGGCTCTGAATAGAAAATGTATCGGCTTATATTCAATATCAAATTCTGATTATTTTTAAAACCACTTCAAACCCAATTTATTTAATTAAAAATATTGGATTTTAATTCTAGTTCATAACTAGTTCATTTCGATAAAAATATATTTTTATCCTTTCAAATAGGGAATTTTTCATCCCAGTTCTTTCCAATTCATATATTTTGATTTTACACAAATTATAGATATTTTTAATAATTTTATCAAGGCCGTACAGTCGATTTCCAATAACGGTCGTCGAACTGCACTTACAGCGACCTTTTCTAAATTTGATTTGGACGCATCTCCAAATCCAACCATTAGATTTCAAATTTCTAATATTCATTGGAAAGCTCTTTTCGATACAAACCCAACGGTTCCGATTTCAGGAGAATCCGACGGTCGGATCTCCCGCAATATCCGTTCGAAGTTAATGGTCGAAATTCGCGAATTGCCGCGGCGCGGCGCGTTCTATTCAGGCCATTATATTATATATAATATATACTTCGGCGATTGCTATTTAAAACGAATTTTATAAATCGTTTTAAATTCGTTTTCAAAACGATTCAACTTCATTTCAGATTCAAATCAAAATTGAATTTTTCCCAATATAAATTCATTTTAAATTCATTTCAAATTGATTTCAATTCAAAATCGATTCTATTCAATTCCAATTCGAATTAATTTCTATTCAATTTCAATTCGAATTCGTTTTATTTTCAATTCAATTCGAATTCACTTTATATTCAATTCAATTCGAATTCACTTTATATTCAATTCAATTCGAATTCGTTTTATAGTCAATTCAATTCGAATTCACTTTATATTCAATTCAATTCGAATTCACTTTATATTTAATACAATTCGAATTCACTTTATATTCAATTCAATTCGAATTCACTTTATATTCAATTCAATTCGAATTCGCTTTATATTCAATTCAATTCGAATTCATTTTAAAAACGAATATAATCGATATCAATATCGTTCGCGTCAAAATAGCGCATTTCTAATCAACACGGCTTTATATTTTTCAATAACTTCGTTATTCTATTCAACAAATGAATATTTATTCTATTCGGCACATGAATCTATATTTCTTTTAATATATGACTAATCTCAACGGATGAGTACTGTCAACACGCGACTAATTTTGTTATTTATAATATTTTATAAAAATTATGGTATCTATCGTTTGATTTCAAATCAGACTCCAACAGTAAATTAGTAAGAGAACGATTCCCTAAATATTAACCCCGAAGGCCGAAACCAACATCAGATCAATATCCGGGAGACCACTCATCTTATCTATTTTCCAGTTAGTTTCTAATTTAATATATGATAAAGATGTAAATTTTATTGTTAAAATATTTCGTTCAACACATGACTAATCTCAACGGATGAGTACTGTCAATAAAAATAGGATTTTTTACTATATGCATAACATGGAAAAATAGGATTTTTTTACTATAAATTTTTATCTACACAATAAAAAATCCTATTTTTATCTACACAAAAATCCTATTAAAATATATAAAACCTCCACCCCGTGCCCCTGTTTTCTTAGAGGAGGAGAGGGGGAGATGGAAGCGGAGGGGGCGGAGGCACCGGGTGGAGGTTGGCCGGCGGGGCGTCGACGGGGAGGTAGCGACGAGCGGTTGTTGTTGTTTTTTCTTTCTTTAAAAATCGATCTGAGATCTAACGGGGGGAAGAAGAGTTGACTTAGCAAGGGGGAGAGAGAAACTTTGGAGTGAGGGTTTTATATATTTTAATTAATTAATTTTAAATTTCAAAGTCCAAAAAGTAAATTTTTATTTTGAACTCGAAACTAGGCCCACCACCTGTCGTCCATAGCTAATTACCCCCATTCCGAACACAATGGGAAATGTATCGTAGGCTGATTCGATCGTGTCGATCAGTTTTCGTCAAAATCAACACATAACACTATATATTGAATTTGAACGCGCATTTCAATTTACCGGGGCCACATACTAACTCGAAAAATTCCAGAAAATTATCTTCTAGGTTCGTATTGGCGATACGGTCCTAACAAAACTAGTTTCGTCAAATTCTGAGACCGTTTGAAAAATGGCCATTTTCCAGTCAATTAAAATCAACTGAAACTGGTCAAACGCGTTTTCCTTCGCCACGCTCACATTTTGAATCGAAAAATTATGAAAATTGGAATCTAGCAATAATTTGACATCACGTATCCAACAAAAGTGGTTTCGTCGAAATCCGAGGTCGTTTGCAAAATTTCCATTTTTAAGGGCCAGAATTCCATAGCGACTATTCTGAATTTTCAACTGGACATATCTTTTGATCCCCGCTATGAAGTTTTGATTTCCCAGATTCGTTGGAAAGATATTCACAATTAGATTCTAATATTTTTGGTTTCACTACAATCCGGTTTATTTGGCACCTGGTACGTTCAATTGAAATTTGAAATCGAATTATCGAACTACTGCGCCATTTTCAATTCCTTTTATAATTAAATAAATATTTATATTCTAATGACGGCGTATGTAAATATATACATTCTAATTCTATTCAAAATAAATTTTTTGTTGTTATTATTTAAAATAATTCATTTTAAATATTCAAAATTCACTAAAATTGCCAAAATAAAAATTTTTAACTAGCCCAGATTTTACGGGTTGTTACACATGCGTTAACATATAAACAACCCATCCTCTTGATATAATTTAGAACATCAATAACACTTTTCGCATTTCTTGGTAACATCTCTCTAAGGATTTGCAACTCCGCAAATAACTTTACTCCATCAATATCGGAAATCATATTATGTTTCAAATAGTTGCTATTTAAGTTTCTCTCATTCTCTGGAAATGCGTTGTTGCTTTTCTTTTTCACTCAAAATCAAATGAATGAATAAATTACCAAATCATAAAATAATAAAACCTAATTAACAAACATCAATTAACTATTAATTCAAATCAATTATAAAATCAACATTTACTAATTTCGAATTGATTATATAGCTATTTACAGACTAAATCTAATTTACTTAGCCTATCAGTTTATCCAAATTAGTAATAAATCATACCTGGAAAATGGTAATATGGTGATTTGGGGAAGAATAGAAGAATTTGATTGGTTGGAGGAGGATTCGTGAATCGTGGTTTGAAGCAAGGCTCAAATTCGATATTCTTTTGCGTTGAAGGCTTGAAGCGGTGGTTTCTAAGTGGCGGAAGTGAGAAATCGTTCCTTTTTTATTCGGCAGTGGGCTAATTTGGTGTTCTGGGTTGCAGTATTGTTTTTTTCTTCTCACATTGAGGCCTCCAATAATTTGGAGGCCCTAGATAGTGGCCTGGTTTGCCTAGTGCCAAGGCCGGGCTTAGGCTTTTGGGCTGTAAAATTATATATAAAAAAATACAAAGAACGAAATGGGGAATGAGAACTGGAACGTGGAAACAAAATGGTTACGTGAGGGAAGAAAATTGTCTAGGAAATAAGTACGTGCGTAGCATGTAGGGCTTTGGGCCTTCTTTTTATATATATAAAAGAGAAAAATGGAAACAAGAGAACGAGGGGAACAAGTGGGTTTCAGAAGATATATGCGGGAAGGAGGATGTCTGGAGCAGGCAGGTTCATGGTATGGAAGATGGCATTGGGCCGTGTTATATGCAGGAAGGAGGATGTCTGGAGCGGGCAGGTTCGTGGTATGGAAGATGCCATTGGGCCGTGTTATAATGGGCGAGGCCCATTTATTTTATAATTTAAAGTTTAAATTAAGTAAATTGTTTAATAACCTTATTAATATAATATGTTGACCGTCCGTTAACAGAATTAAACGCGCTTCGTCACGTGGGGATCATGTGGTCATATGCTAAATTGTGGAGCTAGTATGGTCAACATCAGAAGTGATTGAGATTTTTAATAAAATTAGACGACTGCTTAATTTTATTAAAAACGATCATTTTGATGTAGAATAAAACCAAGGTAAGTTGAACTCAGTCAGTTCTCCCACTTATAATTATTATAAGTCAGGTTTTATGTCATGTGGTATGTTTGCTAATTATTATTGGTTGATTGTGTGAATGTTTTGCTGAATGTTTTTTTAACTAATTTAAATTAAATGGTTCATTTAATTTAATCGAAACCAATCGTTATTTTTAAAGATTATTTCCAATTGAGGTAACTTACCTTGTTGGTTACATTTATAATAATATAAAAGTATTTAAATTTAATTGGATGTTTGAATTGTTATTATTACTCGACCATTATCACTTGAATTAACTATTCTTGTTTATTTATATTATCGTATTAAATGAGTGTTTATTTGAGACAACATATTTGGATTCAGGGAAAAGTAGGTTGGAGGGATCCAACTGGATTCCTCAAATTTATTGTTTGTTTTCATATTATCACTATATGAATTGTTTAACCAATATGATTGGATTATTGACTTGGTGATTGCTTGTTGAATCTAAATTCTAATTTTGTTTTGTTATTAACCAATGGGTATTATTGGTTGAGAAATTAATAGCAGATGGCCTAATTATACACTGTTTTATAAAGATTGATTTACCGTTACGTAAATCGATAGATATGAAGTTATAAATTTATTTTTATAACTAAAGTTAGATTTTGAAATCTATTATTTTGAATGGAGTTTATAGAAAAAGAAATAAATGTTTATTATTTATTAATTAATTTTATATGTAATTATTAAATGATTTAATTAAGCTAATTCTTATATTAATAAGAATTACAAGCAAATGAGCATAAATTAATGTAATGATTAACAACAAAGATTGATTGTTTTAAAGAAACAATAAAAAAGGGATTTATTTGAAATTGATTATTTATTTATTTAATAATAATAAGAAGAAGAATAAATGGGGTTTATTTAAATTAACTATATTATTAATTAATATAAATGAAATGGCTAATTCGAGTTGATTAACAAATTAATCATGTTGAGTTGAACAAGTCAACTACGTTAGTTGAAATTAATCATTAAATTGGTTTGTTAAGTTTAATGGAGATAGTTGATAGTGAAGTAAACATTTTTATTTAAATTTGATTATTATTTATTAAGTAATAATCGAAGTGGTAATTTTGGAGTTTAAAATGTATTTATGAAGTTTTAAGACACTGTTTATAGTTTAAATGAATATTTACGCTATTTGATATTGATAATAATATAAGTTTAAATTAAAGTTTTTAAATTAGATTCTTATTGAAATTCTATTTAATTGAATTTATAAAATCCAAGATTGGATGGAGTTATAAAGTCCAAGTTTTATCAAATATATTATCGAAGCTTGTTATTAGAAATGGATTTTTAGTGGTAATAAAAGCCAAGAATTGAAATGAAAGAATTGGAACTTAACTGGAGATTGGTTTAGTTAAATGATTTTCTGAATATTGATCTGATGTTGGTTTCGGCCTTCGGGGTTGATATTCAAAAAATTATTTTCTTGCTAATTTATGGTTAGGGACTGATGAGGATATGAAATGGAAATTGAAGTGGAAACCCAGATTTGAATAAAAATGGTTAGGCGAGTTAAGTGACAAAGATGGTTTTATATTCCTATATCAAATGAGAAATGATGTTTTATCTAAATTTAATTAAATTGGATTTGAAATAAACTTATCAGAAGTTTATAAAAGGTTCTATTTTGGAATAAAGGCCTACATATAATGTATATGGGATTATTGAAGTTAATATAATGGGTTTTTAAGAATAATTTACTTAATATTTAGATTAAGTAAACGAGCATAAGATTTGTAATAAGTTTTCCAAGGAAAAGTATGATATTATAAACTATATATTCTAAAAGTTTATAAGTTGAATTGAAACGTTTGTATATAATGTTTTAAAAGAGTTAATGATTGATTTAATGAATGGTAATTCAAAAAGGCCAAGTGATGCTGTGTACTGAACCAATGGATTTATTTTATTTTTATGGTTATTTATTTTGACAGTTAAATAACCGACTATCAAAAATTTGTCCAAACGTTATTGGTACGGAAAGACTGGGATCGAATTTCTATTCGAAAACCATTCCGACCAATGAATACGAAAGTGTAGAGGACGCTGATCGAGATGGAGCAATCGAAGACTGTGATCTTCATGAAACGTAAGAATTACGTAAAATCTCTGGCTGATCCCTAAAGATATACTATGATTCGGTTGGTTGAAATCTATAAATTTGCAAGGATCGCTCGCTACTGATCCTTGGGGTGATTCCTATATTGGATGCAATAAGAGAGTACCTTCGGTTCATCCTGTTCCTGGATTACTTGTATGGACGAATGTCTGACAGAGTATTTCCTGAAACCACATACGTTGATTTTTACAAATATACCGAGTTAGTGGCGAGGTGGGGCACTTCTTTAATACCAGAGTATATTTGTTGACGTCAATTAGTGATTTAATTGTTCTGACAATGTGGCATTCAAAGTGGATGGTGGCCAGACTTTCTTAAAGGAAATTATAACCTCAAGCCTCATCAACCGGGAAATGACAAAAATCGGGCAGGCAGCATGACTAAGTGGGTCATTCCCAATTAGGATATATTGTCACCATCTAGATAAAATTCATTATTTGTATTCTTTTCACTTCTGTATCTCCCGGGAACGGTTATGTTGCTAGCAACCGTATGGTGACAATATATTCGGAACATTCAAGCGAAATGAATGGTCGGTCATGTATGGCTGAGTTGCAAGATGTTCTTGTTGAATTCCAGTGTATTCCCTCTAGAGTACACTAATCGGAAGGTTGTTTCATACCTTGTCATACTCGGAACCAATTCTCCAATAAGTGCCCGTGGTTTTGATTGTATACTATGTATGTAGAATGTGAGATGCAAGCGTTCTGCTAGATTGTTATTTATTTGTATTTAGACATTCTTATTGTAACGTCCCGTATTTTTTACCATCAAATATTTTATTTAATTTATTATTTTAAATAATATATTTGGAGCATTAAAGGATTTTAATATTTAATTCGTTATTTAAAACAAAGTTTGAACATTATATAATTATATAATTATAAAACGAGCACGAAATCGCGTGGCAGTTCGTAAATGGGAGTTTTGAAATTCAATCGAATATACAGGATCCGATATAAGTCGGATTTCTGTGAAACAACAAACGTTGGGATCGTGTTGATTATAATTTTCATATGAAAGAGAAAAATCCATATTTCGTATTATAAATTGTTAGTTATGGCCAAATCAAAATTCGAAATAACCGCTATGGAAATCATTATTAAAAAATCGGCCTTTAAAATGGCCATTTTGCAAACAGAGGCTGTTTTCGACGAAATCAGTTTCGTTAGGACCGTAATGTTAAATTATTGCACAGTGTTGAATGGCATGGCAAATCGATGACCACGGTAGCTGTAAACTCCCGTTCAATTTCTATAGCGCGTAATTAAATTTATTTAATTTAATAAAGAGATATTTGAGTGTAATTTGAGCAGACGATCAAATTAAGCCACGAAACTAGTTCCGTTGAGTTTGTATCGTCGATTAGAGTCAGGATAGATATATAGTTTATTATTTTTGGAGATCGGTTAATTTGGTGTTCGAAATGGTATTGCAGTGCATATAAAAATAGCCTACCGGGGAAACAGTCTCAAAATGCAACGAAACTGGTGTCGTTGGGTTCGTATTGAAGAATTATTTTGGGACTTCAAGGTTTCAAGTTAATTTGACTTATCGAGTGACCGTGGAAAAATTTAACGCGTGTTTATTTCTGGTTTTATAAAGGAACTTTTTTCAAACGAGATTGGAATTCGACAAAACTTATCCCATTGGGTCAGGAATACCTTTTTACACTAAGATTAGCTTTTTATCAGTAAAAAGAAGTCGATTGTGGTTAGTTTCACTTGTTACTTCGCGACGAAGTTTCATTAATTAATATAACAATAAATACTCTTCCCTATAAATACCCTACCTTCATCCTACCCTATATTTAATTGTTTTCGCCAACCCACTACCATTTGTCCGTGAGCTTCCAACGAATTTGATAGTACATGGCCAACCTGTCCTTTGCTTACTCACAAGGCTTTCATGTCAAATAGATTATAGCAGACTCATATATCTTCACGAAACAGGGGAATGAAATGAAAACACGTAGAGGCTAATATTTTTCCATAGCAGCTACCGTCTATTGAAATGAAAACACCTGCGTTTTCAACCCCTACATGTAATGGTAGGGAATTTCGCATCGCCGTTAAACCGACTAAGACCGTTCGAAACCCCTGATCGTTTTGAGAACAGGACAAATCCGAACGCAAACAGAAGAACATTTCATTGTTATTACAACAATTCCATCAGATACAAGAATATACAAAGTATGAATAAATATACATTTGACAAATATCAGAGATTTAAATTACATTTAAATACATCGCAGCGGAAAATAATACAAAAGCACAACTAGAAATAATGCACGGATACAGAGCTTTCTGAGCATCGTTCCAGCTGTAAATCAGGATCCTGTGAATATAAATCTGCAAAACCAAAACTACTAGCTGCCCTGTGGAAAATAGGGGCACCCAGAGTTTAGGTTAAAACAATAAACTCCAGGTCAGTCATGTGACTGGTGTGAGAACTAAAACAGTTATTAATCTTTATTTTAAAGTTCGGTATATCAAGGGACCGCGCCGTATAACACAGAACGGGTTTCCTCCCAAGAATACAAGTGCATAAAACAAACAGCGCAATGCTAAATAAAGAAAAATGAAGCTATTATAAGACCCAGGTCCCATCACACAATTCAACGCAAGCTGGAGGATAGGGTTTTAACCTTATAATAGCCAAAGCATGCTTGATACGTTAAAACACATTATTTGATACTATTATAAGTGTATAGTGTCAAAACAATTTCAATCATAAATATCAATCATAGGCGACATGAATGACCCATACCATTATGTCGCCATACTAGGTTCTACAAATAAAACCGAATTATCACGTATTGGAAATTGGATTCCATCATGAGTCGAGGCAAGCGGCAAGCTCCTCTCCGTTCGAGACACTCTAGCAAATGCCTCGGGACCGCACACAGCAATCCCTGGATCCTCCAAGGCCGGTCCTCTCTTACTTTTGAGGATTGGCAATTCCTGAACACACGTTTCCTGGTCCTTACAGACCTATATCCGAGGCGCCTCGCATTCCAATAACCACATAGGTGAAAAGTAGATATAAATGTCAGGGCTGGTAGGTCACTGACACCACCTTAGCTAGAAAGAAACGTCGTGCACTCCTTGGGTCCTTCTCCCGTTTTTGACTCATACCGGGGTGTGAGGCTCGCGAATCCACGTTATACACAAAGCTACGTCACACAGACCATGCTTTGATCATCAACCACAAGACTTTGCATTTCAACAGAAGCCTTGATCATTTGCCACTTACGCGTGCCACACTGGCAATTCACTCCATGCGACTGATGTCCATCGATATACAACCTCTGAGCTCGTACGTCTCAGAGAAGGGCGTTAAGCAAGAGAATAAATTCTCTGCCGCCAAACAGATGTATATTTAATAGAGATCAATCAACACAAAATAAAATCCAATGTCAGACACACAATCCATTTACAAGTTCGTTCTGGGTCTGAACGAAAACGGAGGCACTTTCCTCGCATATCCATCGATCTCCAAGTACGTCTAGACGATCACCAACTGTTTCCCTCATCTTGGGTGTATAGCCCAATCGAGATCATCAGTAATCACCCAAACGATGTGAAGACTTCCGGTCTTCAACCACCGTCTTCATCTTTGACTCAACGTCGAATCAGTTATTCAGAATGGATATAAACTCGGCCTTTCTGAATAACCCACGTATATGATAAACAAATGTTACACAAACACAACGAACGCCTCATTCCAATTCAGAATATTCTTTTATTCACAAAATCACACTCTTAGGGAAAGGTTCCCATTAATTTTATCAAAGATAAATTCTTCTAAATTTATTCTTTAATCTTCCTTTGGATATCATTTCAAACCATTTTATGGTTTTCCAAACTAGTCGGGATTAGCGAACCACACCGAAGTAATTATTTATTTTATTTCCCAATCCCAACCTATTCATCCCATGGAGCAAAACTGGTAATACTCCATATCTAACACCACGGTGTTATCGGTAAAATTAATTATCATTTCACGTTCAAATCTAATTAAAGGTTTAACTATCGCTTTGGAGCAAAATTGGTGATACTCCATTCTCGATCACTTTTCAGATTTGATAGTTTAAATTATCACTTTCAATCTAATTAAAGATTCATTAAAACTACACTTAGTTTTAATCTTCTTAAAAATCAATATCCTGTCTTTAACTGGGTTAAAGAACTAATGTCTTCTAAAACACAGTTCACAATAAACCCAAAATCACTTTCTATTGTTAATCAGGTTAAAGAACAGGTGTATTCAAAACACCGCTCACGATAAACCCAAGAACCAATTTAAATTCAATTCCAATTAATATTATTTAATTGGTACACCTCATTAAATCTAAATAGAAGGATTTAATCTTTTTCTCAATTGGGCTTAAGAACAGTGTTAATGAAGACACCATTCACGACAAACCCAAATCACATTTGATATTAAATACAAGGCTCTGAATAGAAAATATACTGGCTTATATTCAATATCGAATTCTGGAACCAACAAATATCGTATTGGAAATAACGATATAAGTATATCTTTCAAATTCCCATAACAATATCTGTATAATCACGGAATCCAATATCGAAATATTCCAAGACAATTTCGATTCAAATCCACTTCCACTTTATATATATTGGAAATTCTAGTTATTTTCAAAACCGATTCAAATTCAATTTATTTATTTCAAAAATAAATTGGTTTTAGTTCTAGTTCAAAACCAGATCATTTTGATAAAAAACTATTTTTATCCTTTCAAATATGGAGTTTTTCATCCAAGTTCTTTCCAATTCACATATTATGATTTTACACAAACTATTTATATTTTTAATAATTTTATCAAGGCCCGTACAGTCGATTTCCATCAATGGCCATCGAACTGCACTTACAGCGAGCTTTTTCAAATTTGATTTGGACGTAATTCTAAATCCAACCGTTAGATTTCAAATTTCTAATATTCATTGGAAAGCTATTTTCGATACGAACCCAACGGTTCCGGTTTTAGGAGAATCCGACAATCGAATCTCCCGTAATGTCGATTCGAAGTCAATGGTCGAAATTCACGAACTGCCGCGGCGCGGCGCGTTCTATTCAGGCCATTATTTATATAATATATATATTATATATTTCGTCGATTTCCTTTTAAAACGTATTTTATAAATCGTTTTAAATTCGTTTTCCAAAACATTTCAACTCCATATTCAATTTCAAATCAAAATTGAATATTACACATCATTACTATATAAATGATAATATTTTCAAAATGTTGTATTTTGAACTCAATACCTTTTCTATACTCATTATAAAAACGAATATAATCGATATAAATACCGTTCACGTCAAATTAGCGCAACTCTAATCAACACGGCTTTATATATTTCAATAAATTCGTTATTCTATTCGACAAATGAATATTTATTCTATTCAACACATGAATCTATATTTCTTTCAACACCTGACTAATCTCAACACATGAGTACTGTCACCACATGACTATTTTTTGTTATGTAATATATTTTATAAAATTTTGGTATCTATCATTTGATTTTTAATCAG
Source organism: Allium sativum (assembly GCA_030737875.1). Taxonomy (NCBI): domain Eukaryota; kingdom Viridiplantae; phylum Streptophyta; class Magnoliopsida; order Asparagales; family Amaryllidaceae; genus Allium; species Allium sativum. Next base: position 1,021,064,783 of record CM060926.1, read on the forward strand.
ACTCCAACTGTAAAGTGGTTCTAATCTTAAATACGATAAAGATGTAAATTTTATTGTTAAAATATTTTACTCAACACATGAATAGTTTCAACACATAAATATTCTCAACACAAGTGCATTTATTCTATTCAACACATGAATATATTCTATTATATTCTTTATTTTCCCGATTGGAATGAGGCCCAATCAATCACCATATAACGTTAATTATATGGATTCCATACAACACATGTATATAAATAGCAACGATAAATAATCAACCATCATCCAACGTGCACCACACAACTGCATAAGCATTAAATATAAATAATTAACGCTTACACAGTCTGTCGACCAATCGATCGACATACAATTAAATAATTGGGATTAGTGTACCCAAATATCATCCCAACACCTGTGTGGGGTTTCAAATCAACAAACACTGAATATTATTTGTGCAGTTGGGCGATGTGTAAAATTTATCATCCCAATCAATATCAGTCAAATCAGTGTATATAAACAAATCGGTCGATTTGTTTATAAATATTCATTTATTCACATTCACGTTAAAAATTATATTTTCAACGATAATTAATTTATTTCAATACATGAATATTTATTTTTCAATCATTCCTCAGCACAATCAATTTTCACAACACATCAATCAAACAAACAAGCCGTCCATGGTCTGTGGACGACGGGTGTCGGGTGCTGCTAAGCACAGTTTGCATCCTAGTATATATTTATATCTAGAAAAAGAAATTTAAAGTGAGAAGTTCTCACCAAAGCTATCCCAACTCCACGACACTTCAAATGTAGGAAATCATCACCGCTCTTGCCTTTTGTCACTTTCGTTGCCCGTAGCCACTACATATATAAAAATCACATTTTTATATTGTTGCTATGTATATAAAAATCATATTTTTACACCGCTACTATATAGATAAAAATTCTATTTTTACACCGCGGTTATATAGATAAAAATTCTATTTTTACACCGCGGTTATATTGATAAAAATTCTATTTTTACATCGATATTATATAGATAAAAATTCTATTTTTATAACGGTGTTCGTATAATAAAGATTATATTTTTATCATGCTATTCTCTATATAAAGATTTCCCCTTTTTAACAATAAAGATTTCGCCTTTTCAAATATAAAGATTTCGCCTTTTCAAATATAAAGATTTCGCCCTTTCAAATATAAAGATTTCGCCTTTTCAAATATAAAGATTTCGCCTTTTCAAATATAAAGATTTCGCCTTTTCAAATATAAAGATTTCACATTTTCATTTCATCACTATAAAAATCACATCTTTATTTCAACATATGTATAGTAAAAATCAGATTTTTTATTTCGCTACATACATAAAGATAATATTTTTATATTCTCTATTATATAGAAATCATATTTTTATTCTCTACATATAATAAAAATTATATTTTTATTATCTCTACTATATAAAAATTATATTTTTATCATTAAAAATCGAATCTTTATAACGTCTTCATGATAATCAAAACCATACCTTTTCACCTATAAAAATCGTACCTTTTTATTTCAAATCCATTTGTATGAATATCCGATCTTTCCTTTGCTAATGTATACAAAAATCCTAGATTTTACTTATAATGAAATTTCAGATTTTATACAATAAATAATTTCAGCTTTTTAAATAAAAAAATAAAAATAATAATAATAAGAAAACTTACAGTTCAAATCGGAAAAGGGGGTTTCAGTCACTCGAGGTCATCGGAGGGGGGGTCTTCAGTCGGCGGAGGCTGTAGAGGAGAGGGCGACGCGAGTTGGAAGGGGAGGGGCTTGCAGTTTTTTTTTGGAAGAGGAGGGGAGGAGCGCGAGGTACTTCAGGAGGTCGGGGAGCCTCGGTTTGGTCAACGGTGGGCCCAGGGGAGGAGGAAATGGCAGTTTTGGCTGGGGGATTTCGAATTGGGGATTGGGCTGCGAGATGGAGAGAGGAGGGAGGGGCTGTGAAGAGGGCGTGGCACAACGCCGGAGGAGGAGGGGGCGCGATAGCCTCGGCGGCGGCGGCGGCGATCGTTCGTGGCCCTCCCTTTTTTTCTGAAAATGAATCGTGTATGATAAGGGGGGGCCTTAGGTAAAAAGGGAAGAGAGGAGAGAGGTTTTATTTTTAATTATTTAATTTACAAAAAAGTTGACCTTTTTATTCGATCTCAAAACGAGGCCCACCGCCTGTCGTCCATAGCTAATTACCCCCATTTCGAACACAATGGGATATGTATCGTAAGCTGATTCGACCATTTCGATCAGTTTTCGTCAAAATCAAAATATAACTCTATATATTGAATTTGAACGCACATTTCAATTTACTGGGGCCACATACTAACTAGAAAAATTCCAGAAAAATATTTTCTGGCTTCGTATCGATGATACGGTCCTAACAAAACTAGTTTCGTCGAATTCTGAGACTGTTGGAAAAATTGCCATTTTCCAGCCGATTAAAATCAACTGAAACTGGTCAAACACGTTTTCCTATGCAACGCTCTCATGCTAATTCGAAAAATTATGAAATTTGAAACTTAGAAATAACTTGACATCACAGACCCAACAAAAGTGGTTTCGTCGAAATCCGAGGTCGTTTGCAAAATTTCCATTTTTAAGGGCCTGAATTCTGTAGCGACTATTCAGAATTTTCAACTGGGCGTATCTTTTGATTTTGCTATGAAATTTCTATTTTTCGGATTCGTTGGAAAGATATTCTCAAATAGATTCTTGGTTTTGCTAAAATCCGGTTTATTTTGCACCCGGTATGTTCAATTGAAATTTGAAATCGAATTATCGAACTACCGCGCCATTTTCAACTCCTTTTATAATTATAAATAATTATTTATATTCTAACGACGACGTATATAAATATATACATTCTATTTCTATTCAAAATAAATTTCTCGTCGATATTATTTAAAATAATCTATTTTAAATATTCAAAATTCGCTAAATTCGCCAAAATAAAAATTTTAAACTGGCTCGCATTTTCCGGGTTGTTACAATCTCCCCCACTTAAAACTTTTCGTCCCCGAAAAGGAACGAAGCCGAAAGTTGTTTAACTAATCAACTCAACTTCCATTATTTTCTTTACGGCTTGAGTTCTTCAACTTTTCAAATTTTTCAAAAATTTGGCTAACACCCTAAATTTCCGAAAAAAATCGCCATAACCTCCCCTGCACCGGGAGCACCGGGAAAATCCTGAAATTGCCATACATGCCCTCTGATCTCAAAAAGAAAAAGCCAATCGGCTCATAAAATCATCATCAACCATACAAAACAGTAAATTATGTTAAACATGTACCTATTTGTCGGGCAAACAATTTTATTCTTCTTCTCTAGCCTCCTTGCTATGACCTGTTCAATGTAAGTACATGTATATGCAAGCAAATGCGACTAATTTCAATACAATTCAATATTTGATTCAATTAGGCTAAATGGTTCAAAATTATCAAACAAATAAATAAACAACACAACCATCAATCAATTAGTGAATTAACGTTTCAAATTCATAATTTTGATACATATACAGAAAATCATGTTTTTTGATGCCAAATCACAACAAATAATCCTATCTAATTTCGGTTCTCACACCAGTCTAATGGAAATATATAGATATCACACCTTCGAAACACGAATATAAATATTGATGATGCCATGGTCATTATCAGTACCATCTCCGGGCGACTATAATGTGGTTCTATATCTATCCAGTATATTAAAACTTCGATTATACATTCATGACGCGTATATGCAAAATCTTTATATACTCGATTGTCCAAATTCAATACAAATAAATTATTCAAATACGTATAAAATGGTTTAAATTTCAAAACAAAATTGTTTTCATTTGAAAAATATACTCTTCACACTCGTTCTAGGATACCACTGATCCTATCTCTAACGAGTTATTCTAATTGGATATTACTAATCCAATATCTGGTGAATTCTTTCGTATGGTTCTAATGTGTCTTGTTCTCGAGCTCTGTAAACCAAAGCTCTGATACCAACTGTAACGGTAGGGAATTCGCTCGATCTGAATCGACCGTTAAACCGACTAAGACCGTTCGAAACCCCTGATCATTTTGAGAATAGGACAAATCCGAACGCAAACAGAAGAACATTTCATTGTTATTACAACAATTTGATCAGATACAAGAATATACAGAGTATGAATAAATATACATTCGACAAATATCAGAGATTTAAATTACATTTAAATACATCGTAGCGGAAAATAATACAAAAGCACAACTAGAAATAATGCACGGATACAGAGCTTTCCGAGCATCGTTCCAGTTTTAAATCAGGATCCTGTGAATATAAATCTGCAAAACCAAAACTACTAGCTGCCCGTGTGGAAAATAGGGGCACCCAGAGTTTAGGTTAAAACAATAAACTCCAGGTCAGTCGTTGTGACGACCCCAAACCCCGTACTAACGGCGGCAAGGGTAATCTTTGGAACATAACACATATACAGATAATAGCAGAACATAATTAAATAAATACACCAGAAAATGAACAATAGAATATACTGGATAAACGTAATCATCAGAGTTATATAGTATACAGGATCATACTTAGTACAAATACAGTTCAACTATACATAAATGTCTACAGCGGAAAACAAACATAATGTACAATAGGAGCTGAACAGCATAAAAAGAGATAAATGATAGAATCCATCTTCAGCTCCAGCTACCCGGAAAGAGCATGCTAAACCTGAATACAAGGCTGCCCATGTAGAAAAAGGGGCACCCGATTTTGAAAGCGAAACAAACTACGAGTCAGTCATGGGACTCGTATGAGAAATCTACTCAACACATTTGAAATATGGCTAATCACAGGACCACGCCACTTTCGTGGAACGGGTTTACTCCATCGGATTGCCAGTGCTTTAAAAACAAACAATTCTTTTAAACATCACAATGCTTTTTATAAAAATGAAGCAATTATAAGACTCAGTTCCCATCACACAATGCAACGCAAACCGGAGGATAGAGTTTTACCTTATAATGGCCAAAATATGGTTGATATGAATAAAACAAAAGCAATTGATTTTATTACTAGTGTTTACATGTTTCAAAAACAATTTCAAATCATAACTATCAATCATAGACGGCATTAATGCCCCATATCACTATGTCGCCATATATAAGTATACAATCAAAACCGCATAGTCACGTATTTGGAAATTGGATTTCCGTCATGAACGAAGGCAAAAGATAGTCCTTACCGACTTCGAGACGCTCTAGCCCGCCCCTCAGGACCCAGACTCAGGTGGGCCCTTGGATCGTCAGGGCCGGTCCACCGATGTGGATTAAAATTCCTGAACACTGCGTTTCCCCACCCTTTGGGGTGTAAATGAGCCAACGAATGACTCCATCGGACCCGGATCGTCCGATCTAACCGAGGTGCCTCGCAACTGTAACAACCACATAAGTCAAACTCGTCAGGGCGTGTAAAACCACTGACGCCACTTCTAGCTAGAAAGAAACGCAGGTCCTCCCTGATGTCCTCTCTCGTTTCTGGTTCATACCGGGGTGTGAGGCTCGCGAATTCACGTTATACACAAAGCTACGCCACACAGGCGGTGCTTTGATCATCACCACAAGACTTTGCTTTACAACAGAAGCCTTGATCACTGCATCTTAGCATGCCACATAGGCAATTCACACCGTGCAACTGATAGCTATCAATCACACAGAATAAATTCCAATGTCAGACACACTGTCCATTTGCAAGTCCGTTCTGGGTCTGAACGAAACCAGAGGCACTATATACCTCGCAAACCCATCGATCACCACGTACGTATGGACGATCACCACTCATTATCCATATTTCGGGATGCCTCCCAATCAAGACATCAGTTACCATCCAAACGAGGTGAAGATTTCTGGTCTTCGACCACCGTCTTCAACTTCGATTTCTTATCGTCGATTCAGTTATTCAGAATGGGATAAACCCAGTCTTTCTGAGCAACTCGCGCATATAATAAACACGTGCTACACAAACACTACATACGCATCATTTCAATTCATTAGTCACTAACCGTTAATCAATAAGAGAACGACTTTCCAAATATTAACCCCGAAGGCCGAAACCAACATCAGATCAATACCCAAGACACCATTCGACTTAGCCAACCTTCAGTTAGTATCTAAATTTCACATCCATATCGTTTATAATATTTTATAACGATTTATCGCTATTTTTATTTAATTAAAATAGCCAATTTATTCAAACGACGCTTCGGGCCATAACGCGGCCGTGGCGCTGTTTTTCTTCAGATTTGATTTACACATATCTGAAAATCTAACCGTTGGATCTTCACAAAATTTACATCATTAGAGAGATCTTTTCAAAACGAATCCAACGGTTTCAGTTTTGGGAAAATCGGACAGTCGGATCTCCTGGTACAATTGTTTGAAGTTTCGATTTCAAAATACGAACTGCAACGTCGTTATTCGATTTAATTTAATTATATTTATATATATATATATATATATATATAATCGATTATGGCGCTGTTTTTCTTCAGAATTGAATTAAACATTCCAGACAATCCAACCGTTGGATTTTTACAAAGTTGGTGCCGTTGGAAAGATATTTCCAAAGCGAACCCAACGGTTGCGATTTCAGGAAAATCCGATGGTCGGATCTCCCGCACTAATCGTTTGAAATTACGATTTCAAAATATGAACTGCAGCTTCGTTATTCGATATATTTCAATTCTATTTATATATATATCGATTCTTCGATTTCAAAACTATATGGTTTTCATACATTTGATAAAAATGATATTTTTATCTAACTGTCTTCTATTTCAACACATCACTATTTTTAGCAATTCATGTATACAATAAAAATGTGATTTTTATTGTAAAACAATTCATTTCAAAACACGATTATTTTATATAGTTCATATAGGTAATAAAAATAGGATTTTTATTATAAAACGATTTCTTTCAAAATACGAATACCATTCAACACATGAATTTCAATTCAACGAATGAATTTCGATTCAACACATGAAGGTTTACTATAATTTATATATATAGATAAAAAGGTGATTTTTATATTCAAAACACGAATACCATTCAACACATGAATTTCAATTCAACGAATGAATTTCGATTCAACACATGAAGGTTTTCTATAGTTTATATATATATAGATAAAAAGGTGATTTTTATATTCAAAACACGAATACCATTCAACACATGAATTTCTATTCAATGAATGAATTTCGATTCAACACATGAAGGTTTTCTATATTTTATATATATATAGATAAAAAGGTGATTTTTATTGCAAAACAATTTATTTCAAAATATGAATACCATTCAACACATGAATTTCAATTCAACACATGAAGGTTTTCTATAGTTTATATATATATAGATAAAAGGGTGATTTTTATATTCAAAACACGAATACCATTCAACACATGAATTTCTATTCAACGAATGAATTTCAATTCGACACATGAAGGTTTTCTATAGTTTGTATATATAGAGCAAAAATGTGATTTTTATTGTTAAAACGATTTATTTAAAACACGAATACCACTCAACACATGAATATGATTCAACGAATGAATTTCTATTCAACACATGAAGGTTTTCTATTCAACAGACGAATATAGTTTCAACACAGGAAAATAATTCTAACACATGAATATTATTCAAAATTTCGGCAGCATAACGGCAGGGTAGTTAAAACCGGGACCGTCCCCAGTACGGCTCCTCGCTCTACCTTAAAGCCTCGCAGCTTTTGACAATGGGGAATCATGCATCTAGTTCGCACGTAGGCATGTATATTTTTTTTCATTTCCACAAACTAATCCTATGTGGTTTCAACCAAATATTTCTCAACCACAAATGGGTATTTTTCAACCACAATTAATCAATTTCAACCACAAACAATTTCAATCAACCATTCGCTATCAATCAATTTTCACACCAATCACAACCAATAAATATCGTCCATGGTTTGTGGACGAGGGGCGTGTGTATATATATATATATATATATATATATATATATATAGCATTTCACTTCTATTTCAACACATATATAATTTTTACAACGCATATACAACTTATACATCGAACGTACAACTTATACAACGCTTATACAAGAGGTGTACAACGCTTATATAACTCATACATCGATTATATAATTTATACATCGTCGTTTTCCATATTGGTTATAAATTAGAAATCTCACATTGTGTTCCACTCCACCAAAAATAGCAGAAGGCTCAGAAAAATATGCGGTCTCTTCTAGAATGTAGAAGGCGTCCACACGAGTCCACTGTCTCTTGTTTCACTGAATTTCATCAAGAAATGAAAAAGATATGATTTTTACAGTGAAATCAAAAACGGTAGCGCTTTAAACTGCTATAATATAGTTTATATAATTTTCAGGCGTTACCTTTCTGAAATCTTCGAATCTAGGTTTTTGATTTTTACCCAAACCGTTGCTCGTTGTTCCAATCAGGTTGTTGCACCTCGTAGGCGGTCGGAGGGCGCCCAGATCGACGGTGGAGCGGCCTACTCCGGTGGTCGGAGCTGACGTCAGCGGGAGATGGAAGTTCGAACTTTCAAACTCGATTTCTCCCCCAATCCTGAACGAAAAAAATCAAACTATGTATGGATTTGAAGGTGGAGAGGAGATCTACAATTTCATCAACTGGAGGGAAGGCTATAGATGCGTGGATTGATCAGAAATCGAATGGGAAAGTTTGAACAATATTCGCCGTCGCTGGAGGATATACGGGGAGAGAGAAAGTATAGTCAACCAATGATATTTTTTTATATTTATAAATTTTTAAAATCCAAAAATACCCTTTTTCACCCACGAACACCAATTCAAACCCAACGACTGTCGTCCCTAGCATTTTACCCCCATTCCGAACACAATGGGATATGTTTCGTAGGCATATTCGACTGTTTCAGTCAGTTTTCCTTCAAATTAAAATATAAAACATTCAATATTTGATTTGAACGTACATTTCAATTTGCCAGGGCCACAAACTGATTTGAAAAATTCCAGAAAAATAAATCTAGCTATGTTTTGAGGATACGGTCCCAACAAAACTAGTTTCGTCGAATTCTGAGACCGTTTGAAAAATGGCCCATCTCTGGTCGATCCAATTTAACTACAATTGACCAAAACACGTTTTCCTTTGCCACGCTCACATACTAGCTTCAAAAATTATGAAATTTGAAACCTAGCAATAACTTCACATCCCGGATCCAACAAAAGTGGTTTTGTCGAATTCCGAGGTCGTTTGCAAAATGGCCAATTTCACGGGCTATATAAATTCCATAGCGACCTTTCTGAAAATTCATTTGGCCATAACTTTTGCTTTCCGCTATGAAACTTTGATTTTTCAGATTCTTTAGAAAGGTATTCACTAATAGATTTAAATATTTTTGTTTCGCTCAAATCCGTTTTGTTTTGCACCCGGTACAGTCAGTCAAAGTTTGAATTCAAATTTTGAAACTACCGCGCCATTTCAGGCCTTGTTTATAATTCAAAGTAACTATATTTATTTTCAAACATCGATTCAAACTCACTTTTCATTGCTATTATTTAAAATATTTATTTTAAATATTTAAAATCCACTATTTTAGCCAATTTAAAATTTTTAAATTGGTTCAGATTTTCCGGGTCGTTACAGTCATGTGACTGGTGTGAGAACTAAAACAGTTATTAATCTTTATTTTAAAGTTCGGTATATCAAGGGACCACGCCGTATAACACGGAACGGGTTTCCTCCCAAGAATACCAGTGCATAAAACAAACAGCGCAATGCTAAATAAAGAAAAATGAAGCTATTATAAGACCCAGGTCCCATCACACAATGCAACGCAAGCCGGAGGATAGGGTTTTTACCTTATAATAGCCAAAGCATGCTTGATACGTTAAAACACATTATTTGATACTATTATAAGTGTATAGTGTCAAAACAATTTCAATCATTAATATCAATCATAGGCGGCATGAATGACCCATACCACTATGTCGCGATACTAGGTTCTACAAATAAAACCGAATTATCATGTATTGGAAATTGGATTCCATCATGAGTCGAGGCAAGGGGCAAGCTCCTCTAAGTTCGAGACACTCTAGCAAATGCCTCGGGACTGCACACAGCAATCCCTGGATCCTCCAAGGCCGGTCCTCTCTTACTTTTGAGGATTGGCAATTCCTGAACACACATTTCCCGGTCCTTACAGACCTATATCCGAGGAGCCTCGCATTCCCACAACCACATAGATGAAAAGTAGATATAAATGCCAGGGCTGGTAGGTCACTGACACCACCATAGCTAGAAAGAAACGTCGTGCACTCCTTGGGTCCTTCTCCCATTTTTGACACATACCGGGGTGTGAGGCTCGCGAATCCACGTTATACACAAAGCTACGTCACACAGACCATGCTTTGATCATCAACCACAAGACTTTTCTTTTCAACAGAAGCCTTGATCATTTGCCACTTACGCGTGCCACACAGGCAATTCACTCCATGCGACTGATGTCCATCGATATACAACCTCTGAGCTCGTACGTCTCAGAGAAGGGCGTTAAGCAAGAGAATAAATTCTTTGCCGCCAAACAGATGTATATTTAATAGAGATCAATCAACACAGAATAAAATCCAATATCAGACACACAATCCATTTACAAGTTCGTTCTGGGTCTGAACGAAACCGGAGGCACTTTCCTCACATATCCATCGATCTCCAAGTACGCCTAGACGATCACCAACTGTTTCTCTCATCTTGGGTGTACAGCCCAATCGAGATCATCGGTAATCACCCAAACGATGTGAAGACTTCCGGTCTTCAACCACCGTCTTCATCTTCGACTCAACGTCGAATCAATTATTCAGAATGGGTATAAACCCGGCCTTTCTGAATAACCCACGTATATGATAAACAAATGTTACACAAACACAACAAACGCCTCATTCCAATTGAGTATATTCTTTTATTCACAAAATCACACTCTTAGGGAAAGGTTCCCATTAATTTTATCAAAGATAAATTCTTCTAAATTTATTCTTTAATCTTCCTTTGGATATCATTTCAAGCCATTTTATGGTTTTCCAAACTAGTCGGGATTAGCGAACCACACCGAAGTAATTATTTATTTTATTTCCCAATCCCAACCTATTCATCCCATGGAGCAAAACTGGTAATACTCCATATCTAACACCACGGTGTTATCGGTAAAATTAATTACCATTTCACGTTCAAATCTAATTAAAGGTTTAACAATCGCTTTGGAGCAAAACTGGTGATACTCCATTCTCGATCACTTTTCAGATTTGATAGTTTAAATTATCAATTCACTTTCAATCTAATTAAAGATTCATTAAAACTCCACTTAGTTTTAATCTTCTTAAAAATCAATATCCTGTCTTTAACTGGGTTAAAGAACCAATGTCCTCTAAAACACGGTTCACAATAAACCCAAAATCACTTTCTATTGTTAATCGGGTTAAAGAACAGGTGTTATTCAAAACACCGCTCACGATAAACCCAAGAACCAATTTAAATTCAATTCCAATTAATATTATTTAATTGGTACACCTCATTAAATCTAAATAGAAGGATTTAATCTTTTTCTCAATTGGGCTTAAGAACAGTGTTAATGAAGACACCATTCACGACAAACCCAAATCACATTTGATATTAAATACAAGGCTCTGAATAGAAAATATACCGGCTTATATTCAATATCGAATTCTGGAACCAACAAATATCGTATTGGAAATAACGATGTAAATATATCTTTCAAATTCCCATAACAATATCTGTATAATCACAGAATCCAATATCGAAATATTCCAAGATAATTTCGATTCAAATCCACTTCCACTTTATATATATTGGAAATTCTGGTTATTTTCAAAACCGATTCAAATTCAATTTATTTATTTCAAAAATAAATTGGTTTTAGTTCTAGTTCAAAACCAGTTCATTTCGATAAAAAATCTATTTTTATCCTTTCAAATATGGAGTTTTTCATCCTAGTTCTTTCCAATTCACATATTATGATTTTACACATAATATTTTTAATAATTTTATCAAGGCCCGTACAGTCGATTTCCATTAACGGCCATCGAACTGCACTTACAGCGACCTTTTTCAAATTTGATTTGGACATAATTCCAAATCCAACCGTTTGATTTCAAATTTCTAATATTCATTGGAAAGCTCTTTCGATACGAACCCAACGGTTCCAGTTTTAAGAGAATCCGACGGTCGGATATCCCGGAATGTCGATTCGAAGTCAATGGTCGAAATTTACGAACTGCCGCGGCGAGGCGCGTTCTATTCAGGGCATCATTTATATAATATATATATACATATATTATATATATTTCGTCGATTTCCTTTTAAAACGTATTTTATAAATCGTTTTAAATTCGTTTTCCAAAACATTTCAACTCTATATTCAATTTCAAATCAAAATTGAATATTACACATCATTACTATATAAATGATAATATTTTCAAAATGTTGTATTTTGAACTCTATACCTTTTCTATATTCATTATAAAAACGAATATAATCGATATAAATATCGTTCACGTCAAAATGGTGCAACTCTAATCAACACGGCTTTATATGTTTCAATAAATTCGTTATTCTATTCTACAAATGAATATTTATTTTATTCAACACATGAATCTATATTTCTTTCAACACCTGACTAATCTCAACACATGAGTATTGTCACCACATGACTATTTTTGGTTTTGTAATATATTTTATAAAATTTTGGTATCTATCGTTTGATTTTTAATCAGACTCCAACTGTAAAGTGGTTCTAATCTTAAATATGATAAAGATGTAAATTTTATTGTTAAAATATTTTACTCAACACATGAATAGTTTCAACACATAAATATTCTCAACACAAGAGCATTTATTCTATTCAACACATGAATGTATTCTGTTATATTCTTTATTTTCCCGATTGGAATGAGGCCCAATCAATCACCATATAACGTTAATTATATGGATTCCATACAACACATGTATATAAATAGCAACGATAAATATCAACCATCATCCAATGTGCACCACACAACTGCATAAGCATTAAATATAAATAATTAATGCTTACACAGTCTGTCGACCCATCGATCGACATACAATTAAATAATTGGGATTAGTGTACCCAAATATCATCCCAACACCCGTGTGGGGTTTCAAATCAACAAACACTGAATATTATTTGTGCAGTTGGGCGATGTGTAAAATTTATCATCCCAATCAATATCAGTCAAATCAGTGTATATAAACAAATCGGCCGATTTGTTTATAAATATTCATTTATTCACATTCACGTTAAAAATTATATTTTCAACGATAATTAATTTATTTCAACACATGAATATTTATTTTTCAATTATTCCACAACACAATCAATTTTCAATACACATCAATCAAACAAACAAGCCGTCCATGGTCTGTGGACGACGGGTGTCGGGTGCTGCTAAGCACCGTCTGCATCCTAGTTTATATTTATAACTAGAAAAAGAAATTTAAAGTGAGAAGTGACCAAAGCTATCCTAACTCCACGACATTTCAAATGTAGGAAATCGTCACTGCTCTCGCCTTTTGTCACTTTCGTTGCCCGTAGCCACTACATATATAAAAATCACATTTTTGTATTGTTGCTATGTATATAAAAATCATATTTTTACACCGCTACTATATAGATAAAAATTCTATTTTTACACCGCTGTTATATAGATAAAAATTCTATTTTTACATCGATATTATATAGATAAAAATTCTATTTTTATAACGGTGTTCGTATAATAAAGATTATATTTTTATCATGCTATTCTCTATATAAATATTTCCCCTTTTTAACTATAAAGATTTCGCCTTTTCAAATATAAAGATTTTGCGTTTTCAAATATAAAGATTTCACCCTTTCAAATATAAAGATTTCGCCTTTTCAAATATAAAGATTTCTCCTTTTCAAATATAAAGATTTCGCCTTTTCAAATATAAAGATTTCGCCTTTTCAAATATAAAGATTTCGCCTTTTCATTTCATCACTATAAAAATCACATCTTTATTTCAACATATGTATAATAAAAATCAGATTTTTATTTCTCTACATATATAAAGATAATATTTTTATATTCTCGATTATATAGAAATCATATTTTTATTCTCTACATATAATAAAAATTATATTTTTATTATCTCTACTATATAAAAATTATATTTTTATCATTAAAAATCGAATCTTTATAACGTCTTCATGATAACCAAAACCATACCTTTTCACCTATAAAAATCGTACCTTTTTATTTCAAATCCATTTGTATGAATATCTGATCTTTCCTTTGCTAATGTATATAAAAATCCTAGATTTTACTTATAAAGAAATTTCAGATTTTATACAATAAATAATTTCAGCTTTTTAAATAAATAAATAAAAATAATAATAATAATAAGAAAACTTACAGTTCAAATCGGAAAAGGGGGTTTCAGTCGCTCGAGGTCATCGGAGGGGGGGGGTCTTCAGTCGGCGGAGGCTGTAGAGGAGAGGGCGACGCGAGTTGGAAGGGGAGGGGCTTGCGGTTTTTCTTTTTGGAAGAGGAGGAGAGGAGCGCGAGGTACTTCAGGAGGTCGGGGAGCCTTGGTTTGGTCAACAGTGGGCACAGGGGAGGAGGAAACAGCGGTTTTGGCTGGGGGATTTCGAATTGGGGATTGGGCTGCGAGATGGAGAGAGGAGGGAGGGGCTGTGAAGAGGGCGTGGCACAACGCCGAAGGAGGAGGGGGCGCGACAGCCTCAGCGGCGGCGGCGATCGTTCGTGGCCCTCCCTTTTTCTCCGAAAATGAATCGTGTATGATAAGGGGAGGGGGCCTTAGGTAAAAAGGGAAGAGAGGAGAGAGGTTTTATTTTTAATTATTTTGATTATTTAATTTACAAAAAGTTGACCTTTTTATTCGATCTCAAAATGAGGCCCACCGCCTGTCGTCCATAGCTAATTACCCTCATTCCGAACACAATGGGATATGTATCGTAAGCTGATTCGATCGTTTCGATCAGTTTTCGTCAAAATCAAAATATAACTCTATATATTGAATTTGAATGCACATTTCAATTTACTGGGGCCACATACTAACTAGAAAAATTCCAAAAAAAATATTTTCTAGCTTCGTATCGACGATACGGTCCTAACAAAACTAGTTTCGTCGAATTCTGAGACTGTTGGAAAAATTGCCATTTTCCAGCCGATCAAAATCAATTGAAACTGGTCAAACACGTTTTCCTATGCCACGCTCACATGCTGATTCGAAAAATTATGAAATTTGAAACCTAGCAATAACATGACATCACGGACCCAAAAAAAGTGGTTTCGTCGAAATCCGAGGTCGTTTGCAAAGTTTCCATTTTTAAGGGCCTGAATTCCATAGCGACTATTCAGAATTTTCAACTGGGCGCATCTTTTGATTCCCGCTATGAAATTTCAATTTTTCGGATTCGTTGGAAAGATATTCTCAAATAGATTCTAATATTTTTGGTTTCGCTAAAATCTGGTTTATTTTGCACCCAGTATGTTCAATTGAAATTTGAAATCGAATTATCGAACTACCGCACCATTTTCAACTTCTTTTATAATTATAAATAATTATTTATATTCTAACGACGACGTATCACTACACCAAAACAGTGGATTCCCAACAAGTATAGGTGTTACAAATAATTTCCGTAACACTTTTATGTGTCACTAACAGCCTGTGAGGAATTTCCTGTAACACTTATAAGTGTTACAAGCAGAGTAACTGCTAACACTTATAAGTGTTACAAGAAGACCAACTGCTAACACTTATAAGTGTTACAAACAGAGTAACTGCTAACACTTACCAGTGTTACAAACATATTGCTAACACTTATAAATGTTGGAACTATAATATATGGTAACACTTACAAGAGTTACAGACATATTCATTGCTAACACTTATAAATGTTGGAACTATAAGAGATGGTAACACTTATAAGAGTTACAAACATATTCATTGCTAACACTTATTAATGTTGGAACCATAAGATATGGTAACACTTATAAATGTCAGTATCATAATCCTACTAACTCTTATAAATGTTGGCATACATAAATTGCTAACACTTATATAACATGTTTTTATGATTTTCAATCACATATATAACTCAACTTACCAATTCAAATAAAAGTATTTAGTACACTTCTATATTCCAAATTCCAATAATGTCACTTTTGCATAATGCTTTCAATTTCAAAATACCATAATATCAAGTTCAAATTACAAAAAACAATACAAAGTTTTACTAAAGATACATAGAATTTTAGATATTATGAAGGCGAAACAGGGACCATATCACAAAGCCTCCATCTGAAAATTCACAAAGCTTGTAGTGTCCGTTTTGACGACCATCGTAAATTGGTGCTTCCGGATCTAAAACTTATGTTATCCAAAATTTCTGTAATGTCCGTTTTGGCGATAGGATCATTGTCAAGATCAAACATGTTTGCATGCTCGTTGCTATTACATTCCAAATCCTGTTTTTTTCCTCTTCCTCCATAAGTGCCTACAAAATATAAACGCACTCATTTTTACAGAAATAACAAATTGCAAAACTGATAAATATCATCTTGCATTTAATAACTGAACAAGGGTTTGTTTATTTTTTTGCGAAACTGAGTATTGCTCAGTTTTTCTCGAAACTGAGCATTGCTCGGTTTCGAGAAACTGGGCAATGCTCAGTTTCGAGCAAAACTGAGTTCGAACAAAACTGATAAATAACAATTGTAATTGCAAAATAACAAGTGTAATCGCAAAAAAGATCAACAATTGTAAATGCACTCAGTTTTAGTTACGTGTTTGCGCAAAAACTGAGCCGAGGCTTAGTTTTTGGCTCAGTTTGCGCAAACTGAGCCTCAGCTCAGTTTTCGTGCAAAAACTAAGCCTCGCGCAAACTGAGCTCGGTTTTAGCGTGAACTGAGCCTCAGCTTAGTTTTTGCGCAAACTGAGCTCGGTTTGCGCGAAAACTGAGCTGAGGCTCAGTTTTAGCGCGGCTCAGTTTGCGCAAACTGAGCTCGGTTTGCAGCAAAGTCATAATAATGTTGTGATAAAGCAAAATATGTGTGCTTTTCATACCTTTGTACAATTTTTTTTCCCCCAATCGTTTGCAGCATATATCCTTCAAAACTAAATTTGGAAACCACTGTGTCAATGAAGAATGAACTCTTTTTCCTTGCTATCTCTTTTCCCAAACTACAAATTAGTCAACGTAGATTTTGTTAATGGGTTATGATATTGGGAATATTAACAAAATGAGTGATAAATGGATACTGAGAAGTGAAACCTGATATATTTTCAAATTGCTTACGGGTGTATGGTGAAATCAATACAGAACACAATATTGGTGAACCTTTTTGTACCACAAATTCATCACTTAATATTTCGTGCAAATCAGACCTACATAATTGTATTGCTTGCAAATCAAAATTCATTATTTCTATGTATACAAGTATCCCACACACATTCTTTTTATGGACACAACTATTTGTGTCGTGATTACTTTAAATAACAATGTGCATCTTGCTGACAAGAATCACAGTATGAGTGCACATGCATGTATGTGTGTTTGTGTGTATGTACATGTGCCACCATCTTTGTAAATGAGCACTAACATAGGCATGATCGAAAAATTATATAAACACTTTGGATGGAAACAAGCAGACCTACATTTATTAATGAATCAATTCTAACAAAATGTAAAGTGCAAACAAAACTAAAAAGTTATATCATAAATTAAAGTGTAAAATGTGTTCTTTCCACTGGCATGATGAATTTTTTGCATGAATGGTGATGCGATGAAGAGCAAACAGAAGAGTACATAAACAATAATTATTAATTACCTCAAAACTCCATAGAAATTTATCAAAATATGGAAACAAAATAAAGTCAGTTTAATGCGTTCATGGTATTTTAGTGGATGCATAATCATTCTAAGTTTCAAGATGAGGTGATAACTATCTTTTTGGCCATATGCATAAAAATATTTGTGCCAATGAGAATTTAAGAGATTTTAGCTCCATTATATGTTGCCCCTCCTTTCGAGTTGGGCATATTCAATTACCTATTGAGCTTCTACTTTTGGTGCGGTATCTGTACCATCTGTTGAGTTATTAGTTTTATGAGTGAATTTGGGAAACTAATTTTAGTAACTAGAAACCTAGGATTTTTTTTAATTATGTACAACATCAATTGAGATTTTGCAAGCTTAGTAAACAAATCCATGTACGTGAATAAATTAGTAACTAGAAACCCATAGAGATTGCAAATTATAAACAATATCACTTAATAGTGATTGCTCTAAAGAACAACCATAGAGAAAATAGACATAATTAAATTCATCCAACATAAGAAAAAATTCCAAATCACATAATTTTGATTCAAAAAGAATCCAAATGTTTATTGACTACACTAAACTGATTGGAAATTGATTTATATGATTAAATTGGTACCTTCCATTATTTCTTCTGACCTCTTGATCTTCATGTTGTTCTTTTGTAAGCATTTTATTTATCAATCAAGCTCCAGAAGCAAAAGAACTCCATAAATATATTTTTCTTGGAAAATTGGATGCCTTTGACTAGTGATGTCCTAGACAGAGTTGAACATTCAGTAGAGATAAACGCATTAACATCATATCATTCTTTCGCATATAAGAAGAAGAAAAACCATTAGATACCCTATGAAATATAATGGCCAGAAATACTATTAAAATTTACTGGGCAAAAAGGTTATCCAGCTAGAATTGATTTACACTATACAGCAAAAAATATAGTGGAATATTTTTCAATTCAGTAGTGATAAAGAAGGAATCTGAAAGTTTCAAGATAGATAAATTTATTTCTACATGTAGCAGTTTCAGTAAACAAAGTTAATTCTTGATTTCATCAATATGTAATTTATAGCTATTGATTAACTATTTTACCTAGCAGCATGAGCAACATAGTAATGCACAAAACCTCCTTCAGCCTCAATCTTAGGTCCTAACTCAAAAAGATTGTGCTAAAAAAATGTAAGAAAACACTGCAAGTTGCAGTTTAATTTTGTAACTAATTACCAAATATTGAGGAAACAGAGCTGTGAATACTTAGATCCGCACCCATGTTTTCATTAGACTAACACAACTCAGTTAGTCTATGTAATAAGAATCCTCTTCTCTTTTCTCTCTTCAAAACACAGGCACAAACAGTCATTTTTTACATAGAATAAAAAAAGGGTGTGAGGGCAAATAAAAGGAGGACAAAAATTAGTAAATTTTTCATTAGAGAAACTGAGCCATTTTCCAGCACTGTGAACTTGTATAAGAGTATAGTATACAACATAGAATTCCCCAACAATGTTCAAGGCAACAAGATGGAGGAGCCGAAAAATAAGATTCAAATAGTTTTCAAGATGGAGTTCCACCCAACTAAGGTAACGTATATGTGGTTCTACCATACAAAAATGTTAGATTATAATATCAATGAAGGAAAAAATAATACTTACAAATGTTCTTTATGAAAGCCATCATGAAGTTTTTTTATGCAGATAACGAAATTTGGATAGGAAAGTGCAATGGTGTCTATAGGTCTTGCAGATGAAGAAAAACCAAGCAGAAGATTAAAAAAATCAACGGCGATGGATGGAAGATGTGAATGGAGGAAACGAATGCATGAGACAGTTATATTTGATAAAGATTCAAAAACTGGAAAGATTTAATGACAAATTATATAAATTAATGTTTCATGTATGGTACAAATTCTACTTAATGCACTTTTGAACATATGGGGTTATTGTTAACTTAAAAGTACAGAAGAAAATCTGCAGTAATTTATTTGAAACTTGCAACAAATGTAAGTCTAAGGAGGTGGAGGAGTATATTTGCAACAAAGGTAAGTTTATGGAGGTGGGGAAGTATATTTGGCTACAGATAACATGATTATCGCTTGACTAGCAAATCATTTGTAACATCCACTTAGACTTTATTGTGCGTTAATTAAATCACACTCCCAACAATCACATTCCACAAAGAAGGCAAAATAAATATAATACTCACTTCTAGTTCAGCTTTATTCTCCACTGGTGTTTTTTAAATGTATGATTTGGTTATACGTCTTTGTCATTAAAGATAATTGGGGATGGTAATAGTCCACAAAGCTATATTAATTTAACTTAATTTTTTTTGTCATATGCATGTATGCACACACAACTTTTGTTTAAGAAACATATATACAAGACAGCTTAAGACTGTTAGTTTTCAAATAATTATAATTATAATTTAAAAAAAAAACCTCATTATCCTGATTTTAATCTACTTAGGATACCCAATGTAATTTGTACATCTTGGAACCTAATGGTGTAGTGATTGTAAATCTTTTCAGTACAATGGTCATTATGTTGCCGATTCAGTTCGCAAACTGAGTTGGCGTTCGTCGCAAACTGAGTTGCCGACTCAGTTCGCAAACTGAATCGCCGTAGCTCAGTTCGCAAACTGAGCTGCTGCTCAGTTCGCAAACTAAGCCGAACTGAGCTGCTGCGGCTCAATTCGCAAACTGAGGTAAGGATTGCAAAACTACAACCGTTTACTAGGATAGAAGAAAGTTAGGAATATGATACTTTCTATCCTTAAAACTACAGTCTAAAACACAAATACTGGGAGCAGTAGTGTGCTTCGGGAGCATATAATCTAACATAACAAAAAATTGCTATCTTAGTTAGACAATGTGATGGCTGCCATACAAATCAACTGACCTGGAGTGCCTGGATAAATAATCACCTCAGCCAGTTGGTTCCAAAACAAGTTAATTCAGTATCACAAACTATATTTCTAGATTCACAGTAATAAGTTCTCCAAATACAGTTCAAGGGTAGAAAAACTGTATTTCCCAGCCATGATCTTAGTTCTTTTGCAGTTGTCAAAATTGAAGTTTAAGAAGATATAACAGAGCAAGTAAGAGATTTACCTCTCTATTTAATTGATTTTTGGGCGAAGATAGTAGCTTGGATCTCTGAAAAACCTTACTATTCTTTCCGCTTTTTCTACTGAAAGATCTGTACTCTCCAAAATAAAGTCCTTAGATGCTTTTGCTATAGCTTCAATGAAGCCAACTGCTTGAACAAGCTAAATCAAGACAGAAGAAATGTCAAGAATATGTACAAATCTCTAACAACAAAGTTATCAAAAATACCAATAAAAATTAACTCAAAACATCCAGAACTATCCTAAGGTCTATATGTTTATTTTTACCAAGACACATACCCATGATTAAATGCAGAATAATATTATTTTAGGGGTTACCGAATTTGCATCATGTTTATCAATACCTGTCCTTTTCTTTTCTTTTTACTCCCCTCTTCTGCTTGTAAAGATAAAACAAGTATATGAATAATTTGTGATTACTCTTATTCCCCATCTGCTTGTAAAGATAAAACAAGTATATCTATAAGTTTTTCAAATGATACCGTCATTCCTTTTCTTTTCTTTTTCAAATGATAGTGATTATGGAACCGCAGACCTATTTTGTGAGTAACCAGTCCGTCGGTTTGTATAAGAACTCGACAACAAGCTTTCATTCCCCACTCCTGCTCCTTGTCCTCCTCGAAACACACATGCACACCAAAAAAACAACAGCACAGTCATAACATTTAGTAATTAATTCATAGCTTCTATTACCAGGTCTGCCAAAAGGTCAGCATCAAGTTTTGAAACAAGAACCTCGATACATTGAGATCCTTTTTCTCCTTGCGCATGTAAATTACCTGAAATCGACAAAGAACAAACAAAATAAAATTTATACCTAAACTCAGAATTACAAACAATAGTGAATCAAACGAACAAAGATCCCTAAAATTGAATACGAGTTGTTCCCTGAAGCCAAATCCACTCTCTGATGTCGAAATTGAACGCGCCCCCAAAAAGTGATCCTTTGATGTTCGGTTAGAGGAACAGATTCGAAATTTTTAAACTTCAATTCTCGGGTTCGTAAGTTTTTTTTTCTTTCTTTCTGAAATCGTGCGATGTGTATTTCTGATTTGGCCGGCCGTTATTAGCAAATGCGTTGGGCAAAGAAATGAAAAATAGGAAATAGGGTTACACGCGTTAGTTTACGATATTACCCTCAGAAACCAGCCTTACCAACACAAATAAGTGTTGGCAATAAAAAAAATATAATTCTGTATTTTTGGTAACACTTTTTTAATATAGCAACACATATTATTGTTACCACCCTATAACACATATAAGTGTTGGCAGTTGAAAAAAATAAGAGTTGCCAAATGGCCATTATGGTGTAGTGTATATAAATATATACGTTCTATTTCTATTCAAAATAAATTTCTCGTCAATATTATTTAAAATAATCTATTTTGAATATTCAAAATTCGCTAAATTCACCAAAATAAAAATTTTAAACTGGCTCGCATTTTCCGGGTTGTTACACTACACGCCTAAAACCAATTAGCATATGTGTATCCTATTGTTTCCTAGACCTCGAACATGCTGTCGATCTGCTCAGTTTTCTTTTCTTTTCAAAGCGACGAGACTATACATACCGAGGACAGAGGGTGTAAACATTTCAACTCCTATGTTGTTAACTCATGAGTGACATCGATTCTATCCTCAATCTTTTCCCATATATAAACATGCTGCTTCCTTCCCATCTTGGTGCTGCTCCATTCTTCTTTTCATTCGTTTTCAGTAACGGTAAAACCGGGTGTTTCTTCACTAAAAGTAAAAACAAACCACTGTCAATTTAAACCCATACAACACTCAACTACCCTACACAGTTTCAGACAGCTGCAGGTGGGATGTTTGATGAGGTCGAGGTGTGAATGGTCGTGGGTACCGGCGGCGGAAATGAGGGGTTCTGGAGCGAAGGGAGTTGAACACGAATGAAGCTGGGAAGTTGGTCAGAGAAGGTCAGTACGGGTAGGGAATTGGAGCAGCGAGAGTTAACGAACGGGAAGGAGCTGTTGTATGGGTGGCATTCGAAAGGATTTCGCATGCAGATGAAAGAAGATTATTAAGTGCCAACATGTTTCTTTAAAAATCCTGGACGTGGGATGAAAACCAGATGAGAAGCAAATAAAGAAAAAGGGTATACGAAACAGTTCAACACATAGTTTTAATTATGAAATTAATTAACATTTATGACAGTTTAATAAAGTTAGTAAGTAAAGTAGGTATTTAATTAACTATATCATTTGAAATGACATAACCAGCACTGTGAATAAGTTGACAGAAATGCATGGGTTCTAAAATTTGTGAAGACAGAGATAGTAAGTATCCTTTGGACTAAAGCAGTAACGAGTAATCAACATTTTTTTAGGAAGAAATCATAGTTTGGGCCGTAAATACTCAATTTCGCTAATTAAGGTGGAAGTAAAGAAGTTAATTGATAACATTAATTTAAATTAAATTAAAAATCATGGTTGCTTACATCGGTATATCTTGTTTATATGATTACAGAATTGAACCGGATAAGTTACATTGCGATCGTGGTGATGAGCTCAACATCGTAGAATTATTCTGGATAGGAATCGAGACAACAGATATTTACAGTTAAATTACACGATTCGTTTAATTTAACTGTAATCGAACGGTTTCATCAACAAATCAAAATCAAGGTGAGTTAAACTCACTCAGTTCTTCCCATTTATATTTTATATAAATTGGGTTTTTATTTTGTGTGCTCTGCTTGCCAATGATTGACTGTTTGCCAGTTATATGTTTATTTGCTGATTTAACTGATTAAATTAAACCGTCGTTTAATTTCAGTAAAATACCAAATCTTTATTCTAACGATTGGTTCCTATAAAGGTAACTCACCTTGTTGGTCATGTTTATAAAATAAACATGTTTAATTGGTTGAATTGCTTGCGGTTGGATTTAATGGTCGCTATTTATCAGTTAAAAGGTTGAATGATCTGATTTGAAATAACCATTTGTATACAGAGAAGAATAGGTTGGAGGGATCCAGCCGGGTTCCTCAAATATATTATTTACTTTCATATTAACATGTGAACTGTCATGTTTGGGTGATTTATTTGAGTATTGATCACTGATTGGAAAGTCCACCTGTGTTGTGTTTTAACTAGTGGGTAGTATTGGTTGAGTAATCGGCAGTAAATGGCCTAAAAGTAAATTGTTTTATTTATATCGATTTACCGTCAGGTAAGTCGACAGAACTGAAATTATAAAATTTATTTTATAACTAAAAATAGATTTTGAAATATATATTTTAAATAAAAACTTATTGAAAAGGGAATAAATATTTATAATTAAGTGTAGATTGATTTTATAAAGTCAAATCTGATGTTAATCAGATTTGTAAATGTGAGAATAAGGGAATTAACCTAACAGTTAAATTTGGATAATTGTGTTGTTGAGAAACAATTCAATGGAATTATTTAAATTTAAATTAATTATATTATTAATTAATTTAAAGGGAATTTCAAATATAATAAGAAGGGTTTGAAACCGTATTTGAATAAAATAGTTTAATGGTATTTGTATTGGGGTTAGAGTGAAATATTGATTTTGGATTACAACTTATATTTATTTTAAGGTATGAACGTTGTTGATCAAGGTCTGAGAGGTAACTAAAATACCTCAACTTGAATGACTTCAGAATTATCTGAGATGATATAAGTTGTAATGGTAAAAGAGATTAGTAAAGTTTATTATTTCATTGGGATGAAACTTGGAATATATATATATAATGGGAATTCCAAAGTAAGGAGGAGAGAAAAGGGGTTGTTGCGAATATTACTATATTGTCAAGTTAGAAAGGAATTATAAAGTTGAGTTTTATTCTCTAAGAATAAACATTGGGTTTTGTTTTCAAGTAATGGATAGAAGATATCTCGTAACACTGTTTTATGAGAAAAGTTGAATGGATTTCCCAAAATAGATAACAACTTGGCTAATGTTTTGAAAGTGGAGTGGAAACTGGATATGATATGGAATTTTTATAAATAATAAAATGAACTCGTTAAAAAGAATAATCTTATGTTAGATAAGAAGCGAAGAACTATATTTATAATATCGAAAGATTTAAGAGTTGGAATTAACATTTGTTTAATTAAAAGGCCAAGTGATGCTGAATACTGAACCAGTGGACTCACTGGATTGTCATGATTGAAACACTATTTATTTTGATGGTTAAATCACCGACTATCAAATCTGCCCAATACGATTGTTGGTGCGGAAAGACCGGGATCGAATTTATATTCGAAAACCATTTCGACCAACAAATACGTGAAGATAGTAGAAGATGATCGAGATGGAGCATTGAAGACCGTAGATCTTCATTACACGGAAGAACTACTAATAATCTCTGGTTTAGCGGCCAGAGATAAACTGTGGTTCTGTCGTGGTTGGAATATATGGGTTGCAAGTACTTCTTGCAACTGATCCATGGGGTGATACCTATATTGGATGCAGTAGGAGAGTACCTTCGGTTCATCCTGTTCCTGGATGACTTGTATGGATGGATGTCTGACAGAGTATTTCCAAAGGGATCACGTACGTTGATTTCTTCAAACGTACAATTGTTGGGTCGCTCCTAACCAGGGTATTTTTGTGGATGTCAATTAGTGATATCTGGCGGATCTGACGATGTGGCATTCAAAGTAAATGATGGCCAGATATTCTAGAGATGAATTCAAACCTCAAGCCTCACAGTTGTGAAATGACAAAAATCGGGCAGGCAGCATGGCTATGTGGGTCGCTCCCATTAGAGTGTATAATCACTTATCTAGAGAAATTCATTTTGCTTCTTTAATCTATTTCGATGCTGTCCCTTTTCGCGAAACGGTGGTTTGATCCCAACCGTTGGTGATATACATTCGATACACTCAAGCGAAATGAGTGGTCGGTCATGTGAGGGCCGGGTTGCAAGACGTTCTTGTTGAACCTAGTGTATTCGCCTCTAGAGATACACTATCGGCAGGTGGTCCCATACCTTGTCATAGTCGGAATCCAATCTCCAATAAGCGCCCGCGGTTTTGTTTGTATACTATATATGTGGAGCGTGAGATGCAAGCGTTCCACTAGATTGCTATTTACTTGTATTTAGACATTATTATAATATTAGAAAAGATATTGATTTTGAAAATGTTTTGGGTTATCGTAAGGTAAAAACTGTCTGTATTTATGTGTGGATTTGGTCTTATGATTATCCTTTTCTTTGAAAAGATTTTTAACTTTAAAATCAAGTTGTGTGTTACCTTAATACTGTGCGAGTTTTCTCACTCTGTTTCACCAGACTGACCCGATGTTTTGTAAATGATCGGGTTAGCCCGGGGTGTACAGTTTCAGGTTATCGAATGCTATGAAGAGACGAGCTGGAAGAGTCTAAACGTATGATATTATATAGCTACAATTCCGCTGTGTGTTATATATGGGACAGATTTTTATAACTGTCCAGAGATGTTGATGTACTCTGACATTGTAAGAATTTTTAAAAGCTCCCAATAAAGTTTTATTTCTGTATTATATTTTGTTCCGCTGCGATGTGAGACTCTACCTGTGTTGTGTTGGTTCTTCTTCTTCTTCTTCTATTCTAATATTTCTTTCTTTCTTATCTCACCCTCTAATTTCTTCCTAATAATGTTCCAGTATTTTCGGTGTTTGGAAGGTCGGCATGAGTTACGGTAAAAGTATTTATGTTGACTTTTAGGGCCGAAAATTCCTGGGTCGTTACACTTATAATATAAAAAAGATATGATTTCAAATTGGGTTATCGTAAGGTAAAAACAGTCTGTATTTATGTGTGGATTTGGTCTTATGATTATCCTTTTCTTTCGAAGGATTTTTTAACTTTAAAATTAAGTCGGATGATCCCCTTAAACTTGAATGAGTTTTTATCACTCTGGTTCACTAGACTTATCCGTCATTTGCAAATGCTTGGGTTAGACCGAGTTTTACAGGTTCAGGGTATCGAACATTGTGAAGATATGAGCTGAAAGAGTTCAGATATATGATATTATATAGATACTTTTCCGCTGTGTGTTGTGTATGAGGACAAATTATTATAACTGTCCAGATGTATTGGTGTACTTTGATGATTGTAAGTATATTTCAAATGTAACACCCCGTAATTTTAAATATTAAAATTAACAAATTAAAGAATACTTAATTTCAAATGTGGGAACTAAGGGAACAGGTTGCGCCATTGCATTCGTCTCGGAATTCTGCTTCAGATAGAGTCTGAGTTTGTGTGAATTGGACTTCGTATGAAGAAGTTATGGCCTTCGGAAGTTTCAGAATTTAAATAGATTAAAAACAGCTCGAAATCAGAAATTCAAATTCAAAACAGTGAAATGGGTGGGAAAATTCCCACCCAGAGGCCATGTCGACCAGGGGGTCGACCTGGGTGTCGAGCTTCCCCCTCCTCCCTCCTTCGGGCAGATATGAAAGATGACGACTTTTCGACTCAGTGCTGAGTCATTAGGGCTGAGGTGTCATTCTATCTTGACTGTATGGTCTTGATTGATTCTAGGTTAATCTGACGGCTCTTAATTAATTAATCTTCTATAAAAACACTCCTAAACCCCCAACCCTAATCACACAAATTCATAATAAGAGCCACCATGCCGTCAATGGAGAACCTAGAGTAGCCGCCATACACTTTCAACCCTAAAGCAAGATAGAGGCTTGAATCAAAATCAAATCAAATCTAAATAACAATTAAGTCTACATCAAAGGCGAGCAATTCAGTTTCAGAATACAGATCCCACAAAGACAAGACTATTCTTTTAATTGCGAGTATGATAGCTTTCACAAAATAATTAATTAATTTAATTATGATAAGTTATAATTGGGATTATGAGAATATGATTTTGAATCATGTGATGTAAATTGTATGTATGTTTGTGGTGTTGAATCATATGTTAGTTCTTATGTGAATTTTATGCAAGTTGGATCATATGTGAATCTTATGCAAGTTGAATCATATATCTTATGCAAGTTAGATTATATGTTAGTTCTTATGTGAATCTTATGCAAGTTGAATAATGTATCTTATGCAAGTTTGTGATGATTGGATCATATATTCTTATATGAATCTTATGCAAGTTTGGGTTGTTAAAATATATGTGAAACATGTATATGCATATGCTAGTTTATGTGACATTAACCTTTATGTTTAGATCCATATGCAAGTTCACACCTTTATGTTTAGATCCATATGCAAGTTCACACCTTTATGTTTAGATCCATATGCAAGTTTACATCTTTATGTTTAGATCTATATGCAAGTTCACATCTTTATGTTAGATCTATATTTAGATCCATGGCAGTACATAAGTTATGCAAGTTTATGCCCATTACCTATGCTAGTTTTGTATCATATGCTAGTTTGAATGAAATTCGTATGCAAGTTATTGGCTAGGTAAACTTATGTCATGATTCTATTTTATGTGTTATGTCATGTTGCTTTTCTTTTTATAAGTTAGACTATTTGCGAGTCTAACATATGTCATATGAAAACGTACGAATAGCATGGGGATGATGGGATAATATTGAATATACTTAAATTGTGAATTGGCATAAAATGGCCTTAAATGCATATAATTAATTTGAGACATTAATTGGCATAATTGGTATTTGTAGACATAATTTAAGAGACAATTATGGACATAAATAAATTTGGAATTTATTGACAAATTTGAATAGGGATATTAATCCAATTTGGGGTTAAATAAAGATGTGTAATTATTAACCGCCTAAGACACGAGGTTAGACTCTTTTGTGGTGTAAGACTACCCGGACCCGCCCGGCAAATCCAGCAGCCACAAATTCCAGTCTAATGTGAGAGGTCAAAGGCACGAATTAAACGCGTAACAATTGTAAAGACACGAGGTTAGGCTCGTCTGCGGTATAAGACTGCCCGGACCCGCTCAGCAAATCCAGCAACCGCAAATGCCAGTCTAATGTGGGAGGTCTTTACATGGTTACGGTTCTAATAAATTAAGTAACACTTAACCAGATAAACATGTAGTGGGACATGGGGGGTTAAGTGGGTGCCTTGGGTGGCATGTGAAATTAAGTGGGTGCCTTGGGTGGCATGTGAAATACGACTAGATGCACTTAACCAAGTTGAAACATTTAAGAAGACATGAATAAAAATGGGGTTAAGTGGGAAACTTTAGTCGGGACCAAGCATAGGTGGAAAGCTTGTGTCAGGCATGGGAGCCCTTTTCAAACCAGTAACACATTAAGTATCTTTGTGAGCTCAACCTAAGTCGAGTACGGGACACGCTTATTGGATTTGATTGTAAGAGGTCAAAATGGGTTAGCGGTGGCAACGCAAGTCCAACGGGGTCATGTGCGTGTGTGGGCTCGGGTTAGTAGGTAAGACGTTGTTGCATCGTGTAGATATAAGCCGTGCATCTTTGGTGGTATCGAGTTGCCACTTTGGGGAGTGATACACCCCACTGTGGGGCCAGCACGGGTATCTACGAGTTAGGGAGCCGATCGCATGGGGGTAGTGGGTACAACTAGTGGAGATAGGGGTAGATGGCACCTATGAATGCAGCTAAGGGTACACGAAACTACCATTATCATTATTAAGTTCTATAGGCGGGATCAACTTTTAGGGTGACTAGTGGTGGTGCAGTATAGTAATTATCCTATAGTGATTAGGAACGTGATTAATGCTAGAATATTCATCTTATTTGCTTTGTCATGCCCACTTGTTTCATGGTCATATCTTATCTTACCAGTTTATGCCTTATCCAAGTTACTTTAATAATTATTTTGTTAAAGTTATTATACTCGCCAGACTTTAAGTCTGACCCCCTTGTTTTCGCCTCTTTTCTTCCTCCCTCCCCCCAGGTTCTCATGGTGGGACTAGTACTAGTGGAGCTTGATCTTGGATCTCTTTCTCTCTCTTTTGGAAGTGCTTGGATTGCTAAAAGTAAAGTTCAGCTCATCTCTTTTATGGCTACTTGTGTTGGGGTTTATGCTTTTTATTTTATGTACTCTGAAACAATTTATCAAGATGGATATTAAGTGTACTTGGTTTATGAAGTTGTTGTAGTCAAACTATTTCTCCGCTGCAATAAAAGTTGTTTTAAAATTTTCAAGTACCATTATTTATATCTGTCTTGTTATATTCTGTTCTATACACTAAATACGCTCCATGGAAGTTAATGCATTCCCTTTGTGAGTGACATTAATGGACGTGGGGTGTTACACGTGGTATCAGAGCTGAAGGTTACCAGAACAGATATGAATTTTGAAAAAACTATTTTTCAAAAGCATTTTATAAAGAAATACTTTCAAAAATATGTTTAAGGAAAGTATTTTCAAGAGAAAAGTTTGTTTTAAAAACATAACCCCCAAGAGCCATATGTCTTTCTTTCGATTCTCTGTTTTGAATCCCTTTCCTTTTTCTTTTCAGCATGTCTGGGGCACCTGAATTACCGGAGGGCATACCGATACCAGGCTGGTTTAGAAGGTATCTGGAGGCTAGGACCAATGCCGCAGGCCCAGCAAATGTTCCTCCTCCCCCAGCTGCAGTCGCTCCTCCTTCTCCCCCGCCTCGCGTTGATACTTTTTCAAAGATATGCAAAGATTTTAGGGCAATGGGCGGAAAACCTTTTCACGGATCAGAGACATTTGTTGAAGCTCGAAATTGGCTTAAGGAGGTGGAAGATCTATTTGGTATTTTCGAGCTGGAAGATGGAAGGAAGGTCCAATTGGCTGCTTGGTTAATGAAGGACGAAGCCTCGTTTTGGTGCGTGGTCACGAATGGAGAGCATCCAGTGGAGACATAGATGGATTTCAGGCGTAGGTTCGAAATGAAATTTCTCTCACGGGCAGAAGAAAACCTATATATGGAAAGATTCTTAGCGTTGAAGCAAGGGGATTTATCAGTAAAGGAGTACGTCAACAAGTTCAATCAGTTGGCGAGATTTGGCTTGGAATTGGTAAACACACCTGAGAAGAAGGCCCTGAGGTTCGTTAAAGGTTTGAATGAACCGCTACATGGGTTAGCTATGACCCACATTCCGATGGGGGCTACCTTTGAGAAACTGGTTTACATGGCGCTTATGCATGAGGAAGAGAAAGGTGCTAATGCTAGGCACCGGAGAAGAAAGGTGCTAATGCTAGTAAGGCACCGGAGAAGAAAGGATACCAAAAGAAACCACAACAACAAAACAAGAAAGGCGGTAAGAACAATAATAGCAAGGGAAAGAAAAAGTGCTTCAATTGTGGGACACCAGGCCATCTGAGCAAGGACTGTAGGAAAAAGAAGAAGACTGGTTGTTTCCATTGTGGAGAGGCAGGACATCTAGTTAAAGACTGCCCAAGGAAACAGAGGCAAGAGCAAAGAACAGGGTCCACTTCTGGAGGGCAGTTTCAGGCTCTCACGGCACCAGGGCAGGCAAGAGGGCAGATTCAGGCTCTCATGGTACCAGGACAGGAAAGATGTAGAAACATTTCCGTTGAAAGTTTAGTTTTTCTGTTTGATCATCCTATTCATACTTTGTTTGACTCTGGCGCTTCACACTCGTTTGTATCTGCTTCGTTAGTTAAAACACTGCACCTAAATACTAGTCTAGTTACGGATCCCATATTAGTCTCAAATCCTATTGGTGGTTCGACTCATCTTTCTATAATTTGTCGGGATTTGAGAGTGTCTATCTTGGGCGTTGGGTTTGAATGCAATGCCTTTGTTCTCGTTTTCATGGGCTACGGCTTGATTCTAGGTATGGATTGGCTAGCTAGATACGGGGCCATCCTAGATTATGAAAGAAGGGTAGTTAGATTGTTGACTCATTGTGGAAAGACCCTTGATATTTCTTATGACCCTACAAGTCCGGTAATGCTTAGTTACCTAGAATCCCTTGGCGCATCCAATGATGATTTGAAATCTGTTCGTGTGGTCCGTGAATATAGTGACGTCTTCGATGAGGTTCAAGGTTTACCCTCGAGACGCGAGATAGACTTTCGAATATACTTAGTAGATAATGCAAAGCCAGTTGCATTACCAGTGCTCCATATGGCTCCGAGAGAGAGAAGATAACTCAGTAAGCAAGTGAAAGAATTGCTTGAGAAGGGGTTCATAAGAAGAAGTATTTCGGAGTGGGGTGCTCCAGTCGTTTTTGCTATGAAAACTAATGGTTCACTTAGATTGTGCGTGGACTATAGAGAGCTAAATAAGCTAACAAGAAGAACATACACCCATTGCCGAGGATAGACTATTTATTCGATCAGTTGGTGGGTGCTTCAGTTTTCTCGCAACTGTATTTGGCTATAGGGTTTCATCAGCTAAGGGGAGTCCTCGAGTCACCTTGATAGATATGCTATAAATGAGAAAGGCTGACTACGTAGAGATGGGAGACTTTGCGTACCACAAGACGAGAGTTTGAAGAAGGCAATTCTTGAAGACTCACATCGCTCTAAGATGACCATACATCCCGGTGGTGATAAGATGTATAGGGATATGAAGCGAGTTTTCTTTTGGGCCGAAATGAAGAAGGACATGGCTGAGTTCGTTTCTAGATGCTTAGTGTGCCAGCAAGTCAAGGTGGAGCAAAAGAAGCCCAAAGGTTTGCTCCATCCCTTAGAGATTCCGCTTTGGAAATGCGCAAGTGTTTCCATGGATTTTGTAGATGGGTTACCAAGATCAAGGAAGGGTAATACGGGGATTTGGGTAATTGTAGACAAACTTACCAAAAGTGCCCATTTTATTCCCGTTAATAGTAGAAGGACCGCCGCATGGTTAGCATCTGTTTACCTTCGAGAGATAGTTCGTTTACACGGCATACCCTCTAGCATTGTGAGCGATAGGGATCACATTTTCACAAGCGAATTTTGGAAAAGCTTACAAGAGGCGGTTGGAACGCAGTTATGCTTAAGTACCGCTTATCACCCTCAGACAGACGGCACAGGACCGAAAAAGTCATATGCTGATAGGAGACGAACCGATCATGAGTTCAATGTTGGGGACATGGTTTTTGTTAAGTTGTCACCATTGAGAAACGTAGTCCGCTTTGGATCAGTAGGGAAGTTGGCACCGAGGTTCATAGGACCCTTTCCAATTACGGAGAGGACATGGCAGATGGCGTATAGAGTAAAGTTACCAGAGAAGCAGTGGAGTTCATGACGTGTTTCACATTTCGCATTTGCGTAAGTGTTTACACGATACGGCGGAAGTGGCAGAGCCGAGCACGCTCGAAGAAGTGGAGGTAGAGCGCAATGCCACAGTTAGACGAGCTCCTACATGCTTTCTCGGATCGGATGTCAAAAAGCTTTGCAAAAAAGAGGTCAAGTTAGTCAAAGTGCAATGGGGAGATGATCAAAGAGACGCGATTTGGGAGACGGAAGATAAGAAGCGTATGCTGTACCTTTTCCTTTTTGAGGGTATGTTTTATTTTCTCCTTTTTCTACCGCTTTGTTGACACTTGTCCTATCTTTTAGTATTATCTTTGCGATGACATCTTCGATCTTTAGTTAGGAAGAACCCTATGGTTGCAAATATGTGTTTGAGACATGTTATGTTTGATGGATGCAAATGGTTGCAAGTGGTCGCTAGTGGTTGCTCGTGGATGCATGTACACACACCTTAGGCACTAGATCGGCTCAATCACCTTCATACTGCATATACATGTGTGTGCATATCTACATTTATGGATGTATAATGGTTGTGTTATCATATGGATGCTACATTTTGATGAATGGTTGTGCACACATGTAGAAATAATATGTATCGATATGATTCTTTCGCATACATAATGGACGCATGGCACTATCATGATTTGCATTAAGGAGGTCGACTGAATCAGTAGACTGCCTGATTTTGCATTAGATAAGGAACATATACACACACTTTTTACATATGTTCATACAGAATTAGAAATCTTGTAAGGACAATGGATGCCTAGGTTTGATGGTTGAGTAGATGGATGATTGGATGTTAGGATATGCATTCTCTTTAACTTGGAGATTTCAGGGGCGAAATCCTTTGAGGGGAGAATGTAACACCCCATAATTTTAAATATTAAAGTTAACAAATTAGAGAATACTTCATTTCAAATGTGGGAATTAAGGGAAACGGGTTGCGCCATTGCGTTCGTCTCGGAATTCTGCTTGAGATAAAATCCGAGTTTGTGTGAATTGGACTTCGTATGAAGAAGTTATGGCCTTCGGAAGTTTTAGAATTTAAATAAATTAAAAACAGCACGAAATCAGAAATTCAAATTCAAAACAGGGAAACAGGCTGCGCGGGAAAATTCCCGCCCAGAGGCCATGTCGATCAGGGGGTCGACCTGCCCTATAGGTCGACCAGGGGGTCGACCTGGGTGTCGACCTGCCCACCCCTCCCCCCCCGGGAAGATCTGAAAGATGACGACTTTTCGACTCAGTGCTGAGTCATTAGGTCTGAGGTGTCATTCTATCTTGACTGTATGGTCTTGACTGATTCTAGGTTAATCTAACGGCTCTTAATTAATTAATCTTCTATAAAAAACACTCCTAAACCCCTAACCCCTAATCACACAAATTCATACCAAGAGCCGCCATGTCGTCAATAGAGAACCTAGAGTAGCCGCCATACACTTTCAACCCTAAAGCAAGATAGAGGCTTAAATCAAAATCAAATCTAAATAACAATTAAGTCTACATCAAAGGCGAGCAATTCAGTTTCAGAATACAGATCCTAGAAAGACAAGACTATTCTTTTAATTGTGAGTATGATAGCTTTCACAAATTAATTAATTTAATTATGATAAGTTATAATTGGGATTATGAGAATATGATTTTGAATCATGTGATGTAAATTATATATATGTTTGTGGTGTTGAATCATATGTTAGTTCTTATGTGAATTTTATGCAAGTTGGATCATACGTGAATCTTATGCAAGTTGAATCATATATCTTATGCAAGTTAGATCATATGTTAGTTCTTATGTGAATCTTATGCAAGTTGAATCATATATCTTATGCAAGTTTGTGATGATTGGATCATATATTCTTATATAATCTTATGCAAGTTTGGGTTGTTAAAATATATGTGAAACATGTATATGCGTATGCTAGTTTATGTGACATTAACCTTTATGTTTAGATCCATATGCAAGTTCACACCTTTATGTTTAGATCCATATGCAAGTTCACACCTTTATGTTTAGATCCATATGCAAGTTTACATCTTTATGTTTAGATCTATATGCAAGTTCACATCTTTATGTTAGATCTATATTTATATCCATGGCAGTACATAAGTTATGCAAGTTTATGCCCATTACCTATGCTAGTTTTGTATCATATGCTAGTTTGAATGAAATTCATATGCAAGTTATTGGCTATGTAAACTTATGTCATGATTCTATTTTATGTGTTATGTGATGTTGCTTTTCTTTTTATAAGTTAGACTATTTGCGAGTCTAACATATGTTATATGAAAACGTACGAATAGCGTGGGGATGATGGGATGATATTGAATATACATAAACTGTGAATTGGCATAAAATGGTATAATTAATTTGAAACATTAATTGGAATAATTGGCATTTGTAGACATAATTTAAGAGACAATTATGGACATAAATAAATTTGGAATTTATTGACAAATTTTAATAGGGATATTAATCCAATTTGGGGTTAAATAAAGATGTGTAATAATTAACCGCCTAAGACACGAGGTTAGACTCTTTTGTGGTGCAAGACTGCCCGGACCCGCCCGGCAAATCCAGCAACCACAAATGCCAGTCTAATGTGAGAGGTCAAAGGCATGAATTAAATGCGTAACAATTGTAAAGACACGAGGTTAGGCTCGTTTGCAGTATAAGACAGCTCGGACCCGCCCGACAAATCCAGCAACCGCAAATGCCAGTCTAATGTGGGAGGTTTTTACAAGGTTACGGTTCTAATGAATTAAGTTACACTTAACCAAATAAACATGTGATGGGGCATGGGGGGTTAAGTGGGTTCCTTGGGTGGCATGTGAAATTAAGTGGGTGCCTTGGGTGGCATGTGAAATACGATTAGATGCACTTAACCAAGTTGAAACATGTAAGAAGACATGAATAAAAATGGGGTTATGTGGGAAACTTTAGTGGGGACCAAGCATAGGTGGAAAGCTTGTGTCAGGCATGGGGGGCCTTTTCAAACCAGTAACCCATTAAGTATCTTTGTGAGCTTGACCCAAGTCGAGGACAGGACACGCTTACTGGATTTGATTGTAAGAGGTCAAAACGGGTTAGCGGTGGCAACTCAAGTCAACGGGGTCATGTGCGTGCGTGGGCCCGGGCTGGTAGGTAAGACGTTGTTGCATCGTGTAGATATAAGTCATGCATCTTTGGTGGTATCGGGTTGCCACTTTGTGGAGTGATACACCCCACTATGGGGCCAGCACGGGTATCTACGAGTTGGGAGCCGATCGCATGGGGGTAGTGGGTACAACTAGTGGAGATAGGGGCAGACGACACGTATGAAGGCAGCTAGGGGTACACGAAACTACCATTATCATTATTAAGTTCTGTAGGCGGGATCAACTTTTAGGGTGACTAGTGGTGGTGCAGTATAGTAATTATCCTATAGTGATTAGGAACGTGATTAACGCCAGAATATTCCTCTTATTTGCTTTGCCATTCCCACTTGTTTCATGGTCATATCTTATCTTACCAGTTTATGCCTTATCC
Source organism: Allium sativum (assembly GCA_030737875.1). Classification (NCBI taxonomy): domain Eukaryota; kingdom Viridiplantae; phylum Streptophyta; class Magnoliopsida; order Asparagales; family Amaryllidaceae; genus Allium; species Allium sativum. Next base: position 1,021,101,535 of record CM060926.1, read on the forward strand.
TAGTTACTTTAATAACTATATTGTTAAAGTTATTGTACTGGCTAGACTTTATGTCTGACCCCCTTGTTTTTGCCTCTTTTCTTCCTCCCCCCCCCCCCCCCCCCGCCAAAGGTTCTCAGGGTGGTACTAGTACTAGTGGAGCTTGATCTTGGATCTCTTTCTCTCTCTTTTGGAAGTGCTTGGATTGCTGAAAGTAAAGTTCAGCTCATCTCTTTTATGGCTACTTGTGTTGGGGTTTATGCTTTTTATTTTATGTACTCTGAAACAATTTATCAAGATGGATATTAAGTGTACTTGGTTTATGAAGTTGTTGTAATCAAACTATTTCTCCGCTGCAATAAAAGTTGTTTTAAAATTTTCAAGTCCCGTTATTTATATCTGTCTTGTTATATTATGTTCTATACACTAAATATGCTCCATGGAAGTTAATGCATTTCCTTTGTGAGTGACATTAATGGACGTGGGGTGTTACATCAAAGCTCTCAATAAAGATTTATTTCTATATTATATTTTGTTCCGCTACGATGGGAAGCTCTGATTCTATGTTGGTTCTTCTTCTTATTCTTCTATTCTAATATTTCTTTCTTTCTTATCTCACCCTCTTATTTCTTTCTATTAGTTTTCTATGTTTTCGATACTTGAGTTTGGACATGAGATGTGTTAGTATCTAGATTCGAGCGTCAAAATTTCCGAGACGCTATAGCTTGCATAATGAAAATTTATTTATAGTTTATAGCATTAGAAACTTAGAATATCATAGAAATTGAGTATGTTGAACCCACTGTTAATTTTACACAATGGACTAATGTTCAGAAAGGCACTACACAAAATAATTTGAAGGCTATGAATATTTTATTTTGTTCACTAGATAAGAATGAGTTTACAGGGTATCTATTTATAAATCTGCATATGAAATCTGGAAAGCTTTGCAAGTAACTCATGAAGGAACGAGCAAAATTAAACAGACCAAAATATCCATGTTAACCAATTGGTTTGAATTATTTAAAATGAATTTGAATGAATCTATCTCTTATATGTACTGCAAGTTCCAAGAGATCGTGCATTCACTAATGGCTTTTGGAAAAATATATTCTATGGAAGATCAAGTTAGAAAAGTTCTGAATTCATTAGTTTATATTGGGATTAAAAGACACTTGCAATTGAAGAGGCTAATGATATAGTACAATGAAAATTGAAGAATTAATCGGTAATCTAATGTCGTCTATAGTCCAAATGCAAGGAAAGAAAGAAAATAAGTCATTCGAAAAGAAATCGATATCATTTAATGCAACAACTGACGATTCTGACTCAAATAACGACAATGATGAAGAAATAACGACCATGGTGTCGACCTGGCCACCCCAGGTTGACCATAGTGTCGACCTGGGTGTCGACCTACCTGGTCGACCTGGCTGGCTGGGTCTGGCTCTGGCTCGAATTTCTGTGGCTCGGTGTGTCACTAGGGCTGACATGTCACCTCTTGATTGGCTCTTTGAACTTTGTATTGTCTAGATTCCTCCTGTCTTCATCTGACGGCTCAAAAAAATTTAAAAATCTATAAATACACCCTAAGTCTCAACTAAAAATTCACACAAAAAAATAAGATGGGAGTCGTCATGCTGCCAGGAAGGAATTAAACATAGCCGTCAAGAGAGAGGAGCTTAGAGACGAATCAAATTAAGAAGAAGAAAACTAAAGTTTAATCAAATTAATCAACGCAAGGTTAATCTACCCAAAGGAGTGCATCTCAATTTCAGAATTCAGAATCCAGAATTCAAGATTTCTGCATTCGTTGTAAGTATAGTGACCTTTCAGAATATGAATAAAAACTGTGACGTGATTCGATGTAAATGAAAATAGAATTGTTTTATTGTATGAATTCTGTGTATTGTAATAATTCTGTCATGACTTGTGTATTGATATTTGTGGCATAAATTGATTGATGCAAGCCTATGGGACATTTGTATATGAAAGTAATAGCAATAGCAAGTTGTGGAAAAAAACTAGAAATTGATCCCTTTATGTTTATGTCGATGGCATGGACTATATACATTCCCTTAGTCTAAGTTAGAATTTATGTAAACATGTTATAGATTTGAGACCTTTTATGCCTACATGACCCAAAACCTACGAACACATTCTTATGTTTATTTGCAAGTATAATTGGATCTATGATAAGTATCGTTTGGGTTTCATAAACTATGCAAGTTCATGTTGAAATAGGCTATATGATTAGATGATAAAATTGGACATTTTGATGAATATACAACATGCTAGTTTTGTGGTTGACATTATGCCAAGTTAAACATGTTTAAACACATGTTTGTATAAGCCTAAACTATGCCATTTCATATGTCACCTACTTAGTTATACTTTGATATGCAAGTTCACATGACCCATAATTTATGTTGAAACGCTAAATTGCAAGTTCATGCGCCACACACCTTTATGTGAAATATTACATGTTCTTGGTTTCCCCTTTTTCTCACGTTATAAAGATGGTCTGAATTGTGTCAAGCCCAACACTTGTTATAATGTTGCGAACGTACAAACGGGGGTAATAACGTTGGGTGTAAAACATTAAAAAAAATAAGTTGGCATGGTTGGCACATGCCAACGGCAATGACATTCTAGCGGTATGAATTGTTATACCCAAGAATAAAGAACATGAAATTTACATATATAATTGAGAAGTAATAAAATATGTAAATTTAGAAAACACGATATGCTTAACCCGAGGTTGGATTGAGTTGTGATGTAAACCTGCCCGGGCCCGCCCGACTGTCCAGTAGTCACAACAATACTTATCCAATGTGGGTGGTTAAGCATTGAGCCCAATAAGGACCCAAGGTTAGACTGAGCTACGGTGTAAACCTACCCGGAACCGATCGGCACATCCAGTAACCGTAGCAATACCTGTCTAATGTGAGTGGTCAGGTGCTCTTAGAGGCTAAGGACAGATGGTAGGGTTAAGTCAACTATAAACACTAACCAAATTCAACATGTTAACAAGAAATTGATGGGTGGGGTTAGGTAAATACAAACACTTAACCACTTAACATGTTTGACTAGAAAAAAACCTAGTAACGAGGGACCCGTTTCAGCAGTAACCCAAGTTAGGTATCATGGTACCCTGAAACTAGGCAGGGTGAGGCACGATTACTGGGCTGATTGTAAGCGGTCAAACCGACGGCGGTGGGTGCAACAGTGTAGGTTCTAACGGGGTGCGGGCATGCACACACTCCGGAGCAGACAAACAGGGCACTGGGGGCACCAGTAGTATAACCTATGCCTTCTAGAATTGTGTCGGGGCTGCCACCATGGGTCTTGATACACCCCATGGTGGGACCAGCATATGTATCTACAATTCTTGGGGACCGTATGACACATGTTTATGCGAGTAGGAGCCGATCTTCAGAAAATGTGGATCACTTCACCCTCAACATGGGGTGCCAGATAAAATAAGCTCAAGTAGGTGCAGAGATATAGTGTGGGTGCGACAGCACATTCGATTCTAAACGACACTTCCTTAGCTTGTGACACTTTCCTGTTTTCAGTTTATATCTATCATGCCCTTTTTCTTGTTCACATACTGAAGAGTTACTAGATTTACTCAGGCTTTATGTCTGACTCTATTTTCTTTTCATCTTCTTTTCTTTCGTTCCCCCCCCCCCCCCAAGGTCCACAGGGAGGAAACAACTCAGCTCAGTCAGACCTTTGCAAGCTCCAAGACCGTAGACGTATGGTTTGGAACTCTTTTGCTCGGATCATGGCTTTGGATATCACTATGGAGATTTTTGTTACTTTTATTTATGTTTTATGCTTCTTTAATAATCAAGACAGTAATGAGGTTGTAATGATGGAAGTATTTTGAGACAAATATGGAAATGTTTTATTTGAACACGTATTGATGAAATAAAAGTCTGTTTGGTTTCCGCTGTTTAAAATATGTGTATTTATATATGTCTTGTGTTTATCTGTGGCTTTTACTTATAAACCTCCACCAAAGTTAAGGCATTCCCTTTGTGAGTGACCTTAACGGAGGTGAGGTGTTTCAGATCTCAACGCATCTTGATGAATCAAACTACCTGTTATAGAAATTACAGGTAGAAACAGCTATTAGAACATATGGTCTTGAGGACTATATTCTTGAAACAAAAATTATTCCTCCAAAGTTTATCAGAGACAGTAAAGACAAACTCATTAGTAACCCTGAATATACTATGCATCAGAGACAAGATGGTTTGGTGTGTGCGTGGATGATGTCATCTATTGGTCCAACAATTCTACCACAATTAATTGGAGTCAAGACTGCTCAAGAAATTTGGGAAACTATTGCAAGAAACTTCTCAAATTAGTCATTTGCTAGGGTTATGCATTATAGAAGGCAATTACATAGCATAAGAAAAGGAGAATCATCTATGAATGAATACTTGTTAAAGGTTAAAAACATTTGTGATCAATTGAATTCTGCAGGCCAAAGGATACCTGAGTCTGAGCAAATAATTGTTATTGCAAGTGGTTTAGATGATGAATATGAAGCAGTGACTGGTATCATATTGTCCATGATCCAACTCCCTCACTACAGTACGTGCATTCTACCATACTATCACATGAAGGTAGGATATAACACAAGAAGACTGTTAATGCAGATTTATCTATCAACTACACTACATATGGAAGAGGAAAAAAACCAAGAAAATAGTTCAAGAAATCAATTCAATAATCAAAGAGGGGGTTGGTCTGGAAGAGGGAGACGAGGTGGTAGAAGTAACAACAATAACAGAATCAGATGTCATATTTGTGGAAAAGTGGGACACAGTGCCAGCAAATGTTACTTTAGATTCAATACTAATAACACTCCCTCACAACAAAGCAACAATCCTTAAATCTGGTTAATGCCTCAAATGATAGCAGTAAAGCACAGGTAGAAATTCATAACACTGATTCTACCACTAATGATTATGTTTTAGATGACTGCTGGTTTCCAGACTCAGGTGCTACCAATCATGTGACCAACAATCTAAATTTGGGGAACAAGGAGTATAATGGTAACCAAAATCTTACTGTTGGTAATGGTAAAACAACACTTATTACACACACTGGAAATGCAAGTTTAGATGGAACCAAAAAATTATTTTTAAAAAATTTGTTAAGAGTTCCATCAATTAAGAAAAATTTGATGAGTGTTTCCCAATTTGCTAAAGACAATAGGGTTTATTTTGAGTTTTACCCTAATTCATGTACAGTTAAAGACATACTGACACATAAAATTCTCTTGCAGGGTAAAGAGAGTAATGGATTATACAGATTTGATATCAGTAATTCTGATTTTAGAAATGACAAGTGCATAATGTATGTTACTAATGATTCTGATTGCCTTAAGGATTTTGATTTGTGGCATTATAAACTGGGTCATCCCAGTTTAAAAGTTACTAAGCATGTTATGATGAATAATAATTTTTCTGCTTATCAATTTCCTGAATCATATATGTGTTATGCATGTCAATTGGGAAAGAGTCACAAACTTGCATTTCCAGACTCACATACAGTTTATACTAGACCCTTAAACTAATAGCTACAGATTTATGGGTCTGCACATATCAGTTCTAGCTATGGTCATAATTATTATATATCCTTCATTGATGCATACTCTAGATTTGTATGGATTTACATGCTTAAGTCTAAATCTGAAACCAGCAATGTTGTGATTCAATTTATCAATAAAGTTGAAAACATTATTGGAAATAAAATACATACTTTTCAGACAGATGGTGGAAGAGAATTTTTACCTTTAAAGTCATTCTTTGACAAAAAGGGAATTAATCACAAAACTACTTGTCCCTACACTTCAGAACAGAATGGGTTAATTGAAAGGAAACATAGACATATTACTGAAACTGGTTTGACTTTATTAGCCCAAGCCTCTATGCCATTCAAGTATTGGGCAGATGCATTTTATACTGCTGTACATTTAATTAATTTAATGTCTACCAAGGTTTTAAATTTTAAATGTCCACAAGAAGTTCTAACTAAAATCAGACCAGATTACAAACATTTAAAAGTGTTTGGGTGTCAATGTTTTCCATATATAAGACCTTATAATAACCACAAGTTAGATTATAGGTCAACAGTTTGTACCTTTCTTGGGTATTGTAACAAACAAAAAGGATACAAGTGTTTAGATAAAATTGGAAGGATTTACATTACAAGACATGTAAGGTTTAATGAACATATATATCCTTTTAGCAAAGCAAGTGCAAGTACTCCAGTTACAGGTACAAATACTAGAAAGGTAATGATTGACATACCTGATGAGATAGAAGTATTAGTGCCAGTTCATGCAAATGAACATGACACTAATATAAACTCTTAACACACTGAGCCATCAAGCAGGCCAAATCAAGAGCAAATCAGCAATGCAAGCCCTCAATTCATAATGCCTTCAAGTAGGTCAGGGCAAGAGCAACTTTCTTCCAGCCATCAAGTGGGAGACAATGCTCAACAAAGAAGGCAGAGTATTAGTGAATCTCATGATGATCATTCAATAGATGTAAGTGGTGCTAGTGACAATCAAGCTACTGCAGTCAATGATGCTACAAATCAGCATCCAATGCTTACTAGAGCTAAATGTGGAATTTACAAGCCTAAGATTTACAATACAACAATTATTTCTGAAGAGCCATCATCATATTATGAAGCAGTTCAAAATAAAAACTGGAAGTCAGCAATGCATGATGAATACAGTGCCTTAATTAAAAAGGGGACTTAGAAACTTGTTGAAAAACCAGAACATAAAAATATTATTGGCTGCAGATGGGTTTACAAATTAAAAAAGAATGATGATGGTTCAATTTCTAAGTACAAAGCAAGGCTTGTTGCTAAAGGGTATTCACAACAGTGTGGTTTTGATTTTTCATTGAATTTTTCACCTGTTGTGAAACCTACATCAATCAGAATAATTTCAACAATTGCTTTGTATAGAAATTGGAGCATCAAGCAACTTGATGTTAATAATGCTTTTCTTAATGGTGATTTACAGGAAGAGGTTTATATGGAGCAGCCTCAAGGTTTCACTCAACAGTCAACAAAAAATTTGGTATGCAAACTCAATAAGGCTATCTATGGACTGAAGCAAGCTCCTAGGGCTTGGTTTGACAAATTGAGAACAACTCTTGTCAATCATGGCTACAAATCATCCAAATCTGATAACTCGATCTTTATTAAAATTACTGATTTAAGTACAACATATATACTGATTTATGTTGATGATTTTATAATTACAGGTAGCAATATTGATGAAATCAAAACTATTGCTAGCATGCTAAATTCAGAATTTTCAATCAAAGATTTGGGTGGTCTAAATTATTTTTTGGGTGTTGAAGTAAAGAGAATTTCGGATTCTTAAATTCAACTTTGTCAAAGAAAATACATTGGAGAAATTCTTCACATAGCTCAAATGCACAAAGCCAATCCTCTGCCTACTCCTATGATCACTAATATTCAACTATCCAAACAAAAAGGAGAATCTTTTCAAGATCGAAAAATTTTTAGAAGCATTGTTGGTGCACTTCAATATGCTACTATAACTAGACCAGACATTGCTTTTAGTGTCAATAAAGTTAGTCAATATATGAAAAATTCTTTGGATAATCACTGGAAGGCAGTCAAGAGGATTTTAAGATATCTCAAAGGAATAATTGATCATGGTTTAATCTTTAAGACTAGCAACACTTTAAGTACCATGCTTATGCTGATGCAGATTGGGGAACAGATTGTGATGACAGAAAATCAACTTCAGGTTATTGTATTTTCTTGGGTAAAAATCCAGTATCATGGTGTGCAAAAAAATAGAATACAGTGCCCAGATCGAGTACTGAAGCAGAATTTAGAAGTGTTGCTAGCTGTACAGCTGAAGTTATGTGGATAGAGTCCTTATTAAGTGAACTACAAATCATATCACCTAAAAAATCAACTGTTTGGTGTGATAATGTTAGTGCTATATCCCTAACTTCAAATCCAGTGTTGCATTCTAAAACCAAACATATTGAATTAGACCTATACTTCATCAGAGAACAAGTCATGAAAGAAAAATTGAAGATAGGATATATACCTTCCTCGGATTAGAAGGCAGACATTCTTACAAAGCCCCTGTCAAAATCCAGTTTTTTCAAGCTCAAGGAGGAATTAAATGTTGACGTTGCTAACATAGCTGAAAGATCGGGAAGGATCATTTACATTCCAGATACTTAATTCATCTCGTGCCTCATCTTTCGTCTGATTGTTGTCAGATCTGAGCTCTTCAGCTAGGACTTCATATGAACACAGTGGTTCCTCGTCCGGTTTAACCTCTCTCAGCAAATCGGGCTCTCTCAAGTGTTTAAACTCAAGAATAGCTCAATTTACCTGTTGTGGAGGCCTGTGGAGTAAGATCCTTCATCAATCAGAACATATGAAGTCGATGGAGTCGCCACTTTCCATTCTCTCAAGAGCAAACCCTAACCCTAGGTTTGGTTTGACGGGGGGAAATGAAATGAATATGTCGGCTCCATCATTTTCTCAAAGCCTTTAATATTTCTTTTCCTGTTTTGGGCTTGTGTATTATTTGGCCTAGCCCAAGCCCATTTGTATCTTACGTTGCCCTGTTCTATTTATATAAAGGGTAACGCTACATTACTTTGTACAATTAATTTCAGACTTCATTTTTTGCAAGCAATACAATAATTTTCCTTCAGTTCATTCAAGATTTCCAATTGAATTATATTAGCATCCCCATCAGAGTATTATCATTATTTGGGGATTCCTCTCATCAAAGTAGATACATTTATCACTTGAGAGTTATTGTGATCATCAAGATCAGTGCCACGCCTAGCAACAGTCACTGGCTGCTTCAGATCCAAGCCTCACCAAGCATATTACAACTGGCTGCTATAGATCAAAGCCTCACCAAGCAACCATCACTGGCTGCATCTAATTTTGATAATCAGTATTCTGGGAAGATCAGATATAGAGTACTAAGAAATGTAAAATCAGGTCACCTGAAAATTCAAGAAAACAATTCAAAATGCCTCCATACCAGTAAAAGATCCATTTCTCTCCTGATTGGAGTCACAATTGAATTACAGTCTTGATTTTGGCACTCTGAGTTCACTTTTTTGTAAGTACTTTTCCAGTTATTCATTTCTTGTATCACATTTGTCATCATGGTTGACAAATCCACCACTGAATCTGCCTCATCTCAAGTTCAACCCATAACTCCTGCAATTATTCCATCACTTGTAGATCAATTAGTCAAAACCTCCATTAGCCCTCAGACTCAATTAATCTCAATAAATCTTGATGAAACAAACTATTTGAATTGGAAATATCAAATAGAAACAACAATTCAAGGGTATGGACTAGAAGGTTATATCTATGGTACATTAGTTATTCCATCTACTTATGTCACTGATCAAGAAAATAGAGTGGTACCCAATGAGGAATATGTAAAGTACCATAGATAAGATAGACTAATTAGTTCTTGGTTGTTATCATCAATTAGCAACAGTCTAATATCTCAAGTTGTAGGCTGTAAAACTTCTAATGAAATTTGGATTAATGTTGAAAGAAATTTTAATGCTCAATCTTCTGCAAAGATAATGCATTATAGAAGGCGGATTCAAAATGCTAGGAAAGGTAATAGCACAATGAGAGAACACCACTCAAATATGAAGACCTTAAGTGATCAACTTGAGGCTGCAGGTCAAAAAGTAACCGAATCTGAGCAAGTATTAAACATTTTGAATGGTTTAAGCAATGATTATGAAGTTGTTGAAGCATTTATATCATCATAGAGAATTACTCCACCTCTTGAAGAGGTTCACTCTATTCTATTATCTCATGAGGCAAGACTTGAAAGCAAGAAAATTCAAGAAATATATTTATCCATAAACTATGAAAATAGTTTTAGAAACAGAGAACAAAGAGCTGGACAAAACCTACAAAGAGGAGGCTTCAACAATAGAGGAAGAGGCAGAGGCAGGAACAACAACACAAACGGGCCTAAATGTCAAATTTGTGAGAGGATTGGACACACTACACTCAAATATTACTTCAGATTCAATCAGAATTATACACCCAATCAGTCAACAAGTAATCAAAGAAATAATGCAAATGTAAATGTTGCTCAGATGCAGAATGATCAAACTAATCAAAGTGAGGGAAAAAATCAAGTGGTGAAGAAACAGCAAGAACTGAACACATTAATGATGAAAGCTGGTACTCTGACTCTGGAGCAACAAATCATCTAATAAACAACTTAGAGAATCTAAATCTAGGATGCAAGGAATACAGAGGTAATCAGTCTATTGCTATGGGAAATGGTAGGTCAATTTGCATTACTCATACTGGTTGTGGTATGTTAAATAGCAACATTTATTGCTAAGAAATTTGTTATGAGTGCCAGATATAAAGAAGAATCGACTAAGTGTGTCACAATTTGCTCAAGACAATCAAATATACTTTGAATTCTATCCTGAGTTTTGCCTAATCAATGACATTCTAACTAAGAAAATTTTGTTGCAGGGCAATGAAGTCAATGGTCTATACAAGTTCAATCAGAGGCCCTGCAGCAGTAATGAAAGAAGAAAACTAAACTGTAATTTCAGTGCTAATATTTCTGAAAAAGAAACAAATGTGTTTGATATATGGCATAACAAATTAGGCCATCCTAGTACCATTGTTACTAAACAAGTTATTATAGAAAACAATATTAAGTTAATGACATTTCTTTACCATACTTATGCACATATTGCCAAATGGGCAAATGTCATAAGCTACCATTTATCGGTTCAACTACTGAGTACACAAAACCACTAGAGTTAATTGCCACTCATCTGTGGGGTCTTGCAGCAACTAACTCTGATTATGGATATAATTACTAAATGTCAATTGTAGATGCATACAGTAGGTTCACTTGGATTTACTTATTAAAATCAAAATCTGATACATGCAATGTGGTGATACATTTTATCACTCAAGCTGAAAAGAAAACTAATTCCCAATTAAAAGTGTTTCAGTCTGATGGTGGTACAGAATATAAACCACTAAAATATTATTTTCACAAAAAGGGAATAACTCATAGGATCACCTGCCCACACACCTCTGAGCAAAATGGGTTGGTTGAAAGAAAGCACAGGCACATAGTTGAAACAGGTTTGACATTATTAGCTCAAGCAAATCTACCATTGAAATTTTGGCCTGATTCTTTTAAAACTGCTGTGTATTTGATAAATAGGTTACCAACCAAGGTAATTAATGGAATCAGTCCATTTCAGAAACTATTCAATTTGATACCTGATTATAACTTTCTGAAATCCTTTGGATGTCTATGCCATCCATACTTAAGACCTTATAACAAGCATAAGTTTAATTATAGGTCTAAACCATGCACTTTCATAGGATATGCTGACAATCAGAAAGGATATAAGTGTGTAGATGACAGTGGGCATGTATATATTAGTAGACATGTTATGTTTAATGAGAAATTTTTTACATATCATGATATTACTATGAAAACCACAAAGAAACTACATGATGCAAGTATATCTATCCCACCCATACCTATGTATATAGATTTCTTAAGTGCATGGTGAAACTAAGGAAACACATGAAGAAACAACACTATATAACAGTGATACTGTTCAATCGTCAAGTCAACACAACATGTCACATGTTCCATACAACAATGAAGACAGTGTTAGTAAAGAACAAGATGAAGAACAGAATAGTAATGAAGAAGAAACAAATGTTGAAATACAACCTGATACTCAAGAGCAAGCAAGGCCCACTCATCCAATGATAACAAGAATAAAAGTGGAATTTTTAAGCCCAAAACATTTTGTACAATCACTGATCATATTGAACCATGCAGCTATGAACAGGCAAAATCTAATAACAAATGGGTTAAGGCTATGAATTGTAACACCCCACTTCCGCTATGGTCACTCTCTAAGGGAATGCCATAACATCGGTGGAGTATTTTTAAGTGAATATAGAACAGAAAAATTACAACAAGACAGATATAAGTAATACTTGAAACTTTTGAAAACATCATTTCATTGCAGCGGAAAGTAAAACATGTTTGGTTACATCACAAAACCATAATAAGAGTCAAGTACAAAATATCCATCCTGATAAATAAAAGTACATAATCCCAATACATGAACTGATAACCATAAAAGAAAGGGTAAGCTGAGCTCTACACCTATGGTCCAAGCTCCAAAAGAGAATAAAGCAGCCTGATCAAAGCCCACTCGTACTGGGCCCACTCTGATAACCTGAGGGTTGGGAAAAAAAAAGATAAAAACAACGGGGTCAGACATAAGTCTGAGCGAGTCCTATAACTTTAACAATACAATCATTAAAGTAACCAGAGAAGACATAAGCTTGATATACGGTAACGTCTGGGGATGAATGGCTACACTAAGCAGCTTGGTAGACTTAGGATAAACTAAGATAACCGTAAAGACGCATCCACCCACCCAAGGATAATTACTATACTGCACCACACCAGTCATTCCTACTTAAAGGTTGATCCCACTAAGTGTACTTAGTAATTTAGTAGTTTCGTGTACCCCTATCTGACTACATAGGTGTACCCACTACTCCCAAGCGATCGGCTCCCCTACGTAGATACCCGTGCTGGTCCCACGATGGGGTGTATCATTCCCCAAAGTGGCCACCTGATAATATCAACGGTGCACGGCTTTATATCTACACGATGCAACAACGACTTACCAACCAGCCCGGGTCCACACACGCATATGAAACCCGTTGGTCCCGCGTTGCCACCGCTAACCCGATTTGGCCTCTTATAGTCAAGCCCAATATGCGTGTCCCGTCACTCGACTAGAGTCGAGCCCACAAAGATACGTTTGGGATATTGGTTGAAATGGGCCCCCACAAGCTACCACCTAAGCTTGTTATTTCTAGTGAATCCCACTTAACCCTTTAACCATGTCCACTTACATGTTATACATTTTGGCTAAGTCATTTAATCATATTCCTGTTGTCATACAAGGTACCCACTAGATTTTCACATGCCACCCATGGCACTTACTTAACCCTTTAATCATGTTTAATTACATGTTCCACTTTGGTTAAGTATTCTAATTGTATTTTCACATGCCACCCATGGCACTTACTTAACCCTTTAATCATGTTTAATTACATGTTCCACTTTGGTTAAGTATTCTAATCGTATTTTCTATTGCCACCCAGGGCAACTACTACATTTCCACATGCCACCCAAGGCACCCACTTAACCCCTCATGTCCCTTTACATGCTAATTTGGTTAAGTGTTTCTTAATTAATTAAGACCGTGATTCTCATAAAGACCTCTCACATTAGACTATCTTTTATGACTGCTGGTTAAGCCGGTTGGGTCCGGGCAGCCTTATGTCATAACCGAGTCTAACCTCGTGTTTTTACATTAATCACGTATTTAGTTTGTGCCTAAGACCTCTCACATTGGGCTAACATTTGTAGCAACTGGTTAAGCCGGTTGGGTCCGGGCAGTTTTACACTACAAATGAGTCCAACCTCGTGTCTTAGTCGATTAATTACACCTAAGTAATCACCCCCATATTTATTAATTATCCCTAATTAATATTCTCATTTACAAGAATATGGGTAGACCTAACTCAATAGGTAAATTCCCAATTCCATAACATGGGTAGACCTAACTCAATAGGTAAATTCCCATGGGGTAGACCTAACTCAATAGGTAAATTCCCACTTATGCTTATTCATTTTATGGTATGCTTAATCATAACCATTTCACACCATTCATTAACATGTCTATTAACCCCATCGTTTCCCCACGTACTTATGCTAACACGACATATTTCCAAGAGAAGATTCTTTCACAATTAACATGGGTTTCACTTAGCATACATTAGCATTAACATGGGTTAAAAGGTGTCCACTTACATCATGACATTAACCCAACTAGCATTACTAAATAACCCAACTTGCATGAACATACATATGTCATGTATAAAGGCGACTTGCATAAGTGTTCATAGGTTATACAAAGGTGAACTTGCATGTGTCTTAAAGGTGTGAACTTGCACAACATGTTACATGTTAACTTGCATAACATCATACACATAACTTGCATAATATTATAAACATAACTTGCATATCAACATACACATAACTTGCATAACATCATGCACATAACTTGCATAACATCATACACATAACTTGCATATGAATTTGCATAACAACATGCACATAACTTACATAACATCATACACATAAACTTGCATAACATGTTGAGCTTGCATATAAGCATACACATAACTTGTATAACATGTTGAACTTGCATATAAGCATACACATAACTTGCATAACATGTTGAACTTGCATATATGACTTGCATCTTAAAGGAGGGTAAACATGCATATATATATATATATATATATATATATATTCATAGCATATAAAGGTGTCATCTTGCATATGTATGCATCACATTTAAAAGGGTAAACTTGCATGTCATGATTTATGCATAATACCAAACACTTAGCATGCATAAAACCACCTACTTAGCATGCATAAAATCAATTACTTATTATGCATAAACCCACCACTTAACTTGCATAAACCCACATATCCAACTTGCATAAACTCACATATTCAACATGCATAAACTCACATATTCAACATGCATAACTCACATATTCAACATGCATAAACATAGGATTAATATTAAACATAGATTAGCATATTCACATCATATCATATGACTTGAAAACCCATTAATCCTCATGCAAAACCATAGATCTCATCATATCTCATCTACTTAATTTAGCAATTGATCATCAAAGTGATAGAAACTCACCAAAACCAAGATTAGCAAACTTATGAAGTGGAATTAGTTGCTTTAGTTGAAGAAGATGTTGATTAGAGGTTGATTAGCTTGCAACTCTCTTCATTGATTTGTGGAGGCCATGATCAAGTTTCATTTTGCCATAGTTTAGTTACAAGATCTAATTATTTATGAATTAGGGTAGGTTTGGGGTCTTATTTATAGGATTAGGTAGTGTTTTAGGCCCTTAGATTAACCCTAGATTAGATTAGGACCCTTAGATTTCGGAAATCTCTAGAACACAGCCCAAGACTTCAACCAAAAACCAGATCTGGTGCACCCAGATCAACAGGGCCGACACCCTGTGTCGACACCCCTGTCGACAGGGCTGTCGACACCCCTGTCGACATGTCTGTCGACACCCCTGTCGACATGCCTGTCGACACGGGGCTAGGCGGGAACTTTCCCGCCCTTTCCGCTTTTGGCTCCAAACTTGTTTTAGAACTGAATTTTAAATCTGTTTTTTAACTTTGAATTTTCTGAAAACTTCTTTGGGCCATAACCGGGCCATACGGACTCCGATTCTCGAAAACTCGGACTCTATTTCGCGTATTTTTCCGAGATGAACGCAATGACGCAGCCCGTTTCCCCCAATTCTCACATTTGAGATTATTTATTCTGCAATTAATGAATTTCAGCATTAACTGAAATACGGGGTGTTACATTCTCCCCTCCTTAAAGGATTTCGTCCCCGAAATCTCTAAGCTAAGGAGAATGCATATCCTACCATCCAAACAACCATCTACTCAATCCATCAAACATGGGCATCCATTGTCCTTAAAACAATTTCTAATGATGTATGAGCATATGCAAAAAGTGTGTGTATATGTTCCCTATCTAATGTATGAACATATGCAAACCATGATAGTGCCATGCATCCATTATGTATGCGAGAGAACCCTATCGACACATACAATATCTACATGAGTGCACAATCATTCACCAAAATGCATCATCCATATGATAACACAATCATTATACATCCATAAATATAGCTTCCTACACACAATTTTATGCAATATGCAATATGAAGTGATTGAGCCGATCTAGTGCCTAGAGTGTGTATATATGCATCCACGAGCAACCACTAGCAAACACTTGCATCCACTTGCATCCATCAACCATAACATGTCTCAAACACATGTTTCAACCATAGGTTTACCCTATCAAAGGTCAAAGGTACTAATGAGAGGACATACTAAGGATAAGATAAGCACTAGACAACCGATAAAGGAGACGTCTAAAGCACATACCCTCAAAAAGGGATGGGTATAACGAACGCATCTTCGCTTCTGTCTCCCAAGTAGCATTGCTCTCACTTTCTCTCCTTTTTCACTTTGACTAGTCGAACCTCTCTGTTTCTCAACTCCCTAATCTCTGACCCAAGGATGCGGGTAGAAGCTCGTCGAATAATCACATTACGCTCTACCTTACTTCTTTAAGCAAGCTTGGCTCTATCGCCTCTACGCTCTTATGTAGGCCCTTCCTCACATGGAATACATCATGTACACCACTAAGTCTGTCGGGCAACCCCACCAATGGAAGATGCTCTTCCCATGTACCTCCTAAATCCAAGATACATAGCCTCAAAAGGTCTTCTAAAATACGATTCACCCTCTCGGTCTGGCCGTCTATCTGAGGATGATATGCGGTACTCAAATACAACTGAGTCCCTACCGCCTCTTGCAAACTTTTCCAAAACTCTTTAGTGAAGATAGGATCTTGATCGCTCACTATACTGGAAGGTACATCATGCAATCTAATAATCTCTCGAATGTAAACTGAAGCTAGACATGGAATAGTCCTCTTGCTCTTCACGGGTATGAAATGGGCACACTTAGTAAGTCTATCTACCACAACCCAAATCCCCGTATTACCCTTCCTTGATTTCGGTAATCCTTCGAGACACTATCCCACTTCCTTAGCGGAACTTCCAATGGGTGAAGCAACCCACTTGGTTTCTTTTGCTCCGCTTTCACCAAGCATCTAGCGACATACTCGGCCATGTCTTTCTTCATACCGGCCAAAAAGAAAACTCGCTTCATGTCTTGGTACATCTCGTCCCATGAGAAAACCAGATTCTTCTTCGTCAAGCGGGTTAATGGGGCTGATATCTTCGCGAAGTCTTTGATGAACTTCCTATAATATCCTGCCAACCCCAAGAAACTTTTTACTTCGGTAGCATTCCTAGGAACTTTCCAATCCTGGATAGATACTATCTTTGCGGGATCCACAGCTATCCCTTCCTTAGAGACCACATGCCCTAAGAATCGCACTTCTCTTCTCCAAAAATGACATTTAGAGAATTTAGCTTTAAGACTATGTGCTCGAAGAGTCTCCAACACTTCTCTGAGATGTAAGGCATGCTTTTCTCCACTTCTAGAGAAAATCAGGATATTCTCCCATGCAAAATCGTCACAACTATCCACCTCTCACGCAGACCACCCTGGTCGAACTCGACATCCCCCAAATGCAAGCCCCAAAGGCCTAAACCAATATCAGACAAACACCCAAGGGATGCGTCCTTCGAACCTAGACGTCCTACGTGAGATGATACTAGTAAAAACGGCTAAATAATTAAGCCCTTGTCCAACTCTGGATGTCCTCGCCAGTCTCGCTCCAAAACCACCGTTTATCCCATAACTGGCTTTGCTCATCCTATTGAGCACATACGAAAACTTATTCCGCTCCTAGAAAAGACCAAAATGTCATTTACAAAGACCATCACGAACTTATTTAGGTACTCCCTGAACACCCTTCTCATCAAATCAATATGCGGGGGCGTTCGTCAAACCAAATGGCATCTCCAGCCATTCATGAAAATCATCCGGAGTCCTAAAGGTAGTCTTCTCTATACTATCCTCAGTCACTCTCAACTGACGAAACCTCGTGGCTAAGTCCAACTGCGAAAATACTGAGGCGCCCACTAACTGATCAAAGAGATCATCAATCCTCGACAATGGGTGTCTATTCTTCTTTGTGAGTTTATTTAGTTCTCTTTAGCCTACACAAAGTCTGAGGGACCCATCCGCCTTCGTGGCAAAAACTACCGGAGCACCCCACTCCGATATACTTCGTCTTATGAACCCCTTCTCAAGCAAATCGCCTACTTGCTTATGGAGTTCCCTCCTCTCACGAGGAGCCATGTGGCACACTGGCCAAGACACTGGTTTGGCATTGTCTACCAGATATATTTGGAAGTCAATCTCCCGCTCCGGAGGTAAGCCCTTCACCTCCTCAAAACACATCCGAGTATTCCCGGACCACTCTATAGATTGCAAACTCTCGACCGACGTGTCAAGCGACTCTAGATAACTTAGCATAACAAATTCCATGGGATTACAAGAGATTTCGAGAGTGTTACCCAAGCGGGTCATAAGCCTAACAACTCTCCCTCCACAATAAGAACGGCACCATTACTGGATAACCAGACCATGCCCAAAACTAACCCATAGCCTGTGAAGCCCAAAAAGCATCACATCTAAACTCAACGCTAAGTATAGAAACTTTCAAACCCAAACACACCATGGAGCCCCAATTGGGTTTGAAACAACTAAGGGATCACCTACTAAACTGGTGTCTAAGTGCAGTGACTCAACTAACAATGATGAGATAAACGAACTCAATGCGTCAAAATCAAATAAAGTACGGACAGGATGATCAAACAGGAAAACTAAACTTTCCACGGAAATAGTTCTACCTCTTTCTCAAACCGGTGGAGCTGCGAGAGCCTGAACTTGCCCCCTTGCCTGAGCTGGTGCCACAAGAGCTTGCACCTGTCCTCCTGAGGTAGACCCCGTCCTTTGCCCTTTCTTAGGGCAGTCTTTCGCTAGATGTCCTGCTTCGTCACAGTGGAAGCAGCCAGCCTTCCTCTTCTTGCGACAATCCTTGCTTAGGTGGCCTAGTGTCCCACAATTGAAGCACTTCTTCTTTCCCTTGCCACCGTTGCCTTTCCCACCCTTGTTTTGCTGTTGCTGTTGAGGTCTCCTCTGATCTCCTTCCTTCTCGGGTGCTTTACTAGCATTGGGACCCTTCTCTTCCTCATGCATAAGTGCCATGTCCACTAGCTTCTCAAAAGTGGCCCCAATAGGGATGTGAGACATAGCCAATCCGTGCATCGGTTCGTTTAAGCCTTTAACGAACCTCAGAGCTTTCTCTTCCGGTGTGTTTACCAAGTCTATGCTGAACCTCGCTAACTGCTTAAACTTGTTAACATATTCTTTCACCGACAAGTTCCCTTGCTTTAAGTTCAAGAACCTTTCCACGTGCATATTTTCTTCCGCTTTTGAGAGAAACTTTGCCTCAAACCTTTGCCTGAAATCCATCCAAGAGTCAACAGGGCGTTCTCCATTAGTGACCTCCCACCAGAAAGAGGCCTCTCCTTCCATTAACCAAGCGGCTAACCTGACTTTCTTTCCCTCTTCCACTTCCAAGATTTCCATTAATTCTTCCGTCTCATTAAGCCAATCCCTAGCTCCCACAAAAGGTTTCCCTCCCATAGCCTTAAACTTCCTACAAGTCATAGCAAAAGTATCCGCGCGAGGAGGAACGAGTGCAACGGGTGGAGGAGGAACATTTGCTGGACCTGCAGCGGTGGCCCTAGCCTCTAACAACCTCCTATACCATACTGGTACCGCTACACCGTCTGGAAGATAAAGATCTTCAGCCATGCTGAGACGAAAAAGGAAAGATTCAAACGGAGAATTCAAAAGATAAAGATATGGCTATCGGGGATTATGCTTTTTTTTCAAAAACTTTTCTCTTTAAAGACATGTTTTTGAAAATATTTCTTCCAAAAATGTTTTTAGAAAAATAGTTTTCTAAAAATTTTATCTGTTCTGGTAACCTTTGCTCTGATACCACGTGTAACACCCCACTTCCGCTATGGTCACTCTCTAAGGGAATGCCATAACATCGGTGGAGTATTTTTAAGTGAATATAGAACAGAAAAATTACAACAAGACAGATATAAGTAATACTTGAAACTTTTGAAAACATCATTTCATTGCAGCGGAAAGTAAAACATGTTTGGTTACATCACAAAACCATAATAAGAGTCAAGTACAAAATATCCATCCTGATAAATAAAAGTACATAATCCCAATACATGAACTGATAACCATAAAAGAAAGGGTAAGCTGAGCTCTACACCTATGGTCCAAGCTCCAAAAGAGAATAAAGCAGCCTGATCAAAGCCCACTTGTACTGGGCCCACTCTGATAACCTGAGGGTTGGGGAAAAAAAAAGATAAAAACAACGGGGTCAGACATAAGTCTGAGCGAGTCCTATAACTTTAACAATACAATCATTAAAGTAACCAGAGAAGACATAAGCTTGATATACGGTAACGTCTGGGGATGAATGGCTACACTAAGCAGCTTGGTAGACTTAGGATAAACTAAGATAACCGTAAAGACGCATCCACCCACCCAAGGATAATTACTATACTGCACCACACCAGTCATTCCTACTTAAAGGTTGATCCCACTAAGTGTACTTAGTAATTTAGTAGTTTCGTGTACCCCTATCTGACTACATAGGTGTACCCACTACTCCCCAAGCGATCGGCTCCCCTACGTAGATACCCGTGCTGGTCCCACGATGGGGTGTATCATTCCCCAAAGTGGCCACCTGATAATATCAACGGTGCACGGCTTTATATCTACACGATGCAACAACGACTTACCAACCAGCCCGGGTCCACACACGCATATGAAACCCGTTGGTCCCGCGTTGCCACCGCTAACCCGATTTGGCCTCTTATAGTCAAGCCCAATATGCGTGTCCCGTCACTCGACTAGAGTCGAGCCCACAAAGATACGTTTGGGATATTGGTTGAAATGGGCCCCCACAAGCTACCACCTAAGCTTGTTATTTCTAGTGAATCCCACTTAACCCTTTAACCATGTCCACTTACATGTTATACATTTTGGCTAAGTCATTTAATCATATTCCTGTTGTCATACAAGGTACCCACTAGATTTTCACATGCCACCCATGGCACTTACTTAACCCTTTAATCATGTTTAATTACATGTTCCACTTTGGTTAAGTATTCTAATTGTATTTTCACATGCCACCCATGGCACTTACTTAACCCTTTAATCATGTTTAATTACATGTTCCACTTTGGTTAAGTATTCTAATCGTATTTTCTATTGCCACCCAGGGCAACTACTACATTTCCACATGCCACCCAAGGCACCCACTTAACCCCTCATGTCCCTTTACATGCTAATTTGGTTAAGTGTTTCTTAATTAATTAAGACCGTGATTCTCATAAAGACCTCTCACATTAGACTATCTTTTATGACTGCTGGTTAAGCCGGTTGGGTCCGGGCAGCCTTATGTCATAACCGAGTCTAACCTCGTGTCTTTACATTAATCACGTATTTAGTTTGTGCCTAAGACCTCTCACATTGGGCTAACATTTGTAGCAACTGGTTAAGCCGGTTGGGTCCGGGCAGTTTTACACTACAAATGAGTCCAACCTCGTGTCTTAGTCGATTAATTACACCTAAGTAATCACCCCCATATTTATTAATTATCCCTAATTAATATTCTCATTTACAAGAATATGGGTAGACCTAACTCAATAGGTAAATTCCCAATTCCATAACATGGGTAGACCTAACTCAATAGGTAAATTCCCATGGGGTAGACCTAACTCAATAGGTAAATTCCCACTTATGCTTATTCATTTTATGGTATGCTTAATCATAACCATTTCACACCATTCATTAACATGTCTATTAACCCCATCGTTTCCCCACGTACTTATGCTAACACGACATATTTCCAAGAGAAGATTCTTTCACAATTAACATGGGTTTCACTTAGCATACATTAGCATTAACATGGGTTAAAAGGTGTCCACTTACATCATGACATTAACCCAACTAGCATTACTAAATAACCCAACTTGCATGAACATACATATGTCATGTATAAAGGCGACTTGCATAAGTGTTCATAGGTTATACAAAGGTGAACTTGCATGTGTCTTAAAGGTGTGAACTTGCACAACATGTTACATGTTAACTTGCATAACATCATACACATAACTTGCATAATATTATAAACATAACTTGCATATCAACATACACATAACTTGCATAACATCATGCACATAACTTGCATAACATCATACACATAACTTGCATATGAATTTGCATAACAACATGCACATAACTTACATAACATCATACACATAAACTTGCATAACATGTTGAGCTTGCATATAAGCATACACATAACTTGTATAACATGTTGAACTTGCATATAAGCATACACATAACTTGCATAACATGTTGAACTTGCATATATGACTTGCATCTTAAAGGAGGGTAAACATGCATATATATATATATATATATATATATATATATATATTCATAGCATATAAAGGTGTCATCTTGCATATGTATGCATCACATTTAAAAGGGTAAACTTGCATGTCATGATTTATGCATAATACCAAACACTTAGCATGCATAAAACCACCTACTTAGCATGCATAAAATCAATTACTTATTATGCATAAACCCACCACTTAACTTGCATAAACCCACATATCCAACTTGCATAAACTCACATATTCAACATGCATAAACTCACATATTCAACATGCATAACTCACATATTCAACATGCATAAACATAGGATTAATATTAAACATAGATTAGCATATTCACATCATATCATATGACTTGAAAACCCATTAATCCTCATGCAAAACCATAGATCTCATCATATCTCATCTACTTAATTTAGCAATTGATCATCAAAGTGATAGAAACTCACCAAAACCAAGATTAGCAAACTTATGAAGTGGAATTAGTTGCTTTAGTTGAAGAAGATGTTGATTAGAGGTTGATTAGCTTGCAACTCTCTTCATTGATTTGTGGAGGCCATGATCAAGTTTCATTTTGCCATAGTTTAGTTACAAGATCTAATTATTTATGAATTAGGGTAGGTTTGGGGTCTTATTTATAGGATTAGGTAGTGTTTTAGGCCCTTAGATTAACCCTAGATTAGATTAGGACCCTTAGATTTCGGAAATCTCTAGAACACAGCCCAAGACTTCAACCAAAAACCAGATCTGGTGCACCCAGATCAACAGGGCCGACACCCTGTGTCGACACCCCTGTCGACAGGGCTGTCGACACCCCTGTCGACATGTCTGTCGACACCCCTGTCGACATGCCTGTCGACACGGGGCTAGGCGGGAACTTTCCCGCCCTTTCCGCTTTTGGCTCCAAACTTGTTTTAGAACTGAATTTTAAATCTGTTTTTTAACTTTGAATTTTCTGAAAACTTCTTTGGGCCATAACCGGGCCATACGGACTCCGATTCTCGAAAACTCGGACTCTATTTCGCGTATTTTTCCGAGACGAACGCAATGACGTAGCCCGTTTCCCCCAATTCTCACATTTGAGATTATTTATTCTGCAATTAATGAATTTCAGCATTAACTGAAATACGGGGTGTTACATGAATGATGAATATGAAGCTCTCATAAGAAACCAAACATGGCAACTGGTTGAACCACCACAAGGCAAAAACATTATAGGATGTAAGTGGATATATAGGATCAAAAGAAAATTTGATGGATCTATTGACAGATACAAAGCCAGATTGGTAGCAAAAGGATTTACTCAACAACAAGGTTTTGACTACAAGGAAACTTTCTCCCCTGTAGTCAAACCAACTACAATAAGAGTAATACTAACTATTGCAATCAGTGGAGGATGGAAACTCAGACAACTTGATGTCAATAATGCATTTCTCAATAGTGTACTTGAAGAGGATGTTTATATGGAGCAACCTCAGGGATACACTCAAAACTCCAACCTTGTGTGCAAGTTACACAACTATTTATAGGCTCAAACAGGCTCCAAGAGTTTGGTTTGATAAATTGAGATCTACCCTAAGCAACATGGGTTTTCAATCCACTAAATCTGATAGTTCTATATTTAATAAATCAGATAATAATTGCACTATATGTATTCTTATCTATGTTGATGACTTAATTATCACAGGTAATAATTGTTCAGAAGTCAACAAATTGGTGCAATATTTAGATAAGCAATTTCAGTCAAAGACTTAGGAGAGTTGAACTATTTTCTGGGCATTGAGGTAAATTCAAAGTCATCAACAGAAATCACACTATCTCAGAGAAAGTATATTGGTGAATTACTAGCTAAGACACAAATGCATGAAGCAAGGGGTCAACCTACTCCAATGACCAACAGTCAGACTTTATCTAAATACAGGGAATAATCCACAGTTAATACAAAACAATACAGAAGTGTAGTTGGTGCAGTGCAATATGCAACAATTACAAGACCTGATATATCATACAGTGTTAACAAGGTGTTTCAATTCATGCAGGAACCACTAGATACACACTGGAGAGCAGTAGAAAGGATACAAAGATACTTGAAAGCAACTATAAACTATGGTCTGACTTTCAAGGCATGCAACAACTACAACATTACAGGATATACTGATGTTGACTGGGCATCTGACCCAGATGATAGAAAGTCAACAACTAGATACTGCATCTACATTGGAGAAAAAATTATGTCACGGTGTTCAAAGAAGCAATCAATGGTCTTCAGATCCAGCACTAAAGCCGAATACAGGAGCACTACCAATACTACAGCAGAAATAATGTGGCTAAGATCCTTACTTTCTGAATTAAAGATCAACCAAGGCAAATCAATACTATGATGTGACAATCTAAGTACTGTATACATGACTGCAAACCCAATATTACATTCCAGGACTAAGCATGTTGAAATTGATCTTTACTTTGTGAGGGAACAAGTCATGAAAGGTAGCATAGAAGTACGGCACGTACCTGCCACTTACCAGAGGGAAGACACTCTTACCAAGCCGTTATCATCAATAAACTTAACCAAGTTCAGAGAATTGCAGAGAGTTGAAGACACTGGAAGCGCAACAGAAGAACAAGCTAAGACGACGATGAATTCAAAGCCAAATTTGAACATTGAAAAAGAAGCAGAAGCTTTAGAAGACAAAGACATGACCAAATCAGTGAATTTCATCAGAAAAGACGAGAGATTGAAGAAGAATTCAGAAGATCGCTAGAAAAGCCGACATTGCAACCCTAACCCTAGTATTGATTTGTGGGGCGGGGGGTGGGAGGGGGTTACTAAAGTAAACAAGGATATTGTGAACACTTCAGCAAATATATCACATGGAAGCAGGCCAAATCCCAATATCTCTTCAAATCTTCTTGGCTACAATGAAATCAAGAACCACTTTAGATAATGCAAACATTACTAATGTATCTATAAATACAAGTTTGTGTGTACACTTATCGGTATTCATTAATACAATCATTTCAGTTTTCTTTCATCTGTTCATCGTTCTCCAAAATCAGTTACAGTAGAAACTATAGAATATACATCTTCAAATTCTTTTACAAACTATGAAAATCTACGTACGCCTTTTCATCATCATGGTTATAGCATCGACGGAGTGCCCAGCAGGGGTCGATCTGAGTGATAACTGCAAATAAATGAATTATCATCTTCCCATCCAAATAAAATATAGTAAATATTTGATAGCTTTGTGAAATGTGACATTATTTTCTTCAAATATCATGTATAGCCCTGGTAGCTATGCAACATATAACTTATCTTTGCTTCTTGCAAATGGGTGAAATGAATATATAGATTGAACTTCAGGTAAATGAGTTTCAACTCCATGCCCACCAGCTCTTTTCTGGAAATTTCATTGGCATTATATTTTTAGCAAGATATATGCAATCCAATGGTTTTAAGAGCTGTACTGTCAGGAATCTTGATTTTCTTTAACTGGATAATATTAATGCAGAGAAAAAAAATTGGTGAGGTTATTGTTTGCATTTGTATGTGCAGTTAAGAAACACAAGGATTTATTTCAAAATTACACCAAACATCACTTTTCCCTCCTGATTCTAGTCAAAGCATCAACAATATCTGCCCATTTCTATTCCGTTGTTACCAGTTCTCGGTAAATAATTCATAAATTATAAGCTATATGATATGGTATTTACTCAGACTGTGTTCTATAATAAAGGTTGCACACACTATATAATGGGAGAATCAACTGTTCTCATTACGTGGTATAATATTATTACATGATACTTTGGATAGAATAAAATTTTGGTATTTCAATTTCCAATATTCAACAAACATCACACATCCAATTTATATCATATAGCTTGCAAGCAGATAACAATAATTGATTATAACCCACCTTGTTTTTCTTAAAAAGAGTTTCCTTAAACAATATTTGCTTTAAAACCTGATATTTTGGCTAGAATCCATAGTTGTTGTTACAATTGCCAATATTCAGCAAATGATACACAACCAATCAATTTCATATAGTTTCCTTCTTCTTGGACATACGCTTATTTATTCTCAAAGTTCAAATCGATAATTTAAGCAATAAAAAGGGGACAAATGAAAAGGTTTAAGAACTTACAGTTTCACTGGCTACCCATTTTTAAGACCATCAATCTTCAATCTCGAAAAATTTACTCATTTTAATATCATTTTCCTTCACTTTCTCATTATCGCTTTCTTCCTCCCCGATCTCCGTAAAAACCTCTCTGAACATTTTTACATCAGGAAATCGAAATCAACTTTATTTTCAAAATCGAAATCGATATTGAAATCTAGATCGAAATCGATTTTGAAATCAAAGTCATGATTGATTTCTAAATCAATCTCTTAAATTAGAAAATAAAATCAATCGGTCAAAAAATGAATTGATTAAGCCTAAAAAAATGAATTGATCTTAGGGAGAAGAAGTAGGCGAGATTGGGGGTGAATGTGTATCGAGGACAGAGTGAAAAAATGAGATTTTGGGAAGAAGTGGACGAGATTGGGTGAGAAAGCAAAGGAGAAATGGAGGAGCGACAGGCGGCTTGTTATTTTGGCATCGAAGAAGTTGTCGTGAAAATTAGACTTTGCAGGCAAATATAGTTGGCACAGACAAATTGGTTTTGGAACCTGCCTAAAGGTCGATTTAATAATTCTGTATCATTATATTTTCTTGTACTAAAAATTTCAATAGCTTTGAACTATCAGCGGCTATCGAAAGTAGTCTAAAACCAATAAAAAAGGCCATAAAAATAGGAATGTCAAATAACAGTTCTTCAACACACTTTTTGATTTGATCCTTTGTAATATTTTTGATGGTTATCAACGATATTTTCTATAAATCCTGATACTTTGTAACGACTCAGAATCTTTAATGTTTCGAGTAAGGTTATTTAATTTATTTAAGCATACAGATTTGATTCAAGTTTAGTAAGTAATAGGAAAATCAATTTTTAATGAAAGACTTGCTTTTTATTGGTGTACTTTTAATTTAATGTTTATGAATTTTCATTCGACTTACTTTTTGAAAAGCAATGATATTTTCAAAATTTCTAAGAATAAAATAATCACCGTTCAGTGAGTAACCCATTCGAGTCGTAAAACCCCTAGTGCACCTAGTCCAGTCCAAGAGCACTATATAAATGATTTAATTCAGCGTATGCACATGTTAAACTCTTAGCATGTCATTATGGATTTTAAGCCTATACTGTTACTACCCCGATGCAAAGTCCTTAACTGCTGGACTAATGCTGCGGTCAAACCAATGTATTTTATTTCTTTTTAGAGATCAAGTTGAAGGTTTGTGCGCAATCAGTATTTTTATTCTAATAGTTTGCAGTTTGTATGCAAGCAAAAGTCTATGTTAAATCAATAGCATGCATGCTTTTCAATTCACCCTATCGTTTTCACTTTTCCTCCTCTTCACTATTACATAAAAGAAATAATATCAACCGTCATTCAAGAATTAAAATTAAAAAATTTACTTGATGCAAAAACATAAAACCAGATTCTATTGATTCTTACTAGCTAGGTCTTCGAATCCCTATAATCTGGTGGATGTGCTAGAAGTTTTGGGTGATTGACAGGTACAACCATATGGGTTGAAACTAGGATTGGTGTTTTCTTGAAATTTATGCGATGGTTGATGAACCAAAGGTGCATTTGAACTTCCCGTTTGAAGGAACGTTGCAGCTAATGAGAAGGTGAGGCTCTGCTCGACAATGAGGATCATGATGTTTTACTGTAGTGAGCGCGATGAGAGACTGGTTGGTAAAGACGGATGTCGACCTTGTAGGAGAATGAGAGAGAAATCGAAGCTGGAAAATATGGCAATGGAGTTTGCATGTACAGGAATGATATATGTTTGAGGAAGAATTATAGGAAGGGTACATAAAATTTAAATACAATTAGCTTAGTTAACTATTTAATAAATCTCTAACTTATAAAATTAATATGTTTTTCATTCGAGGCTTAATCAAAAACATCGTCTTTGCCAAGATAGTGTGGCATGGTGGTATGGTGTCTACCTACTAAATTAAAGGTCTATAGTTTGAAACTCCCCTTAGACCTAGTGATGTATTAATCAAATTTCAAAAAAAATGTTGTCTTTTCTATTCCTTCCGTAGAACCATTGGAATCGGTTTAATCGAGTTCGAAGCAGATGGAATTTCATGCTAAAATTGAATGTTGACCAAACTAGAATGTGTAAGTTGTAATTTGAAGTAATGTAAGTTTACTCACAATTAAATGAGCTACACTATATGTAAATAAGCCATAAAATGGTTATTGATGTGCTTGGTATATTTTATTCCATGGTGGTTTGGTTTGAATAAGTTACCGCTTTTGAAAGCAAATAATATATGAAATGATTTGCACGACCTTATATGACATACTAAGAAATTATTTACAGAGAGATATGATGCAATTCATTATCACTATTGATTTCAAATTAAATTATGTATTTGTTATGTAAATTTTAGAGTGTTGGAAGATTGATTGGTAGCACAACCATATTGGTTGTGATTGTGTTATATTTTAAAAGTTAAATTATTTTTAGAACTAAAACAACAATTGCATTTTTCAAGTGTTGTTGTAGCCTTTGACCTCATTACAATGCTTTGAAAGTACTATCATTGGTTGTTTTGATTTAAAAATGATTTTTGACTTAAAGAAGAAGAAAATAAGTTTTATGAATAAATTGGTTCTTAAATGATATTTTATAATAATATAATGGATTTTCAAATATCGTTTTATAAATTTAAGAAATAGGGTTCATTGCAACAAAAATTGGTTTTAACTGCAATGATTCTCAATGTTTAAATCATAATTGTCTTCGAAACCTTGTTCCAGCTAAATTACTATGCGTGAAAATGTCGTCTTGCCCCTCTATATCGCTTTTACTATAAGAAAGTTAAATCATTTTCCTCGGTTGACTTTTATTTTCCTTGTTCTCCACTTTCCTCCCGCTCCAATTCCCTTTTCATCCACCCTTATTCTTCGCTTTCGTCGATACTTAATCTATTCCATCAGTGACACATCATGCCTTAATCCGCTCGAGTAGGTACATCGACCAATTAAGGTCTAATTCATTTTGAATCGGTTGTGCACTAATTCTCCAATGTTGTTTTATATTTCTCAACTCATACATGGAGTTTTCTGGGTTATTCAGATTTTAGGATTCTTCTATTTTCTAATTTGATTCTAAAATATTCAGGGTCCATTCAAACATAAAGTGGTTCGAATTCAGTCCTCATTTAGCGTGGTTTCGAATTTTATTGTTGAGGTTGATCAATTGTCGTATTTATCTTTGCTGCACACAATTTTTTCTGGAAACCAAAACAAGGCCGAGAACTAATATTATCTTTGCTATAAATCTCAAGGAATAGGCGAGCAATACTCATGAAACCTCTTTCTAAGTGTGTGATCATATTATTAATCTCAATGAAGTTTATATAAGATAATGTGTGTTTGCTAGCTTTTTGTTTTGCTATTTAACAAAATCATGACAAGGAACTATTGTTGGAACTAGTTGCGTGAATCCAATGTTTAATATTTAGACTGGTTGGCAATTCATGCTTGCATGCTTGGAATGTTACACTTTGTTTTGGGTTTGCAATTACCTAACTTTCTTAAAAGAGCAAGAGCATGATGTGAATGCATTTCTATTTTTGTTTGTTACTAACCTTGTTGTTAATGTTGGCATATTTGGTATTGAAAAACAACCATTTCGTTATGTTAAGGTTGTGTTTAAGGCATTGACTAATATAATTTTGAGTAGAGTCAATTATGATAGTCAGTATAGTGATATTTGCGTAGCACTATATGTAGTTTTAGCACTCATTGAAGGACATTTTGAAAAAACTGATTAATATAATGACTTTAGTAAATATCTAACTTATAAAATCAATATCTTTTTCATTCGAGGCTTAATAAAAAACATTGTCTTTGCTAACATAGTGTGGCATGGTGGTATGGTGTCTACCAACCAAATTAAAGGTCTGGAGTTTGAAACTCCCCTTAGACCTAGTGATGTATTAATCAAATTTCAAAAAAAAAATGTTGACTTTTCCATTCCTTCGATAGAAACACTGGAATTGGTTTCATCGAGTTCGAAGCAGATGGAATTTCATGCAAAAGTCAAATGTTGACCAAACTAGAATGTGTAAGTCGTAATTTGAAGTAAATGTGAGTTTACTCACAATTAAATGAAATATATTATATGTAAATAAGCCTAAAAATGGTTAATTATGTGCTTGCTATATTTTATTGCATGGTTATTTGGTTTGGATAAGTTAACGCTTTTGAAAGCAAATAATATATGAAATGATTTGCACGACCTTATATGACATACAAAGAAATTATGTACAAAGAGATATGATGCAATTCGTCATCACTATTGATTTCAATTTCATTTATGTATTTGTTACGTATATTGTAGAGTGTTGGAAGCTTGATTGGCAGCATAACCATACCGGTTGTAATTCTGTTATGTTGTAAAAGTTAAATTCTTTTTAGAACTAAAAATACAATAGCATTTTTTAAGTGTTGCAGTAGCCTTTGGCCTCATTACAATGTTTTGAAAATACTATCATTGGTTGTTTTGATTTAAAAATGATTTTTTATTTGAAGAAGAGAATTTTTTTAAATTTTATATACAAATTGATTCTTAAATGATATTTTATAATAGTATAATGGATTTTCAAATATCATTTCATAAATTTAAGAAGTAGATGTTGAAATTTGTGATACGCAAATCACAATTATGGGCAACAAATTATCTATCATATTTTGTGGAGAGATTAGTTGCTATAACTAAGAGATAATTAAGGCAAGGATTATTTGGTGCTTATCCAAATAAATTTATGATATATATAATTTGGGTGCTAAGTTTACTTGGAGGTCAAAAATACTTGAGTATGAAGTAATTCACTCAATAAAAGGCCTAGGTAACATCTTCATTAGGGGTGGAAAATTTGTCATTATTCTTCACTGTCTTTCTCCTCAAATTTTTAGCCATTAGCTATTCTCTACCGATTTCTCAATAAGGTTACTGGTTCAAGTTGTAATTGTTTGTAACGATAGTTGAGATCGATTGTAAACAATTTTTTATTGGTGAATAAATAAAGAGGGTGGTTGGGTGGAATATCTTGTGCTCATATTTCCGATATTTTTTGTGTTTTTTTTTCAATCACATTTATCTTCAAGTGATTGGGTGAAAAATATCCTATTTTCTGGGTATTTTGTCAAACTTCCATTGCGTACAAAACCCCAACAGTTGGTATCAGAGCTCAGATCATCACATAGCTTGGAGTGTTTGTTGGATTGAAGATTGTAGATGTCAGAGATGATGACGTTTTCGAAGATGGCCATTTTGAATGGGAAGAATTGGGGTATATGGAAGCCGAAGATGGAGGACATTCTATATCTCAATGGTTTCCATGATCCCATTGATGGAGATGGGAAGAAGCCTTCGATATGGATGAGGGAAAGTGGAAGAAAATGTACAAAAAGGCAATTGCGTTGATTCGCCAATATTTGGATGATTCGGTATTCCACCATGTGGCTAGTTGTGAATCCGCGAGGGTGTTGTGGGACAAATTAGTATCGCTATATGAGTCGAGGAGTGCTCCAAGTAAGGCTTTTCTGGTTCGAAAGTTGGTGCAACTTTGATTGGATGAGGAGAAGTCTGTTGTAGAGCATTTGAACAAATTTCAAGATGTGATCAATCAATTGACAAATTTGAAGGTCAGTTTTGATGATGAGTTGCAGGTTCTTTTGTTGATGAATTATCTTTCGGGAAGTTGGGATACTTTAGTTGTTTCATTGAGTAATTCCAACGTTAATGGAACTAACTCTTTGGAAACGGTTCGAAGCTATCTTTTGACTGAGGAGCTAAGGAGAAAAGGGTCAAAGTTGAAATTGGTTCAAAGTGAGGCGATGGTAACAAGGGGCTCGAAGGATATGGTTTGGAAGAAAAAGGAAGCCAAGGGTAAAGGTGCAATCACTTGTTTCCATTGCAAGAAGGAAGGTCACAAGTGTAATGATTACTATTCATATATACGAGATATGAAGAAGAAGAAGAAGGCGCAAGGTGATAATAATAGTGATGAGGCACAGGCAGGCTTTGCTGAAGGTACCGAAAGCGATTCTTCATGTGATGCCCTATTTAGTGTTGTGGAGCCTTGGAAGATGGATTCAAGAGCCAGTTTTAACATATGTCAAGATGAGAAAAGTTTTTCTTTGTACGAGAAGAGTGTTGGCATGATAAAGACGGCCAATGGAGTACAGCTACCAATTTGTGGAGTAGGAGCTGTTAGATTTCGGATGCATGATGGAGTGGTGAGAGAAGTGGTCGGTGTGAGGCACATACCCACTTGTTCGCATAACCTCATATCTCTCAGTCAGATAGATCGCCGCAGTTTCACTTATGAGACTTGAGGTGGAGTTTTGAGAGTAAAGAAGGATGGTTGTGTGATGATGCGAGGAGTTTTGAAGGAGAGAAACCTATATAGTTTGGTCGGTTCAGTGGTCGACGGTGGAAGGCGGGTGAGGTTGAAGAGCCTAGTTCACGGCAAGGTGGAGAGGTTAATATGGTCACAGGTAATGGTCCTAAGGTAGAGGATCATGGTATCTACAAGGGTCTAGATGTTGATGATGCTCGAGGGATCCTGGGTATAAAGAGATCATGTCAAACAGAAGACGGATGTCGAGTTGTGAAATCCACAAAGACGAGATGGAGGTCTTTGTGGTATTACAAACGCTTTTGAAGATCACTATTGGCGTGGTGCACGGATGATGGAGGTGCACCATTAATGGGCGATGGTGGAGGTTTGTATTGATGTTAATTGAGAAAAAAGGTTGAAAGTGAGAGCTAAGTTGGCTGGTTTTGAGTGAAGGAGATGTTATGATTTGGTATCAAGGTGGAGAGTTGAAATTTGTGATACGCAAATCACAATTATGGGCAACAAATTATCTATGCAGATTTTTTAGAGAGATTTGTTGCTATATTTATGGGATAATTAAGGAAAGGATTATTTAGTGCTTATCCAATAAATTTATGACATATATGAAGATAATTTGGGTGAAAAGTTTGCATGGAGGTCAAGAAAACTTGAGTATGAAGCAACTCACTCTATAAAAGGCCTAGGTAACATCTTCATTAGGTGTGGAAAATTTGTCATTGTTCTTCATTGTCTTTCTCCTCAAATTTTTAGCCCTTAGATATTCTCTACCTATTTCTCAATAAGATTATTGGTTCAAATTGTAATTGTTTGTAAGTATAGTTGAGATTGATTATAAACAATTTTTTATTGGTGAATCAACAAAGAGGGTGTTGGTTGGAATATCTTATGTTCATATTTCCGATATTTTTTTGTTGTTTTTTGTTTTTCAATCACATTTATCTCCAAGTGATTGGGTGAAAAAGATCCCACTTTTTTGGTTGTTTTGTCAAACTTCCGCTGCACACAAAACCCCGACAATAGAGTCACTACAACAAAAATTAGTTTTAGTTGCAATGGTTCTCAATGTTCAAATCATAATTTCCTTCGAAACCTTGTTCCAGCTGAATTACTATGCATGAAAACGCCATCTTACCTCTTTATATCACTTTTACTAAGAAAGTTAAATCATTTCCCTCAGCTGATTTTCATTTCCCTTGTTCTCCACTTTCCTCCCGCTCCAATTCCTTTTTCATCCACCCATGTTCTTCACTTTTGTCGATACATAATCTATTCCCTCAGTGATACATCATGCCCTAATCCGCTCGAGTAGGTAAGTCGACCAATTAAGGTGTAATTCATTTCGAATCGATTATGCACTAATTCTCCGGTATTGTTTCGAATTTTTTGACTCATACGTGGAGTTTTTTAAGGTTATTCAGATTTTAGGATTATTCTATTTTCTAATTTGGATTCTAAAAATTTTAGGGTTCATTCGAACATGAAGCGGTTCGGATTCAAACCTAAATTTAAGTGTGGTTTCGATTTTTATTGCTGAGCTTGGTCAACTGTCATATTTATCTTTGCTGCACACAATTTTTTTTCTGGAAAGCAAAACAAGATCGAGAACTAATATTATCTTTGTTGTAAATCTCAAGGAATAGGTGATCAACACTCATGAAACCTCTTTCTAAGTGTGTGCTCATATTATTAATCTCAATGAAGTTTATATAAGATAATGTGTAATTGCAGGCTTTTTGAGTTACTATTTAATGAAATCAAAACAAGGAATTATTATTGGAACTAATTGCCTGAGTCCATTGTTTAATATTTAGATTGGTTGGCAGTTCATGCTTGCATGCTTGGAATGTTACACTTTGTTTTGGTTGATGATTACCTAACTTTCTTAAAAGAGCAAGAGCAAGTTGTGATGCATTTCTATTTGTGTTTGTTGCTAACCTTGTTGTTAATGTTGGCATATTTGGTATTGAAAAACAACCATTCCGTTATGTTAAGGTTGTGTTTAAGGCATCGACTAATATAATTTTGTGTAGAGTCAGCTATGATAGTCAACGTCGTGATATTTTCATAGCACTGTACATAGCATTAGCATTCATTGAAGAACATTTTGAAAAAACTGATTAACATAATGACTTTAAGCATAGAATGTAAATAACTACACTTATGTGCACTTTTAAAATAGATCGTGTAAAATTATAGTTATATAGTATTAAATTTGTACTTTGTAAATTGGTATGAATGTTTGACATTTTCAAGAGCATATGTATATGCATTATCTTATATTTTAGTGCAAAAGACTACACTTTGGATATACAAGGGCAAATACTTGCACTTGGCTGCACATTGAAGAAGATAATTCAAGTTTCAGTCAATCAGTCCAAATATTTGTATTGCAAAGAACTAGTAAAATATATTTGCATTTCTTTGCACTTCAAAATAGATAGTGCAAATATTTACACTTACCTGCATTTCAGAATAAATTGTACGAAAATTACTTCCTAGTTGTAACATCCTAGATTTTTAGCGATATAATAATTAATTTATTTAATTAATTATATAATGGTTTGATAATTTAAATGTTTTAAATTCAAATATTTTGAATATTTAATCAATATATTAATGAGATAATAATATATTTAATTTCCGAAATGGTCGAAAATAAGTTGAAATGGTAATACCGCGTAAATATGATAATTTAAGGTATTTAATTGAGTTATATTTGGGTTATACTAATGGATATATTATTTAAACGACAGTTGAACGTATTAATTTTAATATAAGTTATAATCGAGCTCGTAACGTCACGGCAAATCGTAATATTACGATTTAAAATTCAACTGAGTATACAAGATCCGTTGTTAGTCATATTTATTCGAAACAAGAAACATTGGAATCTATTAGACTGTATTTTTCTAATGGAAGTGAAAAATCTGGATTTTGGCTTATAGATAGTAAGTTGTGTCCAAATCAAATTTTCAAATAGTCGCTATGGAATCGTTTATAAGCCATATGATTTATTTAATATAATTAAATATTGGTTTCGAATTTGGATAAGGTTTTCATGACGTATTGATATTTCAATTTATAGAATTTTTCTGAAATTTTTATTTTGAAAAATAAGTTATTCTTATTTTGAAGTATTTTTACACCCTAAATCAACATTTTAGGGTTTAATAAAATAAATTAATTTGTCTATTTTATTATATTTCTGGGATCGTGGCCCATCGCTTGACACGACCACACTTTTATTTTTGTCCGTAGCGACTCGAATGCGAACGGAGTTGTATGTAACGATATGTAAAGATATGCACCCAACGCAATATAAAGTACATATATAAAATTGAAGTATGGTTGCACATTCTTTCTGAAGCTTACTTATATAACTATTTATATAATATATTGATATTTGCGCCAAGTTATAGTATGTGGTTTCTTTTCTTGCCAAACTATCACGTACAAACCCATACCGATGTAGACTTATTTCATGGAAATCAAAATATATTTTTCCTTTCTAAGCCTTAACACATGGGAAGAAGTACATCAGTGAAAAGAAAACTCAAGAAAAAATCAATATAGCCTACACAAATCGATCAACGTCTATTCCCTGAAGACTTAGTTTGTACCCTTTTCTTTTCACAGTACAGACTGTATATTTTTAGGTCCTGACCTATTTGAACAGAACCTATGATTTCTAATCCATTAAAAACTACGAAGCGAAAACTCCATAGCTAAGTTTCCACCTCTACATCCTACCCTAAAATACACGGTGACAACTCAATATAGACAGCCTATGAAATGAAAATTCGAACACATCACAGAAAAGAGAAATCAAGATCACTGAAAATCTACACAGCTACTACCCTAATCTGCATATCTATACACACCAACTACTTGATCATCAAGGAATTGTAAAGCCTATATAAACCACTGCCATTCATCCCGTTTTCATCTTCAGCAACTTGGAAAATCCAAGCTTTTCAATGGTCGAAAAAATTAGAGAAACAAACTAAATACTACATAGTAAAATTTGAATCAAATTTATACAGGATGCTAAGGCGACTTTCTCTCATTTAGTTTGCATTTCGAAAGTTGCGATGGCACTCCGGTAATTCATGGTTTCAACAGTCGGTGTATTGGGTTAAATGGTGGGGTCAGGTAGTTGCTGGTGATCTAAGGAGGAGGGGGGTCGATTAGAAGGTGGTGCGGTGGGTGTTATCGCTATTCAAGTGAAGCGGGGAAGGAACGGATGTTATATGGTTATGATGATGAGGCATATGTTACTGGAGCGGGTCTCAGGAGTATATGTGTTGGGCAAAATGGAAGAAAGCAATTTGCATGGTGAGGATATTGTTTGGAGCGTGGTTTTTCGTAAAGAGATGCAGGGTTGGCTATTGAAAAGGCAAGCGGTGCATGGATACAAGGGGGTTGTTTGGTACTCTGGTTTTGGCGGGGGGGGTTTACTGTAAGACAAGGAGAGGTGCGTGAGATTTTGAGTGCGGAAGTGGTGTTGAGGGCTAAGGAGAGGTATGAGTTTGTGCCATTTTGTGTAGGCTGCTCACATGGATACTGGGAGAGGAGAGAAGATGGACACTGTGTATATGCGGGTCTGATCTTTTAAAGTGGGAAGGGGGACCAAAAATATAAAGCCTATATAAAAGATAGAAAAAAGAAAAAAAGAAAATCGAATGGCCATGAAAACCAGAGGGAGTTTTAGGGTTGTATTTCTGAAACGAGGAAGTTATTCAGGAAGGAGATGTCATGGAAAATGAGTACATGAGGGAGTTGGGTTGGGTAAATGCAAAGCCCAATACAAAAAAAAAGGATGAAGAAATTTCAGAATGGTGGGATATGAATATACGTTGGGAGCTTGCGTTAGAAATGTGACGGGGAGAATAGTATGGCTGATTGAATCAATGACGTCGGCCGAAGTTGATTAGAAGTTGAAGCTGGGTTTTACAAGAAAAATAAAATGGAATTGTATGAAGAAATTGCCGGAAAAATAATGGATCCGAGCTGATGCGTGGAGCGGTGTTGATTAATGGCGAGGTCCGGTAAAATTAATTTAAGTTTAAATTTTTATAATACATATGAACTAATTAACACAATATCTCATGCACATGAACACAATTTGACGAATGGTCCAGAATCATACGGAAGCTGGCTATGCTACGAAGTTAGTACGGAGAATTTTGAAAATCATTTCAATTTATGGTAGAATTAAGCGTCTAATATGATCAACTGAACGTTAACCGTTATTTAATGGTCAACGACCAAGGTGAGTAAACTCACTAACTCTGTCCAGTTCTATAATTTTAAACATTATTTAATATTGACAAAAATGATTGAATGCTATGTGTGATGGTTGTTTGGATGATTGCTTATCAATGGGTCGAAATTATATATATAGTCATATATATAATAACAGTTGATTGAATACTGATCTATTTATTTTAATATATCGTATTATTATGAAATTAGTGTTGTTTATATTGATTAACATTCGTGGATGCAGGGAAATAGGTTAGAGGGATCCAACTGGATTCCTCAACAATTATATTGTTGTTTTTCATATATTACTTTATATGATGTGATAAATAATCTGTGATTGATTATTGTGTGTTGTGGGATGTTGAACAACATTGACCTGGAAAATTGGTATATTAATACCGTAAAATTCATTCGAATATATTAGAAAAGAAATTGGGGTTTTAAAAAGGATAATTTATTTTCAAATAGAAATCGAATTTTGAATGGACTAGAATATAATAACTTGTTTTAATTATATTAAAAGTACTAGTTGAGGTAAGAAATAAAATAGAATAATTATTATTGAACAAATTAAAAATATAAGAATGAATTTAAGAAAGGAAAAGGGAAATCGTTTATGGAGAAAAACGATGAATTATTTCAATGATCGAAATGTAAGAGAATCTAAACAAATACACAAAGATTTGTAATTAGAATTCGACGATATCGACTAATTTATGTTTATGAATTATACATTATAAATTTGGGGTATGACAAGATGATTTATGATTTGGGTTGGAAACAATAATTTAAAATTGAATATGAAATTGAGATTTAAATATAAACCGGTTATATAAATAAGAAGTTGACTTGTAAATAAAGATTTTGAAGTAAAATATGAATATGATTTTATATAACCACTAGATAAATGGAATATAAACCTAAAATGGTATTTATAAATAAAAATCAAGATTTGATTGATAGAATGAGTCCATATATCTGTAAAGGAATGGTATTCACATTTAAAGTGAAACATGTTGAAAAGCAAATGTTGCAAGTTGGAATGATAATAAAAAGGGAATTTGGAAGTGATAAATTTAAAAATGAAATTTAGAAATTTTGCTGATCAGAAACAGAATTATTCCAAAGTTCAAAATGTTAATCGAATAGGAATTATTCGAAGGGGAGTCAGATGTTGGATTTAGGAAAGTAATACTACTTTCCATTTTTAAGAGTTGATTTATTTATTTATTAAAAATTATTCAAGGTAACGAATCAAAGACTTATTTCAAAGTTAAATAATTTGGGAGCAGATATTATAATGGTATCGTTATAATCAATGTTTATACAACGTTCGTTTAACTCTATATAAATGGGTTTTGGAGATGTTTTCGAGACATAACTAGTGATGTTTTCTAAATATAGGAAATGCAATTATTTTGTAATTAAGAATGGAGACAAGGAAATTAGGAACTGACTGGAAACTAGTTAAGTTAAACGACTTTCTAAGTGTCAATCTGATGTTGGTCTCGGCCTCCGGGTTGATACTTGAGAAATTGTTCTCTTACTAGTTTATAGTTAGAGACTAACGAATGAGAAATAATAGTGATGCGTGAATAAGTAATGGAAATATTTTCCAATGTTAAATGACATATATTTTCTGAAATATAGAAAATAAATGGGTTAAATAGATAGAAACGTTTTTCCCAAGGAATCGTGAGAGAATAAGTGGGTTGGAGAAAACATTGTGTAAAGATATCAAAGGGTAATTGGGAAACGAAATGATTATTGATAAATAAATTAAAGGGGGCTCAACGTTGATGGATAATTGATCGGTAAATTTCCATTTGGAGATAAGATTGTTGTTTGTATGAGGGTTTTTCCTCTGATAGTTAAATCACCGACTATCAAAGTTTTTGACAATTTTTCCGTTGTCAATACGGGGATGCTGGATCAGATCTATTATCTGAAAACCACTCTATATGGGCATGAGCGTTGTAAATTAAATATGCTGAAGACAGAGTTTATGCAAGGGATGTTCTGTTTACATAATAGTGCCTTCGGTTTGTCCAGACCCAGGACAACTTATAAGGACGAATGTCTGACAGAGTATATCTAATGGATCGTGTAATTGATCTCTTCAAACGTACTTACGTTTGGTGGCGGTGAAATTCGTTTCTCTTAGCTTTATACCCGTGGTATTTTTGTGGAAATCAATTTGTGATTTGGTGGGTATGACGATGTGGTGTTCAAAGTAAATGAAGGTATGATCTGTCAAAAGATACGTTATGACCTCAAGCCTCATCAACTGGGAAATGACAAAAATCGGGCAGGCAGCATGGCTATATGGGTCGCCCCCATTAGGTTGTATTGTCACCATCTAGAGAATATTCATATTTGTTACTTCTTTTCGCTTCTGTATCTCTCGGGAACGGTTATGTTGCTAGCAACCGTAGGTGACAATATATTCAATACACTCAAGAGAAATGAGTGATCGGTCATGTGTGGCCGGGTTGCAAGACGTTCTTGTTGAACCCAGTGTATTCCTCTCAAGAGATACACTATCGGCAGGTGGTTCCATACCTTGTCATAGTCGGAATCCAATCTCCAATAAGCACCTGCGGTTTTGATTGTATATAATATATGTGGAGCGCGAGATGCAAGCGTTTTGCTAGATTGTTATTTACGTGTATTTAGACACTATTATAATATCAGAATATTATTGATTTCAAAAACGTTTTGGGTTATCGTAAGGTAAAAACCATCCTTGTTTATGTGTGGATCGGTCTTACGATTATCTTTTCTTTTGAAAAGGATTTTGAAAAGGTAAACCAAATGGTTGGAGTTTACTCGCACCTGTCTTATTACTGACCCAGAGTTTATTTTGTTTTATTTTACCCTAAACTCTTGGGTGCCCAAATTTGTACGGGCAGTCAAGTAGTTAGGATTTTACAGATACTTGAAGGAGCTTGGAGCAGGAGGCTTCAACACTAGTTATATATAGAGAGTTTATGTAACACCCCACGTCCATTAATGTCACTCACAAAGGGAATGCATTAACTTCCATGGAGGTTATAAGTGAATATAGAACAGAAAAATTACAACAAGACAGATAATAAATAGTACTTGGAAATCTAAAACTTCATTTTATTGCAGCGGAAATTAAACATGTTTTTTACATCATAAACCATAGATCATAACCAAGTACAATATCCATCTTCATAAAAACAAAATACATAATCCCATTACATAAATAGCCATTAAAAAGATAACAAGCTGGACTTTACTTCAACGGTCCAAGCTTTCCAAAGAGAGATGAAGCAATTCAATCAAACTCCACTAGAGCTGGGCCCAACCTGAGGACCTGGAGGGGGAAAAAGGATAGAAATAGAGGGGGTCAGACATAAAGTCTGGCAAGTATGATAATTCTAACAATACTATTATCAAAATAACTAGACTAAGGCATAAGCCGGAAGACAAGTAAATGTCTATGAACTCTTAGGAAGATAAAGATAGCATTTAAGATAACGTTAAAGATAACGGTAAAGGCACACCTAATTACTAACGAATAATTACTACACTGCATCGCACATCACTACACTGCACCGCACATCACTACACTGCACCACACCAGTCACCCTATTGTTTGATCCCACTTGCTTCACACAGAAACTTTATAAATAGCCTTACGTACCCCTAGCTGACTACATAGGTGCTGTCTGCCCCTATCTCCACTAGGTGTACCCCACTACCCACTTTCGATCGGCTCCCTACTCGTAGATACCCGTGCTGGCCCCACAGTGGGGTGTATCACTCCCCTAAAGTGGCAACCCGATACAACTTGAGAATGCACGGCTTATACCTACACGATGCAACAACGTCTTACCTACCAGCCCGGGTCCACACACGCATATGAAACCCGTTGGACTTGCGTTGCCACCGCTCCCCGTTTTGGCCTCTTACAGTCAAACCCAGCATGCGTGTCCCGTCCTCGACTTGGGTCGAGCCCACAAAGATACGTTTGGGATACTGGTCGAAATGGGCCCCCACAAGCTACCCACCTAAGCTTGTCACTAGTATATCCCACCTAACCCTCTTAGTCATGTTCATTTACATGTGTGTTTGGATAAGTCTTACTAATCGTATTTCACATGCCACTAAGTGCACCCCCTAGATTCCTCGTGCCACCCAAGGCACCTACTTAACCCCCATGTCCCACTTTACATGTTTATCTGGTTAAGTATTTCTTAATTCATTCAGGCCATAACCTCATAAAGACCTCTCACATTAGACTGGCATTTATGGCAGCTGGATTTGCCGAGCGGGTCTGGGCAGTCTTACACCATAAAAGAGTCTAACCTCATGTCTTTACAACTGTTATGCTTTAGTTTAGGCCTAGGACCTCTCACATTGGGCTGACATTTGTGACCACTGGATTTGTCGGGCGGGTCCGGCAGACTTACGTCACAAACGAGTCTAACCTCGTGTCCTAAGCATTGATTATCACTTATAATCTTTTACCCCAGTTTTAATAATTCCCTATCCAAATTATTAATTAAGTCCACTTTTATTGATGTCCATAATTGACTCAATTATGGTCATCCACTCTTGGTATGCAAAATCATATCAATTGCACCCCAACATCTTATTATTAAATCATTAATATTACCCCTACCCCACGTTTATACGTTCGCTTATTCAACGCATAATATAGGCTAGACTTGCATAGTCTAACACATAGCACAAAGATAAATTATCACAACATCTAGACAATTAAAATAAATCTAATCATAATAGGGGTGAAACTTGCATAAACTACACATGTTAAGGATCAAAAGGTGTCAACTTGTTAAATGTCTCAATTTACATGATATGATCATAGCCCAAATCTATACATAAACTTGCATATGGGGTTTTTAGGCAACATAATGATGGTGTGAACTAGCATAGAATATCACATATGTCATAGCATAATTCTAGGTGTCATAATAGATGTCATGGCATATGTTCATAACTTTTCCAATCAATCTAACTTGCATATGTAACGTGTCATATAGATCAACTTAGCCCAAACATGATGATTTAATTAATATGAACTAACTAGCATAGGCAATAGCATCATGATTTCAAAGCATGTATGATTCATCACAACTTTAGCCTAGAAACTTTCAACATACATAATCATCATAGCATGATTTGCAACATATAGGATATTATCACCACATAGCATAGAATTTATAACATACATGATAACATATGACAATTCACATCATCTACTCATAATCCATTCATGACTCAACCTAATTAAAATGATAATAATCTTGTTAAGATCATCATACTCACAATTTGGAGAAGAAAAGAGAGAGTTTTGCTTTGCATTAGGGTTGAGAGAATTAGAATTGAATTTGCTTTTCTTCTTTCTTAGTTGGTGGCGGCTCCATTGATTTCCATGGCGACGGTAACTATTCTATTTTAATTAGGGTTAGGGTTAGCATTAGGATGTATTTATAGGTGTAGGAAGTTATTTAGGACCATTAGATTAACCCTGAACCATGAGAACCAATCAAATGCAAAATCTGCATTTGAGCGAATCGGCCCACGGGTTGACAGCCAAACACCCTGGATTAACCCCTAGTCGACCCAGCAGAGCTCGGGTCGACCTCAAAAATGGGCCGGTTCGGTTATTTCACTTCCCAATTCGCTGTTTTGAACTTTTTCGCATATTTATTTATTTAATTTTTAATTTTTATATATATATCAATATATATATATATTTCTCTGCGCAACCCATTTCACTTAATTCTTTTCTAAAAATTAAGTATACTTTAATTTGTGAATTTTAATGTTATAAAATTACGGGGTGTTACAGTTTATTTCTGCTGTGATATAGATGTGATGTACTCTGATGAAATATGTAAGTACAAGTACAGTTTATATTATATTTTATTCGATCCGATGTGAGATTCGTGCTTACTCTGATTATGTTATGTTATGATCTTCTTCTTCTTCTATTCTAATTTTCGTTCTTTCTATTTCTCACCCTCTAACTTCTTTCTCTAAATGATCTGGTGTGTTTGATGTCTGATTAGTCGACATTGTGTTTTATGTCAATTTCCGGAGTTGAGAATCCCTTGGGTCGTTACAGTGGTATCAGAGCGAGGTTAGGTGATTTCCTTAGCTCTGTGGCGTTACTCAATAGAGATGGGATTAGTAATATCCTAGATTGAGTTTGAACGTGTATATATAAGCCCGTATTTGTTATTTGATATAAAATGGATCGATATTGTAGAGATTTATTGGTTGAGTGGCTTATGAATTCAGGTCGACGGTGGGGCACCACAATGTCTATAAGGGTTTCTAAACTCTCGAATACAATGAACTAACATAGTATGCTTTTGATAAAAAAAGGTAAATGAAATAATATACCCATATTATATTTTTGAATATAAAAATATTTATATTGGAATTATTATAATATATATTGGATGTGTTGGTTGTTATTATAATTGAACCAGATTATAATTAAGATGGTTATAAATAACCAATCAGAATTCGTATGATATATGATTCAGATGAACTAAATCTGAAATTAAATCAGAATTTGGAATTTAAATTCTGGAACTTGGAAAATATGTGAAA
This sequence comes from Allium sativum, assembly GCA_030737875.1. Lineage (NCBI taxonomy): Eukaryota > Viridiplantae > Streptophyta > Magnoliopsida > Asparagales > Amaryllidaceae > Allium > Allium sativum. Next base: position 1,021,146,196 of record CM060926.1, read on the forward strand.
TGAATTTTGGATTATATAAGGGAATTTTAAAATCCTGGAAAATTTGAAAATGTTTTTCAAACACTGTGAAAGATCTTTTGAAGCATTTCAAAATGGAAATGTTTTAAAAATGAGTTTGAAGTGTGAAATGAATTTTGGATTATATAAGGGAATTTTAAAATCCTGGAAATTTTGAAAATGTTTTTCAAACACTGTGAAAGATCTTTTGAAGTATTTCAAAATGGAAATGTTTTAAAAATGAGTTTGAAGTGATATAGTATTGAACTCACTTCGATTACTAGAAATAATTCTGATGATGACAGCCGCATCGTCAGTGTCATTTTTGAGTTTTTAAGTGATGGGTTACTACCAAAGATTTTGTTTTGAATTGTTTTGAGGAGATAAGTCATAAAAAAATTCAAATGTTTTGAATTACTATTATTGTATGTACACATATATGATTTCAAATTGATTTGAAATAAAAACCCAGGAATCTGAATCCTAAAATTTAAATTTTACTTATGAGGATTGAAATGGCAGAGGTAAATAAATAAATTAGAATTTAACTTAAACTAAGTTAAATAAATTTGGATTGATTAGAGATAACCTGCAATGGAATTGGATTGTTGAGTAAGAGTTGAGATCGAGAATGAAACTGGAGTTTGAAATGTATTTGGTTTGGATATAAGCATAGTTTGGATTTGAAGATAAACTGATTGGAAATCAATTGGAATGGGTGAATATATGTTGAGCAGAGATTGAATGGAAGTAAATGCAGGAAACAAATGGTATGCCCAACAAAAAGGTACAAGTTCATATTGCATATGAGTTTGATGAGATTTATGAGCCAGTTGGGCATGCCACTTGGCTGTTTGATTTGCTTTTAAATTGGAGAAGGCATAGAGAGGCGAGTTGTAGTTGTACCAATTGAGCCGTGCAAAGGAGACGCTGGCGATTTTTTTTTTTTGAAATATAAGGTGTTAGAAATTTTTCTGAAATTTTCATTAGTAAGAATAACTTAATATTTTAATTTAAATAAACTGATTCAGTTGAAACTGAAATTAAGAAGTAATACAAAAGATTTTTAACCAAGTTAATGGGGTTATAGTAATCTTTCTACCTTAGTAATTTCGAGGACGAAATTCTTTTAAGGGGGAAGGAATGTGACGTCCTAGATTTTTAGCGATATAATAATTAATTAATTTAATTAATTATATAATGGTTTGATAATTTAAATGTTTTAAATTCAAATATTTTGAATATTTAATCAATATATTAATGAGATAATAATATATTTAATTTCCGAAATGGTCGAAAATAAGTTGAAATGGTAATACCGCGTAAATAGGATAATATAAGGTATTTAATTGAGTTATATTCGGGTTATACTAATGGATATATTATTTAAACGATAGTTGAACGTATTAATTTTAATATAAGTTATAATCGAGCTCGTAACGTCGCGGCAGTTCATAATATTACGATTTAAACTTAACTGAGTATACAAGATCCGTTGTTAATCGGATTTATTCGAAACAAGAAACATTGGAATCTATTAGACTGTATTTTTCTAGTGGAAGTGAAAAATCTGGATTTTGGCTTATAGATAGTAAGTTGTGTCCAAATCAAATTTTCAAATAGTCGCTATGAATCGTTTATAAGCCATACGATTTATTTAATATAATTAAATATTGGTTTCGAATTTGGATAAGGTTTTCATGACGTATTGATATTTCAATTTATAGAATTTTTTTGAAATTTTTATTTTGAAAAATAAGCTCTTCTTATTTTGAAGTATTTTTACACCCTATATCAGCATTTTGGGGTTTTATAAAATAAATTAATTTGTCTATTTTATTATATTTCTGGGAATGTGGCCCATCGCTCGACACGACCACACTTTTATTTTTGTCCGTAGCGACTCGAACGCAAACGGAGTTGTATGTAACGATGTGTAAAGATATGCACCCAACGCATATAAAGTAAATATATTAAATTGAAGTATGGTTGCACATTCTTTTTAAAGCTTACTTATATAACTATTTATACAATATATTGATATTTGCGCCAAGTTACAGTATGTGGTTTCTTTTCTTGCCAAACTATCGTGTACAAACCCATACCGATGTAGACTTATTTCATGGAAATCAAAATATATTTTTCCTTTCTAAGCCTTAACACATGGGAAGAAGTACATCAGTGAAAAGAAAACTCAAGAAAATATCAAAATAGTCTACCCAAACCGATCAACGTCTATTCCCTGAAGACTTAATTTGTACCCTTTTCTTTTCACAATACAGACTGTATATTTTTAGGTCCTTACCTATTTGAAATGATTTCTAATCCATTAAAAACTATGAAGCGAAAACTCCATAGCTAAGTTTCCACCTCTACATCCTACCCTAAAATACACGGTGACAACTCAATACAGACAACCTATGAAATGAAAATTCGAACACATCACAGAAAAGAGAAATCAAGATCACTGAAAATCTACACAGCTACTACCCTAATCTGTAGATCTATACACACCTACTACTTGATCATCAAGGAACTGTAAAGCCTATATAAACCGCTGCCATTCGTCCCGTTTTCATCTTCAGCAACTTGGAAAATCCAAGCTTTTCAATGGTCGAAAAAATTAGAGAAACAAACTAAATACTACACAGTAAAATTTGAATCAAATTTATACGGGACGCTAAGGCGACTTTCTCTCATTTAGTATGCATTTTGAAAGTTGCGATGGCACTCCGGTAATTCGTGGTTTCAACAGTCGGTGTATTGGGTTAAATGGTGGGGTCAGGTGGTTGTTGGTGATCTAAGGAGGAGGGGGGTCAATTAGAAGGTGGTGCGGTGGGTGTTATCGCTATTCAAGTGAAGCGGGGAAGGAACGGATGTTATATGGTTATGATTATGAGGCATATGTTACAGGAGCGGGTCTCAAGAATACATGTGTTGGGAAAAATGGAAGAAAGCAATTTGCATGGTGAGGATATTGTTTGGAGCGTGGTTTTTCGTAAAGAGATGTAGGGTTGGCTATTGAAAAGGCAAGCGGTGCATGGATACAGGGGGGTTGTTTGGTACTCTGGTTTTGGTGGGCGGGGGGGGGGGGGTTACGGTAAGACAACGAGATGTGCGTGGGATTTTGAGTGCGGAAGTGGTGTTGAGGGAAAAGGAGCGGCATGAATTTGTGTCGTTTCGTGTAGGCTGCTCACATGGATACTGGGAGAGGAGGGAATATGGACACTGTATATATGCGGGTCTGATCTTTTAAAGGGGGAAGGTGGACCAAATAAATAAAGCTTATATAAAAGATAGAAAAAAGAAAAAAAGAAAAGCGAATGGCCATGAAAACCAGAGGAAGTTTGGGGTTGTATTTATGAAATGAGGAAGTTATTCAGGAAGGAGATGCCGTGGAAAATAAGTACATGAGGGAGTTAGGCTGGGTAAACGCAAAGCCCAATACAAAAAAAAAGGATGAAGAAATTTCAGAATGGTGGGATATGAATATACGCTGGGAGCTTGCGTTAGAAATGTGAGGGGGAGAACAGTATGGCGGGTTGAATCAATGACGTGGGCCGAAGTTGATTAAAAGTTGAAGTCGGGTTTTATAAGAAAAATATAATTGAATTGTATGAAGAAATTGCTGGAAAAACAATGGATCTGAGCTGATGCGTGGAGCGGTGTTGATTAATGGTGAGGTCCGGTAAAATTAATTTAAGTTTAAATTTTTATAATACTTATGAACTGATTAACGCAATATCTCATGCACACGAACTCAGTTTAACGAACGGTCTGTTACGTTGGAATCGTACAGAAGCTGGCTATGCTACGAAGTTGGTATAGAGCATTTTGAAGATCATTTCAATTTATGGCAGAATTAAGCATCTGATATGATCAACCGAACGTTAACTGTTATTTAATGGTCAACGACCAAGGTGAGTAAACTCGCTAACTCTGTGCAGTTCTATAATTTTAAACATTATTTAATATTGAAAAAAATGATTGAATGTTGTGTGTGATGGTTGTTTGGATGATTGCTTATCCACGGGTCGAAATTATATATATAGTCATATATATATAATAACAGTTGATTGAATACTGATCTATTTATTTTAATATATCATATTATTATGAAATTAGTGTTGTTTATATTGATTAACATTCGTGGATGCAGGGAAATAGGTTAGAGGGATCCAACTGGATTCCTCAACAATTATATTGTTGTTTTTCATATATTGCTTTATATGATGTGATAAATAATCTGTGATTGATTATTGTGTGTTGTGGGATGTTGAACAACATTGACCTGGAAAATTGGTATATTAATACCGTAAAATTCATTCGAATATATTAGAAAAGAAATTGGGGTTTTAAAAAGGATAATTTATTTTCAAATAGAAATCGAATTTCGAATGGACTAGAATATAATAACTTGTTTTAATTATATTAAAACAACTAGTTGAGGTAAGAAATAAAATAGAATAATTATTATTGAACAATTTAAAAATAAAAGAATGAATTTAAGAAAGGAAAAGGGAAATCGTTTAGGGAGAAAAACGATGAATTATTTCAATGATCGAAATGTAAGAGAATCTAAACAAATACACAAAGATTTGTAATTAGAATTCGACGATGTCGACGAATTTATGTTTATGAATTATACATTATAAATTTGGGGTAAGACAAGATGATTTATATTTTGGGTTGGAAACAATAATTTAAAATTGAATATGAAATTGAGATTTAAATATAAACCGGTTATATAAATAAGAAGTTGACTTGTAAATAAAGATTTTGAAGTAAAATATGAATATGATTTTATATAACCACTAGATAAATGGAATATAAACCCGAAATGGTATTTATAAATAAAAATCAAGATCTGATTGATAGAATGAGTCTATATATCTGTAAAGGAATGGTATTCACATTTAAAGTGAAACATGTTGACAAGCAAATGTTGCAAGTTGGAATGATAATAAAAAGGGAATTTGGAAGTGATAAATTTAAAAATGAAATTTAGAAATTTAGTTGATCAGAAACAAAATTATTCCAAAGTTCAAAATGTTAATCGAATAGGAATTATTCGAAGGAGAGTCAGATGTTGGATTTAGGAAAGTAATATTACTTTCTGTTTTTAAGAGTTGATTTATTTATTTATTAAATATTATTCAAGGTAACGAATCAAAGACTTATTTCAAAGTTAAATAATTTAGGAGCAGATATTATAATGGTATCGTTATAATCAATGTTATACAATGTTCGTTTAACTCTATATAAATGGGTTTTGGAGATGTTTTCGAGACATAACCAGTGATGTTTTCTAAATATAGGAAATGCAATGATTTTGCAAGTAAGAATGAAGACAAGGAAATTAGGAACTGACTGGAAACTAGTTAAGTTAAACGACTTTCTAAGTGTCAATCTGATGTTGGTCTCGGCCTTCGGGGTTGATTGTTGGGAAATTGTTCTCTTACTAGTTTATAGTTAGAGACTAATGAATGAGAAATAATAGTGATGTGTGAATAAGTAATGGAAATATTTTCCAATGTTAAATGACACATATTTTCTGAAATATAGAAAATAAATGGGTTAAATAGATAGAATCGTTTTTCCCAAGGAATCGTGAGAGAATAAGTGGGTTGGAGAAAACATTGGGTAAAGATATCAAAGGGTAATTGGGAAATGAAATGATTATTGATAAATAAATTAAAGGTGGCTCAATGTTGATGGATGGTTGATCGATAAATTTCCATTTGGAGATAATATCGTTGTTTGTATGAGTGTTTTTCCTTTGATAGTTAAATCACCGGCTATCAAAGTTTTTGACAATTTTTCCATTGTCAATACGGAGAGACCAGGATCAGATCTATTATCTAAAAACCACTCTGTATGGGCATGAGCGTTGTGAATCAAATATGCTGAAGATACGGAGTTTATGCAAGGGCTGTTCTGTTTACAGAATAGTGCCTTCGGTTTGTCCAGACCCAGGACAACTTGTAAGGACGAATGTCTGACAGTGTATATTTAGTGGATCGCGTAATTGATCTCTTCAAACGTACTTACGTTTGGTGGCGTAGAAATCGTTTCTCTTAGCTTTATACCCATGGTATTTTTGTGGAAATCAATTTGTGATTTGGCGGGTATGACGATGTGGCGTTCAAAGTAAATGAAGGCGTGATCTGTCAAAAGATACGTTACAACCTCAAGCCTCATCAACTGGGGAATGAAAAAAATTGGGCAGGAAGCATGGCTATGTGGGTCGCCCCCATTAGGGTGTATTGTCACCATCTAGAGAATATTCATATTTGTTACTTCTTTTCGCTTCTGTATCTCCTGGGAATGGTTATGTTGCTAGCAACCGTAGGTGACAATATATTTGATACACTCAAGAGAAATGAGTGGTCGGTCATGTGTGGCCGGGTTGCAAGACGTTCTTGTTGAACCCAGTGTATTTCTCTCTAGAGATACACTATCGGCAAGTGGTTCCATACCTTGTCATAGTCGGAATCCAATCTCCAATAAGTGCCCGCGGTTTTGATTGTATATTATATATGTGGAGCGTGAGATGCAAATGTTCTGCTAGATTGTTATTTACTTGTATTTAGACACTATTATAATATCAAAATATTATTGATTTCAAAAACATTTTGGGTTATCGTAAGGTAAAAACCATCCGTGTTTATGTGTGGATCGGTCTTACGATTATCTTTTCTTCTGAAAATGATTTTAAAAAGGTAAACTGAATGGTTGGAGTTTACTCGCACCAGTCTCATGACTGACCCAGAATTTATTTTGTTTTATTTTACCCTAAACTCTTGGGTGTCTAAATTTGTACGGGCAGTCAAGTAGTTAGGAATTTACAGATACTTGAAGGAGCTTGGAGCAGGAGGCTTCAACACTAGTTATATATAGAGAGTTTATTTCTGCTATGATATACATTGATGTACTCTGATGAAATATGTAAGTACAAGTACAGTTTATATTTTAAAGTTATGTAATATATTATATTTTATTCGATCAGCTGTGAGATTCGTGCTTACTCTGATTATGTTCTGTTATGATCTTCTTCTTCTTCTATTCTAATTTTCTTTCTTTCTATTTCTCACCCTCTAACTTCTTTCTCTAAATGATCCGGTGTGTTCGGTGTATGATTAGTAGACATTGTGTTTTATGTCGATTTCCGGAGTCGAAAATCCCCTGGGTCGTTACACTAGTGATAATCTTGCACTTTGTAAATGTATGTGTTTGTTTAACGTATAAAAATACATTTTCTCTTGGTGGAAATATTGTACAAAATAGCATGCACTCTGTAATTTAAAGGATAGATAACGTTATTGGTATAGCCAGACGAAAATTAATATATGTCTATTTAATTGATTTTATTTGAATTCATTAACTGGTCTTTTTTTCCATTAACATTTTGTTCCATGGTTATTTATATGCCTTTACAATTTTTTTTAACCCACTAATGATTGTGTTGCAGGAGTCATACGTGATGGAAATTGCTATCCAAACCCTAAAGAATTGACAATTGGCCAAAATGATGACATCAGGTTTGTTTACCCAACTTTCTTCTCGACAAATTCTTGAAACCCCAAAGTTCAGTGCGATTTAAGCACCGATAATAGTATTTAAGATTTTATGTGCTATTTTCTTACTTCACCAACACTATCGATTCCTCTGTCTTTAAGTAGTTGTCAAAGCACAATCGATTCATTTTTTCTTTACCGATTGGTATCAACATATTAAGTTTTATGATTTCACATTTTAAAGGAGTTTTTTTTGTTGGTGTTGCACAAAGTTGTTGAGACGACCTATTCTCCCAGTGTCCAGAAGAACACATGACCTTTAGGATATAACACATTAATATAACAGAAAAAATAAAATCATACATTAATCATCGGAATACTAATCATATTACATCAAATGATACTTCAGAGTCAATACATCCCATCGGATCCAAATGTCATATATTACAATGATGATAAGAAAATAGATACACAGCGGAAACAAAGATATGTTAACATGATAGAGTTTTAGGGAGAGTCCAAAAGAAAATCCTGTTCCTGCTCCAAATCCAAAACCAGCTTTCCCGGGTAGCTTCCATATATATATAAAGACATAACTTCCCAAAAGTAGTCCTAATTAGTTACGTATTTACTGGGTTGCCCGTGTAGAAATAAAGGCACCCGAGTTTGCAAGAGAGAAAAAGTACGAGTCGGTCATCGGACTGGTATGAGAAACTTTAGTCAGTTAAACTTTTGAAAAAGTAAGGCATATCAAGGGGCCACACCGTGTAATACAAAATGGGTTTCCTCCATATGAATACCAGTGCAAAAAACTTCGCAATGCTTTTAGAAAAATTAAACCATTATAATACTCAACTCCGATCACACAATGCAAAACATACCCCAGGATAGAGTTTTACCTTATAACGGTTAAACATGCTTGATACAAGAAAATCATTTAAATAATTGTATTATTATTAGTGTCTAAGTATGGAAAATCACTTTCAAAAATAAATGTACAGATCTTAGCTTGCATAATTCCCCATCCTGTTATGTTGTCTACATAGTTTACAATTGAAAACCCAAAGTCATGTATTGGAGATTGGATTCCATCTATGAACCAAGACAAAGGATCTTCCTTATCGGATCAGATCATCTCTAGCTGGACTGGAGTTCGGTTTACTCCAGAACATAATGTTCCTCGGTCGTACTTGACCGTCAACCTGGTTGTATTTGACCATCATCTGAGGTGCCTCAAGCCATCATCCACAGAAGTAAACATGCCCCAACTTTATACCATGGCATCACTTTTAGCGAGAAGGAAACGTTAGTCCTTACTTTGCGGTTTCCGCTCATTTCGAGGTGTGAGGCCCTAGAGTCAACGTCCACAAAGCTTTGCTTTTCAATAAAAACTTTGATCTATTTGCCAGCAACACTCAATACGCCACATTGTTAATTCACAACATATAATCGGTGTCTATGAATATACAACCCTCTGAGTAGATGTCTCAAAGGAGGGTGTTAAGATAAGAGAATAAATTCCTCGCCACTAACTAATATAACATCAATAGAGACCAATCGATTATATTGTAAAATACAACATCAGATACACATCCATTTACAAGTCCGTTCTGGTTTGAACGAAACCAAAGGCACCTTATTCCTCGTCCAATTAAGGAGAGAGGCCTCTGCACATCCGGACAATCAACAAGTATGTACGGACTACAGTCACTTTAACCTTATAATTGGGCGCTGCCCAAGGCATCAGTAAGCAATCCATTTGATGTGAAGATTTTCGATCTTTCACCATCTTTGACTTTTAATCGTCATATAATTATTTGAAATGTGTTAAACCTGGTCTTTTCGAAATAATTAGCCTCAAGAAAAAATCTTTTTCGGATTATTAACCCACCAATTTAGTCTCCTTTAATCGGAAATCATTTCATAAGATTAAATCTTATTTTTCACATTTGGTTAAGCTATTTAGGCTTTCAAAATATTCCTTTCAATTTTGTTAACCTTATAAAAAGGTTTACCTAAGGTATGTATTCAATTTGTGAATTAAAAACCTTTATCACTAATCATTTCTTAAAAACCGTTACATTAAAGCATTGCAAAATAGCCTATTTCTAGTAAACAGGTTTTTATTATTCAAAAGAATATATATATATATATATATGTATATATTTGGCCCAAACCTCTTTCAAATCATTTATTATAATTTATAATAAATTTTCGCTATTTTTATTTATTTTAAAATAGGTCATTTCAGACTAATCCCAATTTGGGTCATTAAGCTGTACTGGTGCTGTTTTTATTCAAACTTAATTTGAACATATCTCATAATCTAATCATTGGATTTTAAAACTCTACCCATCATTTGAAAGCTCTTTTCATTTCTAACCTAATGTTTTTCGTTTCGGGAAAATCTGATGGTCGGATCTCCTGGTATGTCAGTTTGAAGTTACATGTCAAAGTTCGTGAATTGTCGCGCAGCGACGAGTTCTATTCAGGCCATACTTCAATTTATAATATATATTCCTCGAATTGCTTCTATAATAGTTTATAAATTATATAATAATTTTTGAAAACTACATTTTTCACTTTAAAACTCAATATCTCTATTAAATGGCTATTATAGTATTATTTTATTATTAAAATAATACTATGTTCCAAACTTCATTATTTTAACCCCAAATTTCCTTACATCCAATATAAAAATACTTGAGAAAGTTTTGTAAAGAAAATTCCTTTAAAACCTCTCCTAGACACCCAAACCGAACTTCAATTTTTCTGGTTAATATTCATAGTAAACTTCGACGGGCCATAACCTGCCTTTAATTTCACCAAAACCATTTCAACCTTTTACAAAAGTTCATTGTAATGAATTAAACATTACATCTGTCCAAAATCGAACGTCAAATTATGACTTTTATTTTTCACCCATTATTATATTAATAAAATATTCATTAAAATCACTTTTATGAATGGAGACTTAACCAAAGGGCCAATAATTATAATTTTTAAACATATTCAACTGTGGTAATCACATACCATATTATCAACAACTATGATAACATTTAATCATGATTATCGTGACATAGTTTACACCATATAAACCTTAAACCATTAACGCGTATATGGTTTTGTCAATCAACAGATTAAGCGCAATTCACAAACATCATTCAAAATATACATTCAATGTCAAATAGGTTCATACAAATAACCAATATTCATTTAATGTCCATTTCAATGACCATTCAAGGTTCAATCCCATCCCAATGTCCACAATAACAGTTCTATGTGTCATCGCTTAAAGATCTAATCTTTTTCATACTACACTGCGTTAACCTATCCCAAACTTTATCAAATCATATTGTGAACTTATGTACATCATTATATGTCATTATATACTCAACTGAGTTCATACACATATAGTTAATAATTAAATAGTCTATTTCGTTCAACGTTTCTCACTAGGTTTCCACTCCTCCTAACTTTGACTATAGGATATCCTAGAGATCCCTAACGATTTCGGCAGCCTTCCAGCATTATCGAAAATTTTCTTGAAAATTTTTGGAAGAGGTTCGACGCTATTTGGGTTTCGAAAATACGGGCAAATAAAGTGGAGCTATTTTTGGTTTTTGGAGCGAACGGAGTAGGGTTTCAGGACAAACGAGGTTCGGGTTCGAGGAAGTGGACCCGGGGCTGGCTGGCTGGTGCACGAGTGGAGCGAGAGGATGCTGACATGGCGGGTGTGAGTTGAAGAGGGGGAGGGTTTGGTGAAAAATGGGGAGAGGGGGTGGTATTTTGAAGCTTTTAAGGGTGTAGACGGGTTTTAAGGGGGAGAAGGGGACCACAACGTCGGGTGGGGGGCATTGGAGGGGTACGGTGGCAGGTAGGGTGATGATGCAACATGTTAGCTATAAGTGGGTTAGTAGAGGGAGGTAGGAGAGAGGAGGGGAGAAGTAAAAGAGAGAAAGGAAGTGTAAAGTAAGAACTGAAAGGAATGGAGCTTGTATATATAGGCATTTTGTGAAGCTATGGTCACTGAGGTGTCGACACTAGGGAGAAGGGAGAAAGCACACCTTGTATCCTCCATTGCATGACAACTCAACAAAAGCACAAAATGGAGATAATTAGTTCAAGGTGTGAACGCGAACTTAAGGTACGTGTTGTCTATCATCACGTTATCTACACGTGTGACCACATACTGATTCCATTTCCAATGAAATTTAAAACCCTATTATATTTTCAGATATGGTTCCAATGAAATTGATTTCGTCGAATTCCGAGTCTGCTTACTCAAAATTTGCTCATTCGAGTTCAAAGTATCAATTGATTTAGATTTTAATTTCACTCGGTCACATTCTAACTCTGTTTGATGTGAAATTTGGAATCCTGTCATATTTTGATGTTTCGGATCCGAAAAAATTATTTTCGTCGAATTCTGAGATCGTTTGCAAATTTTCTATTTTCTAGGCTATAAGAATAATTTTAATAGTGAAAATAAGGCTTAGGTCCCTAAAACTTATTAAAATAGACGCCACATCCCTGTCATGTTTCTTCTGTAAACCCGCCCCCTATTTTCACTTGTGCCTCCTTCATTTCAGGGACTTCCGCCTTCCAGGTTTGTTTACTTCTGCCTTCTTCAAATTCTGCCAAAAAAAATGTGCTACTGATTAAAGAAATATATATATATTTCTAAAATCTCGAAATAATCCCAGAAGTCCACGCAAAGAAAAAAAATAGTTGCATATATGTATGCAACTATTGCAAATAGTTGCATACATATATGCAACTATTTGAATACACATGCACATATTTACGCACGCCTCTTGAATAACTGCATACATATATGCAGTTTTTCTATATAACTGCATATACGTGAAAATATATGCAAAAGTGAACGAACTACACGTATGTATGCAGTTGTTAAATAAATGCATGAAAAGTTGCATGTATTTAAAATATGTGCATACATGTATGCGTTTATACCGCAGTTTTGACGCAGAATTGAAATAAATGCATACATGTATGAAACTAATCGAATTATATGCATCTTCTGATGCATTTTACTATATTTCGTTGTTTTTGTGTAATTTTTGATTTTGACTTTGTTTTTGATGTTTTTTCGATCTTATTTTTTTCACGATTAATTGTTTTAATTAATTATGAGTTTACGTATTTTTTTATTTTATTTTTTTAGTGAATTTTTGAAAAATAGGGACTAAATTTACATTAAGTTTATGACCGGATGTGAGCTTAACTTAAAACTTTAACAGGGACGTGTAAAAAACGCACCCATTTTAAAATATTGAATTTCAAATTAACTAAAAATTCTTATATATACTATTTAAGCTTTGAATTTAAAAAAAAATAAATTGGTTCCAAAATTTCAGGTCGTTACAGTTGTGGAGTTGTGGAATATTAGATTGAAAGGTGCAAATTTTTATTATCTATGACAGTCAAGTGCATTATCCTGTCCTTGCCTCTTACAAAGCATCCTGCTTTTATTTCCTTTACGAATTATGAACTCTCCAAAATAATGGTATGTAATTTATTATATTTTATTTCTTATATGTTTTGTTACCATAAAGTGTTTTTTTTATTTTTTTAATCCACGATAAGATCAGCATCCAAAGATGCTAAAAAGATGGCAGTTATGTCAAAGTCATGTTACTATATTATGAACGATGTTTTTTCTCATATAAACTAAAATAGTTGCTTTCATAAAAAGAGATAGTGGCTGGAAATGATTGTTTTGATAAGAATTTGGTTTTAATTTGATTGGTAAATGAGTTGAATGAATGAAAATGATGTAATAGCTGGAACGAATGAAAAGCCCAAGTTGAATAGTTAAATGCATGTGGTTTCAACCATAAAAGTTGATCATATTTTGTGCATGTAAATGATGTAATAAGTGCTTACCTTGTACTAGACCTGGCATAGTGCATATTTGTCATTTTATTCAAGGCGAGGCACTGATATATAAGATGTTGTATTTTTTGAGGATTTTTAGCACTGGACACAACAAGCTAAGGAGACCATAATAAAAATTTCCACAAATGAAGATCGATTTATCTTAGGGGTTACTAAATTAAGTGACTACATTCAATGGACTGATAATTAATATGAAATGAAACACTAACATGGTTGGATCTCCTATCAAAGTTCATTGTTAGTGTATAGTAGTGCTGTCAGAAAGTTTATTTAGATCCATGTCGGCAGGTGTTTAGTATGTTTAGGATACTACGACTTATTTCCATGAAAATGGAACATTCACGTGTTATTAAGAAATAAATCATGAGTTGTGTGTATACGTGAAGGTAAGGGAGGTATTAACCTAGCTTTCTATGGATTGGTTGTGGAATCACTTCGAAATGATGGAAACTATAAAATAAAATTTTCAATCATTAAAGAGCTTCGCAATATGCCTAGGGTTGTTCTTCATTACTTCCAGGAGTTTTCATTGAGGAACTCCAACGCTTGATTGAATTCACTATGCTAATACAACTCAGTTCAACTCGATTGGAGCATAAGCATCTTTACTTCTTATGCGCCTAAACATTGTGTGAAGAACAAAGTGAGAAAATGTCTGTGTTCGATCAGTACCTTCTCCCATTAAATTTCTTTGAAAGGTTGGCATCTTTACAGAATCAAGTTTCGAAGACGAGAAGTTTCAATGGATATATTTAATAACTCTGAAGATAAATCAAAGTTAGTTGGTTTGTTAACCAAACCAAATTATTAAACATTAAGGTGTAAAAAAAAGGTCATCCTATTTGAATGGGAGAAGGTACTGACCAAAAACTTAGAGCTACTGTTGATTTTGTTCTCATGACAGTCATATAAAACTGCAAAATTGAATAGGCTATCGAAAAAATCATGAAAAACTCAAAACATGAAACTTATAGATCATGAGATTTGGATCGATATATATATATGATTTTTCCCTATGAACTTCACTTGAACTTGTCGAGTTTACCTAATATTTTTGCTTTGAACCAATTTTTGATAACATGGTGAATTCAATCAAGACCCAGAGTTCCTTAATGAAAACTCCCAAGAAGTAATGAAGAATATCCCAAGTCATGATGCGAAGTGTTTCCTCAAGCTGAAAACATTCGTCCATATGATCAACTTCATCATTTCGAAGTGTTTTCTCAACCAGTCCACAAAAAGCTTGTTTAGTACCTCTTTTATCTCCAATTGTATGCATATAACTCATGATTTGTTACTTAATAAAACGTGAACGTTCCATTTTCATGGAATTTGGTCGAAGTATCTTAAAGATACTAAACTCCTCGTCGACATGGTTCTGAAATAAACTTTCTGGAAGCACCACTTAATAGTGTCACGATCTTCAAAAGTTTATCTAGGCATGCATTCATATATTAAGGGACTACACTATACCTATTAAGTGGCTACATTAATGGACGTACATTTAATGTGATCGGACACTATAATGTTTTAATGTGTCGGTTTTTGTTAATACAGGATAGCTGCCCTTGATTTCGTTCTATACTTTCAGTGGTATTTCTCATAACTGATACACATGAGAAGTTTACTTAATAGCTACGAGTTACTGAATTCACAGACAATACATGTCAACTTGGTAGAGATGTTACAACAGGTTGTTGGTCTATAACCAAATATTTGTGAGAGTCTATCTATTTTAGGAACCAGTGTAATAACTAATGCATGATTCAAACCCTTAGAAGTATCTCATGGAAAATACTGGTAACTAATTGCAGTATTCATTCCGTCTTTTTGCAATAAATAATACATGGCCCCCCTTTATCTTGTTCCATTCGAGGCATTTAGATTTTGTTTTTCTATTTTAAATTTTGTCCTTAGTTTTTCAATAGCGGTACCCATGATGAATCCATGAGAGCTGATATAACTTGATCCTTATATCCCTTGGTCACAAGGAGAGAGAGATTGGTTACGAATGTGTTTGTTTGGATTGTGTTGAGGGATTTCATATAGTGGTAATTAGGCTAAGATCCCTATTCAAGTTTCAAATTAAAGCCACGTCCCCCCTCCCCCAAAGTTTTAATAAAAATCTAGTCCCTAAAATTAAGGTGCCGCTCTTTTTTTATCCCTTCCATCTTCTCGTCCAGCATCTTCCGCCTTTTACCCTTTTGGACCCAAAAAAAATGCGCTACTCACTAAAAAAAATTCAAAAAATCGGAAATATTCCCAGAAGCACTCGGAAAAAAAAGTTTCATACTTTTGTGCAACTATTGCCAATAGTAGCATGCACATATTCATATAGTGTTTTTCTATTGAAAATCTAGACCAATATGCGCATACATGTATGCAACTATTACCAATAGCTGCAGACATGTATGCGTACAAAGTTGAACTGAGATTCATGTGTTACGAATGGTTGCATACGTGAATGCAACTATTTTGTATATATGCATGCATGTGTGCAACAAATTTAAAAGGGACGACGGCTTCTGAATATGCGCATGAATGTATGCATGTATTCTATACAAGAGCATAAATGTGTGCAACAATGTCTAAAAACGGCAAATGCTTGAAAAAACAGGTCAGATTTGAATATATGCATAAAAGGAGGCGTATATTGTTGTTTAGTTGCATACATGTATGCATTTATATTGCAGTTGGACGCAACATTGAAATATAAGCATGAATGTATGCAACTATGTATGATTATGTGCATCTTTTGATGCAAAAACCTGTTGTTTCGCTGTTTTTGTGTTATTTTGGGTTTTGATGTGGTTTTTGATTGTTTTAACGCATGAATTTTTTTGGCGTGTACGTTTTTTATTTAATAATGAATTTTCGTGATTTTTTATATTTTTTTAATGAATTTTCAAAAAATAGGGACCTAATTTACATGAAAAGTTGGACCGAATGTGAGCCTAATTTTGAAACTTAATAGGGACCAGTGGCAAACGGACCCTTTCATATATGGGTACTTCGGATATCATCAAGAATCAGGTACTTCATGAAACATTTAGCATACTGATATACAAATAAATTTACCGGCTTGCTAATGGTGCACTGCACCACTGTAAGGGTGCACATGTGCACCACTGTAGTGGTGCAAATGCACTGTAGTGGGGAACTGCACCACATAGTGGTGCATCGTCACCATTGCAGTGGTGAAAATGCACCACTATATGGTGTAGTTCACCACTATGCTGCATTTGTACCACAGTGGTGATGCACTCATGCACCATTGTAGTGGTGCAAATGCACCAAATGGTGAACTGCACCACATAGTGTGCATCTGTAACATTGCGGTGGTGTAGCATCACCACTATGTGGTGCCTTTTCTTTTTCTCTACACTTACTATGAGCTGTGAATGCTTCATTTTCTCGCTAGTCTTGTTATTCCCTCCAGGATGTTGTTTATAATAAGCATGTGTTTGCATTTTCAAGAGATGTTTATCTCATGCAATTTTTTACATGTTGTAAGTAATTGAAGACATCCGGAGAAGACGATAAATATCTGTTTGCATTTTCGAGTGTTTAAAGTCTTTTTTGCTGTAAGCAAATGATTTTCTTTTGGTTTGGTAAATTTTGGTATGTAATAGATATGTGCAAACATGGTGTATGAATATTTTGCAAATTTAAATGTTTGTTATAATGTGTTGAATTATCATATTTCGTTTATATGATTATTGTTTGAATTTGTTATTATTTGTCAAGATTTCTATGATATTATTATATAATATTATTCTGTTGTTTAATAACATTGGATAATAATGAGAACCGTGGGGTAAATGCAGAGAAAATAGTGTAGTATATGCATAACGTTTAAAAAATGCAAAGGAAAAGGAAATGGTGGGGTATACACAGCGTTTAAGAAATGTTGACAAAAATAAACTGAGAGTTATATTACATAGTGTTTCATGAATGGTGAGAAAAGAAAATGGTGAATTATGATAAAAGTTAATGTCAATGTATACACAAAACAGTCCAACCGCTATAAACGCTAGTGCTTTTACAGTGTTTCTAAAAGTGCGGTTAAAAGTTGAGGACCTATTACCATGTGTCGTGATATGATGTTCTTAATTCCGCTATTAAAACTTTTTTAGCATTTTTCCAACGCTATTAAAAGTTTTTTTTCCTTATAGTGGTTATAGACGATCTTTTATACATATATTACAGAACTAATTTGTAAATGACATTTATAAATAAGGGAAATAGAGTCCAAAGTATTTGATATATAACATAAAGTTTCAAGCCTTCGAAATTTGGAAAGGGGAAACAAAGGATTTATTTTCAATTAGGAAACCCCCTTTCGGCATAACGCAAAGGGCGATAGCTTCAGGACTGCTTTCTCAAAGCATGGAAGACTAAGTTTGGTATTCCTTTTAGTTTACCCAAAAAGGAAGTACATGGCAGTGTTAGGTTTCCACCAATTAAGCTCCACATGAACAGGCATCAAGCATAGATAAAGAAAGGCCAGAAAGCTCCAATGGATCTGCTTCTTTCACATTAATTCAGAGCCCAAGAATTCAGAGGTTTCCCTTCAGAGGACTTAACCCTAGCTCCCGCAATACATCCTCTTCGACGTCATGTAAAGGCCTACACCATCACAAGCCATTCCGAGAGTCCTACACAGAAAAAAGTAGCAAGAGCTCTCATAAAGCCTTCACATATGCTTCTGCAGGATGGCCCAAGTGAAGCCTGCAATCCAGAAGAAAGGCCCGACCGCACCTATATATACGACTCTAGTGGTTCAAATAGGAGTGAACACTTCATTCTTAATCCTATATTCTTAAATTAAGTATATAACCCTAATTTATAAATTTATTTGAGGAAAAAGTATCTGTAATTCTAGAAGTTCTTAATAAAGAGATTTGATCAATCCCTTAAGGTAATTTTTGTATATTAATTTAATTATGTTATTATCATGTGCTAACATTGTAGGCACATCCGTTGAGATGTATGAAAATATAGCATTATGTCCAAAATCTCATTAATTTGTCCCTAAGAAACTTTCTTAATAAGGTTAGACCACACATCTGCTATCTGTATGGATGTCCTGAAACCCCGTTGGGGCTCATTTGTCAGTGGATCCATAGACCCATTTTAGCCTGACTCTGATCTTAGACCCCTTGACCATTATTTGATAAGGCCTTCATAGACAATTGGAAGCCCTATAAAAAGATGGTTATCTAAGATAAATTTGTATTATCCAGGACCCATTTCCTTTCCTTTTATGCTTCCAGAAGTCTCAACAGCCGACCACCGAAGGAGTATCAATTCCTTGGGGTGGTTAATGGAATCCTATGACCATCCTTCACTTGTAAGACCAAGGGAACATACCAAACCTATAAGGAAAACATTAATAAGTGGACTACCTTCCAAATTTATTTCTCTCTTCAAAAGACTTGGAATTCTCGTGGTTGACTTTGTTTTCTATAGGAGCTTACTATTGGAAACCTCCAAAAACATTATACTAGAGCTTGGATACGAAAACAACCCCTAAGCTTAACCTGCTCCTTCCATAAACAAGACATACTATGGTAAAACTCCATTTTGGGGTGTTAACCATAAATCTTACGAACACATTTTGCTTTTTTTTTACTACTTTCGGTAATAGCTTCAAATCTCTAAGGTGTTAATTTGAGATGGAAAATCATGCCAATAGCTGTGAAAGTGGTAATCAATTCTAGAACAATGACATTCTTCTCCTTCCTTGACAATCCTCCCTTATCTTCCTCCTTTCTATCCGCCTCCTTACTTCTTCAATCCCTCAATGGCAAAATAGACTATTCTACTTTAGGTTATTTTCTTTTTGATGACCCCGATGGTCAATGAAGTACTTTAAAAAGGCAACATCAATTGATTCAGGGGTAACAAAAAAATTACCAGCATCATCACAAATATTATGAATGTGTTCTAAAGATTGTTCCACCTTTACTACAGCATGGAAGAATTTTGAATTCCTATCACCTTCATTCTTCCACTTCAGGTAGAGTTGTTACTTCTTCATGCTAGCTTCCAATTCCAGAGCGCAATTCGATTCACTAAATAGCCTTCTTTCTTCAAGTGCAACAGCTGGATCATTAGGATTCTGAAGCAAGTTGTTCTAAGCCTTGTTCAATGAAATTTTTAGAGGATCAGACAACTTAGACCCAGTTCCAAATTTGGAGCTAGCCCACTATCATAGAACATTTTTTGTTGCTTTAAGTTTCCTGCATAGAATAAACATAGGGTTACCGAAAAAATGAGGAGACCAAGAAGTGATAATTTTAGAAGTGTGACACCCACGGGATTCGAACCCCCGACCTCCCGAAAAGAAACACCACGCACTAACAACAGTTCTAAAAGATCTTTGTGTTATCTTTTCGAGAGGGGTGTTACAGACTACCCCCCCTCCCCCCTTAAAGAGCCCAACGTCCTCGTTGGCTCATTTCCCTCATCACCCAGGCATTGTGCATGTAACCCACATCAGTACCACACCGATCGACATCCGCAGCATTACACACACAATTCCGACTGGGTATAGGCTCTGATACCAAATGTGACACCCACTAGATTCGAACCCCCGACCTCCCGGATAGCAACACCACGCGCTAACCGCTGTGCTAAAAGATCTTTCGTTAGCTTTTCGAGAGGGGTGTTACAAGAAGAGAACTATGGATCAAGGATCCAAGAGTTAAAAAATTAAACTTCTACGCTCTCTTCTCATAGGCATTCCATGGGATAGGATTATAGGGGATGGTTAGATAAGATGGGATTAGGAAGGTAAGCGTGGAGATTAGACCAAGAAAGAATAGCTTTTTAGTTACAAAAGGCATGATCAATATTGGTAAAGGTTCTCACGCCACTCCTTTTATTATTCTAGTAAAATTGAGCACCAGATCTATTAACATTGATAAGACCAGCATCCAATATGGCAGTGTTAAGTAGCTCAATATCTCACCATGTTTATCATACAAAGAAAGATAATAGTTAAAATCACCTAATATAACCCAAGGTTGGGTGTCTTTCCTGAAAGATAGAAGAAGATTAAGTAGAGACTGCCTAGCACTACAGGAATTTTCAGCATGGATTATAGTTAGATAAAAGGTGGTAAGATTGGTGACATGGAATTGCATGAGTTGCCTAGTTGACAAAACAAGTTTTAGAGTTAGGAAAGAGAGATTTTGGATGACAAGTATACGTCCATATCAGCATGATCCAGATTATGAGAAATAGCCCAGTTAGGCTTTGTTGTATATGACATAGTTGTATACACAATTATATGATTTTTGTTTGATAATAACAAACAAATAAATATTATTTTTAATGTGTTTGTTATTGTACTATTTCTCATAAACGGGAAATTTGACGACCCCAAACCCCGTACTGACGGTGGCAAGGGTAATCTTTGGAATATAACATATAAACAGACAATAGCATAATAGAATTAAATAAATACACCAGATAATGTACAAATAATACACTGGATAAACATTATCATCAGAGTTACGCAGTATACAGGATCATACTTAGTACAAATACAGTTCAGCTATACATAAATGTCTACAGCAGAAAACAAACATAATATGTACAATAGGAGCTGAACAGCATAAAAGAGATAAATGGTAGAATCCATCTTCAGCTCCAGCTATCCAGAAAGAGCATGCTAACCTGAACACAAGGCTGCCCGTGTAGAAAAAGGGGCACCCGAGTTTGCAAGTGAAACAAACTACGAGTCAGTCATGGGACTGGTATGAGAAATCTACTTAACACATTTTATAATATGGCTAATCACAGGACCACGCCACTTTCGCGAAACGGGTTTACTCCATTGGATTTCCAGTGCTTTTAAAGCAAGTAAATCTTTTAAACATCGCAATGCTTTTTGTGACGATCCCAAAACCCCGTGACACGGTGTTAAGGATAATCATTGGAATATAACACATTAATCATCATTAGCAGATCACAGATAATAGCATAAACAGAAAATAGAATAATTTACACACATATGACAGCGGAATCATATAGATATCATCACATCAGAGAAGCACAGTACAGGATACAACTTAGTGCATAATGATACATAGTCAGTCACCATCGCCTGAGGCGGAATCATACATAAAGAGTACTCAAAATAAATATCAGTCTACATCGCCAATGGCGGAATCATAATATAGATACAATAATCGCGGAGAAAATCCAAGTCAGCACGGTGTAGTCAAGCCTCGCCATGAGCCAAAAGTGCGTCAGAAACCTGTAACTAGGTTGCCCGTGTGAAAATGAGAGCACCCGAGTTTGCAAGGTGAAACAAACTACGAGTCAGTCATGGGACTGGTATGAGAAATCTACTTAACTTATTAACAACAATAATAAGGCAAATCAAAGGACCACGCCACTTTCGCGGAACGGGTTTACTCCAATGAGTGCTAGTGCAAGAAATAAAGTAAATGATTAAATCATCGCAATGCTTTTTATAAAATGAAGCCATTATAAGACTCAGGTCCCATCACACAATGCAACGCAAGTCGGAGGATAGAGTTTTTCCTTATAATGGCCAAAGACGCTTCATACGAATAAAACAAAAGTGTTTGATATTATTACTAGTGCATATATGTTTCAAAATCAAATTCAATCATAAATATCAATCCTAGGCGGCATGGGTACCATATATCATGTCGCCATACTAGTAATACAATCACATTCGCATATTTCGTATTGGAAATTGGATTCCTTCATGAGTCGAGGCAAGGGGCAAGCTCCTCTCCGATTCGAGACACTCTAGCAAATGTCCCAGGACCCCACTATGATCCTTGGATCTTCAGGGCCGGTCCTCTCTTACTTTTGAGGATTGGCAATTCCTGAACACACGTTTCCCGGTCCTTACAGACCTATATCGAGGCGCCTCGCATTCCAACAACCACACAGGTGAAAAGTATATATAATGTCAGGGCTGGTAGGTCACTGACACCACCTTAGCTAGAAAGAAACGTCGTGCTCTCCCTGTAGTCACTCTCCCATTTTTGACTCATACCGAGGTGTGAGGCTCGCGAATTCACGTTATACACAAAGCTACGTCACACAGACCATGCTTTGATCATCAACCACAAGACTTTGCTTTCCAACAGTAGCCTTGATCATATGCCACTCAGGCGTGCCACACAGGCAATCCACTCCATGAGATTGATTTCTATCAATATATAACCTCTGAGCTCGTATGTCTCAGAGAAGGGCGTTAAGCAAGAGAATAAATTCTCCGCCGCCAAACAGATATATATTTAACAGAGATCAATCAACACAGAACAAAATCCAATGTCAGACACACAGTCCATTTACAAGTCCGTTCTGGGTCTGAACGAAACCGGAGGCACCAATTCCTCGCATATCCGTACAATCAACAGTAAGTTTGGACGACTACTACTTCAGTTCCTTCATGGTAGCTACTCCAATCACGAGCATCAGTAGCGCCCATCCATCCAATGTGAAGATCGTCGGTCTTCAACCATCTTCGACTCTTCGACTTCTCAATGTCGATCGATTATTTGAAATGAGATGAACTCGGCCTTTTCAAATAATCCACATATATTTAGATTTTCAAATCAATTTGTCACATGGTTGGATTATTCAACATTCACATTTCAGTTCTTTAGTTATAATTTTCATGTTAAATACATTCAACCATCACATATCAAGCAAACACAACAAAATGGGATTATTTTCACTCTATATCGTCTATAGTATTTTATAACGATATATCGCCATTTTCATTTAATTTAAAACGGCCAAATTTAATTAAACGACGTTTCAGGTCGTATCGATACACTGACGCTGCTTTTCACTAATTTTGTTTTACACATATCTGAAAATCTAACCGTTGGATCTCCACAAATTTTATTTCATTAGGAAGGTCATTTCAAAACGAATCCAACGGTTTCAGTTTTAGGAAAATCCGACGGTCGGATCTTCCACACTAGTCATTTGAAGTTACGATTTCAATTTACGAACTGCAGCGTCGTTATTCGATTTAATTTAATTATATTTATATATATAAATATAATCGTTTCTGGCGCTGTTTTTCTTCAAATTTGAATTAAACATTCCAGACAATCCAACCGTCGGATCTTCACAAAGTTGGTGCCGTTGGAATGATATTTCCAAGGCAAACCCAACGGTTGCGGTTTCGGGAAAATCCAATGGTCGGATTTCCCGCACTAGTCGTTTGAAATCACGGTTTCAAAACACAAACTGCACGGCCACGTTTCATTTTAATTTTATTTATATTTATATATTTATATAAATATAGTTCATTCAAAAATTCCTACATCGTTTTCACTTCAATTATTTCACTAATGCCTTTAAATTTTGGAAAATTTCGCCATAACCTCCTTTGTACGGGAGGAGCTGGGAAAATTCCCAAATAGTCACACGGGCGTCTCATATCAAAAAGAAAAAGAAAAAGCCAAGCGGCTTGTAACGACCCAGATTTTTCTGGTCGATTTATTTTGAATATTTAATATTATTTTAAATAATGAGCAGATAATATAATCAATCTTTATATTGAATTATCGATTTAATAATTGATATATGAATTAATATTGAATATATCAGATATCATAATAAGAAATGATAGTAATTGAATTCACGGTTAAAAAAAAAAAATGAATCGAAAACAATTCAGCCGGTCAATATAAATTCTATTTGAATTTAAAATAATAATTTATTTTCAAGCATTTGTTCGTTTTGAGTTTAAAATCATATCATATCAATTTGATATGATTATTTCGTATATACGTTCAAACTAAGATTTAAAATCGGATCCGTCAAGTTCAGAATAACGGTATAACTTGTAGGCGTCGTTGTTGCGTTTAAATAGAGATTCGAAACAGGAGATATTTTACCTTAAAAACAAAGATTAGCTCAATTAACTCAAAGTCAATATTTTAATAAATGAGCCGACCTATATTCCTCACATCACAGATCTATCTATGATTTGTAAAATAGCATATCTGTTGTCTTCCTCGAGCTGTATTACTTGCTCCCCAGCTTCGCAACAAAGCAAAAACACAGGATTTTATGGTACCGTCCTATATTCCTTCTCGAGCCAACAAACCTGTCTCCCTCGTCTTCTATAAAGTTACAACCCTCTTATTCATTCCCTTGGCAAAAGATTGAAAACTGAAAGCTTCAATAAAAATTAGAAATTTATGGCCGAACTCCTTCCAATTTAAATCAAAAATCGGAAGCGTCAAGTAGAAAACACTGCATCTTAATAAACCAAAAATCGAAGCCGCCTCTTCTTCGTTTTAAATACCAATTTCCTTTTCTAATTCTTCCATCTAAAAACGAAACCAAAATCGACTTCGCAGTCGAGTCTGAGGGTTCCGAGGAGTTGGGGATACGCGCGCAAGATCTGGGGTGGAAAGGAAGTTCGAACTCGAACTGGTCAAGCTAGGCAAGGGATTGACGGGGTTTTGAGGAGCGCGTGAGTTGGTGGAGTTCGATTGGATTCGGTCAGGGTTACTGTGGGGGAGCGAGGCAACTGGAATTGACACTTGGAGCAGCGCGCCTGTTGTTGGTTTAGGAGATGACCGAGATGCGATGAGGAGATTTTCTGAAGTGGAAGTGGCGGCTTACTGATGATGAAAGGGGCGAACTGTGTGGATGAATGGAGGGAAATGAAGTGGAGTTTAGACTGAACTTCGGCAATGGAGTATTGCATGTGAGGTGCTCGGGAAAATGTCGCAATGTCCTATAGCAGTTTTGAGGGTGATTTTAGTTTTGGAGCTGGCCGAGGACTTGTTTCGGGAATTGGTCAAGCAGTTTACAAAGACAGTAAGGTATAAGTTTTCGAAATTTAAATGAATATAGTAATTTATTTAATCATTGCGGTAGTTAAATTTAATGAAAAATAGTTTGATTTCTAAATTAAAATAAATTATCTATTCATTGAAATAGTTAAATTAATATCCATTTAATTGTTAGATGGAAATCAAATCATCGTAGTAAATTTATTCGAGATGATGCAAGAAAATTCGTTAGCCGAGTGATGCTGAATTTAAATGGATATTCAACAAAGGAAGAATTACGGTGAGTAAATCTCACTCACCTTTAGAATTATTTTTATTCCATTAAAAATAATTGTTTGTTGCTTGTGTGAATGTTTTATGGTTGTTTATATATATATATTAGTTATTTAGGCTATATATATATATATTGGGTTGATTGATTGGTTGGATTCCCGCAGTCTCATTAGCGGATGCCCGCAGTTTCATAGCGGATGATTACCCTATACGCCCCACGCTATGATTAGTGGATGACCTTCTATACCGCGATATTCTGCCACGAAGCAGAATTGGTATTATTTATGTGCTAACATCTGTGGATGCAGGAAAACAGGTTGGAGGAATCCAACTGGATTCCTCAAAAATATATTATCTGTTTGTTTATTTGTTTGCATATATATATTGTTATATATGATGTGTTAGAAAAATAAACAATTGGTTGCTTTGTGTGTTTTATCACTGGGCTTAAGTAACGACATTTTAAAATATCGTAAAAAGGATATTGGCGATTTAAAAAGGGAAAATTCTATTTTTAAAATAGAATTTGAATTTTAAATGGAAATAAAGAAGTATAAACTTGTTTTAAAATAAAACAAGTAGTTCTTTATAAACAAAGTTTATAAATAGTTCTTTTATAACGAAGTTATAAACGAAGTGAAAAGAATTATCATTTGATAATTCAGAAATAGAAATACAAGTATTTTGAAAATATGATTCAAATGGAAATTTAAATATAGAATTTGAACAAAAGAAAAGGAAATGGAAATTTGAATTCCAAAAGAAAAGGAAATGGAAATTTGAATTCAAAAAGAAAAGGAAATAGAAAATTTGAATTTAGAATTCAAATAGAAAATCCAAGGTGGATTTGAATATAGAACTTTCAAATGGTGTTTGAATATAGAGAATTTGAAATAGAATTTCCAAATAGAATTTGAAATAGAATTTCAAAACAGAATTTTCAAAAGAGAAGTTGAGATAGACTTTGAAAATAGAATTTCGAAAATAGAATTTGCAATGATATTTGAATTCAAATAAAAAGAGAATTTGACTATAGAAATTCAAAAGGGTTCAAAAGTGATTCAAATATAGAACTTGAATTCAAAGGGAATTGGAACAGGATTTGAATTCAAAAGAATTCGAATGGGATTGGAATAAAGGAAATTCAAAATGGAATTTCAAATAAAAGAAATGTAATTTGAAATGTTAAGAATTTCAAAGAAGAGGAAGTGGAATTTGAAACATTTAGAATTTCAAATGGAATCTTAAAGGGAGATTGAATATCAGGAATTCAAATAGAAGTTCAAATAGAATTTGAATAGACGAAATTAGAATCAAAATAGAATTTGAATTCAAGAAATTTAAATAAAGTTGAATTCAAAGGAATTCGAATAAAGAAATTCAAATAGAGATTTGAATGTAGAATTTCAAAATAGAATTCGAAATAAACTTTGAAATAGGATTTTCAAAGCAGAATTTGAAATAGAATTTCAAATAGGATTTTCAAAATAGGAAATCCAAATAGTTTTGAAATAGAATTTGGATTCAAGGGAATTTAAAAGGGATTTGAATATGAAATTCGAATGGGTTTTAAACTATGGAATTTTGAATATAGAATTTAAAAAGGAGTTTGAATATTTGAACTTCAATAGAATTCAAATATAGAAATGGAAATGTAGAAGTTCAAATGGAATTTAAGTATAAAGTTTGAATAAAAGAATTCAAACGAATTCAAATATGGAATTTGAATATAGGGAATTCAAATAGAAATTCAAATATTGAATGTGAATATCAAATAGAAAAGGAATTGGAATTTGAATTTAGAATTCAAACAAAAGTGAGATTTGAATTTAAATCAAGCAGAGTTAAATGGAGTTGAATTCTTTTTAAAGAAGTTTAGAAGTTTAAAAAGTTTTTATATATATATATATAATTAAAACGAACTCGCCGCAGCGCTGCAGTTCGTAAATTGGCGATTCGAACTTCAATTGAATATATAGAACTCGATTGAAGTCGGAATTCTTCGAAACAAGAAACGTCAGGACCGATTTGATAATAGCTTTCTAATGAAGGAGAAAAATCTGAATTTCGTCGTATAGATTTTGAGTTATGTCAAAATCAAATTTTCAGAAAAACAGCGCCAGAATCGTTTTAAAGCCATAATGGTTTATTTAATATTATAAAAGGATTTTAAGCAAATAAAATCCGAAGTTCTATTTAGAAAAATTCAGAGTTGAGTTGTAAAACGTATGTGAATTAAAGTTGTGTAAATGAATATGATTTTTGAAACAGAAACCAGATTTTGATTTATTGAATAGAATTTACTAATTTGAACGGAAATTAGTTAATGAGATTTCGAAGGGATATTGGGGTTTGAATAAGAAAATTCGATTTGAAATTTATATTCGAAATAGAAAAAAAAAAGAACTAGAACTAGAATTGAAATTGAAATTCAATTTAGTTATGAACGAGTTAAACATTTTGTTTGAACATGTTATGTTCAACAAAGAAGTGAAATAGGCAAAATGGCCGATTTAAAGAATAAACGGGCGAAACTGAATTCAAACGATTAGATGGTATTGAATTGAATTGGAAACAGATGAACAGGTGTTAAACAGATATGGGATGAAGTATATGAAGATTTAAATTTATGTGCTCGACAAAAGGTACATGTTTAATTCATATATGAGGTTTTATGCGCCGTATCGGCAAGCCGCTTGGCTTTTTCTTTTTCTTTTTGAGATTGGAAGATACCGGGATGCTATTTGAAATTTCCCGATGCTCCCGATACAGGGGAGGTTATGGCGAAATTTTCCGGAAATTTAAGGAGTTAGAATATTTTTAAGAAATTGACAATTAGAAATCTATATATCGATATATATAGAATTCGATAAGGAAACGAAATCAAAAATAGAGTAAAGGGCCAAGATTGATTATTGAAAATATTTGGATAACAAATATTGATAAGAGAATATATAAGAGATTTAATTAATGAAATATTAATTAAAGAGCCCAGTGATTTGTTTGATATGTTGATTGAACACTTGTTTTTATTCGATAGTTAAATCACAGACTATCGAAGTTTTGACCATCGTTGTCAATATGGAGAGACCGGTTGGATTATTATCCGAAGAACCACTCCGTATCGGCATAAGCGTTGCGAACCAAGTATGCTGAATATATTGAAGACGGAGTGAAGTGCAAGGGCTTTTCTAGTAATAGAAATAGTGCCTTCGGTTTCGTTCAATCCCAGAACGAACGTAATATGGACGAATGTCTGACAGAGTATTTCCAATGATCAAATGGGTTGGTCTGTATGAATATATATGGTTGCAACGGATTTATCCCTTAGCATAATATCCAGAATATTTGTGCAAACTCAACTAGTGATTAACGGATCTGACGATGTGGCATTCAAAGTGATTGTGCTATCAATGAATGGTAAGTATTCGTAGCCTCAGGCCTCAACAACCGGGAAAGGACAAAAATCGGGCAGGCAGCATGGCTATGTGGGTCGCACCCATTAGGGTGTATAATCACCTATCTAGAGAAATTCCTTTTGTTTCTAAATCTATCGATTCTGCCCATTCGGGAAACGGTGGTTTGAGTCCAACCGTTGGTGATATACATTCGATACACTCAAGCGAAATGAGTGGTCGGTCATGTGTGGGCCGGGTTGCAAGACGTTCTTGTTGAACCCAGGTGTATTTGCCTCTAGAGATACATCATCGGAAGGTGGTCCCATACCTTGTCATGTTGGAAATCCAATCTCCAATAAGCGCCATGCGGTTTTGGTTTTATAATATATATGTGGAGCGTGAGATGCAAGCGTTCTGCTATTTGGTTATCTACTTGATGTAGACATTATTATAATATCACTGGATTTGATATTAAAGTGTTTTGGGTTATAGTAAGGTAAAAACCGTCCGTGTTTATGTGTGGGCTGGTCTTACTATTATCTTTTCTTTCGAAAAGAGTTTTGAAAGTTAAACAAGTGGTTGGAGTTTACTCACACCAGTCCCATGACTGACCCAGAGTTTATTTTGTTTTGTTTTCCCTAAACTCTTGGGTGCCCAAATTTGTACGGGCAGTCAAGTGTTTCAGGCTTTTACAGATACACTTGGAGGAGCTTGAAGCAGGTGGCTTCAACGTTAGTTATTTAGAGTTACTTCCGCTGGATCAAATGTTATGTGTACTCTGATGATGGTATGTATGTATGTACAAACAGATTTGTATTTCGAAGCTTATGTTATATAATATTTTATTCGTTCCGCTGTGAGTTTGTGATCTTCGTTTTCTTCTATTCTAATATTTCTTTCTTTCTATTTCTCATCCTCTAACTTCTTTCTAAAAATGAGTCGTATTTCTGTGCAATTTGAGTTGGACGTGTGGTGTTATTAGTCAATTCAGATAGCACGGATTTGCGGGCCTTTACAGGTGGTATCAGAGCTTAGGTTGAGTGAATACCTAGGCTTGTGTGGCATGTGCTCATTAAAGATAGGGTCAGTAGTACCCTAGAATGAGTTGAGCGTATATATACGAGAGAGCGTATTTGTTAGTTGATATAAAAGTTATTTTATATTGTGTTGACTAGTCTGTTGAGTGGTTTATGAATTCTGGTCGAATCGTGGGACGCCACGAAGTCGATAGGAATTTCTAAACGCTTGAACAGAAGATTGAACACGATATTGTTTTAAAGTGGGTGAAATTATTTTACCCAAAATTCTATTTTGATATAGAAAGAATAATTTTCTAGAATTACTATTATATGGATGTGTTGGATGTTGATTTTATAATCAAATGAGATTATAAATTTAGAATGGTTATTTGTAACCAAATAGAATTTGTATAGGAATTAAATATACAAATGAGATGAATTAGAATTTAATTCAAACCAGAATTAAGAATTCAAAATCCTGGGGAGTTGAAATATTTTTCAAAGTATGTTAAGGTAATATAGCATTAATTTGAAAGGATTTGAATCGAAAGCATATTTGAATGGATTTTGAAATAATAAAGCACTGAACTCACTTCAGTGGCTGGGAAATAATTCTGATGATGACTGCAGCCTCATCAGAGTTCATTTTCGAGTTTCTAAGTGATAGGTTGCTACCTTAGAAAGTTTTGATGGAAATTTGTTTGAAAGAAAACAAGTTGGTTTGAAAATTCAAATGTTTTGAATTTGAAATGAAAATAAATATATGTATATATTTATGTGATTTCAGAAGAATTTGAAAAGAAAACCCAGGGATTTGAATTCTGGAATTGAAATTTAACTTAAACAAGTTAAATGAGTCGAAGTGAGTGAATTGATTAGAATCAATTTGAATAGGTTTAATGGAATATAGATTGGATATAAATGAATTGATCATAGATCATTCGAATCAAATGTAGGAAGACCAAAAGTTTTGGTTGAAATTAATTTATTGAAATATGAGAAGTTGAGTTTCAACATAAGTGAGATGTTGAAAAGTAATAGATTTGTACCCTTTTTCCTACCTTAGCAATTTCGAGGACGAAATTATTTTAAGAGGGGAAGAATGTAACGACCCAGATTTTTCTGGTCGATTTATTTTGAATATTTAATATTATTTTAAATAATGAGCAGATAATATAATCAATCTTTATATTGAATTATCGATTTAATAATTGATATATGAATTAATATTGAATATATCAGATATCATAATAAGAAATGATAGTAATTGAATTCACGGTTAAAAAAAAAAAAAATGAATCGAAAACAATTCAGCCGGTCAATATAAATTCTATTTGAATTTAAAATAATAATTTATTTTCAAGCATTTGTTCGTTTTGAGTTTAAAATCATATCATATCAATTTGATATGATTATTTCGTATATACGTTCAAACTAAGATTTAAAATCGGATCCGTCAAGTTCAGAATAACGGTATAACTTGTAGGCGTCGTTGTTGCGTTTAAATAGAGATTCGAAACAGGAGATATTTTACCTTAAAAACAAAGATTAGCTCAATTAACTCAAAGTCAATATTTTAATAAATGAGCCGACCTATATTCCTCACATCACAGATCTATCTATGATTTGTAAAATAGCATATCTGTTGTCTTCCTCGAGCTGTATTACTTGCTCCCCAGCTTCGCAACAAAGCAAAAACACAGGATTTTATGGTACCGTCCTATATTCCTTCTCGAGCCAACAAACCTGTCTCCCTCGTCTTCTATAAAGTTACAACCCTCGTATTCATTCCCTTGGCAAAAGATTGAAAACTGAAAGCTTCAATAAAAATTAGAAATTTATGGCCGAACTCCTTCCAATTTAAATCAAAAATCGGAAGCGTCAAGTAGAAAACACTGCATCTTAATAAACCAAAAATCGAAGCCGCCTCTTCTTCGTTTTAAATACCAATTTCCTTTTCTAATTCTTCCATCTAAAAACGAAACCAAAATCGACTTCGCAGTCGAGTCTGAGGGTTCCGAGGAGTTGGGGATACGCGCGCAAGATCTGGGGTGGAAAGGAAGTTCGAACTCGAACTGGTCAAGCTAGGCAAGGGATTGACGGGGTTTTGAGGAGCGCGTGAGTTGGTGGAGTTCGATTGGATTCGGTCAGGGTTACTGTGGGGGAGCGAGGCAACTGGAATTGACACTTGGAGCAGCGCGCCTGTTGTTGGTTTAGGAGATGACCGAGATGCGATGAGGAGATTTTCTGAAGTGGAAGTGGCGGCTTACTGATGATGAAAGGGGCGAACTGTGTGGATGAATGGAGGGAAATGAAGTGGAGTTTAGACTGAACTTCGGCAATGGAGTATTGCATGTGAGGTGCTCGGGAAAATGTCGCAATGTCCTATAGCAGTTTTGAGGGTGATTTTAGTTTTGGAGCTGGCCGAGGACTTGTTTCGGGAATTGGTCAAGCAGTTTACAAAGACAGTAAGGTATAAGTTTTCGAAATTTAAATGAATATAGTAATTTATTTAATCATTGCGGTAGTTAAATTTAATGAAAAATAGTTTGATTTCTAAATTAAAATAAATTATCTATTCATTGAAATAGTTAAATTAATATCCATTTAATTGTTAGATGGAAATCAAATCATCGTAGTAAATTTATTCGAGATGATGCAAGAAAATTCGTTAGCCGAGTGATGCTGAATTTAAATGGATATTCAACAAAGGAAGAATTACGGTGAGTAAATCTCACTCACCTTTAGAATTATTTTTATTCCATTAAAAATAATTGTTTGTTGCTTGTGTGAATGTTTTATGGTTGTTTATATATATATATTAGTTATTTAGGCTATATATATATATATTGGGTTGATTGATTGGTTGGATTCCCGCAGTCTCATTAGCGGATGCCCGCAGTTTCATAGCGGATGATTACCCTATACGCCCCACGCTATGATTAGTGGATGACCTTCTATACCGCGATATTCTGCCACGAAGCAGAATTGGTATTATTTATGTGCTAACATCTGTGGATGCAGGAAAACAGGTTGGAGGAATCCAACTGGATTCCTCAAAAATATATTATCTGTTTGTTTATTTGTTTGCATATATATATTGTTATATATGATGTGTTAGAAAAATAAACAATTGGTTGCTTTGTGTGTTTTATCACTGGGCTTAAGTAACGACATTTTAAAATATCGTAAAAAGGATATTGGCGATTTAAAAAGGGAAAATTCTATTTTTAAAATAGAATTTGAATTTTAAATGGAAATAAAGAAGTATAAACTTGTTTTAAAATAAAACAAGTAGTTCTTTATAAACAAAGTTTATAAATAGTTCTTTTATAACGAAGTTATAAACGAAGTGAAAAGAATTATCATTTGATAATTCAGAAATAGAAATACAAGTATTTTGAAAATATGATTCAAATGGAAATTTAAATATAGAATTTGAACAAAAGAAAAGGAAATGGAAATTTGAATTCCAAAAGAAAAGGAAATGGAAATTTGAATTCAAAAAGAAAAGGAAATAGAAAATTTGAATTTAGAATTCAAATAGAAAATCCAAGGTGGATTTGAATATAGAACTTTCAAATGGTGTTTGAATATAGAGAATTTGAAATAGAATTTCCAAATAGAATTTGAAATAGAATTTCAAAACAGAATTTTCAAAAGAGAAGTTGAGATAGACTTTGAAAATAGAATTTCGAAAATAGAATTTGCAATGATATTTGAATTCAAATAAAAAGAGAATTTGACTATAGAAATTCAAAAGGGTTCAAAAGTGATTCAAATATAGAACTTGAATTCAAAGGGAATTGGAACAGGATTTGAATTCAAAAGAATTCGAATGGGATTGGAATAAAGGAAATTCAAAATGGAATTTCAAATAAAAGAAATGTAATTTGAAATGTTAAGAATTTCAAAGAAGAGGAAGTGGAATTTGAAACATTTAGAATTTCAAATGGAATCTTAAAGGGAGATTGAATATCAGGAATTCAAATAGAAGTTCAAATAGAATTTGAATAGACGAAATTAGAATCAAAATAGAATTTGAATTCAAGAAATTTAAATAAAGTTGAATTCAAAGGAATTCGAATAAAGAAATTCAAATAGAGATTTGAATGTAGAATTTCAAAATAGAATTCGAAATAAACTTTGAAATAGGATTTTCAAAGCAGAATTTGAAATAGAATTTCAAATAGGATTTTCAAAATAGGAAATCCAAATAGTTTTGAAATAGAATTTGGATTCAAGGGAATTTAAAAGGGATTTGAATATGAAATTCGAATGGGTTTTAAACTATGGAATTTTGAATATAGAATTTAAAAAGGAGTTTGAATATTTGAACTTCAATAGAATTCAAATATAGAAATGGAAATGTAGAAGTTCAAATGGAATTTAAGTATAAAGTTTGAATAAAAGAATTCAAATGAATTCAAATATGGAATTTGAATATAGGGAATTCAAATAGAAATTCAAATATTGAATGTGAATATCAAATAGAAAAGGAATTGGAATTTGAATTTAGAATTCAAACAAAAGTGAGATTTGAATTTAAATCAAGCAGAGTTAAATGGAGTTGAATTCTTTTTAAAGAAGTTTAGAAGTTTAAAAAGTTTTTATATATATATATATAATTAAAACGAACTCGCCGCAGCGCTGCAGTTCGTAAATTGGCGATTCGAACTTCAATTGAATATATAGAACTCGATTGAAGTCGGAATTCTTCGAAACAAGAAACGTCAGGACCGATTTGATAATAGCTTTCTAATGAAGGAGAAAAATCTGAATTTCGTCGTATAGATTTTGAGTTATGTCAAAATCAAATTTTCAGAAAAACAGCGCCAGAATCGTTTTAAAGCCATAATGGTTTATTTAATATTATAAAAGGATTTTAAGCAAATAAAATCCGAAGTTCTATTTAGAAAAATTCAGAGTTGAGTTGTAAAACGTATGTGAATTAAAGTTGTGTAAATGAATATGATTTTTGAAACAGAAACCAGATTTTGATTTATTGAATAGAATTTACTAATTTGAACGGAAATTAGTTAATGAGATTTCGAAGGGATATTGGGGTTTGAATAAGAAAATTCGATTTGAAATTTATATTCGAAATAGAAAAAAAAAGAACTAGAACTAGAATTGAAATTGAAATTCAATTTAGTTATGAACGAGTTAAACATTTTGTTTGA
The DNA here is from genome assembly GCA_030737875.1 of Allium sativum. NCBI lineage: Eukaryota > Viridiplantae > Streptophyta > Magnoliopsida > Asparagales > Amaryllidaceae > Allium > Allium sativum. Next base: position 1,021,181,324 of record CM060926.1, read on the forward strand.
ACATGTTATGTTCAACAAAGAAGTGAAATAGGCAAAATGGCCGATTTAAAGAATAAACGGGCGAAACTGAATTCAAACGATTAGATGGTATTGAATTGAATTGGAAACAGATGAACAGGTGTTAAACAGATATGGGATGAAGTATATGAAGATTTAAATTTATGTGCTCGACAAAAGGTACATGTTTAATTCATATATGAGGTTTTATGCGCCGTATCGGCAAGCCGCTTGGCTTTTTCTTTTTCTTTTTGAGATTGGAGGATACCGGGATGCTATTTGAAATTTCCCGATGCTCCCGATACAGGGGAGGTTATGGCGAAATTTTCCGGAAATTTAAGGAGTTAGAATATTTTTAAGAAATTGACAATTAGAAATCTATATATCGATATATATAGAATTCGATAAGGAAACGAAATCAAAAATAGAGTAAAGGGCCAAGATTGATTATTGAAAATATTTGGATAACAAATATTGATAAGAGAATATATAAGAGATTTAATTAATGAAATATTAATTAAAGAGCCCAGTGATTTGTTTGATATGTTGATTGAACACTTGTTTTTATTCGATAGTTAAATCACAGACTATCGAAGTTTTGACCATCGTTGTCAATATGGAGAGACCGGTTGGATTATTATCCGAAGAACCACTCCGTATCGGCATAAGCGTTGCGAACCAAGTATGCTGAATATATTGAAGACGGAGTGAAGTGCAAGGGCTTTTCTAGTAATAGAAATAGTGCCTTCGGTTTCGTTCAATCCCAGAACGAACGTAATATGGACGAATGTCTGACAGAGTATTTCCAATGATCAAATGGGTTGGTCTGTATGAATATATATGGTTGCAACGGATTTATCCCTTAGCATAATATCCAGAATATTTGTGCAAACTCAACTAGTGATTAACGGATCTGACGATGTGGCATTCAAAGTGATTGTGCTATCAATGAATGGTAAGTATTCGTAGCCTCAGGCCTCAACAACCGGGAAAGGACAAAAATCGGGCAGGCAGCATGGCTATGTGGGTCGCACCCATTAGGGTGTATAATCACCTATCTAGAGAAATTCCTTTTGTTTCTAAATCTATCGATTCTGCCCATTCGGGAAACGGTGGTTTGAGTCCAACCGTTGGTGATATACATTCGATACACTCAAGCGAAATGAGTGGTCGGTCATGTGTGGGCCGGGTTGCAAGACGTTCTTGTTGAACCCAGGTGTATTTGCCTCTAGAGATACATCATCGGAAGGTGGTCCCATACCTTGTCATGTTGGAAATCCAATCTCCAATAAGCGCCATGCGGTTTTGGTTTTATAATATATATGTGGAGCGTGAGATGCAAGCGTTCTGCTATTTGGTTATCTACTTGATGTAGACATTATTATAATATCATTGGATTTGATATTAAAGTGTTTTGGGTTATAGTAAGGTAAAAAGCGTCCGTGTTTATGTGTGGGCTGGTCTTACTATTATCTTTTCTTTCGAAAAGAGTTTTGAAAGTTAAACAAGTGGTTGGAGTTTACTCACACCAGTCCCATGACTGACCCAGAGTTTATTTTGTTTTGTTTTCCCTAAACTCTTGGGTGCCCAAATTTGTACGGGCAGTCAAGTGTTTCAGGCTTTTACAGATACACTTGGAGGAGCTTGAAGCAGGTGGCTTCAACGTTAGTTATTTAGAGTTACTTCCGCTGGATCAAATGTTATGTGTACTCTGATGATGGTATGTATGTATGTACAAACAGATTTGTATTTCGAAGCTTATGTTATATAATATTTTATTCGTTCCGCTGTGAGTTTGTGATCTTCGTTTTCTTCTATTCTAATATTTCTTTCTTTCTATTTCTCATCCTCTAACTTCTTTCTAAAAATGAGTCGTATTTCTGTGCAATTTGAGTTGGACGTGTGGTGTTATTAGTCAATTCAGATAGCACGGATTTGCGGGCCTTTACACGGCTAGCCAACAGGCTCATAAAATCATCACCCAAACAAAACAGTAAATGTGTACCTATTTGTCGGGCACAAAATTTTATTCCTCTTCTCTAGCCCCTTTGCTATAACCTGTTCAATAAATATGCATGTACATATATACAATTTATATCACTTATCATTTTCCATTCAACTTCATATTCGATTTACTTTGGTTCAAAAACACCATTCATTCTAATGTTGCATGCATAGGATAAAATCATATCATTAGCTAATTAATGTATATTTCAACTCATGCATATCTTATTTGAACAAGTGGCTATTTTTAACACTTCACATTTCAAAGATGATAATTTTGGCGAACCAAAATAGATTTCAACACATGACTATTTTATTTAGTTCCTATGCATGTTAAAAATAATATTTCTTCACCAATATTTATTTCAACGTCCGCATATCTTTAGCATATCACATATATGATAAAAATGATATTTTTATCATTTAAAATATTTATTCCACAAATGGATGTTTTTAACACTTCATAGTTTCAATAAAAATGTAATTTTTATTGTTCGATCTTTTTATTCAACACATGAACTTTTCCATTACACACACTTCTCAACACATGAGCATTTCCACACATGGATATTTTATTTATGTTGTTCATATTAGAAAGATGGAATTTTTATTGTTAAAACTATTTATATATAAGGCGAATATTTTTCTTACTTCCTATATATTATAAAAATGTGATTTTTATTGTTTAGACACTTCATTCATTCACAAATGAATTTAATTTTCACACATCACTTTTCAACACATGAACATAATTTCAACATATGAAAATAATTCTAACACACACAAAGATTATTCAAAATTTCGGCAGCATAACGGCAGGGTAGTTAAAACCGGCACCGTCCCTAGTACGGCTCCTCGCTCTACCTTAAAACCTCGCAGTTTTTGACAATGGGGATTCATGCATCTAATTCGCATGCAGGCGGCATGTTTTATTTTTATTTCCACAAATATTTCCAATTCATTTCAATCACCAATGGGTATTTTTCAACCACAACCAAACAATATCAACCACAAACAATTATTCAACCATTCGTATTTTTCATCCAATATTTCACACCAATTCACAACAATAAATATAGTTGCTATATTTCACTTGCATTTCAACACATATGTCAATTATTCTATGCATGTAAAATTCATACTTCGCTTATATAGCTTACACTACGCATGTACATGAGGTATACAACACGTGTGTAATTTATATTTCGCTAATATAATTTATATTCGACATTTTCCATTCAAATTTATTTAATTTAAATTTCTCACATTGGTTTTCGGAGTGCTAAAAATCGTAGATGACTCAGAAAAATCCGCGGCTTCTTCTATTGGGTAGAGAGCTTCCTTGCGGTCCTTATGTTTCCTGTTTCATCGAATTTTGTCAACATACCAAAAAGATATGATTTTTAAAAGTGTAAAGATAAAAAAGAACTCACCTTTCACGAAGGTTCAAAACTAGGTTTGCGGTTTTCGCGAGAACCGGGGCACGAGGGGATGATCGGCGAGTTGGACGTGGAAGAGGGAGGAGAGGGCTACAGGCGCGCGGCGGTTTGGTGGCGTTCGGTGGTCAAGATCGGCGGTGGCGGCGGTTTAAAGGTCGGAACTTTGGAGGGGGATATCTCGACGTAGAAGCAACGATAGGGGGAGCTCCTTATATGGATTTGAAGAGGGGAAGGAGAACTACAAAAAGTTGAACTGGGGGAGGGGCTGGTTCGGGCTGTGGCGATCGGAAATCGCCAGGGAAGGGGGGAAGCTTTTCCGTCGTCGATGTCGGGGTCGGGGGGGTTTTCTGATATATTTTATTTATTTATTTATGAATGGAGAAATATGATTGGCCGATGGTTTTATTAAATTTTCAAATAGTGTTTTCTCAAACGAACTCCCTTTCAAACCCAACGACTGTCGCCCCTAGCTAAATACCCCCATCCCGGACACAATGGGATATGTTTCGTAGGCCAATTCGACTGTTACAGTCAGTTATTTTTCAAATTAAAGTATAAAACATTTAATTTTTAACTCTGAACGCACATTTCAATTTACCAGGGCCACAAACTGATTCGAAAAATTCCAGAAAAATAAATCTAGCTATGTTTTGACGCTACGGTCCCAACAAAGCTAGTTTCGTCGAATTCTGAGATCGTTTGAAAAATGGCCATTTTCTGGTCGATCCAATTTAACAGAAATTGACCAAACACATTTTCTTTTGCCACGCTCACATATTAGCTTCAAAAATTATGAAATTTGAAACCTAGCAATAGTTTGACATCCCGGACCCAACAAAAGTGGTTTCGTCGAATTCCGAGGTCGTATGCAAAATATCAATTTTCCAGGGCTATATATTCTATATAGCGACCTATCTGAAAATTCATTCGGCCATAACTTTTGATTCCCGTTATGAAACTTCAATTTTTCATATTCGTTAGAAAGGTATTGACTAACAGATTTAAATATTTTTGGTTTCGCTAAAATCCGTTATATTTTCCACCTTTCACAGTCAGTCAAAGTTTGAATTCAAATTTTCAAACTGACTCACTATTTCTAATTCACTATTTTATTGAAATATTCTATTTCAATTGTTCAAATTCCTTTGAAATCACCAATTTAAAAATTTTAAATTGGCTCGTATTTTCCAGGTTATTACACTTTTTATAAAAATGAAGCTGATATAAGACTCAAGTCCCATCACACAATGCAACACAAACCGGAGGATAGAGTTTTACCTTATATCGACCAAGATATGCTTAATACGTGTAAAGTAAAATCACTTAAAATGTAAATTTTGTCATTTAATTCTTAATTAGACTCCAACTATAAATTAGTAAGAGAACATCCCCTAAGTATTAACCCCGAAGGTCGAAACCAACGTCAAACCAATACCCAGGAAACCACCCATCTTAGCTCGTTTCCAATTAGTTTCTAATTTTATAAACAATCATAAATATCAATCATAGACGACATGAGCGTCCCATGCCACTATGTCGCCAAATATAGGTTTACAATCAAAACCGCACGATGTCGTATTTGGAAATTGGATTTCCGTCATGAACCAAGGCAAAAGATAGTCCTTACCGAATTCGAGACGCTCTAGCCCGCCCCTCAGGATTAGAACGCATCAACCCTTGGATCGTCAAGGCCATCCACCGATGTGGATTATTATGCCTGAACACTGCATTTCCCTGCCCATTGGGGGTGTAAATGAGCCAACGAATGACTCCATTGGTCCCGGATCGACCGATATATCTGAGGCGCCTCGCAACAGCAATAACCACATAGGTGAAAATAATATAAATGTCAGCCAGTTTAAGCACTGACACCACCTCTAGCTAGAAGGAAACGCATGCCCTCCCTGATGTCCTCTCCCATTTCTGGTTCATACCGGGGTGTGAGGCTCGCGAATTCACGTTATACACAAAGCTATGCTACACAGGCCGTGCTTTGATCATCAACCACGACTTTGCTTTTTAACAGAAGCCTTGATCACTGCATCTTAGCATGCCACATAGGCAATTCACGCCATGTAACTGACGTCTATCAATCACACAGAGTGAAATCCAATGTCAGACACACAGTCCATTTACAAGTCCGTTCTGGGTCTGAACGAAACCGGAGGCACTATATACCTCGCATACCCATCGATCTCCAAGCACATCTGGACAATCACCACTTATTATCTATATTTCGGGATGCCTCCCAATCAAGACATCAGTTATCATCCAACCGAGGTGAAGATCTCCGGTCTTCAACCACCGTCTTCATCATCAACTTCTTATCGTCGGTTCAGTTATTCAGAATGGGATAAACCCGGTCTTTTTGAGCAACTCGCGTATATAATTAACAAGTGCTACACAAACACAACATACGCCATATTCCAATTCATCAGTCACTAACCGTAAATTAGTAAGAGAACGATTTCCCAAATATTAACCCCGAAGGCCGAAACCAACATCAGATCAAAACCCAGGTAACCATTCGACTTAGCTAACCTTCAGTTAGTTTATGAATTTCACATTATTGGGGATAGGTTCCCATTATCTTTTATCAAAGATAAATTCTTTAGTATAATTTTCATGTCAAACACATTCAACCATCAAATATCTAATAAACCAGGTAAATTCGGTTTATTTTCATTCCATATCGTTTATAATATTTTATAACGATTTATCGCTATTTTTATATATTTAAAAATAGCCAATTTATTCAAACGACGCTTCAGGCCATAACGCGGTCGTGGCACTGTTTTTCTTCAGATTTTATTTACACATATCTGAAAATCTAACCGTTGGATCTTCACAAAATTTATATCATTAGAAAGATCTTTTCAAAACGAATCCAACGGTTTCAGTTTTGGGAAAATCTGACGGTCGGATCTCCTGGTACACTCGTTTGAAGTTTCGATTTCAAAATACGAACTACAGCGTCGTTATTCGATTTAATTTAATTATATTTATATATATAATCGATTCTAGCGCTGTTTTTCTTTATATTTGAATTAAACATTCCAGACAATCCAACCGTTGGATCTCCACAAAGTTGGTGTCATTGGAAAGATATTTCCAAAGCGAACCCAACGGTTTCGGTTTCGGGAAAATCTGATGGTCGGATCTCCCGCACTAATCGTTTGAAATCACGGTTTCAAAACACGAACTACAGCTTCGTTATTCGATTTATCTTGATTATATTTATATATATAATCTATTCTTCGATTTTAAAACCATATTCTTTTCATACATTTGATAAAAATTATACTTTTATCCAACAAACATTTATTTCAACACTTCACTACTTTTAACAATTCATATTTATAATAAAAATGTGATTTTTATTATAAAACAATTTATTTCAAAACACGACTATTTTATATAGTTCATATAGATGATAAAAATATGATTTTTATTATAAAACAATTTATTTCAAAACATGAATGTCGCTCAACACATGAATTTCTATTTAACACATGAATTTCTATTCAACACATGAAATTCTATTCAACACACGAATATAGTTTCAACACATGAAAATAATTCTAACACATGAATATTATTGAAAATTTCGGCAGCATAACGGCAGGGTAGTTAAAACCGGGGCCATCCCTAGTACGGCTCCTCGCTCTACCTTAAAGCCTCGCAGCTTTTGACAATGGGGATTTCATGCATCTAGTTCGCAAGCAGGCGGCATGTTTATTTTTTTCTTTTCCACAAACTAATCCTATGTGGTTTCAACCAAATAATTCTCAACCACAAACGAGTATTTTTCAACCACAATCAATCAATTTCAGCCATAAACAATTCTAATCAACCATTCGATATCAACCAATTTTCACACCAATCACAACCAATAAATATCGTCCATGGTTTGTGAACGAGGGGCGTGTGTATATATATATATAAGTATATTTCACTTCACTGTCAACACATATATAATTTTTACAATGCATATATAACTTATACATCGAACATACAACTTATACAACGCTTATACATGAGGTGTACAATGCTTATATAACTCATACTTCGAATATATAATTTATACATCGTCATTTCCATATTGTTTATGATTCAAAAATCTCACATTGGGTTCCACTCCACCAAAAATAGCAGAAGGCTCAGAAAAATATCCGGTCTCTTCTAGAATGTAGAAGACGTCCGCACGAGTCCACTGTCTCTTGTTTCACTGAATTTCGTCAAGAAATGAAAAAGATATGGTTTTTACAGTGAAATCAAAAACCGTAGCGCATAGAAGTGCTATAGAATAGTTTAAATAATTATCAGCCGTACCTCTCCAAACCTGTTCAAAACTAGGTTTTGATCTTCCACCTAAACCATCGCACGATAGGACAATCGGCCTCTTCCATGTCGTAGAGCTTGGAGAGGCGCCTCCAGAGGGACCCACCACTTTGAACTCGGTGGTCGGAATTCGCCCCGGCGGCGGTTGAAAGTGGCCAACTTCCCGATGTCGATTCTCCTTCCACGCTCCACGATAAAGCCTCCAACTGGTATGGATTTGAAGCTCTCGCTGAGCTCTTCAAAATCCTCAACTGGGTCGAGGTCTGAATCGAAGAGATTTGGCCAAAAAATGGATGGGAAGGATTGAAGGGGTTTCCGTCGTTTATCGCGATGTCGGGGAGAGAGAGCGATGATTTTTCGAGATATGATTGGGCCAGGGATTTTTTTATATATTTATAAATTTTTAAAATTTCAAAAATACCCCTATTCACGTACTAACTCCAATCCGAACCCAACGACTATCGTCCCTAGCTAAATATCCCCATTCCGAACACAATGGGATATGTTTCGTAGGCCCATTTGACTGTTTGAGTCAGTTTCTCTTCAAATTGAAATACAGAACATTCAATATTTGATTTGAACGTACATTTCAATTTGCCGGGGCCACATACTAATCACAAAAATTCCAGAAAAATAAATCTAGCTATGTTTTGACGATACAGTCCCAACAAAACTAGTTTCGTCGAATTCTGAGACTGTTTGAAAAGTGGCCCTTTTCTAGTCGATCCAATTTAACAGAAATCGACCAAATGCATTTTCCTTTGCCACGCTCACATACTAGCTTCAAAAATTATGAAATTTGAAACCTAGCAATAATTTGACATCCCGGATCCAACAAAAGTGGTTTCATCGAATTCTGAGGTCGTTTGCAAAATGGCCATTTTCACGGGCTATATAAACTCTATAGCGACCTTTCTGAAAATTCATTTGGCCATAACTTTTGCTTCCTGCTACGAAACTTCGATTTTTCAGATTTGTTAGAAAGATATTCACTAATATATTTAAATAATTTTGGTTTTACTAAAATCCGTTTTATTTTGCACTCGGTACAGTCAGTCAAAGTTTGAATTCAATTTTTGAAACTACCGCGCCATTTCAGGCCTTGTTTATAATTAGAAATAATTATATTCATTTCCAAACATCGATTCAAACTTACTTTTCGTCATTATTATTTAAAATATTTATTTTAAATATTTAAAATCCACTAAAATAGCCAATTTAAAAAATTTAAATTGGTTCAGATTTTCCGGGTTGTTACAGGAATATAATATTTATATATAAATAGAATACGACTGTACAAACATTCATATATTCATACAGTATTGTATTTAAATTGAATATTATATCTCAAACACTCAACCAGTACAATTATTTATTACTCCACTATTTAAACACTTTACATGAAATTGTATTGTATATAAACTGAATACGATGGACAAATTTGTTTGAACACAATAAAATAATCTTTTATTTCAAACAAATTTGTTTAGTACAAACATCAGTACAATTATCTTGTTACACAGCTCCTCACTATACAATCACTCAGTTTACATTTCAATTTACAAACACATTGACACTGATACATTGACACGTCTTCATATTGTCTTCATCTTCAATCTTCTGTCTTCACAGCTCAGTCAGTCTAGTCTTCATACCTGTCATATACAGAAACACACACAAAGTATATGGAACAGAAATAATATTCTAAATTCTAGCGAATATAAATTTTGGTTTTAAAATTTTATTTGCCTCAATTTTTCTAGTGTGTTTCTCATCATTTTTCATGACTTGATCTGATTTATCTGTGTCTAGACAGTTTGTATATATAGTAGCAGGGATAAGGAAATCTTTTTTGATGGTCTGCATATACACATGTGTATAAATATACACGTGTGCACTACCTCGCCAATCAGCATGCAACTGAGGAGTAGCCACATGGACTTTCTCGACTCATTGCACATGAAAACATATTCAACACATAATCAAAGTGGTCGAGGCAGCTCAACAGTCAACTGAATGTTCAACACAGCTCAAAGTGGTCGAGACATAACTAGCTCAGCAAAAGCAAATGGTCAAACAGCAGGTTCATATGGACAAGAACAAGAAAGTGTGGACAATAAAACAGGAAATAGCAAGGTACATGGTTCAGCCCAGTATTTCAGGCACATGACAATGCATGATCAGCAAAGTAGTGGAGCAGCAAGCAATTAACTTAAGTGAGCATGCAGATTTGAATAAACATAGTCGAATACAAGAAAATGAGTTCCACAGCAATGGCATGGCAAAACAGTGTGTATCTCAAGTTTTTCTTTCAAGTGTCTTTCAGTACAAAGAAATAGTGTGATGTTCATGCAATGTTGAGCACAAACTAGAAGTACATTTCATGTTCCAGAATTGTATACATTTACAAGCAACATCATGTCAGGGTGATAACTCAAGTCAACATGAACCAGTGTGATCAAGTATGGTCAAGCAAGTGTATATGGTGGTGCATGAATCAAGTCAGCATAAACACAGCATAGTAGTGTAGCTACACAAGCAAGAAATGTCAAGGTAGATGCACAAGCTCAAGTCATGTTCATGTACACATGAATGGCAACAAAGTTTAAGACAGTTTCACATTTTTACAAGTCGACAATGAATGGGTAAATCAGTGTGCAAATGTATTTGAAGCTGCAGTAGTACTCATGGCTCAACACAGCATGTTCATTTAAGCAACATATACACAAGTAGGTGCACATGATGACACAGTGGAGTAGTTCAAGTGACCACGGCATAGTATGGAAACACAGATTCTATCAACTAAGCAGCATGGTGCAAGACAGTGGCAATGTATAAAGGTGCTTATATATGTAAGCTGTAAAGCCAAATTATTTAAGGCAGTATACACAAAACAACATTTTTAAATGGCCTCAAAAGAAAAGAGATTCCTTCTTTAAACTTTGGTTGATTTATGGAATGAAAACTTATCTCAAGGGATTTAATGAATTCTGCAGTGAAGCTTTTAGTCAACAAATCTTTATAGTTAACCATGCAAAAGTTCTTGGACTTTTGAACAGAAATCATGCAAGACATGTTTAATGGCATGAAACCTTTCTTTCACAATACATATATGTATAGCAATCCCAATATTTCCAAAAAAATAAAAGACATATATGCAGCAAATTCAAGTGTACATATGAGTGGGAATATATTTTCAAAAATGTTGAAAGGGCAAAATTGCAAATTATCTTTCCAGTTTTTATAACAGGGAAGAAATAAATCTTTGGGAAATCAATTTTTTGAATTACAGGTTTAATTTTGGCAAGTGCTAAACACCTAACATTTCATACTTAGGAAGTTTGCAATCACTCAGTTAAACATTCCAGAATTCATATATGGGACAAGCAATCGAATTGAAAAAGGGGCAACTAAATTTTCCAAAATTTGTTTTTGGCAAGTTTTCTCAATCACACTCGGCATTCAAGGAATGATTTCACTCAAGGGCAACGCATCAAGCAATCATGCAAGGAATTAATTCACAAAAATTAATCAATGCCAATAAAGAATGAATTACACGTAGAATCAAGACCTAGGTTCAAGCCGAGGAAATCAAAGTCGTTTTTTCATCAAGGAAGCAAAAGGGGAAACACGAAAATTAGTCGAGTCATTTTGTATGAAATCAGAGAGTTAAAAGGATTTAATTATCCTATTTAACACCATATCATCACAGGAAAGACAGAGATCGAAACCACAATCAACTCGAGAGAAAAGAGAATTCAAATCAAAAATACATACTAGAGTTTCGATCGCAACAAAACTCCAAATCAGCAAATCAAAGCATCGCATAGCCATCCACTGTTTCAAAGTATCATAGATCTGATTTCAGAAGCAAACAATCAAGATTGGATTTGGGGATTTTTAGATAAACCCTAGAGCAGCAGCCATTCTTTTGGAGAATCAAAAGTGATCGGAGAAATAAAACACTGGTGAACAAATTGAAGTGGGTTGTGCCAAGTTGAAATATAAAAGGGGATGACCCTTTATTATTAATCTCCTAGGGTTTCATTTTGTTTTAATTTCTTTTGTGTTGTTTTTTTTATTTGATCTGTAAACCGTCAAAACAGTTATCTAGAGTATGTAAAATTCTAGGGGATTCAGTTAGGGGTTAACTGACAGTTTACTAGTGTCTGTAAAACTAGGGGAAAATCTAGTCCAGTGGATATAGACCAGTCTAGGGTTTTGAGCGTAGAGTTAGAATAGGAGCGAGGGGTTCGTGAGTGTACATGGTCTTGTTTGCGGGATTTGTTTAATCATCTAGTAGAAACCTTAGGAATGCAGCAGTAGGCAGGATTTTGCCGAAGTGGGTATATCTTGTGTCATTTACTTTTCTGCATTTCTACTTCTGCTATATTCTGTGATCTGTGAATGTTTTAATATCCCGTAATATTTGAACTCTGCGATAATTTGCAATAAACCCTATTAACCCCCCCCCCCCCCCCTCTAGGGTTAATCTAGATCCAACAAGTGGTATCATAGCAGATATTTTCTGTTAACTCTAGAGTAATGTTGATCCCTAGTTGTTAGTCCATAGAGAGTCAGTCCAGTGATATTCCAATTATTTTCAATGGAACAGATTTTTTAATATGGAAATCAAAATTCGAATTATATTTAAAATCTGTTATTTTTGAATATTGGAATATTATTGATAATTTAGGAGATATGTTGGATAAGAAGAATAGGGTTTTGAATGCTCGTGTTATGCATATTATTTATTCCTATCTTGATAATGATCAATCAAAATTTATCGCTCATTGTTTAACTGCACAGGATATCTGGAAAACTCTCAACACGCTGTATGGAAAATCTGACAACTGCTCAAAACCCCATAATGCCAACTCAGATTCAGATATGTGCTTAACTAGAGCTATTAATGATGACTCAGACGATGGAAATTTTTCATATGAAGAATTGGTTTCTCGTTGTAATGATTTAACAAAAATTGTCAATCGTCTCCAATGGAAAAATAGAACTCTGGAATCTGAAAATTCTGAGTTGCGATGCAAAAATAATATGTTGAAATTAAAATTTGAAAACTCTGATTGCAAGAATTGTTCCAATTTGAAAAATGAAAAATTCAAAGATTTTGAAAAATCTGAATTCGAAAAGCAAACAAAGTTTGAATCTGAGATTGCTGAATCCCAAGCCAGAATAAAATTGCTTAAAGACGAAAATTTGGTTTTGAAGTCTAATTTTGAAAGATGTAAGATTACTGAAAATCATTGTTCAAGTTTATTGAAAGAAAACAGTAATCTTAAAACTAAAATTCAACAACTTGGAACAACCTTGGAAAAAATTTCAAACAGTGAAAAATCTTTAAATATGATGTTGAAAAATCAATTTACATCGGGAAATAGAATTGGACTTGGTTTTGGGAAATCTAAGGTTTCTGAAAGGAGAAGTTCAAGCGATTTTAAAAATCCTTCAACCTTCTTTGAAAAGAATCGTATTGATAATTTGAACTATGATAATTCCAAAGGATTTTTGAATCAAAAGCAAAATGTGAATTTGTTTTGTAATAATCCATCTAAACAATCCTGGATCCCAAAAAGAGATAAAACAAACATTGTTAAATTCAAATAGATATGGGTTCCAAAGGGAACAAAGATAAATTCAGATGGATTGTTATACAAACAGGTTTGGGTACCAAAACGAATGAATACAACTGTGAGTGGTTTTACAAATTTTGCTAGACCACTCGATTCTCTAAACTATTAGGTACTAGAGGAGGCTGAGGAACTGTATTGCGAAAGAGAAACTGAATTCTAGTTGCTTCACATCATCAGAATATTCACAGTTCCTTAGTCAAGTTTGATGAGTCAGAGATTCTGGTTTATACTAATTTCAGGTATGATCTCTAAACTTATCTTTGTAAATATTTTCTGTTTTTATTTTCTTTGTTTATTTCTCCTTCTGTCTCTTCTGTGTATTTTTTTCTTTGTTTTTCTTTTGTTTTGATTTGTCACTATCATATCATTGTAACCTCTTCTGGGCTTCATTAACTTCCAATTGTAGAATTCATATTTTCTGGAAATTCGCTTTAGTTGAATAGAACTCTGATGTTTTAATTATTTCCAGATCTTGAATTTTAACTTGTATATATTTGCAATTGTTTTGAAGTTTATGTTCTAACTGTTGAATTCATAACAGTGTTGATGTATTCTTGTCATATCTTGAACACTGTTAATTTGAATTCTAATTTTTTTTTGAAGATCTGAAAATTTTATTGAAATTTCACACATCTCTGCTATTTTGAGTTTCTTCTAATTCATTTTAGAAAAGCTGAAATATTATACTCATTACAGCACTCTATTCTTTATCAGTTGTGACAATTTCTTTGATTTTCAGATTGGCTCGGATATTTTAAACATATCTTGAATCTCAGTGATACATCTTTAAAATCATCCTTATTCATTATCAATATGGTTGAAATTTGTTTGTTTGAAATCATCTGAAATTCTTAATATTTTGAATCTCACACACCTCCTAAATTTGAAATTATCAACCTTGTGTGACTGATTCATTATATCTCAAAACTTGACATTGATTCAAGTGATTTCAAATAAATTATTTTGGATCATGAATATTTATCAAACCTGATGTAAATGATCTGATTTTTTTTCTTTGGGCTTGTCAGAAATACTTATGAAAATTTCTTTGAAAATCTGGTCTTAAAATTCACTGTTATTTCATGATTTTTTGGTTTGAATATCTGTTTGTTTAAAATCATTTGAAATCATTGATTTATTGAATCTCACACATATCAATCTGAAATTAATAATCTGGTGTGATCGATTCATTGAATCTTGAATTTTTCATATTCCTCAAATGATTTCAAATAAACGATAACTTTTAATCTTGGATCATGAATGATCTTTTGTGACCATCATCCTGACAAGTCTGATTTGAACTGATTCTTGTGTTGCTCTGATATTGGATTGAAAATATTTGGAAATTACTTGTTTTTGATCTGATTGCTGCTCTGATATTGTTTTCGAATAACTGTCTGTTATTAATCTGTCTGCTGCTTGCCTAATTAGTTATCTTGTTTGCTTGGACCTTGTGATTGAATTTTTGTTTGTCTGTGATATCCTGATTTGTCTCTGGTGTCTTGTTACAATCCTCATTAATAGGGACACCAAGTGGTATCAGAAGTGCCTTATATTTGTCTTACTCATCTGTTCTTATATTCTAATCTTCACCTTGTTTAGATCTACACACTCTTTTTGCCTTGTACAAATTTATCCATCTTGGCATGTATAGATTTTCATATTCCTCTTGTAATTGATTTTCAATTTTAAAATTATTTATTAATTATTCATTCAGAAATTGAAATCAATATCCAAATTGAACTGTATTAATAATTCAACAAAATTATTATCAGATTTTGAAATTGTGATGAATCGTGACCGCATTATATTTCACAACAAGAGGAGATTTTATTTAAATTTTCAAAATGGTTGAACATTTATTATAATATCTTTGAATTGGCAATTATTTCACGACCATCTCCTTTATTCACTCTGCCATCCATGATAATTTTATATTAATATGGAGAGTTAATATGTTTTTAAAATCTTTTTTAAACAGTGGAAATATTTGTGATAGAAATAGGACTATGTTATTTTTAGGAATTAGTGGCAATTGAAGATTTTCAATGATCCCGGTACAGTCGAGCATATTTCATAATATAATTAATTTAGAAATTTATTTCACAGTCCATTTCTGTACCTACCACATTTCTATCATCCACATTGGTTTTATATACTGAGGAGTTTTCCCTTTAGAGCTAAAGTGATCAATATATAATTAATATATAAGTGTGTCTCTAACCTCATTTAAAAATCCAAGCTCTGGTTATGCATGGTATGAGACAACTTATAATTTAAGTTGCGATTGACCTCATTTAAAAATACAAGCATTGGTTATGCGTGGTTAGTGTGCTCTTAAATAAAATTAAAAGGAAAAGAAAAGAAAATAATTTGAATAAATAAAAATTTATATGAAATTCTCCTTGGTGTGTAAAAACAAGTCTATCAATCCATATTCTAATTTGTGAAATGTGTTGAAATCTTATGACGTATTATGATCTGTTGATTGATAGGTATTGGGATTTGAGATTATACGATTTTGTCACTTAAATTGATTGATTAATTATAGTCCAAAGCCATCACTGGTTTTGAGCTCAATTTTTTAAATTTTTTTTTTTGAAAATAATTGGAAATCATTTTTTTGTAACTCTCCTCATTTTTATAAAATTCATTGTAAATCCATCATTCTGCAATGTGAAATATGCCTTCTGTTCATTAGAATGTTATGATTTTTGTTTGACTGATTTAGATTTACGATGACAGTCCTTCCTCTTAAGTTGAAATTATATTTTTTTAGTCACTTTTCATCTATATTTTAAATTCTATATCCTTTTGATGATAACAAAAGGGGGAGAATGGATTGAGATTTTGATTTTGATTAATGAGTGAATATTTTATAAATATTTTTAATTTTGAAAATTAATTTTGAAAATTCAATCAATTTTCATTTTTCACTCATGCACAGTTATAGGGGGAGCTTCTGTTGTAGGGGGAGCATTCAAATAGGGGGAGTTCAATATTCACTGTTCATATCCATTTGTGCTCAAAATCTTTTATTTGTTTGTCACCATCAAAAGGGGGAGATTGTTGTATATAACGTAGTTGTATACACAAATATATGATTTTTGTTTGATGATAACAAACAAGTAAATATTATTTTTAATGTGTTTGTTATTGTACTGTTTCTCACAAACAGGAATATAATATTTATATTTAAATAGAATACGACTGTACAGACATTCATATATTCAAACAGTATTGTAATTAAATTGAATATTATATCTTAAACACTCAACTAGTACAATTATTTATTACTCCACTATTTAAACACTTTACACGAAATTGTATTGTATATAAACTGAATACGATAGACAAATCTGTTTGAACACAATAAAATAATCTTTTATTTCAAACAAATTTGTTTAATACAAACATCAGTACAATTCTCTTGTTACACAGCTCCTCACTAAACAATCACCTAGTTTACATTTCAATTTACAGACACATTGACACTGATACATTGACACATCTTCATATTGTCTTCATCTTCAGTCTTCTGTCTTCACAGCTCAGTCAGTCCAGTCTTCTGTCTTCACAGCTCAGTCAGTCCAGTCTTCATACCTGTCATATACAGAAACACACACAGTATATGGAACAGAAATAATATTCTAAATTCTAGCGAATATAAATTTTGGTTTTAAAATTTTATTTGCCTCAGTTTTTCTAGTGTGTTTCTCATCATTTTTCATGACTTGATCTGATTTATCTGTGTCTAGACAGTTTGTATATATAGTAGCAGGGACAAGGAAATCTTTTTTGATGGTCTGCATATACACACGTGTATAAATATACACGTGTGCACTGCCTCGCCAATCAACATGCAACTGAGGAGTAGCCACCTGGACCTTCTCGACTCAGTGCACATGAAAACATATTCAACACATAATCAAAGTGGCTGACGCAGCTCAACAGTCAACTCAATGTTCAACACAGCTAAAAGTGGTCGAGACATAACTAGCTCAGCAAAAGCAAATGGTCGAACAACAGGTTCATATGGACAAGAGCAAGGAAGTGTAGACAATAAAACAGGAAATAGCAAGGTACATGGTTCAGCCCAGTATTTCAGGCACATGACAATGCATGGTCAGCAAAGTAGTGGAGCAGCAGGCAATTAACTTAAGTGAGCATGCAAATTTGAATAAACACAGTCGAATACAAGTAAATGAGTTCCACATCAATGGCATGGAAAAATAGTGTGTATGGTCAAGTTTTTTTTTTCAAGTGTCTTTCCATACAAAGAAATAGTGTGTTGTTCATGCAATGTCGAGCACAAACTAGAAGTACATTTCAAGTTCCAGAATTGTATACATTTACAAGCAACATCATGTCAGGGTGATAAGTCAAGTCAACATGAACCAGTATGATCAAGTGTGGTCAAGCAAGTGTATATGGTGGTGCATGAATCAAGTCAGCATAAACACAGCATAGTAGTGTAGCTACACAAGCAAGAAATTTCAAGGCAGATGCACAAGCTCAAGTCATGTGCATGTATACATGAATGGCAACAAAGTTTAAGACAGTTTCACATTTTTACAAGTCGACAATAAATGGGTAAATCAGTGTACAAATGTATTAGAAGCAGCAGCGGTACTCATGGCTCAACACAACATGTTCATTTAAGCAACATATACACAAGTAGGTGCACATGATGACACAGTGGAGCGGTTCAAGTGACCACAGCATAGTATGGAAACACAGATTCTATCAACTAAGCAGCATGGTGCAAGACAGTGGCAATGTATAAAGGTGCTTATATATGTAAGCTGTAAAGCCAAATTATTTAAGGCAGTATACACAAAACAGCATTTTTAAATGGCCTCAAAAGAAAAGAGATTCCTTCTTTAAACTTTGGTTGATTTATGGAATGAATACTTATCTCAAGGGATTTAATGAATTCTGCAGTGAAGCTTTTAGTCAACAAATCTTTATAGTTAACCATGCAAAAGTTCTTGGACTTTTGAACTGAAATCATGCAAGACATGTTTAATGGCATGAAACCTTTCTTTCAGCAATACATATATATATATATAGCAAGCCCAATATTTCCAGAAAAATAAAAGACATATATGCAGCAAATTCAAGTGTACATATGAATAGGAATATATTTTCAGAAATGTTGAAAGAGAAAAATTGCAAATTATCTTTCCAGTTTTTATAACAGGGAAGAAATAAATCTTTGGGAAATCAATTTTTGAATTACAGGTTTAATTTTGGCAAGTGCTAAACACTCAACATTTCATACTTGGGAAGTTTGCAATCACTCAGTTAAACATTCCAAAATTCATATATAGGACAAGCAATTGAATTGAAAAAGGGGCAACTAAATTTTCCAAAATTTGTTTTTGGCAAGTTTTCTCAATCACACTTAGCATTCAAGGAATGATTTCACTCAAAGGCAACACATCAAGCAATCACGCAAGGAATTGATTCACAAAAATTAATCAATGCCAATAAAGAATGAATTACATGCAGAATCAAAACTAGGTTCAAGCCGAGGCAATCAAAGTCATTTTTTCATCAAGGAAGCAAAAGGGGAAACATGAAAATCAGTCGAGTCATTTTGTACGAAATCAGAGAGTTAAAACGATTTAATTATCCTATTTAACACCATATCATCATAGGCAAGACAGAGATTGAAACCACAATCAACTCGAGAGAAAAGAGAATTCAAATCAAGAATACATACCAGAGTTTCGATCGCAACAAAACCCCAAATCAGCAAATCAAAGCATCGCATAGCCATCTACAGTTTTAAAGTATCATAGATCTGATTCCAGAAGCAAACAATCGAGATTGGATTTGGGGATTTTCAAATAAACCCTAGAGCAGCCGCCATTCTTTTGGAGAATCAAAGTGATCGGAGAAATAAAACACTGGTGAACAAATTGAAGTGGGCTGGGCCAAGTTGAAATATAAAAGGGGATGTCCCTTTATTATTAATCTCCTAGGGTTTCATTTTGTTTTAATTTCTTTTGTGTTGTTTTTTTATTTGATCTGTAAACCGTCAAAACAGTTTTCTAGAGTCTATAAAATTCTAAGGGATTCAGTTAGGGCTTAACTGACAGTTTACTAGTGTCTGTAAAACTAGGGGGAAATCTGGTCTAGTTGATATAGACCAGTCTAGGGTTTTGAGCGTAGAGTTAGAATAGGAGCGAGGGGTTCGCGAGTGTACATGGTCTTGTATGCGGGATATGTTCTATCATCTAGTAGAAATCTTAGGGATGCAGCAGTAGGCAGGATTTGGCCGAAGCTGGGTATATCTTGTGTCATTTACTTTTCTACATTTCTATTTCTGCTATATTCTGTGATCTGTGAATGTTTTAATATCCCGTAATATTTGAACTCTGCGATAATTTGCAATAAACCCTATTCACCCCCCTCTAGGGTTAATCTTGATCCAGCAGGCTTAATATATGAGGCTGAGGGAAGAGATAGAGGGAGGATTAATTTGGTTTCTAAAATGGCAAAGAGTAGGAGATTGTTTTGATTAATTATTTCTTTAACTTGATAAAGTTTTAGAGGGTTATGAGCACCCCTAATGTTCCACACAGCTAGATTTTGGCTCATTGATTAAACTCTTTGGAAAGAGAGTCTGCTAATGTCATACTCCTTGTTCTTAGAGTTCTTGGTGATTGAATATTTGAAGCATTGGTAATGGGTGGGATCAGTATGCTTGGTGAAACAGGGGAAGATGGTGGAATAGAAGCATGCGAGGAAAGTGCCCATCTTGGAATGAATCCAAGAAAAATGTAAGGTGGTTTAGGGGGCACTTCATCCAAGAAAGAGGAGGTAGTTAGAGGTGGGATTGTAATGGTGATGGGTTCTTGCATGGTAACAGTCGGGTTACATGCACCAGCATGCAAGTGGTAGTACTAATAGGAAAATTGGTTATTTCGGCATGACAGGGGATGTAGGATGTGGCATTAATATTGTGGTTGGTGGGACTTGGGAGCATGTAGTATTGATGTGGTTGGGGGAAATGCATATGACATGCACAATTCAAAATTTTCCTTTTGGAGATTGTCAGCCAAGATTAATTCGTGGGAAGATAAGTCAAAGACATTAACTGGCTGGGGAATGACAGTAGTAGATACATTTGAAAACGTTGGTGGATTGAATGCGTGATTGAAAGTGTCAAATTGCTCGTGCACATGCACATCATTGTCCATGTCATAACTGAACTTCGATAGGTCAACAGTGGCAATTTCAAAATCCTCATTTTCCATATTTTCAACTGAAACTTCATTTATTTCTCCCTCCTCAATACAATCCAACTTCTGGTCATTTACAGTCTGGTTATCTAAAAATTAAAGTTGTTTCTAGTTGTAATACCAAGCTGCATCAATTCCTCTATTGCTTTATTCTTGGCATTACTCTCAACACTTGCCTTCTTATTATTTAAACTTGCACCATTTTTGTTCTGCACATTAATATTACTTGCTTCAACTTTGTCATAACTTTTAGTACCAATAGACACACTTTCTTTTCTACCTCTTCTGTTGCTACTATTCATCACTTTTGTCCAAACTTATGGTTTCTTTTGCGCTGGAGCTACATAAACATTAGTGTTTTTCTCTTTTGCTTCAAAATGCCTGCCCTTCTAAACTGGATGGTCCTCATAATGCTTTTCCTGGACTCGAACTCCCTCATATTTCTTTTTTGAAGGTGATTTACTTCAGTTTACCATAGAGTAGCCAAAAGACTTACATAATGTACAACTTTCTGGCTTCCAAATGTATTCCACCTTAACGTATTGGGTACAACCATCAAGCAGTTGAGCTGGAAATTCATTTGGAAATTCCGAAGTAGGAGTTATCTCAACTAAGCATTTGGCAAACTCCAATCTCTCTAGTTTCTTTGTTGATTCATCTATACACAAAAATTTCCCAATTCTTGATGCAATCCAGCTAAAACTAACCAATGACCATGTGTACATACGTATATTATATAATCTGATCCAAACAGGGACAACTTTAATCCCACTAGCATTATTACCAACAGGCGGATCCCATTTCTTCAGGATTAACAACTTGTTCCTCATGACAATAGGGTCAAATGCTAAGATTTTCCTTCTGTCCTCATCGGAAGATAGACTGAACAAGAACAAGAAACCGTTCGAGTTTAATTTAACCCTTCCTTTCATCCTCCAGAGTTTCTTAAGGTTGTTAATAATGGCCATATAAGAGAGGGGATGATCCAAGAAAAAACCCACAATGGTGTGATGCCAGTTATCGTCTCCAGCTTTCAAATTACTTCTGAAGGCACAAGAGTGTTAAAAAATACGATGTCATCAACATTATTATTTATTACAAAATGAGTGTTTTGCCTTATGGGCTCTTGGACATCTATTGGGCCTTATCTGTTTAGCCCAGTGCCTTATTTCTGCTATATATTGTAACATAGTCCTCTATACAATATTTTTATTCGATCATATTACAAAGATTAAACAAAATACAATTCTCTGAAATCATTATTCTTACATGGTATCAGAGCTACTCGCCTAACGACAATTCAAATTGATCCATAATCGATAGAGGTGACTGATTTTGACTCCTCGGCTAAGTATCATCATCGGAGATCAAATCTCTTTGATCGTGCATCTATTCTTACCTCGATGTGCGTGCCTAGCCAGAAATTTCTTTCACGACGGCGACAACATCGTTTTTTCCGGTCGTCTGAGAATAAAATCTCATCATTTGACTTTTTTGGAGTGGATTCATCGGTTCTTACAACTTAAAAAGAAACAAGAACCTCCTCCTCAACCTTCTTTTTCCCACATCACGGCGTCGGCGGCCACCCTCTCAAGCAGGTGACCTTGCCATACGCCTTTTCCAACACCTGAGCAATACTGATCGTCACACCAACCATGGTAGGACCCAATGATGGGAATTCTTCTGCCAATTCGAATGTGGGCATTGTTGAACCTGCCATTATCAATCCAGTTCTTGGTAAGCCAAAAACCCAAGTGATTACTACACCTCTTGATGAAGAGAATTTCCTCTTATGGGAATTCCAAATTGAAACAGCCTTGAAGGGATACGACCTTCAAGATTATGTCAAAGGAACTCGTCCCACACCACATGCTATGATCAATGACAAAGATGGAAACATGATCAGTAATCCAGCATACACACATCATCAAAAACATGACAGTCTACTGTCCTCATGGCTTCTTTCATCCATTAATACCAGTTTGTTGTCTCAAGTTATAGGGTGTAATTCATCCTATGAAATATGGTCCACT
Source organism: Allium sativum (assembly GCA_030737875.1). Lineage (NCBI taxonomy): Eukaryota > Viridiplantae > Streptophyta > Magnoliopsida > Asparagales > Amaryllidaceae > Allium > Allium sativum. The sequence continues at coordinate 1,021,204,039 of CM060926.1, forward strand.
ATACAACAAATCTTTAACTCCCAATCATCAGCCAGAGTAATGCATTACAGAAGGGAGTTTCAAAATGCAAGGAAAGGGGAACTATCAATGAGAGAGTATATTTATAAGGTCAAGACTCTATGTGACAAACTAAAGGCAGTGGGACATCATGTATTAGACAATGAACAAATCCTCTCATTAACTAATGGATTAGATGAGGAATACGAGTCACTTGTTACCTTTATAGCTACCCAATCAATTCTACCAGATACCCAAACAGCGAATTCTACACTACTGGCACACGAAGGCAGAGTGGAACAAAGGAAAGCCACACAAGCTGATTACAGCATAAATCTTTCCTTGAATTCAATAAATACCAACACTAACCAGATAAGAAACATACCTGGATTTGGCAGAGGAAGCAATCGGGGATCAAAAGGAAACCCAAATCAAAGAGGCAGAGGAAGAGGCAGATTCAACAATGCTCCAAGAATCAAGTGTCAAATATGTGAGAAACCTGGACATTCAGCAAACAGGTGTTATTTCAGATTCAATACAGATGTGAACAACACACAACAAGGTCAGTCCAATCAAAGAGGACCAAATATAAACATGGCACAAGCAAATCCAGGCAGATCCAACACAGAAGGCTCTGCAACGACAAGCAACAATGATGATTCTATCAAATTTGATGATATCAACAGTGAAGAGTGGCTTCCAGACTCTGGAGCAACCAACCACATCACCAACAACTTGCAAAATCTAAATCTTGGAAACAAGAGTTACACAGGTAAGCAAGTTATTCATACTTGCAATGGTGAAACGATGAATATATCTTACACTGGAACAGGTTTCATCAAAGGTGGTAGAAAATTTTTCCTCAATAATTTACTTAGAGTCCCAAATGTCAAGAAAAACCTTATCAGTGTGTCTGAATTCACTAGTGACAATAAGGAATATTTTTAGTTTCACCCTGAACATTGTCTAGTTAGAGACTCTCTAAATAAAGAAATATTATTACAGGGTAAATTGGACAATGGTCTATATCGATTCTGCAACTTGCAACCAAGTCCTGGGAATGATAACAATACTTGGTGCTGTAATGCTAATGTTCAGTTTAACAGTGATGTTAACGAAGTTAATTATGATGATAATGACTGTAATTCTGATAAGAATGATTATAATAATCTTGACATTTGGCACTATAAACTAGGTCACTCTAGTTATGAAATTGTGATGAAAGTATTGAATGATAACAGTATTCCATATAAAAATTTACCTGTCTCCACATTATGCACACATTTACAACTTGGCAACAGCCATAAATTACGTTTTAGCAGATTAGAAACAGTGCATTCCAAACCTCTTGAATTACTAACAGCAGACCTATGGGCTCCTGCATCAATGTGCTCAAGACAAGGACACAGGTATTATTTATCCATTGTTGATGCTTATACACGATATACGTGGATTTTCTTTCTTAAGGCCAAATCTGATACATGCAATGTTATGCTACAGTTCATTAATTTTATTGAAAGGCAATTAAACTGTAGCATAAAGGTCATACAGACAGATGGAGGCAGTAAGTTCTTACCCTTAAAAGGATTTTTTAACAATTAGGGGATAATGCATAGAACCATTTGCCCTTATACTTCTAGAATAGAATGGCATAGTGGAAAGAAAACACAGGCATATCATAAAAACAGGGTTAACTTTACTATCTAAGGCATTTATGCCACTGAAATATTGGATGAGGCATTTGGTACAGCAGTGTATTTGATAAATATTATGCCAACTAAAATACTACAACACAATTGTCCTCATGAAATGTTGTATGGAAGTAAACCATACTACAAAATTCTAAGAACATTTGGATGTTTGTGTGTCCGTGCCTCAGACCATATAACAATCATAACTTTCTCTAAGATCCAGCAAATGTACCTTTTTAGGATATGGTAGTAATCAAAAGGGGTATAAATGCATGGATAACAAGGGAAAGGTCACTATATCTAGACATGTTGTTTTTAATGAAGGCGTTTTTCCTTTTGCGGAAAAGGGAAACACAAGTAAGCATGGACATGATCAATTAAAAGTACAGGAAGGGACAATTCCAATACTGGAAGAACACAAATTGCACACAAATGAAGAGGATAAACCACATCAAATTCAAGCTACTCCAACTGTATCAAGCACAAGGTCAGGATACAATTCAAGTGAGCATATGACTGATGATGATCAAACTCAAGGTGACAGCAACAATCAGAATAATGGAAACAATAACACTGCATCAGATCAAGACAATCAGAATAATGGAAATGACAACACTACATCAGATGAAAGCAGTAGTGATAGTGAAGGACAGCAGCCATAAACCAAACATCACATGATTACTAGGGCTAATAGTGGCATATTTAGACCTAAAGTTTACCATATTGAAACTAAAGACATCAACCCTAATGATGATCCAGTTACATTCAATCAGGCAGCAAAGTACAAGCAATGGTGTGATGCAATGGATGAGGAATATCAAGCTCTAGTTAAAAATAAAACATGGAGTGTGGTCATTCCTCCCAAGAACAAAAATATTGTAAGCTGCAAATGGACCTATAAACTAAAGAGGATGGCAATGGTAACATATCCAAATACAAAGCTAGGTTGGTGGCAAGAGGTTTCTCACAACAATATGGTTTTGATTTCAATGAGACTTTTTCCCCTGTAGTCAAGGCCACAACCATAAGAATTATCCTAACTATTGCATTACATCATGGTTGGAATATAAGACAACTAGATGTGTGTAATGCCTTCTTTAATGGTGAACTAAATGAGGAAGCCTGTATGCAGCAGCCAATTAGATATGTATGCGAGGGAAAAGAGAATTATGTTTGTAAACTTCACAAGGCTATATATGGGTTAAAACAAGCTTCAAGAGCTTGGTACATGAAGTTAAAGAACACCCTTGCAGAACTTGGATGCAAAGCAACAGTACCAGACAACTCTCTGTATACCAAAATCACTGATAAAACCACTACATACATTTTAGTTTATGTTGATGACATTTTGGTAACAAGGAGTAACGTGACATAAATTAATGATGTGATACATCAACTTGATCAGTTTTTGGCTATAAAGGATATGGGAGAGGTCAATTATTTCTTAGGCATATAGGTTCTAAGAAAATCTGATTCAGAAATTTTTCTTTCTCAAAGAAAATACATTTCAGTAATTTTAGCAAGAGCAAATATGGATAATGCAAAGCCAATTTCCATACCTATGACTAGCAACCTAAGACTTTCTAAAACTGATGGTGAAGCTATTGAAAACTGCAAGCAATATCGTAGCATTGTTGGCGCTTTACAATATCTAACCATAGGGAGGCCAGAGATTTAGTTTATGTCAAATCCCTTAGACAAACACTGGGCTGCAGTCAAACGTATTCTACGCTATTTAAGAGGTACCCTAGATCATGGTCTAACGATAAAAGCAAACACATACATAAATCTAAACACTTACAGTGATGCTGACTGGGCTAATGACCTAGTTGATTGGAGATCGATTTCTGGTTGCTATGTGTTCATGGGATCAAACCCCATATCTTGGTGTATGAAAAAACAACCCATGATATCTCGATCGAGCACTGAAGCTGAATACAGAGTCGTAGCCTCTGCCACCGCCGAGATTATCTGGGTAGAAGCCCTAATCAAGGAATTAGGGTTGCAATTAACAAAAAGGCCAACGCTGTGGTGCGACAACAAGAGCACCGTAGCACTATCGGTGAACCCAGTCCAACATTCGAGGACAAAACACATCAAGATAGACCTCCACTTCGTCGGAGAAAGGACTGAAGCTGACAAACTGAAGAATAATCACATCCCTGCTTTTTATCAAAAGGCGGACATATTAACTAAAGCCCTATCGCGAAGCAATTTTAAAAGATTAAGAAAGGAGCTCAAGGTTTCTAATGGCGGCGCTAAAGAATTAAAGACAAAAACCTAGCTCATTTTGAGGAGGGGTGTTAAAGGATACGATGCCATCAGCATTATTATTTATTACAAAATGAGTGTTTTGCCTTATGGGCTCTCGGACATCTATTGGGCCTTATCTGTTTAGCCCAGTGCCTTATATCTGCTATATATTGTAACATAGTCCTCTGTACAATATTTTTATTCGATCATATTGCAAAGATTAAACAAAATACAATTCTCTGAAATCAATATTCTTACAGAGAGCCCCATTGTTGAACACCAATGGAATGTCGTGAGGTTGGAAAGAACCAGCATTTCTAGGTTTATTGGCAAAGAGGGAGTTGAACATTGGCTTTAGACCTAGAACAAATGGAGGAGGAGAGGAAGGTTGTGGGGGTGGATCGGGAATAGGTGGAATCAGCGATGGATTAGGGTTGGCTGGAGGAGGGTTTTGTGGGGAAGCGATAGGTGATGGCATAGGTATTCGATTGAGCGGGAAAGTTGAACAAGGGTTTTGACAGAGAGGAGTACAGGAAAAGACGCCATGAGAGAGAAGTTGTTTTCATCATACATATGTATAGAAAATGCAAATTTTCAACCATTAATGTTTTCTTTTATTATATTCACATCTTTAATCTTTTTTCCCTTTTGTCTTGGTATAATAACGAGCTTTTCTCATACCTTATGTGCTTATAATTCATTTCAGGTATTAGAACTAATATTAAGGTATAGTTAGTTCATGTAAATTTTATTGGGTAAAGTGAAGTAGATCCGAGTCCACACTAGAGTAATCAGTCAATAACTTGATTCGCTACAGCATGCGATTACAATATTCATGGTCCTATCGTCTTGGATTAGCTGTTTTCTTGGGCTTCGTTCAGGTCACTAGTTAACGCCGCGATGACACTTTCACTCTTCCTCGTTGTATCGACGCCATGTAGCAGTCGTCTTTGAATTCATTTCAGGTGTTTATCGATTTTCTATCATGGTAGTTTTGATTACCTTTAATTTCAGATTGGTATTTACCTGTCTCTATATGATTGAAAATAAAATTATTACCGTTTAGTATTTACCTCAAAGATTTCCTTTTTGATTACCTTTTGAAGTTAGAATAAACTCATAGTCGGTCCTGGGCCAGTGCTGGCTGGGCCATTTCACGGTGGATCAAAAAATAAGGTCGTCGGCAAGAAGAGTTGTGTAATGTCACTGGTTGAGAGCTAATGAAGAAAGGGGCGGTCTGTCGCAGCGAAGGAGAAGAATTTGAGGGTTCTGAACTCTTAATAAATAGCCCTAATTTATAGATTATTCTACTTGCAGATTTAGTTAGTTGTTTTGGGTCTAATTATGATGATCCTGATACTATGTGCTATGAAACAGTCAAATAATAGTAATCATCATCGAATTACCGTCATTTTCTTTCGGGCTCATTACAAAAATTTGTTAACTTGTGTTGCAAACGCAGCATGCATTTTGCTTTTGGATGGAGCAGCAATTTGGGCTTTTTAATAGGCAGGTACAACTCAAATATATTTTTGTGGTATCTTGTATAAAATTGTTCTTCTTTTCTAATTTTTACAACATTATTTGAACATGGATTTCATGTTGGATGTTGTTTGGAGATTAACAAGCTACAAAAATGAGAATAAAGTATCAGTGAACTTGCATTGAGTAAACATATTTGTTGGTGCTAGGATACTAAAGTTTGGATTTTTGGTGATATATTTGTTGTGGCTATTAAGTATATGCAACCTTGATTATATTACATGTTTTGTATAGGGAGTCATATCAAATTACAATTGCTTGCAGTTGGAAAATTCTGTACATTATATGTGAACAATTGATTTTGGATTTATAGTGGTATTTACTGCCATTTGGAAACTACATTATAGGATTATAAGTGACATTCATCAAACTTCTTTATCAAAACTCACAAATAAAGCGAAGATTCTCTTTATCAAGTTGGCAGCACACTAGAGCAGGAAAATTTTAGAAACATCTCATTACTTTTGTTAGCTTCAGATTAATTAATATGCCTAAATTCTTTACCTTTGTTGTAGGCACTAACTCAAATAAGGACGGTTCAGTTTTATGTGGCTGAAATTGGAGTCTTACATGTAAAATCTCTTCATATTTGAAATAATTGTTTATAATTTATCCATTATAGCAATGTTGTTTTATTTGTTTTGTTTGCATTATTAGTTCATGGCAGCAGCATCGATCTTTCAAAAATCAACAATGTCTTACAAATAACTATTTTATTTAGTATCATTGCACCAAATTTCACAACTGGGGATCATTTATTAAATCGCACTGGGCATCCTAATTCTCAAGATCGGCTCTAAATAAACTTTTAAGATCTTCTTTGTATTAGATGATATAAACACTAAGGAAGAAGAAAAGCTTTAGCCGTGAAGATTTAGATAAAACTACAACCTATATTCAAATTTTTTTAACAATAAACTAATTGCTCACATATAAGCTTTGTTATTATCAAATTAATTAGTAACTAATGATTTTAAAAAATTAAAATTAGATTCGATAATAAGTAGCTAAAAGTTTTGTTAGCTACAAGTTAAAAATAGTTACTAAAAGTTACAGACATCAAGTTATTATTATTATTGTTGGCTACACTCATTTGAAAAAATGATTTAATTTAATTCTGAATTAATTGTATTTTGTAACTTATCAGTTTACTCTTTTACCATACATTTCTAACTGTCGTCAACAAACTGATTAAAAAATAATTGCCAGTGAAATTGAAGGAATATTATTGGGTGTGTGCGTGCGTGTGTGTATGTGTATATATACGATTATTAGTACCAGACCAATCATATGTCTAATAGTAAAGCATATTTTGCACGACAATGGGGAAAAATAACCAAGATTATGTTGAATAACCCTACTGCTGACACTCATACTCACTGGTAGAGTAATATTTTATTTTGTGGTTTATCATATGTAATGCATAAAGATAGTATGATACTCTTATATGCCCAATTAGCTTGATATATGATCTGTACAAACTCAATTAGAAATTATCATAATGGTTACGCAACAAATAAAAAGGAATATTGTCATTTTTTTGTATCTAATCTATTAATTGCTAAAATATTGGGTTTGTTCCTATCAAAATATTATAATATACAATTTATGTCAAATTTGGCAATGTGTTGTCAACTAAATTTGTATTTTTTGATTTGTTCAACTGAACACCATTGACAAAGAATCATATTACAAATTAAATACTTATTCTAATTTCACTGGAGCAATATTCAGTCTTTTTAACTACCTTTAAAATTACAATAGTACATATGAAATGATGGATTTTCATGATATTCATAGAAGTTTCAGTAGTTTTGATTCTTACTTCGTAACCTTCTAAAAAATTATTAATCATACTACTGCTAAATTTAGATAAGTATCAAAAGTTAGGAGACAAAACACAGTACTTGTTGCTAAAGTGCTATGTAGCATTCTATAGGATGTACAGAAGACCAATGCTGAAGTTGTCTCGCTGTAAAGTCATAGTGCAATTGGTTGGTATGTTTAATGTGCTTTCATGTATCTATGTTTTGTTGTTTCAACCAACATTTTACAGCTCAACTATTTTGTTAAATGCAGTTGACAAATAAGAATGACTGACAAAAGCTAGCTTACTGTTAGAGTAGTTTCAGGAGAACTATTTGGAATTAAACCGATATGCTACTTTGCAATAGTCAATTTGATTGCATAATATTCAACTACACTTTGTTTACCATCTTAAACAACCGAATCAAATGGTAAGATCAGTGCATCAATTTTAATATGATTTTGTTCCCTGTTGTACTAAACCAAGAAAGGACATTAACACAAATATAACGACTATGGTATGGATGCTGAGGCTTTTGATTTTGAACAATTTTTCAATGATCATGATCAAAATTTGGCGGTATGTTTGAATTTCTTCATGATTGCATTGACATTGATTTTAGTTTGAAAGATATGTAACATTACTTGGAAGAATGGATAGACATTGGGTGTAGTTCTGATTAACGGAATCATATTTTATGGGCATATAGTAAATTTTGAAGTGACCGTGTCATTTTTTGGTCATTCTGCTTTCTCGGTTTTTGTAAATTTGTATCTTTGTGTTGGGGGTTGGGCTTTGAATATAGTTTAGGATTCATTTGCTTTAAAGAATTGTTTAAAGTTTAAAAACGCATGTTAAATACGTAATATGGTGGCAATATTGGAAGACTTATTTGTCATAATGATCTGTTCTTATTGAACAACGACACTAATTATAGATCTACCTGGAGCTTAAACGAGAAGAATTTTTCTGTCTGGAAAATTGCAAAATGGATGTGCTTCAGTTGTTAGCCTCTAAAAGCGGCCTTAGCTATGGATAACTTTCGGTTTCTTTAATATTGTTGTTTTTTATATAGTCAATCATTTTATTTAGTAGATAATTATGTCCACTTTGAATTCTACTATATATAACATTGATGTATCCTGGTCATGGTGGATATCAAACTGTCACTTTGTTACTTATGGTTGCTCCCATGGCTATATTTATCCTATTGCCTTCATGAGGTAATCATAATTGAAATTAATGTATACTGTTGTAAATTTTCAAACATTGCTTTGGGTAAGGGTTTGTTTTTGAAGAAGGAAGAAGGAAAGGGAAAATTGATTTGTCCCACATCATGGAAATGAAAGGAGAATGCTAGTATATCAATGGATTCCTTAAGAGAATGTTGGGGTCATTGCTTACTTTGTTGTGAGGAGGGAGGTCATGCATCACTATGCCACACACGCGTGCGCCACCGCCGTCTATCCGACTGAACTGGGCCGGGCCGAGTGCGGGTTGCGAGTCTCGGGTCCGATAGCAATATTTTTGGACAAAATTTATAAACTGTAACGGGCTGAATTTCAACCCATTACGGACCCCAATGAAATTCAAATCTGGACGCGAAATAGCAACAGTTTTGAACTGTTTCAAATGAACAGACGGGACTGTTCAAATTTGTGACGTTATCTGGCTACTGCAAAACGAAGGGACGAATTGTTTCAATTTGAAACAGATACAACCATTGCAAACGGATGACACTTCACAAATAGTTGTGTCTTCTCGCTGCCTATAAATACCAATGAACGAAAGTGTTTAAAATCACTTTTTATTCCATCTTCTTCTTCCTTAAAGAGATCTGCAGGCTGCCATTTCTGATACCACAAAAGTGTTGCAAATTTTAGAATTTGCAATGCTTGTTAAGTGTTGCAGAATCCTTTCTCTTCCTACTCTTCTTTCCATACTTATATTGCATCATTATAAACTATATTTCTAGAGTGTTCTTGATCGGATCAAAGTTGAACAAACTTTGAATCTGATTTCGTTGTTCTAAGGCTTTATTGAATCCTGAAAGTCAATAGTTCGATAATTCGTTTGTATCTGGTGGGTTGAACTATTGTTTGAAAGAATCTATTCTATAGATCCTTAAAATCTGAAGTATGGCAATCATCTTACTTCAATAGTCTCAAACCACAAAATCCCCAACAAATTTTCAGACAATTTCATCAACCATGGAAGTTTTGAGCGCGCTACAAGTATTGAATCATCATTTGACTAAATTGGAGCGATTTGATGGCGAAAATTTCACTCGTTGACAAAAGACCATGAAGTTCTTTTTGATCACCATCAAATTGTTCTACATCTTGGAAGACGAATTAGAAGTTATATCGGAGGAAACCGGTAAGGAAGATGTCGCTCTGAAGACAAAACGTGCAAAGCGCAAAGAGAATGATTTATTATGCAGAGGGCACATCCTGAATGCATTGTCTACTCCAGTCTACAATGCTCATAGGGCCTTGAAAACTGCAAAGGATCTTTGGACTGCATTAGAAAGCAAATATTGCATATCCGAGGCAAGTAATAAAAAAAATCTTATTTGTAATTTTGTAGATTTCAAAATGGTCGCCAACAAGTCCATAGTTGGACAAGGGAGGGAAATCTTATTGTTGGTGAATCAACTTAAAGATGTCGGAATTGATCTCCTTGAATCTTTTGTTGTTGGAGTTATTATTTCGAGACTCCTGAATTCTTGGAATGATTATAAGAGAAAATTGAAACATGCGGAAACGGATTATGATTTAGACGGTTTACAGCGTCACCTTCGTATTGAAGAGGATTCTCGTAAACACGAACTAGATGATAATCCGCAAACTGAGTCTCAATCCGAGGCAAATAATGTTAAAATACTAATAAATTGAAGCCTAAGAATGAGACATAGTTTAAGAAGAAAATAATTCCAATAACAACAAAAATGAGGGTGTTTGTTACTATTGTAACAAACACGACCATTATGCCCGAGACTATCATCTTCGAAGGAAACAACAAAAAATGAATGTGGTCGAAGAAAAGCTGGTGTCTGTTGTTTAAGAGGTGAACTCTGCTAGTAGCATTGATAATGATTAGTGGCTCGATACTAGAGCAACCATTCATATTTGCAAAGACCGTAATCTGTTCAAGGCTTACGAAGAAAATAATGGAGAATCCAGTGAAGTGACTAGCGCAAACAAAGTTGCAAGCAAAGTTCGGGGAAAGACACAGTTGAACTTGCATTCACTTCTGGGAAAGTTCTTACATTAATCAATGTATTTTATGTACCTGATATGTGTAAGAATTTGGTTTCTGAATACCTTCTTAACAAAGGAGGATTCAATATGGTTTATGAGTCTGATAAGTTAGTATTGTCCAAGAACAATAAATTTATTGGACAGGGATATTCTTGTGACGACATGATCAAGTTGTGTAACACCCCATATTTTCTGTGAACTTAAGAATTACAAATCTAAGTGTAATTAAAATATAAAATAAGAATCAGGGAAAGTGGGTTGCGCCATTGCGTTCGTCTCGAAATTCTACTTGAAAACGAGTCCGAGTTTGCGAGAATCGGAGTCCGTATGACAAAGTTATGGCCCTCCGAAGTTTCAGGAATTTTCAGAGTTCAAAACAGCTCGAATTCGAATTCAAATTTCGAATTCAAAACCCAGAACAGACTGGGCAGGAAATTTTCCGCCCAGTACCCAGGTCGACTGGGCAGTCGACCCCCCTCCCCCCCCCGACCAGGTCGACTGGGCAGTCGACCTGGGGGTCGACCTGGTCCCCGAACCTGGTTTTGGGCCTGGGTGCATTCTTATGTATCTGGTCTCGTTTTCTGCCTAGATTCGTCTACCTAAACCTATTTAAACAGCCCCAAACCTAGCCTTCTCTACACACAATTCTATTCTGCTTCTACTCTGCCTCTGTTCTAAATAAAAATAAAAATGGCGTCGCTACTCTGCTGGAATCAAAACTAGAAGCTAATCAACATCAACCTAAGCAACTCAATTCAAGCTTGAAACTTCAACAACGGTTAAAGAAGATCAACTAACGTCGCTACAACTATCTTTCTTTTAGAATCCAATCAAGGCAAGTACAGTTATTTTCCGATATAAACGTTAATTCTGATTGTGACATGAATTGTAAATCTGAATCTGAGGTTATATCTATTCTGTTCTGTTTAGATCTATCTTATTCTGTATCTCTTTCTTCTTTCTGTTCTATAGCCAGGCTACTACGAGCCTGCGCCAATCTCCTAAGAGATTAACGCACGAACGCTAAAATGTTTGGGGCAAATAATGATTGTGGCATAATTGGACATGGCTAATCTGTGACTGATTTAAGAAAAAGGACATAGGTTGTAAACTAGATTTAGATCTATGCATATTCTGTGAATTGGAAGAAGAGGAACCATGGTATGTTAACATGTGACTTGAGACATTTGACATAACACATATTTTGAATTAAGATCTGTTATAACTAGATTGTTGGGCATATTGTTTATATAACAATTCATGATTTGAAAGAGAATATGACTTAGGTGTGAAGATCTATATTAAGATTTGATAACTATCAAATGTGAATAACACCTAAGTAGGAGATTTTTGAATATATGACATGCATTGAAATCGGTGGCTATATTTGGTATAATTTATATGTGAATCTTTTGTACTAGGCAAGTTGAACTAAATTGGGACATGCAAATTATGACCATAATCTGTGACATGTAAATTCAATGCAAACGTGTGGTATATGATCATAGTGTGAATCATGACAACTATGTAGGCATGCAAACTTAGGACAAATTTATAATTAGGCAAGATATGTTTGTGAAACTTTAAGGAATGATTAAATCTGTTATATTTTCCTAATTTGCTAGTTCTGCTATATTTGCCTAATTTGCTAGTTCTGTTATATTGCCTAATCTGCTAGTTCTGTTATATTGCTTAGTCTGCTAGTTCTGCTCTACTGCCTAGTCTGCTAGATCTGTTCATCTGCCAAATTTGTCATCTGCTGAGTCTACTGAAGATGCCAAATCTGTTATATGCTAAATCTGCTAAATTACTTAATCTGCTGAATCCGTTAAGTCGCCTAATCTGCGAAAATATGTTATCTGCTATATCTGTTAAGTTGATATATTCAGTCTGTTATTGACATAATCTGAATTAGCTATGAATAATTAACATGTATATTAGGCGTGGGCATAAATGGTAAATTATTAATTAATTGGCCGCAAAGATAAACATGGCTGACTTGAGGTTAGAATGAGTTTGCGGCGTAATTCTGCCCGGAACCGCCCGGCACATCCACTGGCCGCAAACAATAGGTTCTAATGTGAGAAGTTAGTCATAACATGCATGAAACCCGAGGTTAGACTCAGTTTGCGGCAGAAATATGCCCGGAACCAACCGGCCTAACCAGTAGCCGCAAACTGTCAGTCTAATGTGAGAGGTCTGGGCATTAATATTTAATTAATGAAAATCTGAGATAAATATGATGTCTAAAACGTGTTGGGCGGATAGGATTAAACCCACTAGACTGATGAATTTAATTAATCTGTTCCGTGAATCTGTAGGCCCAATTGCGAAGTTAGACAAATCTGTAAATCTGTTAAATCCGTATATCTGATCCGTTAGTCTGAAACTTGTCTGCTCTGTGAACTAGTTGACCTGAACTCTGTATGTCTGAACTTGTAAACAAGTTATTCTGAAATCTGTTAGTCTGGGGGCACAAGGTTAGTAGGGGAAATACTTGTGTCATCTGTTGTTTGGGACCCATATTAGTTAGTAACCCTTTCTGGTATCAAAACTTTGACCCAACAGTAGGTAGGGTCCGGGCACGCTTACTGAACTAATTATAAGCGGTTCATTCTGATAATGGCGAAGGGTGTTGATGGTGCGTTCCAACTGGGTCATGTGCGTGCATGGATCCCAGTCTTCCTCTGAGGATGTAAGACGCCGTGACATCTGTAAATAGGTCTGTGCCAATTGGTTGTCACTTTAGGGAGTGATACACCCTACTGTGGGGCCGACACAGGGTATTTATGTATTAGGGAGCCGATCGCTTGGGGTAGGCTTTTAGGGTACACTTAGTTCTATCTATTTCTGTTGGTACCGTCTGTTTCTGTTGGGTGGTAACACCTGTCTGTTTCTGCGTGGTACCATCTGTTGGGGTGGTAAAGGCCCATTACTAGTGTACACCTAATTCTACATTCTGTTTCCGTAGGGATTAATCTGTTTCTGCTTCTGTCTGTTTCTGTTCGGGTGGTAAAGGCCCATTACTAGCACTCTCTTCTGTGGAAATTATTCTGTACCCGTTTCTGTTTCATTTTAGACATTAGGGTGACACTAATTCTGTTATACTAGTATTAGTGCAGAGAAGTGTAAAGAAATAGCTTATGTCATTCTGTTCTTCTGTAATATCCGCTACACCTGTTACTGTTATCTCTCATTCAGTTTTATTTTCATGTCATGTTATTATTACCTGTTCATAACTGAAAATCACTGGACTTGCCAGACTTTTTGTCTGACCCTTGTTGTTTCGCCTCCTTTCTTCCGTTCCCCCCCCCCCCCCCCCGGGTTTTGTAGAAGGGAGTACTCTAGCTTGATCCAGATTTCTTCCGCTTGAAGTGCTTAAAGTATGGCTTGTCTTCTTCTGTGGGGATTATGATTTTAAACTATGCATTCTGAAGGCTTTTGTACAAGACTAATATTTTGTACTTGAATTCTGATATTGTGATTTGAAAGGATGTAACCAAGCTTATTTCGGTTTCTGTTGAAATAAAGTTATAAATTTTTCAAGTACTATTTTATCTGTCTCGTAAGTTTCTGTTCTATTTACTAAAATGCTCCACCAAAGTTAAGGCATTCCCTTTGTGAGTGACCTTAACGGAGGTGGGGTGTTACACTTGGTATCAGAGCCGAAGGTTACCAGATTGGGTAAAGTTTTTGAAAACTATTTTCAAAAAGGTTTTGAAAGGAAGTATTTTCAAAAATAAAGCTTATTTTGAAAAACATAATCCCCAAGAGCCATATACCTTTCCTTCAGTCCTTTTTGTAATTGAATCTTTCCTTTTTCGTTTCAGCATGTCTGAAGCATCTGAGATACCAGAGGGTGTTCATGTACCCGGTTGGTTTCGTCAATATCTTGAGGCAAGGACCGCCGCCGCAGGTCCAGCAAATGATCCCCCTCCTCCGCCCCCTCCTCGTGCAATTACTTTCTCAAAGATCTGTAGAGATTTTAGGGCCATAGGTGGGAAGGATTTCAAGGGAACTGAATCATTCGTAGAAGTGAGGAACTGGCTCAAAGAAACTGAGGATCTATTCGTTATCTTCGAGGTGGACGATAGGAAGAAGGTACAGTTGGTAGTATGGCTTCTCAAAGATGAAGCTTCCTATTGGTGGGAAGTCACTAACGCCGAGAGGCCAGTTGAAACATGGATGGATTTCAGAACAAGGTTTGAGACAAAATTCCTCTCGCAAGCTGAACGAAGTCTACAACTGGAAAAGTTCTTATCTCTTAAGCAAGGAAGTATGACGGTCAAGGAATACGTCAACCAGTTCAACCAACTGGCTAGGTTCGGATTGGATTTAGTCAACACTCAGCATAAAAAGGCTCTCCGCTTTGTTAAAGGATTGAACGAGCCACTGCACAGCCTAGCCATGACCCATGTACCCATGGGAGCAACTTACGAGAAATAGGTGGACATGGCACTACTGCACGAGGAAGACAAGAGCCCGAAAGAGACAAAGAAGGAAGAACCACAGAATAAGAAAGCATGGCTCAAAAAGGAAACACAAAAGAAGGATGAGAAGTCTGAAGATAAGAAGGGGAAAAAGTGCTTTACTTGTGGAAGCTCGACTCATCTGAACAAGGATTGCAGAAAAAGGAAGGGCACTTGCTTCAACTGTGGTGAGATGGGACACTTCACTAGGGACTGCCAGAAGAAACAAGGGCAAGGGCAGAGGGCAGAACCCACTTCTGGAGGACAGGCGAATGCTCAAGGGACTGGTAGATAGGGTAGAAATAAGAAAATTTAAGTAGAAGGTTTAATTTTCTTATCTAATTGTTGAGTTAAAACTCTTTCTGATTCTGGCATTTTGATTCTGTAATCGATACTCTGCACTTTAATACTAGTATTGTTTCTGATTCCGTTGTAGACCCAAATCCATAAGGGTTATGACTCATCTGTTTGTGATTGGGGTTTGAGAGATATTCGTGTTAGGCGTCAAGTAGGACGCATACATTCTGGGATTTATCATGCTTAGTTTCCTAAGAATCATTCGGTAATCTGATCTATACCAGTAATCTGTAAATATCTGAATATTTCTGATAAGGTTAAGATTTCCAATTTTGACATTATCTAAAGAGGGTAATCCTCTGGGTGTCAATCTGATGTTGGTTTCGGTCTTCGGGGCCGATACTTAGGACCCATGTCTAATGGGAACCAAGTTTTTGTTTTATCTGTACTCGCTTCCATCATTCGACTGTATCCTATCGATCGAATCTTTGAACTTTAGGTAGAAACTAATGGGTGTAAACATGTGTTTGAGACATGTTATGTCTGATGGTTGCAAGTGGATGCAAGTGGTTGCTAGTGGTTGCTCATGGATGCATACACACACACTAGGCACTAGATCGGCTCGAAAACACTCTCATACTGCATATGGATGTGTGAGCATTTTCAATTTTTGTGGATGCAAAATGATTGACTCAACACATGGATGTTGCATATGACTTAATGGTTGTGCACTCATATAGAAATGATATGTATCGAGTAGGAAAATTGCATACATGTTGGACTCATGGCACTGGCATAATTCGCATTAAGGAGGTCAACTGAATCAATGGACAACCTGATCTTTGCATTAGATAAGGAACATATACACACACTTTTGCATATGTTCATACAACATTAGAAGGTTCTAAGGACAATGGACGCCAGTGATTGATGATTGAGTAGATGGATGTTGGATGGTAGGACACATTCTTCTTAACTTGAAGATTTCGGGGACGAAATCCTTTAAGGAGGGGAGAATGTAACACCCCGTATTTTCTGTGAACTTAAGAATTACAAATCTAAGTGTAATTAAAATATAAAATAAGAATCAGGGAAAGCGGGTTGCGCCATTGCGTTCGACTCGAAATTCTGCTTGAAAACGAGTCCGAGTTTGCGAGAATCGGAGTCCGTATGACCAAGTTATGGCCCTCCAAAGTTTCAGGAATTTTCAGAGTTCAAAACAGTTCGAATTCGAATTCAAATTTCGAATTCAAAACCCAGAACAGACTGGGCGGGAAATTTTCCGCCCAGTACCCAGGTCGACTGGGCAGTCGACCCCCCTCCCCCCCGACCAGGTCGACTGGGCAGTCGACCTGGGGGTCGACCTGGTCCCCGAACCTGGTTTTGGGCCTGGGTGCATTCTTATGTATCTGGTCTCGTTTTCTGCCTAGATTCGTCTGCCTAAACCTATTTAAACAGCCCCAAACCTAGCCTTCTCTACACACAATTCTATTCTGCTTCTACTCTGCCTCTGTTCTAAATAAAAATAAAAATGGCGTCGCTACTCTGCTGGAATCAAAACTAGAAGCTAATCAACATCAACCTAAGCAACTCAATTCAAGCTTGAAACTTCAACAACGGTTAAAGAAGATCAACTAACGTCGCTACAACTATCTTTCTTTTAGAATCCAATCAAGGCAAGTACAGTTATTTTCCGATATAAACGTTAATTCTGATTGTGACATGAATTGTAAATCTGAATCTGAGGTTATATCTATTCTGTTATGTTTAGATCTATCTTATTCTGTATCTCTTTCTTCTTTCTGTTCTATAGCCAGGCTACTACGAGCCTGCGCCAATCTCCTAAGAGATTAACGCACGAACGCTAAAATGTTTGGGGCAAATAATGAATGTGGCATAATTGGACATGGCTAATCTGTGACTGATTTAAGAAAAAGGACATAGGTTGTAAACTAGATTTAGATCTATGCATATTCTGTGAATTGGAAGAAGAGGAACCATGGTATGTTAACATGTGACTTGAGACATTTGACATAACGCATATTTTGAATTAAGATCTGTTATAACTAGATTGTTGGGCATATTGTTTATATAACAATTCATGATTTGAAAGAGAATATGACTTAGGTGTGAAGATCTATATTAAGATTTGATAACTATCAAATGTGAATAACACTTAAGTAGGAGATTTTTGAATATATGACATGCATTGAAATCGGTGGCTATATTTGGTATAATTTATATGTGAATCTTTTGTACTAGGCAAGTTGAACTAAATTGGGACATGCAAATTATGACCATAATCTGTGACATGTAAATTCAATGCAAACGTTGGGTATATGATCATAGTGTGAATCATGACAACTATGTAGGCATGCAAACTTAGGCCAAATTTATAATTAGGCAAGATATGTTTGTGAAATTTTAAGGAATGAATAAATCTGTTATATTTGCCTAATTTGCTAGTTCTGCTATATTTGCCTAATCTGCTAGTTCTGTTATATTGGCTAATCTGCTAGTTCTGTTATATTGCTTAGTCTGCTAGTTCCGCTCTACTGCCTAGTCTGCTAGATCTGTTCATCTGCCAAATCTGTCATCTGCTGAGTCTGCTGAAGATGCCAAATCTGTTATATGCTAAATCTGCTAAATTACTTAATCTGCTGAATTCGTTAAGTCGCCTAATCTGCGAAAATCTGTTATCTGCTATATCTGTTAAGTTGATATATTTAGTCTGTTATTGACATAATCTGAATTAGCTATGAATAATTGACATGTATATTAGGCGTGGGCATAAATGGTAAATTATTAATTAATTGGCCGCAAAGATAAACATGGTTGACTCGAGGTTAGAATGAGTTTGCGATGTAATTCTGCCCGGAACCGCCCGGCACATCCAGTGGCCGCAAACAATAGGTTCTAATGTGAGAAGTTAGTCATAACATGCTTGAAACCCGAGGCTAGACTCAGTTTGCGGTAGAAATATGCCCGGAACCAACCGGCCTAACCAGTAGCCGCAAACTGTCAGTCTAATGTGAGAGGTCTAGGCATTAATATTTAATTAATGAAAATCTGAGATAAATATGATGTCTAAAACGTGTTGGACGGATAGGATTAAACCCACTAGACTGATGAATTTAATTAATCTGTTCCGTGAATCTGTAGGCCCAATTGCGAAGTTAGACAAATCTGTAAATCTGTTAAATCCGTATATCTGATCCGTTAGTCTGAAACTTGTCTACTCTGTGAACTAGTTGACCTGAACTCTGTATGTCTGAACTTGTAAACAAGTTAATCTGAAATATGTTAGTCTGAGGGCACAAGGTTAGTAGGGGAAATACTTGTGTCATCTGTTGTTTGGGACCCATATTAGTCAGTAACCCTTTCTGGTATCAAAACTTTGACCCAATAGTAGGTAGGGTCCGGGCACGCTTACTGAACTAATTATAAGCGGTTCATTCTGATAATGGCGAAGGGTGTTGATGGTGCGTTCCAACTGGGTCATGTGCGTGCATGGATCCCAGTCTTCCTCTGAGGATGTAAGACGCCGTGACATCTGTAAATAGGTCTGTGCCAATTGGTTGTCACTTTAGGGAGTGATACACCCTACTGTGGGGCCGACACAGGGTATTTATTTATTAGGGAGCCGATCGCTTGGGGTAGGCTTTTAGGGTACACTTAGTTCTGTCTGTTTCTGTTGGTACCGTCTGTTTCTGTTGGGTGGTAACACCTGTCTGTTTCTGCGTGGTACCATCTGTTGGGGTGGTAAAGGCCCATTACTAGTGTACACCTAATTCTACATTCTGTTTCCGTAGGGATTAATCTGTTTCTGCTTCTGTCTGTTTCTGTTCGGGTGGTAAAGGCCCATTACTAGCACTCTCTTCTGTGGAAATTATTATGTACCCGTTTCTGTTTCTGTTTAGACATTAGGGTGACACCTAATTCTGTTATACTAGTATTAGTGCAGAGAAGTGTAAAGAAATAGCTTATGTCATTCTGTTCTTCTGTAATATCCGCTACACCTGTTACTGTTATCTCTCATCCAGTTTTATTTTCATGTCATGTTATTATTATCTGTTCATAACTGAAAATCACTGGACTTGCCAGGCTTTTTGTATGACCCTTGTTGTTTCGCCTCCTTTCTTCTGTTTCCCCCCCCCCCCCCCAGGTTTTGTAGAAGGGAGTACTCTAGCTTGATCCAGATTTCTTCCGCTTGAAGTGCTTAAAGTATGGCTTGTCTTCTTCTGTGGGGATTATGATTTTAAACTATGCATTCTGAAGGCTTTTGTACAAGACTGATATTTTGTACTTGAATTCTGATATTGTGATTTGAAAGGATGTAACCAAGCTTATTTCGGTTTCTGTTGAAATAAAGTTATAAATTTTTCAAGTACTGTTTTATCTGTCTTGTAATTTTCTGTTCTATTTACTAAAATGCTCCACCAAAGTTAAGGCATTCCCTTTGTGAGTGACCTTAACGGAGGTGGGGTGTTACAAGTTGAATCTAGTAAAGAAATCTTCTGCTTGTATTGTTGATTCTGTTAATTTATGGCATGGTAGATTAGGACATGTTAATTATAAATCTCTTAAAAATATGCATAAATTAGGATTAATTTCTGATTGTGATATTGATTCTTTCTCTAAATATGAAATATGCATTCAAGCAAAAATACCCCGAAAATCCTTTAAATCTATTGAATGGAAAACCGGTTTGCTTGATTTGGTATATAGTGATGTGAGTGACTTAAAAAGTCATATCACCTATGGTAGTAAGCAATACTATATAACATCTATTGATGATTATACTAGATATGCATATGTATATCTGATGAAATCTAAAGATGAGACCTTTGATAAATTCAAAATTTACAAAGCAGAAGTCGAAACACAAATAGGAGTTAAAATTAAAGTGTCACATTCAGATCGTGGTGGTGAATATTTTTCAAATGAATTCACTTTATTTTGAAAACAACATGGTATAGTTCACCACTGTACCGCCCTGCATACACCACAACAAAATGATGTTGCTGAAAGGAAAAATAGAACTTTAGTTGAAATGGTTAATGTCATGCTTATAAATTTTAATTTACCTTATAACGTATAAGGTGATGCTACGCTATCTGCATGTTACATTTTGAGTAAAGTACCACTTAAAAAGAATAAAATTTCCTCTTATGAATTATGGTTTAATAGAAAATCTAACCTTACTAGACTCAAAGTTTGGGGTTGCTTAACATATGTTAGAAAACCTGACCCCAAACGACCAAAGTTGGGTAATAGGGCATTTAAATGTGTTTTCAAAGATATTCTCTTAATAGTATAACTTATAGGTTCCTTATTTTATACACCTTAGAAGTTATCACTACAACAAATATGTTTATTCATAGCGTTGAAAAAACGCTGTTATAGCCTTTAACAGTGTTTTGATGAACGTTGTTTACCAACACGTTGTTATAGGTCCCTGGATATATCACAGCGTTTTCAAAAATGCTGTAGAAAATTGACATATTACAGCGTTTCAAATGGTGTTGTCTTTATGTTTATACAACGTTTTATATTATTTCAGAAACGTTGTTATCTTCCCTTTTCTATAGCGTTTAACCACATATCACAACATTTCTCGGATTTTACAAGTTCTTTACTATCACAACGCTTTGCCACATATCAAAACGTTTCTGGAAGTTTACATGTTCTTTACTACCACAGCGTTTTGCCACATATCACAACGTTTTTTGCATATATCACAGCATTTACATATTGTAGTATCAAAATATTCATGCACAAACATATCAACGTGTTATATCAACCAACTAATTATATAACACAATATTAATACACAATGACATCATCAATAAACAAACTTTACATGATTTCCATAAAAAATTAACACCATAAACTAAATTTACACAATATCTGTCGAACAAAGTCGCGATATCTACAAATAAAACAAAATTTCCATAAAACAAGTTTGCGCCGAATACCAACAAAATGAACATCTAAAAGTTACCGCTTTCTCCGTAATCAGATACCACAAGCGGTCTTTTTGTTGAGGGATCTTCAGAAGCGCCTAACGACATTCTGATTATAGCTGAATGCACAACGATGCCCATCTCCAATACATATACACATGTGTTCGTGTTAGCATTTGGTCATGCTTACACATTAACAAGAAAACAATGCTCGACAACAAGAAAAAAGAATACAAGGAGAAAGTTGAAGATAACAACATAGCATACTTGGTAATATTTTATAATTGTTAGTTAATTTTTATAATGCTTAGTTAATTTTTAATTATTGCTATTATTATTATAGAATACTTTGGCAATATTTTATATTTTTATATGCTTAGTTAACTTTTATAAACTACTTCTTCGTTTTTATAAAATTAGTAAACTTAGTTCAATTGTTACACTATTTAGTTAATGTTAATAATACATATTTAATTTTTAATTATTGATATAATTATTATAGAATACTTGGTAATATTTTATATTTTTATATACTTAGTTAACTATTATAAACTAAACTTCTAATTTTTTATAAATTTATTAAACTTAGTTATTTTTTATAATACTTATTTAATTTTTATAATAATTAGATATTTTTTATAATAGTTAGTTAATTTTTTATAAAATTAGTAAACTTAGTAAATTTTTATAATACTTAGTTAATTTTTATAATAGTTAATCAATTTTATAATATTTAGTTAATCTTTATAAAATTAGTAAACTTAATAATTATTTTATAATAGTTAGTTAATTTTTATAATACTTAGTCAATTTTATAATACTTAGTTAATTTTATTATACCTAATACTTAGTTAATTTTTAATTATTGCTATAATTATTATAGAATACTTAGTAATATTTTATATTTTTATATACTTAGTAAACTTTTATAAACTAAACTTCTTAATTTTTATAAAATTAGTAAATATAGATAATTTTTTATAATAGTTAGTTAATTTTATAATACTTAGATAATTTTTAATTCTTGCTATTATTATTATAAAATACAGGGTAATATTTTATAATTTTATATACTTAGTTAACTTTTATAAACTACTTCTTCGTTTTTATAAAATTAGTAAACTTAGTTAAATTTTTATACTATTTAGTTAATTTTAATAATACTTAGTTAATTTTTATAAGTTTATTTAATTTTTTTTATAAATCTTAGTTAATTTACTACTATTATAAATCTTATTGTTATTATTATTATAGAAGTTTACTTATGTTTTGTATTTTTACGTACTTTGTTAATCCTACATGAATGTCATGAACATGTAGTGTGATGAATATAATTACTTACAGAAAAATATGCAGAAGCATCGTCATCATCGTCATCATTGGAAAAGCTCAAGGCATGACTCGTTAACAAAAGGGCCATAAGCTGCACAAGAAAAACAAGTAATAAGTTGACATCACATACAACCAACCGGTCGATAGAAGGAAAACTAGAAACAACAGCAAATTCCAAACTTCTGAACCTATTTTCAGACGTCTGGCCTGGTTTAGACATCTGAAAATAAGTTCCAGACGTCTGATTTCGGCAAACACCCTGAGACCGTTTCAGACGTCTGAAATTTATTTCAAACGTCTAAAAATATTCTCGGGCAATTCCTAGGCTTGGTACAAACGTCTGAAATTTATTTCAGACGTCTGACCTGTTTTGTTATTGTTTTCTAATGGGCTTTGATATATATACCTACTAATGAAGGGCATACTAAACACTATGTCTGTTCATGTTGCTATAAGGTACATGTTGTTATGACATCAAGTTTAATGTTGTTATAAATGTAGCTCCCATAAGCTGATGAGCAGAACACAACATGGTGTGATTGCATAAAGTAATCTTATCTAAATATTAATGAATATCGAACAACTACCCTTCATGTATGCGAGATGATACAGGCATGAACAACACTTATATTTGCAAAGCAACCTCAAATTTGGAAGAAGGGTTATTGATAAATAATCAAACAGAAAAAGTGTTAATGTGTGCAAGTGTGCACCTAATACGTGTAATTGTCATTTACATGTCACAGACACAGACACTTAAATTCCAGTATTCTACAATCCTTATACTAACCTGAATGAGACTCAATAATCAGACGGATATTAATGGCTTGTTCCCAATGGATTCCCAAAACAGCAGCAAGATGAACATTGCCAAAGTAGGTACCATAATTTCTCTCTCCTAAACATGTATAATTTGAAAGTTCAAACCATGTATTAAAATCAATCCAATATAACAAAAGAAGAAAACAGATGAATGGAAAAGGAAAAAAAGATTAAAAAAGAAAAGAAAAACCTTTTACCAGTAATCCCCACATGAACACAACCCATCTTTAAAATGATGTTGCATCTTTGAATCTCTTACAACAATCTCCTTATCCGTAATCATCGAAATGAACTTAGTCGCATCATGGCAATCGCCACATGCTCTGTTCCAGGAACAGTATGCAGAAACGCATATGCAATTGCTAACCTCTCACTATGTACACAACCCATATGCAATTGCCTTTACTTAGACCATAATTGCAAGTACAAACATATATAATTGTCTACATTCTATTTGTTATTCTAATTAATAGTGATATAATCCTATCTTGTTGGTTTAATAATTGGGTTATAATCATTTCACACATGATACACACAGAATAAATGAATATGTTGGAATAAAATATGAAAAGCAAATTACCAATCTGGTGGGATATAACATTGTGTCAACTGTTTTGACTGTAGGTATGGATAGAAAGTTACAGGATGTAAAGTTGAAGGATATGCAGTTTTAAGTAAGATTACATAACTGATACAAGGTCTATGATCTAATTTAATTATTGGTTATTCTATCCGTTGATGCATTTGATCTTTAGGTTGGTTATGTAGTCAATGATGTAAATGAAATCTCCTTAACGTATATCAGATCAAATAGAATTAAGTGAATGTGAATTTTCAAAACTCGTGAACTATCATATTTTACTCTCATGTTCACCACCATTCATTCATTCTTCTAGGCTCCGCGCTCATTTGTTTGCATACACAACCATAATGAAAAACTTACCATGCATACTGAGGGCAGTGGTGCCAGAAGAGAGGGAAGATTCAAGTAAGCAAGACTCAACAAACTTAGCATCAATCCACAATGAGTCTAGGTAGATTGTCGTGTACAAATTGTGCTGCATCTTTACCTCCATGACCATACAAAACCTAAGTGAAACTTTCTTATAAGCCATTTCACTTCCAAAAAATCAAAAGACCTCCACAAGTATACAATACAAAAGAAACAATACTTAGAGAAATCAGTTTCCTAATCAGTATAACAACCAAAAACAACGATCACTATATACACTAGGATGAACAGAGGTATATATATCATGCATATGTGTCGGTTTTTCTAAATTATTGCCTCTATGCAAGGTGCACCACATACAAGAATCCACCTTAACCAAGACTTACCCCAAAGAAGGAAACAACTTCTTCATTCAATCTATCATGCCAAAACAAAATTTTCTGCAAAAACCATTAACGCTAAAATAAGCTATGTTTTTCTATAAGGATAAAATATTTAGTCAAACTATGGTTATGACTGCAAGTATGTGGATCCAAACTAACTTTAAATGTATTCATCAAATTTTAACGGACCTAACACAAACCACCAAGACCACCAAAATAGCATTTCCCAAAATTAAGTTGCTCTTGTATGCGATCTAACTGCAGGTTATCACTTATAAGGTCTCACTTTATGTTCACCATTGCTAAACATGTATTGAAAATAGATTCAAAAATAGAATTAAAAACAGACCTTATCTTCTCAGCTAATCTCTTGCAAAATGTAGCCTTCTGTTCATCAAAGACATCAGCTGCATTAACTATCGACTCAAATAACTACAGTACACCAACATTAAAATGCAGAAGTAAATATGAGATAGCAGGTAAAAGATGATTAGGTAGACCTGATTAGGCATCTGGGAGACCGAACATCCCTCTGCAATTACATTATCGGCTTTTAGACAAATAACTGCAGTAACATTCTTAGATCTCATTTCACACAAATTCAAACATAGTATTGAATACAAATATTAAAAAAATAACCTCAAATCGACTTTTAGAAGAGAATCGATCGACAAGGCAGTCCTAGTTATTGATTGAACTCAAAATTGGATTCACCCTCTAATGTTTCCGAGGACGGATACAAAGGATTTAGGGCTCAAGAAACCTGGATGTTGCTGGCGGAATTACGGCATGAGCAAAATTTCATCGGAGATTCAAACGATTTTAATTAGGTTTAAGAGAATTTTGAGATATAGGGCCGTGATATTTGATTAAGAAAGGGACCGCTATTTTTGGTTGAAGAGGGAAATGAATTTTGAGCGGCAGTGAAAATTTCAGAGGGACCGCGCCTTTGGGAAATATCTGAATAAAGATCTTAGCGTTTTGCAAAGCTGTGTTTGGTTTTTTCTGTGTCAACAACCTTTTATGACAGTCAGTACCAGATAATGGTACTGAACACATGAGAAGTAAAAGAGCGAGAATAGAGAAGGACTATGGTCCTGACTTCATAACATATCTCGTAGAAGGCAATAAGGACGAAGTCCTTAATGTGACAAGATATGTAATGAATGTCGATGATGATCCCAAAACTTATTCCAAGGCTATGAGTTCTAGAGATTATAATTTCTGGAAATAAGCTATCAATGATGAAATGAATTCCATAATGGTAAACCAAACTTAGGTTTTAACTGATTTACCTCCTGGTGCTAAACCTATAGGATGTAAATTGATATTCAAGAAAAAGTTGAATATAAATGGATCCATTGATAATTTAAAGCCAGATTAGTTGCTAAAGGATATAAGCAAAGACAAGGATTAGATTATTTTGATACATATGCTTTGGTTGCTCGCATATCTTCTATACGTTGTTTAATAGCACTTGCATCAATTCATAACTTGGTCATACATCAAATGGATGTAAAGACAGATTTTCTAAATGGAGATTTAGAAGAAGAGATTTATATGGAACAACCTGAAGGTTTCATAACCCCAGGCCAAGAAAAGAAAGTTTGTAAATTAGTAAAATCTCTTTATGGCCTGGAGCAAGCTCCCATGCAATGGCATGAGAAGTTTGATAAAGCTGCACTGACATATGGATTCATTGTTAATGATGCTGATAAATGTAATTATTGCAAATCGGATAACAACGATTATGTTATAATATGTTTATACGTTGATGACAGGCTAATATTTAGTTCTAATATATCATGTGTAAATGAAACTAAGAAGTTTTCTATCTTCTAAATTTGATATGAAAGATCTAGGAGAGGCTGATGTAATTATAGAATTAAAATCATTCGGAAAGCGGGGGAGTTATTACTAACTCAATCTCATTACACTGAGAAGTTCCTAAAGAAGTATGGTCATTATAATGACAAACCAGCACCAACTTCTTTAGATCTAAGTATCAAATTAGAAAAGAACACTGGACATACCATTTCTCAATTGGAATATTCTAGTTTTAATAGGAGTCTTATGTATGTTATGCATTGCACTAGACCAGACATCGCACATGCTATAAGTGTATTGTGTCGATTTACAAGTAATCCAGGTTTCGAACACTAGAAAGCTATTTCCACAGTTTTAGCTTATTTGAAAGGAACCATCAACTATGGTTTATCTTATAAAGAATATCATGATGTGATGGAAGGATATAGTGATGCAACACGAAACAATGTAGAATCCAATTCCAAGTCTACGATTGGATGAATATTTACATTAGGAGGCGTTGCTGTGTGCAACACCCCACGTCCATTAATGTCACTCACAAAGGGAATGCATTAACTTCCATGGAGCATTTTAAGTGAATATAGAACAGAAAATCACAACAAGACAGATATAAAGCAGTACTTGAAAATTTAAAACTTTATTTATTGCAGCAGAAGGTAAATATGTTTGGTTACATCATCAAAACCAAAGACTAGAGTCAAGTACAAAATATCCATCTTGACAAAATCAGAGTATATAAAAATAAAAAGCATAATCCCAACTTCAATAACCATGATAAAAGATAAGCTGAACTTCACTTTAGCAATCCAAGTACTTCATAAAAGATCCAAGTCAAGTTCCACTAGTGCTAGTCCCACCCTGAGAACCTGAGGGGGGAAGGAAGAAAAGAGGCGAAAACAAAGGGGGTCAGACATAAAGTCTGGCGAGTATGATAACTTTAACAATATAACTTTTAAAGTAACTAGGATAAACTATAACTAGAAGATAAGGTATGACTGTGAAACAAATGACAGAGTCAAACAGGAGAAATAAGATAATGTTAAGTCACACTTCCATGTATTTAAGGGTAATTACTAAGTTATACCGAACTAATACTAACTGCACCAATACTAGTCACTCTAAAAGTTGATCCCGCCTACCGAGCATAACAGATGTGATAATGGTAGTTTCGTGTACCCCTAGTTGCTGTTTGTGACGAGAAGGAATTTCGCTCGGTCCGAACCAGTCGCTAAACCGATCCAGGCCGTTCGAAACGCCCTATCGTTTGAGAACACGACAAAATAGAACGCAGACAAAAGAACATTTCATTGTATATTACAACAATGCATCAGATTACAAGAATATACAGAGTATGAATAAATATTATACAGAAATATCAGAGATTTAAATTACATTTAAATACATCGTAGCGGAAAATAATACAATACACAACTAGAAGAGATATACGGATACAAAGCTTTCCGGATATCATTCCAGCTGTAAACCAGGATCCTGTGAATATAAATCTGCAAAACCAAAACTACTAGCTGCCCGTGTCGAAAATAAGGGCACCCAGAGTTTAGGTTAAAACAATAAACTCCAGGTCAGTCATGTGACTGGTGTGAGAACTAAAACAGTTATTAATCTTTATTTTAAATCATTAGGTAAATCAAGGGACCACGCCGTATAACACGGAACGGGTTTCCTCCCAAGAATACCAGTGCATAAAACTAACAGCGCAATGCTAAATAAAGAAAAATGAAGCTGTTATAAGACCCAGGTCCCATCACACAATGCAACGCAGCCGAGGATAGGGTTTTCCCTTATAACAGCCAAAGAATGCTTGATACGGTTAAAACAAATCGTTTGATACTATTATAAGTGCATAGTGTATAAAACAACTTCACATCATAAGTATCAATCATAGACGGCATGAATGCCCCATAACACTATGTCGCCATATATAGGTTTACAAATAAAACCGCAAAGTCACGTATTTGGAAATTGGGTTTCCATCTATGAACCGAGGCAAAAGATAGTCCTCAACCGATTCGAGACGCTCTAGCCCGTGTCTCAGGCACAGCCGCAACCGTACCTTGGATCGTCAGGGCCGGTCCACCGATGTGGATTATAATGCCTGAACAATACGTTTCTCCGCCCTTTGGGGCGTAGGTGAGCCAACTAAATGACTCCATCGGACCCGGATCGTCCGATCAAACCGAGGCGCCTCGCAACAGCAACAACCACACAGGTGAAAAGTATATAAATGTCAGGGCTGGTAGGTCACTGACACCACCCTAGCTAGAAAGAAAACGCATGTCCCCCCTGAGGTCCGTCTCCCGTTTTTGGTCCACCACCTGGGTGTGAGGCTCGCGAATTCACGTTACACAAAGCTGTGCCACACAGGCTGTGCTTTGATCATCTCCACAAGACTTTGCTTTTCAACAGAAGCCTCGATCATTTGCATCTTAGCATGCCACACAGGCAAACCACTCTATGCAACCGATACCAGTCACACAGAATGAAATCCAATGTCAGACACACAGTCCATTTACAAGTCCGTTCTGGGTCTGAACGAAACCAGAGGCACCTAGTACCCCGCATATCCATCGATCTCCAAGTACGTCTGGACGATCACCAACTGTTTCCATCTTCTTGGGTGTACAGCCCAATCAAGATCATCAGTTATCACCCAAACGACGTGAAGACTTCTGGTCTTCGACCACCGTCTTCATCTTCGACACCACGTCGAATCAGTTATTCAGAATGGGATAAACCCGGTCTTTCTGAATAACTCGCGTATATATTATAAAAGTGTTACACAAACACAACATACGCCTCATTCCAATTCAGAATATTCTTTTATTCAAATATTCCTATACTTTGGGAAAAGTTCCCATTTATTTTATCCAAGATTAATTCTTTAAATTTATCCTTTAATCTCCTTTGAATATCAATTCAAACTAGTCGGGATTAGCGAACCACACCGAAGTAATCATTTATTTTATTTCCCAATCCCAACCTATTCATCCCATGAAGTACAACTGGTTATACTTCATCTCTAACACCACGGTGTTATCGGTAAATTCAATTGCCATTTCACGTTCAAATCTAATTAAAGATTTAACTATCGCCTGGAGCAAAACTGGTGATACTCCATTTCCGATCTTTTCAATCTAATTAAAGATTCATTAAAACTCCACTTAGTTTTAATCGCTAACTGGGTTAAAGAATCAGTGTCATTTAAAACACGGTTCACGATAAACCCAAAATCACCTTCATTAATTATCGGGTTAAAGAACAAGTGTTATTTAAAACACTGTTCACGATAAACCCAAAAATCAATATCAATTCAATTCCAATTAAATATTATTCAATTGGTACACTTCATTAAATCCAAATAAAAAGATTTAATCCTTTCTCAACTGGGCTTAAGAACAGTGTTAATGAAGACACCATTCACGACAAACCCAAATCACATTTGATATTAAACACAAGGCTCTGAATAGAAAATATATCGGCTTATATTCAATATCAAATTCTACGACTAACAAATGTCGTATTGGAAATAACGATATAAATATATATATCTTTCAAATTTCCCTAACAACATCTGTATAATCACGAATTCCAACATCGAAATATTCCGAAGACAATTTCGATTCAAATCCACTCCAATGCAATCATTGGAAATTCTGGTTATTTTTAAAACCCTTTTTCAGATTCAATTTATTTACTTAAAAATAAATAGAATTATATTTCTAGTTCAAAACTAGTTCATTTCGATAAAAATCTATTTTTATCTTTTCAAATATGGAGTTTTTCACCCCAATTCTTTCTAAATCATTTCTTATGATTTTACACAAATTATTACTATTTTTAATAATTTTATCAAGGCCCGTACAGTCGATTTCCATCAACGGCCATCGAACTGCACTTACAGCGACCTTTTTCAAATTTGATTTGGACATAATTCCAAATCCAACCGTTAGATTTCAAATTTCTAATATTCGTTAGAAAGCTCTTTTCGATACGAACCCAACGGTTCCGGTTTTAGGAGAATCCGACGGTCGGATCTCCCGTAATGTCCATTTGAAATCAATGGTCGAAATTCACGAACTGCCGCGGCGCGGCGCGTTCTATTCAGGCCATTATATTATATATATAATATATATAATATATTTCGTCGATTTCTATTTAAAACGAATTATATAAATAGTTTTAAATTCGTTTCAAAAGCAATTTCAACTTCCTTTTCAATTCAAATCAAGATTGAATTCTTCTTCATAAATTCGTTTTAAAATTCATTTCTATTCAATTCAAATTTCAATTCAATTTGAATTCATTTCAATTCGCTTTCAATTCAATTTGAATTCAATTCAATTCATTTCGAAATCGTTTTCAATTCAATTCATTTCGAAATCGATAAAATCGATATAAATATCGTTCACGTCAAAATGGCGTCAATCTAATCAACACGGCTTCATAAATTTCTATAACTTCGTTATTATATTCAACAAATGAATATTTCCTTTTACACATGAACATATATATTTTATTTCAACATATGAATATATATTTTACTTCAACACCAGAATATATATATTTTTCCCAGCACATGAATATATATTTCTTTCAACACATGAATATTCTCAACACATGAGATTTTATTTTACTCAACACATGAGATTTTATTTTCTAAATTGGAATGAGGCCCAATCAAGTACCATATAAAGTGATTTATATGGATTTTCATACAACACATGTATATAAACAATCATCCATCATCCAAAGTGCATCGCATAACTGTATAAGCATCAAATATAAATAATCGACGCTTAACACAGCCTGTCAACTCATCGATCGACATATAACTAACCATTGGGATTAGTGTACATCAATTTTCATCCCAACACCCGTGTGGGGTTTCAACCAATCAAACACAGAACATTATTTGTGCACTTTGGGCGATGTGTAAAAATTATCGTCCCAATCGATATCACAAAAATAGGCGAGCATAAACAAGTCGGCCGACTTGTAAATGGAAGTGTATTCCTATTTTTCACTATTCGATAAATTATTTTATTTATCGTAGTTATAGCTAAAAATAATATTTTAGCTATCTAAATTTTTCTAACACTTTTTAGAAAATTCAGCGGTATAACGGCGCGATACTAGAAACGGGACGAGGCCTAGCCTTATCCCCGGTCTAGTGAAGGCCCACGCCATTCACACATCAATCATATCAATTTCATTTCACCAAACAATTCAAATCAACCCAAACAATCTAACTAACAACACAGCCAAACAAACAAGTCCATGGTCTGTGGACGATTGTGTCGGGTGCTACTAAGCACCGTCTGCATCCTAGTATATATATATAACTAGAAAAATTAAATTGAAAGGTGAGAAATTCTCACAGAAAGCTATCCAAACATCTTGACTCTTCTTTAACAGAAATCATCGCCATTCTCGCCCATTGTCATCTTCGTTGCCCGTATTCTCTACATATGTAAAAATCGAATTTTTACATTACTATTCAGTATATAAAAATCATATTTTTATTTCGAAGTTCAATATATAAAAATCCTATTTTTATTTCGAAGTTCAATATATAAAAATCATATTTTTATTTCGAAGTTCAATATATAAAAATCATATTTTTATTTCGAAGTTCAATATATAAAAATCATATTTTTATTTCGAAGTTCAATATATAAAAATCATATTTTTACTACGATGTTCAATATATAAAAATCATATTTTTACTACGATGAAAACCAATCTTTATATTTTAAAATACCATCTTTTTATATGTAAAAATATAATCTTTAGGTTAAAAATCATATCTTGCTCATCATTAAAAATCATTTCTTTATAACTTTATAAAAGTCGTCCCTTTTCTCTAGTTAAAAATCAAACTCTTCACTATTTAAAATCGATTTTCTTTCGCTATAAAAATCCATTTTCTTACGCTATAAAAATCAAAACTATTATTTATGTTATATATAAAAACAGAAAAGAAAATTGAATAAAATAACTAAATTAAATAAAACGAGACACTTACAGTAAAAAGAAGGAGAAGGGGGTTGTGGTAGCCGCCGAGGTTGGGAGGGGGGGTATCGCGTCTCTTCTGGCGAGGAGGGGGGGCTCTGACGCGAGGAGGGCGCCCGGAGGTCGGAGGAACGGTGAACTCGGCGGTGGAGGAAAAACGGGGGGGGGGGGGGGGTTCCTCGTGCGTCGATCGAACTTGGGGGGGAGGCTGCTTCCGCGTCGGCGCGCCAGGGGGAGGGGGGGAAAGGAGGTGGCGGCTGCTACGAGGGGGGGGCGACGGGGTTTCGGGGTTTTTTTTTTTCTTTTTTTTTTCGATTCTGAAATAATGATTTGGGGGGGGGCAGAAGAATTAAAGGGGAGGAGGGAGATAATTTTTTTATTATTATTATTTCAAGAAAAGTTGACTTTTACATACGACCTCGAAACGAGGCCCACCGCCTGTCGTCCATAGCGTTTCACCCCCATTCCGAACTCAATGGGATATGTATCGCAAGCTGATTCGATCGTTTGAATCAGTTTCCGTTGAATTTACATTTAAATCACTATATTGAATTTTAAACGTACATTTCAAATTACCGGGGTCACATATTAACTCTATAAATTGCAGAAAATATTTTCTAGCTTCGTGTTGACGATACGGTCCTAACAAAACTAGTTTCGTTGAATTCTGAGGCCGTTGGAAAAATGGCCATTTTCCAGTCGATTAAAATCAACTGAAACCGGTCAAACGCGTTTTCCTTTGCCACGCTCACATATTGATTCGAAAAATTATGAAATTTGGAATCTAGCAATAACTTGACAACACGGACCTAACAAAACTGGTTTCGTCAAATTCCGAGGTCATCTGCAAAATGTCTATTTTTAAGGGCCTGAATTCCATAGCGACTATTCAGAATTTTCAACTGGACATATCTTTTGATTCCCGCTATGAAATCTTGATTTTTCGGATTCGATAGAAAGATATTATCAATTAGATCCTATCATTTTTGGTTTCACTAAAATCCGGATTGTTTTGCACCCGGTATGTTCAATTGAAGTTTGAAATCGAATTATCGAACTATCGCGCCATTTTCAATTCTATTTATAATTATATATAAATATTATATATTCTAACGACGACGTATATAATATATACGTTCTAATTATATTAAAAATAAATTTCTCGTCGATATTATTTAAAATAATTTATTTTAAATATTCAAAATTCGCTAAAATTGCCAAAATAAAAATTTTAAACTGGCCCAGATTTTCGGGTTGTTACAATCTCCCCCACTTAAAACTTTTCGTCCCCGAAAAGGAACAAAGTCTAAAGTGGTTTGATTAATCAACTCCACGTTCGATCTGGCTTCTATTCTCCAACTCTTTAGTTTCTGAGAATTTTCAACATTTCAAAAATTTGGCTAACACCCTAAATTTTTGAAAAATTTCGCCATAACCTCCCCTGCACCGGGAGCATCGGGGAATTTCAAATAGCTTCCCCGGTCCTTCAGATCTCAAAAAGAAAAAGAAAAAGCCAAGCGGCTAGCCAATAGGCTCATAAAATCATCATCACCCAAACAAAACAGTAAATTATGTAGTAAACATGTACCTATTTGTCGGGCAAACAAATTTTATTCTTCGGCTCTAGCCTCCTTGCTATGACCTGTTCAATGTAAGTATATGTATATGCAAGCAAATGCGACCAATTTTCAATACAATTCAATATTTGATTCAATTAGGCGTAATGGTTCAAAATTATCAAACAAATAAACAAACAACACAAACATCAATCAGTTAGTGGATTAGAGTTTCAAATTGATAATTTTGATACATATACAAAAATCATGTTTTGATGCCAAATCACAACAATGTATTCTAGCTATATTAGTTTTGGTTCTCACACCAGTCTATGGAAATATATAGAAATCACACCTTCGGAGCACGAACATAAATATTGATGATGCCATGGTCATTATCAACATCATATCCGGGCGACTAGAGTGTGATTCTATATCTATTCAATATATTAAAACTTTGAATATACGTTTGCAAGGCGTATATGCAAATTCTTTATATACTGAATTGTCCAAAATCAATATAAACAAATAATCAAATACGAGTAGTTGATTTAAATTTTCAAAACAAAAATTGTTTTCACTTTAAAAACATACTCTTCACACTCGTTCTAGGATACTACTGATCCCATCTCTAACGAGTCATTCCCATTGGATATTACTAATCCAATATCTGATGAATTCTTTCGTATGGTTCTAATGTGCCTTGTTCTCTGCTTTGTAAACCAAAGCTCTGATACCAACTGTGACGAGAAGGAATTTCGGTCGGTCCGAACCAGTCGCTAAACCGATCCAGGCCGTTCGAAACGCCCTATCGTTTGAGAACACGACAAAATAGAACGCAGACAAAAGAACATTTCATTGTATATTACAACAATGCATCAGATTACAAGAATATACAGAGTATGAATAAATATTACACAGAAATATCAGAGATTTAAATTACATTTAAATACATCGCAGCGGAAAATAATACAATACACAACTAGAAGAGATATACGGATACAAAGCTTTCCGGATATCATTCCAGCTGTAAACCAGGATCCTGTGAATATAAATCCGCAAAACCAAAACTACTAGCCGCCCGTGTCGAAAATAAGGGCACCCAGAGTTTAGGTTAAAACAATAAACTCCAGGTCAGTCATGTGACTGGTGTGAGAACTAAAACAGTTATTAATCTTTATTTTAAATCATTAGGTAAATCAAGGGACCACGCCGTATAACACGGAACGGGTTTCCTCCCAAGAATACCAGTGCATAAAACTAACAGCGCAATGCTAAATAAAGAAAAATGAAGCTGTTATAAGACCCAGGTCCCATCACACAATGCAACGCAGCCGAGGATAGGGTTTTCCCTTATAACAGCCAAAGAATGCTTGATACGGTTAAAACAAATCGTTTGATACTATTATAAGTTCATAGTGTATAAAACAACTTCACATCATAAGTATCAATCATAGACGGCATGAATGCCCCATAACACTATGTCGCCATATATAGGTTTACAAATAAAACCGCAAAGTCACGTATTTGG
Source organism: Allium sativum (assembly GCA_030737875.1). Lineage (NCBI taxonomy): Eukaryota > Viridiplantae > Streptophyta > Magnoliopsida > Asparagales > Amaryllidaceae > Allium > Allium sativum. The sequence goes on from CM060926.1 coordinate 1,021,239,760, forward strand.
AAATTGGGTTTCCATCTATGAACCGAGGCAAAAGATAGTCCTCAACCGATTCGAGACGCTCTAGCCCGTGTCTCAGGCACAGCCGCAACCGTACCTTGGATCGTCAGGGTCGGTCCACCGATGTGGATTATAATGCCTGAACAATACGTTTCTCCGCCCTTTGGGGCGTAGGTGAGCCAACTAAATGACTCCATCGGACCCGGATCGTCCGATCAAACCGAGGCGCCTCGCAACAGCAACAACCACACAGGTGAAAAGTATATAAATGTCAGGGCTGGTAGGTCACTGACACCACCCTAGCTAGAAAGAAAACGCATGTCCCCCCTGAGGTCCGTCTCCCGTTTTTGGTCCACCACCTGGGTGTGAGGCTCGCGAATTCACGTTACACAAAGCTGTGCCACACAGGCTGTGCTTTGATCATCTCCACAAGACTTTGCTTTTCAACAGAAGCCTCGATCATTTGCATCTTAGCATGCCACACAGGCAAACCACTCTATGCAACCGATACCAGTCACACAGAATGAAATCCAATGTCAGACACACAGTCCATTTACAAGTCCGTTCTGGGTCTGAACGAAACCAGAGGCACCTAGTACCCCGCATATCCATCGATCTCCAAGTACGTCTGGACGATCACCAACTGTTTCCATCTTCTTGGGTGTACAGCCCAATCAAGATCATCAGTTATCACCCAAACGACGTGAAGACTTCTGGTCTTCGACCACCGTCTTCATCTTCGACACCACGTCGAATCAGTTATTCAGAATGGGATAAACCCGGTCTTTCTGAATAACTCGCGTATATATTATAAAAGTGTTACACAAACACAACATACGCCTCATTCCAATTCAGAATATTCTTTTATTCAAATATTCCTATACTTTGGGAAAAGTTCCCATTTATTTTATCCAAGATTAATTCTTTAAATTTATCCTTTAATCTCCTTTGAATATCAATTCAAACTAGTCGGGATTAGCGAACCACACCGAAGTAATCATTTATTTTATTTCCCAATCCCAACCTATTCATCCCATGAAGTACAACTGGTTATACTTCATCTCTAACACCACGGTGTTATCGGTAAATTCAATTGCCATTTCACGTTCAAATCTAATTAAAGATTTAACTATCGCCTGGAGCAAAACTGGTGATACTCCATTTCCGATCTTTTCAATCTAATTAAAGATTCATTAAAACTCCACTTAGTTTTAATCGCTAACTGGGTTAAAGAATCAGTGTCATTTAAAACACGGTTCACGATAAACCCAAAATCACCTTCATTAATTATCGGGTTAAAGAACAAGTGTTATTTAAAACACTGTTCACGATAAACCCAAAAATCAATATCAATTCAATTCCAATTAAATATTATTCAATTGGTACACTTCATTAAATCCAAATAAAAAGATTTAATCCTTTCTCAACTGGGCTTAAGAACAGTGTTAATGAAGACACCATTCACGACAAACCCAAATCACATTTGATATTAAACACAAGGCTCTGAATAGAAAATATATCGGCTTATATTCAATATCAAATTCTACGACTAACAAATGTCGTATTGGAAATAACGATATAAATATATATATCTTTCAAATTTCCCTAACAACATCTGTATAATCACGAATTCCAACATCGAAATATTCCGAAGACAATTTCGATTCAAATCCACTCCAATGCAATCATTGGAAATTCTGGTTATTTTTAAAACCCTTTTTCAGATTCAATTTATTTACTTAAAAATAAATAGAATTATATTTCTAGTTCAAAACTAGTTCATTTCGATAAAAATCTATTTTTATCTTTTCAAATATGGAGTTTTTCACCCCAATTCTTTCTAAATCATTTCTTATGATTTTACACAAATTATTACTATTTTTAATAATTTTATCAAGGCCCGTACAGTCGATTTCCATCAACGGCCATCGAACTGCACTTACAGCGACCTTTTTCAAATTTGATTTGGACATAATTCCAAATCCAACCGTTAGATTTCAAATTTCTAATATTCGTTAGAAAGCTCTTTTCGATACGAACCCAACGGTTCCGGTTTTAGGAGAATCCGACGGTCGGATCTCCCGTAATGTCCATTTGAAATCAATGGTCGAAATTCACGAACTGCCGCGGCGCGGCGCGTTCTATTCAGGCCATTATATTATATATATAATATATATAATATATTTCGTCGATTTCTATTTAAAACGAATTATATAAATAGTTTTAAATTCGTTTCAAAAGCAATTTCAACTTCCTTTTCAATTCAAATCAAGATTGAATTCTTCTTCATAAATTCGTTTTAAAATTCATTTCTATTCAATTCAAATTTCAATTCAATTTGAATTCATTTCAATTCGCTTTCAATTCAATTTGAATTCAATTCAATTCATTTCGAAATCGTTTTCAATTCAATTCATTTCGAAATCGATAAAATCGATATAAATATCGTTCACGTCAAAATGGCGTCAATCTAATCAACACGGCTTCATAAATTTCTATAACTTCGTTATTATATTCAACAAATGAATATTTCCTTTTACACATGAACATATATATTTTATTTCAACATATGAATATATATTTTACTTCAACACCAGAATATATATATTTTTCCCAGCACATGAATATATATTTCTTTCAACACATGAATATTCTCAACACATGAGATTTTATTTTACTCAACACATGAGATTTTATTTTCTAAATTGGAATGAGGCCCAATCAAGTACCATATAAAGTGATTTATATGGATTTTCATACAACACATGTATATAAACAATCATCCATCATCCAAAGTGCATCGCATAACTGTATAAGCATCAAATATAAATAATCGACGCTTAACACAGCCTGTCAACTCATCGATCGACATATAACTAACCATTGGGATTAGTGTACATCAATTTTCATCCCAACACCCGTGTGGGGTTTCAACCAATCAAACACAGAACATTATTTGTGCACTTTGGGCGATGTGTAAAAATTATCGTCCCAATCGATATCACAAAAATAGGCGAGCATAAACAAGTCGGCCGACTTGTAAATGGAAGTGTATTCCTATTTTTCACTATTCGATAAATTATTTTATTTATCGTAGTTATAGCTAAAAATAATATTTTAGCTATCTAAATTTTTCTAACACTTTTTAGAAAATTCAGCGGTATAACGGCGCGATACTAGAAACGGGACGAGGCCTAGCCTTATCCCCGGTCTAGTGAAGGCCCACGCCATTCACACATCAATCATATCAATTTCATTTCACCAAACAATTCAAATCAACCCAAACAATCTAACTAACAACACAGCCAAACAAACAAGTCCATGGTCTGTGGACGATTGTGTCGGGTGCTACTAAGCACCGTCTGCATCCTAGTATATATATATAACTAGAAAAATTAAATTGAAAGGTGAGAAATTCTCACAGAAAGCTATCCAAACATCTTGACTCTTCTTTAACAGAAATCATCGCCATTCTCGCCCATTGTCATCTTCGTTGCCCGTATTCTCTACATATGTAAAAATCGAATTTTTACATTACTATTCAGTATATAAAAATCATATTTTTATTTCGAAGTTCAATATATAAAAATCCTATTTTTATTTCGAAGTTCAATATATAAAAATCATATTTTTATTTCGAAGTTCAATATATAAAAATCATATTTTTATTTCGAAGTTCAATATATAAAAATCATATTTTTATTTCGAAGTTCAATATATAAAAATCATATTTTTACTACGATGTTCAATATATAAAAATCATATTTTTACTACGATGAAAACCAATCTTTATATTTTAAAATACCATCTTTTTATATGTAAAAATATAATCTTTAGGTTAAAAATCATATCTTGCTCATCATTAAAAATCATTTCTTTATAACTTTATAAAAGTCGTCCCTTTTCTCTAGTTAAAAATCAAACTCTTCACTATTTAAAATCGATTTTCTTTCGCTATAAAAATCCATTTTCTTACGCTATAAAAATCAAAACTATTATTTATGTTATATATAAAAACAGAAAAGAAAATTGAATAAAATAACTAAATTAAATAAATCGAGACACTTACAGTAAAAAGAAGGAGAAGGGGGTTGTGGTAGCCGCCGAGGTTGGTAGGGGGGGTATCGCGTCTCTTCTGGCGAGGAGGGGGGGCTCTGACGCGAGGAGGGCGCCCGGAGGTCGGAGGAACGGTGAACTCGGCGGTGGAGGAAAAACGGGGGGGGGGGGTTCCTCGTGCGTCGATCGAACTGGGGGGGCTGCTTCCGCGTCGGCGCGCCAAGGGGAGGGGGGGAAAGGAGGTGGCGGCTGCTACGAGGGGGGGGGCGACGGGGTTTCGGGGGGTTTTTTTTTTTCTTTTTTTTTCGATTCTGAAATAATGATTTGGGGGGGGGGGGGCAGAAGAATTAAAGGGGAGGAGGGAGATAATTTATTTTATTTATTTTTTATTTCAAGAAAAGTTGACTTTTACATACGACCTCGAAACGAGGCCCACCGCCTGTCGTCCACAACGTTTCACCCCCATTCCGAACTCAATGGGATATGTATCGCAAGCTGATTCGATCGTTTGAATCAGTTTCCGTTGAATTTACATTTAAATCACTGTATTGAATTTTAAACGTACATTTCAAATTACCGGGGTCACATATTAACTCTATAAATTGCAGAAAATATTTTCTAGCTTCGTATTGACGATACGGTCCTAACAAAACTAGTTTCGTTGAATTCTGACGCCGTTGGAAAAATGGCCATTTTCCAGTCGATTAAAATCAACTGAAACCGGTCAAACGCGTTTTCCTTTGCCACGCTCACATATTGATTCGAAAAATTATGAAATTTGGAATCTAGCAATAACTTGACAACACGGACCTAACAAAACTGGTTTCGTCAAATTCCGAGGTCATCTGCAAAATGTCTATTTTTAAGGGCCTGAATTCCATAGCGACTATTCAGAATTTTCAACTGGACATATCTTTTGATTCCCGCTATGAAATCTTGATTTTTCGGATTCGATAGAAAGATATTATCAATTAGATCCTATCATTTTTGGTTTCACTAAAATCCGGATTGTTTTGCACCCGGTATGTTCAATTGAAGTTTGAAATCGAATTATCGAACTACCGCGCCATTTTCAATTCTATTTATAATTATATATAAATATTATATATTCTAACGACGACGTATATAATATATACGTTCTAATTATATTAAAAATAAATTTCTCGTCGATATTATTTAAAATAATTTATTTTAAATATTCAAAATTCGCTAAAATTGCCAAAATAAAAATTTTAAACTGGCCCAGATTTTCGGGTTGTTACACTGTTATAGGCGCCGCTTGCCCCTATCTCCACTAGTTGCACCTACTACCCACCCCATTTTAATTACAATATTTATAACATGGTAGTTGTACTCCTAGCTACTGTCATAGGTGTCGCCTGCTCCTGTCTCCATTAGTCGTACCCACTACCTTCCTCATTCGATCGGCTCCCTAACTCGTAGATACCCGTGCTGGTCCCACAGTGGAGTGTATCATTTCCCAAAGTGGCAACCCGATACAACAAAAGATGCACGACTTATACCTACATGATGCAATAACGTCTTACCTACCAGCCCGGGCCCACACGCGCACATGACCCCGTTGGACTTGCGTTGCCACCGCTAACTCGTTTTGGCCTCTTATAGTCAAGCCCAGTAAGTGTGTCCCGTCCTCGACTTGGGTCGAGCTCACAAAGATACTTATGGGTTACTGGTTTGAAACGGGCCCACATTAATTGACACAAGCTTTCCACCTAAGCTTGATCCCCATTAATACATCCCACTTAACCCCTTCTTATTCATGTCCACTTACATGTTTAAATTTGGTTAAGTGTTTCTATTCGTATTTCCACATGCCACCCAAGGCACCCACTTAACCCCCATGTCCTACTTACATGTTTATCATGGTTAAGTGCTACTAATCATATTTCCTCATGTCACCCACATGTCACCCACTCAACCCCCATGTCCCACTACTTGTTTACTTTGGTTAAGTGTTACTTAATTTATTACTACTGTAACCCCTGTAGGACCTCTCACATTAGGATGGCATTTGTGGCTGCTGGATTTGTCGGGCGGGTCCGGGCAGTCTTACACCACAAACGAGCCTAACCTCATGTCCATACAACTGTTATGCATTTAATTTGGGCCTTTGACCTCTCACATTGGGCTACCATTTGTGGCGGCTGGATTTTCTGGGCGGGTCCGGGCAGTCTTACACCACAAATGAGTCCAACCTCGTATCTTAGGCATTGATTATTATACATAATCTTTTCACCCCAAATTTGGATTAATTATCCCTATTCAAATTTGTCAGTAAATTCCAAATTTACTTATGTCCATAATTTTTCACCTAAATTATGTTCATCTATTTATGGTATATAAATTATACCAATTAATTATATGCCTTTTTTAAGGCTTATGTCCATAATTGTCACTTAAATTATGTCCATTACTGCACATTAATTACCAATTAATGCCTTAATTAAATTTTATGCCTTTAAGGCAATTTACACTGATTTCATTATGAAAATTATACCAGTTGGTGTCTCCAATTAATTATATGCCTTTTAAGGCCATTACATGCCAATTCACGATATGTGTATATTTAATATTCCCCCATTATCCCCACATCGTTCGTTCGTTTAACATGAAATATATATATATATATTAGACTAGTAAATAGTCTAACACATAAAAGGGGAAAACATCACAAATTTGCACAACACACAACTTGCAACTAACTTGCAATTAAGAATTACAACATAACTTGCATAGACTTTGTATTGCCAAGGGTCTAAAATCATAGATCTAAAAGGCGTGAACTTGCATGTATGAGTATAGTTTTTCACCCAAACTAGCATAGGTAATTGTCACAAACTTGCATAAACTATGTATGTCATAGTTCCAACATAAAGGTGTAAACTTGCATAAACTATGTATGTCATTGATCCAACATAAAGGTGTAAACTTGCTTAAACTATGTATGTCATAGTTCTAGACTTAAAGGTGTAAACTTGCATATGGATCTAAAAAGATATGAACTTGCATATAGATCTAAAAAGATGTGGACTTTCATATGGATCTAAGCATGTAAATTAAGGTCACATGTTTACATATACACTAGCATTTGTATCTCCACAATTCACATATGAACCTATATATATTCCACCTACGACTTGCATAAGATTCATAAATTTACATATGATTTAACATCCCAAAACTTGCATAAGATTCATATATATATATAACACATGGTTAAACATCCCAAAACTTGCATAAAATTCATATATATAACATATGGTTTAAAATCCCAAAACTTGCATAAAATTCATTTACAAATTTACGTATAATCCACAAATGAACTTGCATGTGACTATCATCTCAATTGAATAAAATTCTAATGTCATAGCATAATCAAGTTATACTTGTATGATTAGGCATAAGGAACAACCTACTAACATAGATTAACAACTTGTTATACGTTTACATCATAAATAATACAAACTAGCAAGTCATATGAATCACAACCATATTCTCATAATCCAAAGATAAGCATATCACAGTTAAATTAAGAATTATCTTGTTAATGAAATCATACTCACAATGAATCGGATTAGAGATGAAGATAGTGTGTTCGTTGTTGTTTGAATCTTTAATTTGTAATTTCCTAAGCTTCAAGAAAAGATGAGCTACTCCAGCGGCATGACGGCTACGGTTCCAATTTTATTTAGGTTTTAGAATGAGGCTTTGGAGTGTTTATATAGGAGTTAGATTTATTTACAGCCGTCAGATCACTCTAGAATCCATCTAGGCCTTAGAAACCAAGAAATGATGTCAACAGACCAACCAGAAATCGCCACCTAAGCCCTAAAACATAAAATTTCGTCATAGACCATTTAGGGCCGACGGGGCCAATTCCAAACCTCCCGAGTCGACCCTGGGGTCGACCCATAAAATAGGTCGGTTTGGTGTTTTGCATTCCCGCTTCCGCTGTTTTGATTTTTTTTTCTTAAATTTTAGGTTGAATTTTATTTTATTGTATATATATATATATATTTCTATCTTCCTAATTAACCATTTTCACACTAAACTACTTTTTGAACCGCGTTCACACTAAGCCGCTTTTTAGCCATTCCCCTAAAACAAAAATATGGCGTTGGCGGGGATCAAACTCTGTACCTCTTGTATGCAAGTCACATGTTCCAACCAAATGAGCTACTAAGTCTTTTGCTTACAAACCTTAGAACAATGCTAAACATTTATTCTTTAATTTAGTTAATTCGATTATTCAAAAATCCGGGGTGTTACATTCTCCCCTCCTTAAAGGATTTCGCCCCCGAAATCTCCAAGTTAGGAGAATGCATATCCTAACATCCAAACAACCATCTACTCAACCATCAAACACAGGCATCCATTGTCCTTATAGAATTTCTAATGCTGTATGAACATATGCAAAAAGTGCGTGTATATGTTCCTTGTCTAATGCAAAATCAGGCGGTCTACTGATTCAGTTGACCTCCTTAATGTAAACCATGATAGTGCCATGCGTCCATTATGTATGCGAAAGAACCCTATCGATACATATTATTTCTACATGTGTGCACAACCATTCACCAAAATGCAAAATCCATATGATAGCACAACCATTATACATCCATTAGCTTAAATATGCACACACATTTATATGCAATATGCAATATGAAGTGACTGAGCCGATCTAGTGCCTAAAGTGTGTGTATATGCATCCACGAGCAACCACTAGCAAACACTTGCATCCACATGCATCCATCATACATAACATGTCTCAAACACATGTTTCAATCATAGGACTACCCTATCTAAAGGTCAAAGGTACTAACGAGAGGACATACTAAAGATAAGATAAGTATAAGGTAAGCGATAAAGGAGAAACTAAAAGACATACCCTCGAAAAGAAAAGGGTATAATGAACGCATCTTCTCTTCCGTCTCCCAAGTAGCGTTGCTCTCATCATCTCCCCATTGCAATTTGATTAGCTTGACCTCTCGATTCCTCAACTTCTTAACCTCCGACCCAAGAATGCACGTAGGAGCTCGCCGAATCGTCGCATCACGCTCTATCACCACCTCTCTAAGCAAGCTCGGCTCTACCACTTCCGCGGTCTTGTGCAAGCACTTCCTCTAATGTGACACATGGAATACATCGTGTACGCCACTGAGTCTCTCGGGCAACTCCACTCTATATGCCATCTGCCCAATCCTCTCCTTAATAGGAAATGGCCCTACGAACCTTGGTGCTAACTTCCCAACGGACCCAAAGCGAACGACGTTCCGTAATGGAGACACCTTGACAAAGACCATGTCCCCAATATCAAACTCAAGATCTGTCCTCCTCTTGTCCGCATAAGATTTCTGCCTATCTTGCACCGTCTTCATCCTCCTTCGAATCAAATCGATCTTTTCCGAAGTCTTTCTAATCATATCGGGCCCAAGTAAGATCTTATCTGTAGACTCCCACCAACATGTAGGCGAACGACACGGTCGTCCATAAAGAGCCTCAAACGGTGCCATGCCAATGCTAGACTGAAAGTTGTTATTATATGCGAACTCCACCAACGAAAGATGTTCCTCCCATGTACCTCCGAAATCTAAGACACACAACCTCAATAGGTCCTCTAGAATACGATTCACCCTCTCGGTCTGGTCGTCCGTCTGAGGATGATATGCGGTGCTCAAACATAACTGAGTCCCTACCGCCTCTTGCAAGCTCTTCCAAATTCGCTAGTAAAGATAGGATCGTGGTCGCTCACTATGCTAGAAGGAACACCGTGCAAACGAACTATTTCTTGAATGTATACGGAGGCTAACCATGGAGAAGTCCTCTTACTCTTCACGGGAATGAAATGGGCGCTCTTAGTAAGTCTGTCTACCATGACCCAAATCCCCGTGTTACCCTTCCTCGATCTCGGTAATCCGTCAACAAAATCCTTCGAGACGCTTTCCCACTTTCATTGTGGGACCTCCAATGGGTGTAGTAATCCACCGGGCTTCTTTTGCTCTGCTTTTACTTGTTGGCACACCAAGCATCTAGCGACAAACTCTGCCACGTCCTTCTTCATGTCGGCCCAAAAGTGAACTCGTCTCATGTCCATGTACATCTTGTCCCCGCCGGGATGGATGGTCATCTTCGAACGATGTGCATCATCAAGAATGGTCTTCCTTAGGTCCTCGTCTTTTGGTACACAAAGCCTACCGTCCCTACGTAATCAACCTTTATCATCTAGGGTATACCTACGGAGATGGCTTGATGACTCCCCTCCTTTGAGCTTCTCTACTAACTCAACCAACTGTGGGTCATCTCGCTGTGCCTCACCAATCTATCCCAAAAGCGTAGGTCTGACCTCCAAGGATGCTAGCAAACCGGGTACAAAGTCAACGGAATGTTTAAAGTCAAACGTAGAGACGAACTCTAAGCTTCGTCGCTCAACAAACAACGGACTCAAGGACAACCTTTTTATACTTAAGGCGTCTGCCACCGCGTTACCCTTGCCAGGGGTATATGCTATCTCGAAATCGTAGGATGCTAAGAATTCCATCCACCTTTGCTGCCTTAAGTTCAAGTCCTCTTAGAGAATAAGTATTTTAGCGATTTGTGGTCAGTGAATAATTCGAATTTCATGCCAAGAAGATAATGACGCCAAGACTTAAGCGCAAAGACAATAGCGGCCAACTCTAGGTCATGTGTAGGGTAATTTCCCTCATGCACTCTCAACTGCCTTCCACCATAGGTTGTTACCCTTCCCTCTTGCATTAAGACTGCGCCCAGTCCTGTCCCACAAGCATTGGTATAAACGGTAAATGGCTTACTCCCATCTGGCAACACTAAGACTGGGGCTGTGGTCAAAGCTCTCTTTATACGTTGGAACGCATCATCACAATCTACGTCCCATGTGAAAACTAAGTTCTTCTTCGTCAAGCGTGTTAATGGGGCTGATATCTTTGCGAAGTCTTTGATAAACTTCCTATAGTAGCCAGCCAACGCTAAGAAACTCCTCACCTCGATAGCATTTTTAGGAACCTTCCAATCTTGGATGGCCACTACCTTTGCGGGATCCACAGCTATCCCTTCTTTGGAAACCACATGCCCTAAGAATCGCACTTCCTTCCTCCAAAAGTGACATTTAGAAAATTTAGCTTTAAGGTTATGCGCTCAAAGGGTCTCCAATACTTCCCTAAGATGTAGGGCATGCTCTTCCACGCTCTTAGAAAAGACCAAGTTGTCATCCACAAAGACCACCACGAATTTATTAAGGTACTCCCTAAAACACCCTACTCATCAAACCAAAAAAGTATGCGGGGGCGTTTATCAAACCGAAGGGCATTACAAGCCACTCATAGAAACCGTCCGGAGTCCTAAAGGCAGTCTTGTCTATGCTATCCTCAGCCACTCTCAACTGATGGAAACCAGTGGCTAAGTCCAACTATGAAAACACTGAGGCACCAACTAATTGATCGAAGAGATCGTCAATCCTCGGCAGTGGGTGCCTATTCTTCTTAGTAAGCTTATTAAGCTCTCTATAGTCCACACAAAGTCTAAGGGACCCATCTGCCTTCGTGGAAAATACTACTGGAGCACCCCACTCCGATATACTACGTCTGATGAACCCCTTCTCAAGCAATTCCTTCACTTGCTTACTGAGCTCTCTTCTCTCTTTTGGATCCATGTGGCGCACTGGTAATGCAACTGGCTTTGCATTATCTACTAGATATATTCGAAAGTCTATTTCACGTTTTGGGGGTAAACCCCTCACCTCATCGAAGACATCAACATATTCACGGACTATGGGAACAGAATGTAAACCATCATCGGATGCGTCAAGGGATTCTAGGTAGCTAAGCATTACTGGACCTCTAGGCTCACAAGAAATATCAAGGGTCTTTCCAAAATGAGTCAACAATCTAACTACCCTTCTTTCACAATCTTGGATGGCCCCATATCTAGTTAGCCAATCCATACCTAGAATTAACCCGTAGCCCATGAAGCCAAGAACAAAGGCGTTGCATTCAAACTCAACGCCCAAGATAAACACTCTCAAATCCCAAAAAATCATAGAAAGATGAGCCGAACCACCAGTAGGATTTGAGACTACTAAGGGATCAGTAACAAGACTAGTATCTAGGTGCATTGTTTCAACTAATGATGTAGAGATAAACGAATGTGATGCGCCATAATCGAATAAAGTACGAACAGGATGATCAAACAGGAAAACTAAACTTTCAATGGAAATTGCTCTACCTCTTTCTTGCAGCGGTGGGACCACGAGAGCCTGAACTTGTCCCCTTGCCTGCCCTGGTGCCATGAGAGTCTGCACCCGTCCTCCCGAGGTAAACCCAGCCCTCTGCCCTTTCTTTGGGTATTCCTTAATAAGATGTCCCGCTTTGCCATAGTGGAAACAACTGGTCTTCTTTTTCTTCCTACAATCTTTGCTTAGATGGCCGGGTGTCCCACAGTTAAAGCATCTTTTCTTTCCCTTACCATTGTTGCCTTTGCCACCTTTCTTGTTCTGTTGTTGCTGTTGCGGCTTCTTTTGATCCCCTTTCTTCTCGGGTGCCTTATTAGCACTAGTGCCCTTCTCCTCTTCATGCATAAGCGCCATGTCAACTAGTCTCTCAAAGGTAGCCCCCATGGGGATGTGGTTCATAGCTAACCCATGAAGCGGCTTGTTCAAACCCTTAATAAATCTCAGGGCCTTCTTTTCAGGAGTATTTACCAAGTCCAAGCCAAATCTTGCCAACTGATTGAATTTGTTGACGTACTCTTTCACCGATAGATTCCCTTGCTTCAATGCTAGAAGCCTTTCCATGTATAGATTCTCTTCAGCCCGTGAGAGAAACTTCGCCTCAAACCTCTGCCTAAAATCTGGTCATGTATCGACTGGGCGTCCTCCATTAGTGACCTCCCACCAAAACGAGGCCTCATCCTTCATTAGCCAGGCAGCTAACTGGACCTTTCTTCCATCATCCACTTCAAAGATTCCAAATAATTCTTCCACCTCCTTTAGCCAGTTTCGAGCTTCAACAAATGTCTCCGTTCCGTGAAAAGGTTTTCCATCCATTGCCCGAAAGTCCTTACATATCTTAGCAAAAGTATCGACACGAGGAGGAGGAGGAGGAGCATTTACTGGACCTGCGGTGGCGGCCCTAGCCTCGAGATATTGACGAAACCAACCGGGTACATGAACACCTTCTGGTATCTCAGATGCTTCAGACATGCTAAAACGAAAAAGGAAAGATTCAATACAAAATAACCGAAGGAAAGATATATGGCCCTTGGGGTTATGCTTTCTAAAATAAGCTTTTCTCTTGAAAATACTTTCCTTAAAACATACTTTGGAAGGTACTTCTTTATAAAATTGTTTTTGAAAAACAACTTTTCAAAATTCATATCTGTTCTGGTAACCTTCAGCTCTGATACCACGTGTAACACCCCACGTCCATTAATGTCACTCACAAAGGGAATGCATTAACTTCCATGGAGCATTTTAAGTGAATATAGAACAGAAAATCACAACAAGACAGATATAAAGCAGTATTTGAAATTTAAAACTTTATTTATTGCAGTAGAAGGTAAATATGTTTGGTTACATCATCAAAACCAAAGACAAGAGTCAAGTACAAAATATCCATCTTGACAAAATCAGAGTATATAAAAATAAAAAGCTTAATCCCAACATCAAAAGCCATGATAAAAGATAAGCTGAACTTCACTTCAGCAATCCAAGTACTTCAGAAAAGATCCAAGTCAAGTTCCACTAGTGCTAGTCCCACCCTGAGAACCTGAGGGGGGGAAAGGAAGAAAAGAGGCGAAAACAAAGGGGGTCAGACATAAAGTCTGGCGAGTATGATAACTTTAACAATATAACTTTTAAAGTAACTAGGATAATCTATAAATGGAAGAAAAGGTATGACTGTGAAACAAATGACAGAGCCAAACATGAGAAATAAGATAATGTTAAGCCGCGCTTCCACGTACTTAAGGGTAATTACTAAGTTATACCGAACTAATACTAACTGCGCCAATACTAGTCACTCTAAAAGTTGATCCCACCTATTGAACATAACAGATGTGATAATGGTAGTTTCGTGTACCCCTAGTTGCTGTCATAGGCGCCGTCTGCCCCTATCTCCACTAGTTGCACCTACTACCCACCCCATTTTAATTACAATATTTATAATATGGTAGTTGTACTCCTAGCTGCTGTCATAGGTGTCGCCTTCTCCTGTCTCCACTAGTCGTACCCACTACCTTCCCCATTTGATCGGCTCCCTAACTCGTAGATACCCGTGCTGGTCCCACAGTGGGGTGTATCATTTCCCAAAGTGGCAACCCGATACAACAAAAGATGCACAGCTTATACCTACACGATGCAACAACGTCTTACCTACCAGCCCGGGCCCACGCACGCACATGACCCTGTTGGACTTGCATTGCTACCGCTAACCCGTTTTGGTCTCTTATAGTCAAGCCCAGTAAGTGTGTCCCGTCCTAGACTTGGGTCGAGCTCACAAAGATACTTATGGTTTACTGCTTTGAAACGGGCCCCCATTACTTGACACAAGCTTGGTCCCCACTAATACATCCCACTTAACCCCTTCTTATTCATGTCCACTTACATGTTTAAATTTGGATAAGTGTTTCTATTCGTATTTCCACATGCCACCCAAGGCACCCACTTAACCCCTATGTCCTACTTACATGTTTATCTTGGTTAAGTGCTACTAATCGTATTTCCTCATGTCACCCACTTAACCCCCATGTCCCACTACATGTTTACTTTGGTTAAGTGGTACTTAATTTATTACTACCGTAACCCCTGTAGGACCTCTCACATTAGGCTGGCATTTGTGGCTCCTGGATTTGCCGGGCGGGTCCGGGCAGTCTTACACCACAAACGAGCCTAACCTCGTGTCCATACAACCGTTACGCATTTAATTTGGGCCTTTGACCTCTCACATTGGGCTACCATTTGTGGCTGCTGGATTTGCCGGGCGGGTCCGGGCAGTCTTACACCACAAATGAGTCCAACCTCGTGTCTTAGGCATTGATTATTATACATAATCTTTTCACCCCAAATTTGGATTAATTATCCCTATTCAAATTTGTCAGTAAATTCCAAATTTACTTATGTCCATAATTTGTCACCTAAATTATGTTCATCCATTTATGGTATATAAATTATACCAATTAATTATATGCCTTTTTTAAGGCTTATGTCCATAATTATCACTTAAATTATGTCCATTACTGCACATTAATTACCAATTAATGCCTTAATTAAATTTTATGCCTTTAAGGCAATTTACACCGATTTCATTATGAAAATTATACCAATTAGTGTCTCCAATTAATTATATGCCTTTTAAGGCCATTACGTGCCAATTCACAATATGTGTATATTTAATATTCCCCCATTATCCCCGCATCGTTCGTTCGCTTAACATGATATATATATATATATATATATATATATATATATATATATATATATTAGACTAGTAAATAGTCTGACACATAAAAGGGAAAAAACATCACAAATTTGCACAACACACAAAATAGATCTAACTTGCATCTAACTTGCAATTAAGAATTACAATATAACTTGCATAGACTTTGTATTGCCAAGGGTCTAAAATCATTGATCTAAAAGGCGTGAACTTGCATGTATGAATATATTTTTTCACCCAAACTAGCATAGGTAATTGTCACAAACTTGCATAAACTATGTATGTCATAGTTCCAACATAAAGGTGTAAACTTGCATAAACTATGTATGTCATAGATCCAACATAAAGGCGTAAACTTGCTTAAACTATGTATGTCATAGTTCTAGACTTAAAGGTGTAAACTTGCATATGGATCTAAAAAGATATGAACTTGCATATAGATCTAAAAAGATGTGGACTTTCATATGGATCTAAGCATGTAAATTAAGGTCACATGTTTACATATAAACTAGCATTTGTATCTCCACAATTCACATATGAACCTATATATATTCCACCTACGACTTGCATAAGATTCATAAATTTACATATGATTTAACATCCCGAAACTTGCATAAGATTCATATATATATATATAACACATGGTTAAACATCCCAAAATTTGCATAAAATTCATATATATATATAACGTATGATTTAACATCCCAAAACTTGCATAAAATTCATTTACAAATTTACGTATAATCCACAAATGAACTTGCATGTGACTATCATCTCAATTGAATAAAATTCTAATGTCGTAGCATAATCAAGTTATACTTGTATGATTAAGCATAAGGAACAACCTACTAACATAGATTAACAACTTGTTATACGTTTACATCATAAATAATACAAACTAGCAAGTCATATGAATCACAACCATATTCTCATAATCCAAAGATAAGCATATCACAATTAAATTAAGAATTATCTTGTTAATGAAATCATACTCACAATGAATCGGATTAGAGATGAAGATAGTGTGTTCGTTGTTGTTTGAATCTTTAATTTGTAATTTCCTAAGCTTCAAGAAAAGATGAGCTACTCCAGCGGCATGACGGCTACGGTTCCAATTTTATTTAGGTTTTAGAATGAGGCTTTGGAGTGTTTATATAGGAGTTAGATTATTTACAGCCGTCAGATCACTCTAGAATCCATCTACGCCTTAGAAACCAAGAAATGATGTCAACAGACCAACCAAAAATTGCCACCTAAGCCCTAAAACATAAAATTTCGTCATAGACCATTTAGGGCCGACGGGACCAATTCCAAACCTCCTGAGTCGACCCTTGGGTCGACCCAGCGGGTGGGTCGACCCAACGGGTCTCGGGTCGACCCATAAAATAGGTCGGTTTGGTGTTTTGCCTTCCCGCTTCCGCTGTTTTGAATTTTTTTCTTAAATTTTAGGTTGAATTTTATTTTATATATATATATATATATATATTCCCATCTTCCTAATTAACCATTTTCACACTAAACTACTTTTTGAACCGCGTTCACACTAAACCGCTTTTTAGCCATTCCCCTAAAACAAAAATATGGCGTTGGCGGGGATCGAACTCTGTACCTCTTGTATGCAAGTCACATGTTCCAACCAAATTAGCTACTAAGTCTTTTACTTACAAACCTTAGAACAATGCTAAATATTTATTCTTTAATTTAATTAATTCGATTATTCAAAAATCGGGGTGTTACACTGTGTCTTGGGCTTCCAAGAAGCAGACCTGTATATCTGATTCAACTATGTTGTCAGAATTGATTGCATTAACAAATGCATGTAATGAAGCGGAATAGCTTAGGAATTTATTAATGGAAATCTCATTGTGTAAAAAGTCATCTCCAGCAATCTTGATTTACTGTGATAATCAAGCAAAGTTATATAATGTCCCTAATAAGATATATAATGGGAAGTTTAGACATGTGAGTCTAAGACATCATATGGTAAAACAGTTACTCAAAAGTGGAGTTATAACTGTTGACTACATAGAAACAAAGAAAAACTTGGCTGACCCACTTACAAAAGGTCTTCCAAAGGCAATGGTTTCTATAAAGTCAAAAGAAACGAGACTAAGGTTTGTGAATGAAGATTGATCATCGTTAACAGAAACCCAACTTATGTCTTGAAAAGAATAGACAAAGTTCAATGGGTACCAACAAGTTAAGAGTATGATTGTGGAACACTAAATCAATTATCCCATAATATTTAGTGTTGGATTCTGCAAGAATAAAGGATGGATAAATGTCCTTACTAAGTCTAGAAACCTTAAAAGGTGTATCACAGAAACACCTTAAGAAACTTACTTATATGAGTATGGAAATCAGGTCGTTTCCTCGGAAAGTAAGACCGTTTTCTAAAGTAGACTCATGAACCAAGATTAAAGCAAATGGCCATTAACATGCTGAGCAATACAAAACACTCTAACTAAGGAAACCAATATGTGCGATTGTTCTGGTTTTATCGTTAAGGGATACTTGGTTCAAGATTCGTTCACCATAGAATATCGATAGAACTTTGAAAGATTTACATTAAGTAACGGTTCAAATCCAAAAGATACCTTATAAGCGTTGTTTCCACGGTGATGCAAAACTTGATCTTAGAACTACATAGGCTTGATCCCACTTGGGTATGTAGGAAGTCACACTAGCGATTCAGCCGTCCACTTTATTTATTTTATTTATTTTGAAAATTGGGGAAGATTGTTGTAATTTTCAAACATTGCTTTGGGTTGGGTTTTGTTTTCGAAGAAGGAAGAAGGAAAGGGAAAATTGATCTGTCCCACATCATGGGAATGAAAAGAGAATGCTGGTATATCAATGGCTTCCTTAAGAGGATGTTGGGGCCTTGGGGCACCCCAATGCTTACTTTGTTGTGAGGAGGGAGGTCATGCATCACTATGTCACACACACGCGCGCCGCCTCTGTCCGTCCGAACCAGGCCGGACTGCGTGCGGGTTGCGAGTCTCGGGTCCGATAGCAATATTTTTGGACAGAATTTATAAACTGTAATGGGCCGAATTTCATCCCATTACAAACCCGAATGAAATTCAAATCTGGGCACGAAATAGCAACGGTTTTGAATTGTTTCAAATGAACAGACGCGACTGTTCAAATTTGCGATGTTAATTGGCTGTTGCAAAACGAAGGGATGCATTGCTTCAATTTGAAACAAATACAACCGTTGTAAACGTTCATGACACTTCACAAATAGTTGCGTCTTCCCGCTGTCTATAAATACCAATGACTGAAAGTGTTTAAAATCATTTTTTATTCCATCTTCTTCTTCCTTAAAGAGATCTGCAGGCTGCCATTTCTAATATCACAAAAGTGTTGCAAATTTTCGAATTTTCAACGCTTGCTAAATGTTGTAGAATTGTTTCTCTTTCTACTCTTCTTTCCATACTTATATTGCTTAATCAAAAACTATATTTCTAGAGTGTTCTTGATCGGATCAAAGTCATATAAACTTTGAATTCAATTTTGCTGTTCCAAGGCTTTATTAAATCCTGAAAGTCGATAGTTCGATAATCCATTTCTACATGGTGGGTTGAACTATTGTCTGAAAGAATCTATTCTATAGATCCTTAAAGTCTGAAGTACGGCAATCATCTTCCTCCAATTGTCTCAAATCGCAAAATACCCGACGTATACAGTTACAAAAATAACTTAAACTTGGACATGAGCAATATATTTGCCTTTTCCGTGAGCCATTGTATAGCATTAATAAAATAATTTTAAATGCAACATGTAATTTTTTTTATTTTTTTACTCCTTAGCGATGAAAATTATCAAAGATAAAAAAAATAGTTTTAGAATAGATAATGATTATTCTATCAGGTACGGAAGTTCAAAATCTTTTTAAGTTTTTTCTTTGAGGTGTATTTCATCCAACAATTTATTTTTAAACAATTAGTTATAAAATCCATTGAAGTGTATAACTTAATTTATATTAAAACAATTCAGTATGCGAAGCACAGGTTCTCGAGTTGAAGTTTACATTTTGAAATCGTCGTCTATCAGTACGTATTATACTTTCGTTTAAATTTTAAATACAACGCTCTATGGCTTTAAATGTCTTTTTATATGCTTCTAGGTTAAATGAGTTTAACACATTTATTGATGCAAGTTTAAGGCATTGAATTTAGCACTTGACATTCTACGTAAAATTGCATTAAATTAAACAGAAAAATAGTGTGAAGGACAAAATGAACAAAAAATTATTCCATAAGGATGAGGGGCTGAAATTTTATCCATAAGGACAATTTTTAGTGCAAATGGAGGAATTATGGTGGGCCCTTGAATTCCTCCTTTTACACTGAAATTTGTCCTTATGGATAAAATTTTAGCCCCTAGTCCTCATGAAACAATTTTTTTTTCATTTTGTCCTTGAGGCTAAAAACTCCTAAATTAAACGCATTATTTTTTTTATGCTTAATGTTAATTGTTTCTACTTATGTATTTGTGCATGATCCTGACATTACATTTATATTGCAACATCCGTGTGGGATGCACACATGTAGAAGTTGAATAATGCAAATGTTGGAATGCGATTGAATGGTCAGAAATTCAAGGCGTGACGACCTTACAAAAAGGCAGATTAACATGTATGGAAATGTAAAATTTAACATCTATAAATATTACAATAAATCGTGGCCTATAAAAATTGTAACTTATCTTAAACGTGTTCCTTTATGTGACTTTGAATGATAAATTTGTATTAATATCCAGTCCACCCTAATAACCACTGTAATGGTCGTAGACCTTTAAATTGTATAATTATAGAAAATATATAGTTTGGCTTATCAATTGTCATAATTTTCAAGAATGCCTAGTTTGCGTATATATGATTTTTATGAAGTATTAGATTAGCATCAAAGAGATCTACATATAGATATTGGTGCAGAATAAAGTAGATTTAAGGACACTAATTATAAATACGAGTGGGAAAATAGAGTAGTTTAAAACACATGTTTTAAATATGGGTGTAAACGATTTAGATCGGAGAAAGACGTGATATAGGTCTATCTTTTAAGCGGTTTGGACAAACAAAACCCAAATAAATTTAAAGTTTGGCAACTTTTCCGAAAGAGTCGAACAATGCAGATATAATGTTCAAGTAATAAAAAGAACTTT
Organism: Allium sativum; assembly: GCA_030737875.1. NCBI lineage: Eukaryota > Viridiplantae > Streptophyta > Magnoliopsida > Asparagales > Amaryllidaceae > Allium > Allium sativum. The sequence continues at coordinate 1,021,260,450 of CM060926.1, forward strand.
GAATATTTAAACAGACGTTTTTTTCATACATAGTTTCTTTTTCAAGCTTGTGTAATAGGCGAAAATTGTATGGTGATGGACCAAACAACTTACAACTTTGGATCGAGACAGACGTTGCAAAGCTTACAATTTTTTTTTTCTGTTCAAAGGCATGTCGCTTTTTTTTTTTTTTTTTTTCCTTTACACGATTTGATTTAACAAGTCAATGGTAGACAAACCTCAGTATTGATCAATTTGTTTAAACTAGTAAAAATCTCACGGTTCCAAATTTAACAAAATTCAAGGGTCTCCCTAAAATTTGTGGCTTGTTTTAAAATTCCAAAAATAACTTCTTTTAGTTTTCATCTTCATTTAAAATTTCTTCTTCCTATGAATTTTAAATTCCTTTGTTGAACCAAAAATTTAAATCCATATCGATGAATATTTGATCTGATCTATCAAATAAATTAGATAATGGCTAAATATCAACTCACTTGCTAAATTAAATGTTAGATTTCCTAGTTTTAAATTATTTTGATTTACTTTTATCATTACATTAGATTTTTTTGCGAGTTTGAAAACAACATCAGTCGCAAAAATCTATGTCTTCAGAAGTTTATATATTTTTAAGAATCTCATTGGAATTAAACCGACTTTCTTTTTCTTGCTGCGTTATCTAGTTCACATGAATACAGAAAAGTCCGTTGAATTGTATGATTTCATCGAGGAATTTTAAAAAATAAAATAAAAAATACTTTGATTGACCTGCCATCTACTAAATAATGTGGTCTCACAAGATATTTACTGAGATCTAAATGGTTAAATAATTATCCAGACTGGTTCGTTAAATGATCTTAAATTTTTGTTATTCCCTTAGATTTTTGGATAATCGTTGATAGTTACAAATGTTATCATTTGTTACACCATGATCAAAAACCTAATTTAGGAAACCACGTTCACTTTCCGCATCATAGAGGTGAAAGTTCTTTGATAAAAAAAGGACATCTAGGCTATTTCCCAGGTTCACACTAGACGCAGACGGGCAAAAACAGCCCAACATGGTCAGGATCCCAACCTCTTCAGTCGAACCAATGAGAAGACATGATACTAAATCCAACGGGCCAAAATATTTAAGATCGTCGTCTGCGGATTAATACCAAATCCAACGGCCTGGAAATCCCAAAAGAAACACAGCAACGAAGAGAAGAACCGGATTACAATTGAAATAGCATCCATCACCTCGCGCCCGTATTCTATAAAAACCCTAGATCCCCCTTTCTTAAATCATCGCGATTCACCGATAATATCGATTTCTAAATTCAATTCATTTTGTTCTAAATTCAATTCATTTTGTTCTAAATTCAATCCGATCGACAATGTCAGGAAGAGGGAAAGGAGGGAAAGGTTTGGGGAAAGGCGGAGCGAAGAGGCACAGAAAGGTGCTCCGCGACAACATCCAAGGAATCACCAAACCTGCCATCCGCCGTCTAGCTCGCCGTGGCGGTGTCAAGAGAATCAGCGGTTTGATCTATGAAGAAACGAGGGGTGTTTTAAAGATATTTCTTGAGAACGTCATCCGGGATGCCGTCACTTACACTGAACATGCAAGGAGGAAGACCGTCACGGCCATGGATGTTGTCTACGCTCTCAAGAGGCAAGGAAGGACTCTTTATGGCTTCGGTGGTTAAAAGATCATGATGACCTTGGTCAGTTTTATGGTTTAGGTACTTGTTGCTGAGTAAGTAGCGTCTTGTGTCTAGTTTAGTCTAGTTTGTAATTGAACTTCGTGGTTGGAATTGAAAAATCTTGGGCTTAGCAGTTTAGTAATTGTCCTAACGTCTTCAAGATCTATGTCTTCATTTATTTCCGATCCTGGTGATTTTGTCAATGAGCTATTATTTGATATTCTTGGGTACAAGTGATGCTTGCATCATGAATTATACGCATTGATCAGTTGGTAGTGAATGCGATTGGTTGATCAAATTTTGGCCAAATAAAATGGGTGGATATTGCAGATTGATCGAACGAGAGGCACGCATGCTGTTTTCAGTGAATTTAAAAACATCCGTCTCTGAAACAACACTCGTTCATAAGGTTTCAGTTCTTTAATTTCATTAGAATTAAATCCACTTTCTTGTTCTTGTTATTTCTTGCACTTGATACAAAATCTAGTGAATTATATAACTTTGTCACATGGTTAGTGATAAAAAAGTTAAATACAGTCGTGGAAGTAAATAGATATAATTTTGTCACATGATTATCAGCTTTGAAATGTTAACTTACATGTTTAACTCCATCAGACTCATGCACTTAAATAATTCATTTAACTAAATTCGAAAATCTTAGAATAAAGTCCCATCTAGAATGTTAAATTATTAATGCCAGCTTTTATACCCTCAGACCTAAAAACATTAAATTTCTTCTGCATTACGAATTTTTAATAATATTATCGAGTTTACAGGTTTAACCGTATTAATTGAGTAGCTACCTTAGTTCAAAATTATTTATTCTTCGATCTTTGAAAACATTTAAGTTGGAAAATGCTTTCAATAAGCGTGTTGCATTTAACTTCATCAGAATCATGCAACAGCAACATAAATGATTTTGACTGCATTATATTTACGTCCTGGACTAACAAGTCTCTAGCAGCAGCAGACTTAGGTGCAGTTCGCATTCAATCGTTGGAACATTAACGTTTCGTTTGCGTCTGACATTTCTTCCCGCCAACGTCTATTTCCCCTTCCCCTTCCCCTTATGGATCATCGTTTTTACAACCTCCACTTCTCATTTATCATCATCATCATCTTCTTCTTTATCTTTTAAAAATATGTCTATCTTCGATTCATCTTTCGATTTCGATGATTTGCTTGATGTATACGGGATATCATTGCGTCAAAATTCACGGAGGAATCATGGACCCAGATTAATACTTTAGAGTATATCGGTTTAATTTGGATCAACGACATTCTGAACAAGCATCAACAACGTAATGACACACTTACCTCCTGATTGAGTTATTCCATATATCGGAAGAAAATGTTACGCTACACAGAATATATTAGCAGAAGAAATGTTAGCACTTCGAAATATCATAAGAAATCAGTTGGTCGCTGCAGGGTTGCGTTGGAACATACTGCTGTATCTGTAACTTTACTTGTATGTGTATATGTATTTTCTATTGTTATTTTGAAATTGTATGTGTATTTCTACTGATATTTTGAAATTTTATTTTTTACAATGTTAAAATTATACAAAGTAACACATCTCAAATAACACGCTAAATTTCCCTGCTCAAATAGCATGCTAAAATACCCCGTTCGTAGCAAAAAACACATTTACCGTTTACAAATGTGCCACACTCAAATGTCCCATTAACATTTGTCAAAAACGCACCTTTACTATAACATAGTTAAAATAACTAATTTATCACAGTTGCAGGTCTGGAGCTTTACTATAACATTCGTCAAAAATGCACCTTTACTATAACATAGTTAAAATAACTAATTTATCATAGTTAAAATAACTAATTTATCACAGTTGCAGTTAAAATAACTAATTTATCACAGTTGCAGTTAAAATATTTAATTTACTATAACCGGGACATTATTATTGCAAAAACTGTGATCAATATTCCTACATATGGTGTGTGAGCTTTTGATGTAGGTCATCCTTCCATTTAAAATAAGATTCAAAGGACTAGTCATGAGTTGTACTTCTTTTCATCCTTCTATGAAGATAATGAATGTTATAAGACAGTGTAACTCTAAATCTAAGGTTGTTCTTACTTGTTGCTAAGGTTGCAACGAAAAGCTTATCGATTAAACATTACAAGAACCTTCACCAATTTCAATGGCTTAACCGTCGATAACTGTCCAAAGCCATCAAAGTCCGATGGAAAAAGGCATCCTAATTTAAACCACCAAACCACTATTGTTTGATATAATTTCTGATAGTAAGTGTCATAATATATTTAACTGCGGTTAACAACATTTCCGATGGCTTTCAACACCTTGTAATGATCCAATTTTTTTAACGTTTCGAGTATTATTATTTTTATATTTTGAAATTGGTATTTATGTATAAGTCTTATGTAGTATCCAACATACTACATGTCAATATAAGTTCGAACCACGCTATGTAAGTTTCAAATCTATGGTTTCTTACATCAAAGTCGAAGCGTCGTACCATCGGGGTAATGGTGCAGGTCAAATATGAATAGTAAAAATATTAATTTATCTAAGTATTTAAACTCGGTTCAAATTCAGTAAATCATAAGGAAATCTATTTTTTATAAAATGATCTGATTTTTAACGACATGTCTTTATATAATAGGGTTTTCCTTAACCTTTGATTTAGAGAATATAAAAATTTTCATTTGACGTATTTTTCGACAAACAATGATATTTTTGAAATTTTTTAAAAATAGAAAAGGCAATGTATTTTATTTTTGTTTTGAAATCGTGTTGCATTATTTTGCACGATCATGATTTTGTTTTTGTCGTTCACGTTTCTAAAACGAACGTCGGTTTAAAGACACTTCGAAATGTTTAAGAATGGAATTTTGATAACAACAACCTTGCTTCAATCAATAGTCTTATTGATTATAAAATATATACTAACATTTTTACCTAGAATGCTATATATATATATATATATATATATATGTGTGTGTGCGCGCGCGCGCGCGCTCTCTCTCTTCTTTTCAGAAGACCACACATTTTTGTTTCAAAAAAAACATCTTTACCTAGAATATATGCATATATGTCTATATATATATATATATATATATATATATATATATATATATATATATATATATATATATATATATATATATATATATATATATGCAGGAATTACATACAGGTGATATAGAAGACTGTACAGTATTAGAGATTCAAGATATCATGAAATTCAAGACTCATGAGTATCAAGATATCAAGAGCTCAACATTATCAAGTAATAGACTCTAGTTTATATGTAAAACTCCGGTTAGCATTTCCAAATTATGTTTTCAAATTCTGCTTTCAAATTATGTTTTCAAACTCCTTTCAAATTAGTTTCAAATTTATTTTAAACTCTTTTTCTAAAAATGACTTCAAATTATTAAGATTTTACTTATGAATTAAAAAATACATACATATATATATATATATATATATGTTTATAGTTTATAAAGTTTTATAATATATATGTTTATAATATATATGTTTTATAGTTTTATATCGTATAATTTTTTAAATATGTTTATATTATATATCACTATGTTTTTATATGTTTTCACACTTTAGAAACTTCATTTGAAACATTAGTTTTGATTCAAGAATTTCCAGAAAATATATATTGATTTAAATACTTGAAAAATGATTTTAAAAATTAAAATAACATGTATATGTCTACATATGCAATTGGGTACGCCGACATATAATTGTCATATTTTCAATTTTCATAGGAAGTGTCTCTTCATATTTTTAAACGTTTCAGAAATGGTTGCAACATTATAAACACTATAAATAGGGGTTAAATTCGATTTTTTTTTATCACTTCTTCTTCTCCTTCTTCATCCTATCTCTAACCACCGTTATCATACATTAATTTCTTGATTTCTACACTTACACTCTACCGATTTCTACTCATATTATACCAAATTTCTTCTTTTCTCAATATCTATCAAATATTCTCTGATTGGAAGTGCTATTCAAGAGTTCTAGGGCTGTTGTAATAATTTGGGAATTATTTGGGATAGGGTGTTATAATTGTGTCTCTTTATATTTTAAAACTTCTTCTTATGTTGATTTTCCGGTGGATGTATGGATCTTTCTAGTTGATATGAAAGTTTAAGTTCCTGCTCAAATATGCTTCACTATTATAAGCCTGTTGTATGTTCTATTATATTTTATCTCTACATTGTGAGTTATACGACAGGTTCCGCTTGTGTTTATCTTATCTTGATGATCGTCCATAGCTTCCTGGCACGTCTTTTAGCACAGTATTCTCTTGTTAAGTGCAGGAATGATGGCGACCGTCACACCAAACGACTGGGTATATGCAAGCAAAGAGTAATGGGTGGAGAAGCCCAGGGGTGGTGATGAGCTGAGGCTGTTATGAAGCTGAAATTTTACCCTATATGAAAAGCACAGTTAGGCTTTAAAAGTAGAAGCGAAGGAAATGCGATGGTTCGTTATCGACATACACGTCTCCAAAACATGATCAATATTGCTGAGAAATGAACGATGAGAAAAGCAGTGCGAACTGATTCATCAACCTAAACCAAAGCCAAAGAAAATTGTTAATTATTGATGATAGGATGATAAGATCGTAGCTTGCCAAGGTCAATCTGTTAACAGATTATTTTTAGGGAGATATATAGGGTTAGGTTGGATTATAAATCGCAATTAAAATAGGGATATTTGATTAAGAATGAACACGAAAGCAAAGCGAATGAAATGGGATGACTGAGTTTTCAAATCTCAGAATGGCTGAGAGCAAAGTATTACTTACTCATCTTTTAAAGTGTGTGTGTGTGTGTGTGTGTATGTGTATTTCTTGATGTTATTTTGAAATTGTATGCGTATTTCTACTGATATTTTGAAATTCTATTTTTTGCAATGTTAAAATTATACAAAGTAACACATCTCAAACAACACGCTGATTTTCCCCGTTCAAATAGCATGCTAAAATACTCTGTTCGTAGCAAAAAACCCATTCCCCGTTTACAAATGTGCCACACTCAAATGCCCCGTTAACATTCGTAAAAAACGTACCCTTATAGAATAAACTATAACATAGCTAAAATAACTAATTTATCGCAGTTGCAGGTCTGGAGCACCTTCTATGCTTGCCTCCTTCATGTTCACCCAAAATTAGTTATGACATTTGTCTTTTATCGGATTTAAGATTAGAATCTATGAGAGATTTAAAATTTTCAAATTGGAAAAATCGATTCCCTATCTTTATGTTTTCATGCATTAAAGATTTGAAAAGTCAATTACTTAACCAAATTTTGATCTACAAGAATATTATGTAATTTGGTCATTAATAACGTGCATTCTCTTGTCATATATATTGATATTAAAGATACATTGCCCTCCGTTTCAAGCATGATTACTTCAATTTCAAGCAGTTAACTAGAAGTTGTTAGCTATGCTATTTATGCTATGATAGTCAGTTTAACTTTTTTTAAAGTGTGGTCAATGATTTAGTACCATCAAAGGGTTTAGAAACAAGTTGATACCCCCATCAACTTTGTCGATGGATATAAGCATAAAAATTTGATAAATGATACAAGTGTGCTCAACCTGGTTACAAATTAAAAATTCATGCATCTCTAGTTTTTTTCCACTAACCGCGGCATTATTATTGCAAAAACTGTGATCAATATTCCTACATATGGTGCGCGAGCTTTTGATGTAGGTCATCCTTCCATTTAAAATAAGATTCAAAGGACTAGTCATGAGTTGTACTTCTTTTCATCCTTCTATGAAGATAATGAATGTTATAAGACAGTGTAACTCTAAATATAAGGTTGTTCTTACCTGTTGCTAAGGTTGCAACGAAAAGCTTATCGATTAAACATTACAAGAACCATCACCAATTTCAATGGCTTAACCGTCGATAACTGTCCAAAGCCATCAGAGTCCGATGGAAAAAGGCATCCTAATTTAAACCACCAATCCACTATTGTTTGATATAATTTCTGATGGTAAGTGTCATAATATATTTAACTGCGGTTAACAACATTTCCGATGGCTTTCAACACCTTGTAATGATCCAATTTTTTTTAACGTTTCGAGTATTATTATTTTTATTTTTTGAAATTGGTATTTATGTATAAGTCTTATGTAGTATCCAACACACTACATGTCAATATAAGTTCGAACCACGCTATGTAAGTTTCAAATCTATGGTTTCATACATCAAAGTCGAAGCGCCGTACCACCGGGGTAATGGTGCGGGTCAAATATGAATAGTTAAAATATTATATTATCTAAGTATTTAAACCCGGTTCAAATTCAGTAAATCATAAGGAAATCTATTTTTTATAAAATGATCTGATTTTTAACGACATGTCTTTATATAATAGGATTTTCCTTAACCTTTGATTTAGAGAATATATAAATTTTCATTTGACGTATTTTTCGACAAACAATGATATTTTTGAAATTTCTTAAAATAGAAAAGCCAATGTATTTTATTTTTGTTTTGAAATCGTGTTGCATTATTTTGCACGATCATGATTTTGTTTTTGTAGTTCACGTTTCTAAAACGAACATCGGTTTAAAGACACTTCGAAATGTTTAA